>OX578140.1:19064337-19775664 GCA_951213105.1 Amaurobius ferox
ATTCAATGATAATTTGAGTTTATCTGCACAACATAAGTATTTTAAATGACATTGAATTTACACGTTAAACTTAAATTTGGTTCTCATTTGATAGCTGGACTTATTGTCAAAGGTGGCGTAGCGAAAACGCGAAAAAACTAGAATATCTCAAGAACGGCTAGTCCTAGAGTAATGGGGTTAGTCTTATTCTTTTTGTTGTCAAAAATCACATATAAAATAGGAATTTAATTGATATAATTGAGCACACGTAGTCTTTTATTTTTATATATAACGATTTTTGCTGGCCATTTCGCAAAAATAGCCCGTTCCTTTTTCCCGAATCGTAGTAGAATAACCTACAAATGATTTATATACAAAATTTTGTTAAATTTGGTATATAAATCACTTGTAGGTTATTGAAATATTATACTCCAAATTTTGTTAAATTTGGTTCATTAGTTTTTAGCTAGAGTGGATAAAGGCAATTTCTGCGGCCATTTCGCAAAGAAGGCAGATTCTTTTATTACGAATCGTACTATAATCTAATGAACATCAGGATTTCCCACAAAAAACATACCTACCAAATTGTATGAAATTCGGTCCATTAGTTTTTCAATTAGAGTGGATGTAATATCCACACAGAAACATACACAGATACACCCTTACACACACAGACGTCTTCCTAAAAGTAGTTTTTTCGTGTTCTAGAAGTCCCAAAACGTGTAGATCCTTTGAAAATTCGAGTTCCGATCTTCGGCACGATTCCAATACTTTGAGTACATACACATACACATATATATTATCTGTGTATTATCTGTGTATCTAAATTCCGTGCCTATGCAATTACAATAGTTGTGATTTTAAATGATCCCTAAACTTTTATTATTTCTTCAAGGAAGCCTAATTTTAACATATGCAGAAAGCAAATATCTCAAGCGATTGTAAGATGAATTACATAAGAATTGCTGAATTTTTTTCACACAAAATTATTTAGCTCTGGAGTCTGGAATACAAGTTATATGAATGAAATATTCATTGATTTTGCATAAAGAATCAGATGATTTATATTTCGATACAGTTTTAAATATTTAAGTATAATAAATTACTGTAGTACTGTGATAATGTAAAAGATATTACCACTGAATGAATCACATTTTAGAAATTTTTAAATGAAATTACATTTCAGTTGGAAAGTGTTTCATAATCAATGCTTATGCATGATTGATCTTTCTTGTTTTAATTCATTCTTCATAAGAAACTCGAACCAATCATATCTTGTTCGGAAACGGAACCAATCGTGTCTCCTACCAATTTCTAACTTTTGTACTTTCTTAAAACTTAAACCAATCGTGCTTCCTACCAATTTCTATCTTTTGTACTTTCTTAAAACTCAAACCAATCGTACCTCCTGCGAAACTCGAACCAATCACATGTTGCTTTGACCGTATAGCGAGCTACAAATACGTTTTAATCAGAAGAGTTTATTGGTTTTGAAATATATTCACACCGAAAACGGGGGTTGGTAAACGTAGCAAACAGACATAGTCCTCATGTATGAGAGAAATCCATTAGTTGAAGTCCGGTTATTTTCTCGAGCTATCCACAGAAACTGACAGTGATGAATTCCACTAAAGTATTCTTTCGTTCTATTTGTTGCTAAAGAGGTTGCAAAATGAACGAACAGTAAAAATGTTCTTTCATTTCTCAAATCGATGTTTGTTTCAAAATTTTAGTGACGAAAAAAAGCATGCTTTTATCTCTGATTTTTTAATAGAATTTTTTTTCCCGATATTTTTTGCTACTTTCTAAACCTAGTTGTTATTTATTATTTTTTTTCTGTACGTAAATTTACGAAACACTAAACGCAATTTTCTTCTATCAAACAAACATTAGATGATCCAAATTTCATAGTTGCCGAAGTTGATTAAAATCATTTATTTAAAAATGGCTTTTGTTGTTTTTGTTTCTTCGATTCCTTCTTAACCTATGTTGTTATTTACTGTTTTGTTCTATTCGTAAATTTACGAAACATAATATTACTGAAATTTACTGAATATTACTTCTGTTAAACTAACAATGGATGATACAATTTTCATAGTTGTCCCAGTTGTTAAAAAATGTTCATTGAAAAAATGGCTTTTATTGTTTTTGTTTTTTCTATATTTTCGATACTTTCTAAACCTATGTTGTTATTTACTATTTTGTTATGTACGTAAATTTACGAAACAATTCAATTCCAAAACTCGTTTTAGTTCTGTCAAACTAACATTGGATTATCCAAATTTCATAATTGACATTAAAAAAATGTTCATTGTAAAAATGGCATTTACCGCGAATAAGTTATTTTTTGTACTGTTATTTTCCAACGCTTTTGTAATTTTGTTTAACTGGTGATGTTTAGAATCTTGTTTCCATTACAGATAACAACATTCGTCGATCAGTTTCAAGATTTTTAGGTCTTTTCAGCACCGAATAATTGCTATCTTCAATGGAAAACTCTAGATAACATTAAAATCTGGTTCATGCATCTGAGAGAGAGAACTTTGTAAACTCCCATTAACTTTGTAAACTCCCATTCTAACTTTGTAAACTCCCATTTTATATGGGTTCTGAAAGTACGTACTTAACTATCGCTCACCTGAAGTCAATCTTTATAAAATTCGATAAAATTTACGTGGTAACGGTTGAGTGGTTATTTTTCTTCTTCGACCTAGACCTTCCGACCTACCCGATGGTGCAAGGCATATGTTAAGATAGCTGGGACAGTGCCAAACAATTTAGACCGAACTCAGTGAGGGCGGCATTCACACGAATCGTACCCTTCTCCTACCACCGACCTCTAGCAAGGATTTACAGACCTACATATTTAACGTGCCCGTACTCCGCGTGAACACGTTGGCAGTTTGGACAGAGTCGGAAATCTAACTCGGATCGTCCGAATGTAATTCCCGAGTACTGACTACAGGGCTGTTCCATGCTTATGATTTTGCTATTCACAGAATGATTTTGAGGTTTTGCGGTTTTTACTACTACTGGTATAGACTACTCTGTGATAAAAATAGCCCAAAAGCTCGAAAACGGTCCACAGATGATATCATTTGAAATTAAAGTTAATTCCTTAGTTTAGGTATATGGTTTATAGGCGGATTCTGTGCGTTTAATAATTAGGTATAGCTGAATATATTAAAAACATTATGTTCAATCTGATGAGTCAGTATGTTAGTAGACAATGGTAAATTTAATTTTGTGGAATAATATTATCAAAATTGCCGTCTTATGATATGGCCCCATTGTAAATCGAAATGCTTCTAATAGAAAATTGAAATAAACGCAACCAATCAGTTCTTGAGGTATATCGCGTGCACTGTTATATCGGTAGACGGTTACAACGAAGAACCGTTATTTAAATAATTGCTTGTAGTAAATCCTGAGCAAGGGCAGAGATCCATTTATGTTTAAATCTACTTTCAATTCGCTCATAACGTGTTGTTTTAGATCAAATGTTTAACATCTCGAGAACGGTGCATGTTAGTAGCATTCGTAGCAATGATGTTTCTATCTATTAATTAAAAATAAATGTCTTTTACATCAACTATACCTTTAACATCGACATAATTGTTTATGATTTATGGGTTTTTTTAATTTTATAAATAAAGGGGGAGGGGAGAAAAAGAAATATAAATCCCTTGTTATGGTTTGACAACTCGAAAAATTAATAATATATTTGGTTCTATTATATAAATTGGCAAATAAAAGATAACTCTGCAATAGACATATGTCTTTATGAAAATGTTGCGTTAATAAACGTTTCATTTACATAACAAAACTTCTGTTCTTTTATTTACTGGCCATTATATAGTCAATACTACAATTACAGAATTTCCCCAATGCTGCAAATGCATGCCCCCTCCCCCTATTTTACAATTTATTTACTCTTTTTTCTTATATAGTTTATTCGTTCCGGGACCTCAAACCTCCAGCACACCTATGCAATGCATCCTTTTATCACCCACCCCTTTCGGTGGCCCTATGCATAATGTATAAAAATGACTATTAAAAATAATTTCGAGAATTATACAATGGAATCGAAAAATTTCTGCTTTCAAATTTTTTATCATTTTTGCGTCCTCCTTTCAAAATGATATTTTCCATAAATTAATTTAAAAAAATAAGCATGTTGTATTCTATAGTACATAAGTTGTTATAATTTAAATATTCTTTCATGTTTTTAACTCCCTAATTTCAAATTATGAAAGCACAGCCAAAATATCCAGAAAATTTTGTCTTCTCAACCCTTTTGATCCCTAAATAGTCCGGATTTTCGGATTTTGATTGTACTATGTAATATTCATCGGAAGTGAAGCAAAAACGATTTTTTCGTAAAAACAGGAATCTCGGTGTCTATGGGTCGATAAAAATATACTTAGCTATAATGTATTGAATGAATGGAAATTTTGCTTTACGCCGAAAAGTTTTCGAAGTGAACGAGAGGTTAAACAATTGTATTTTCATTTTCGCGTCGATGTTTGTGGAAAATCCTTATTGAAGAAATAAATAAAGCATGATTTACCTTCTGGTCTTCTTTATGGAGAACAAACTCCTTCTTGTTTTTCTCTCAGAAGTTTGAAACTCAGAAGTCTCTCAGAAGTTTGGGTTGGCGGAAACAATCAAATGTTTTTCTTTTTCGAAATATTAAAGAAAATATCAATTTCTTAAACATTTTTCACATTAAAGGTTTTGATGAAAGCGAACATTTCAAGATCTCTTTGTAAGACATTTCGAGCATTTTCGAAGCGATGTCATTTGCGTGATTTAAAGCACGAATTATTTGTTATTTGCGGGATTAGAACACGAATTGTTTGCAAATCGCACGATTAGAACAGGAATTATTCGGAATTTAAAATGTTGGGTGTTATTTCATGTAAATAATTGTGACCATTCCTTGACTTATGATAACACCACATGAAACAGAAAGATTAAAACTCGTTTTGTAAAAAATATTACAATAGTATGTACAATATATAGTATAAATTCATTAGAGATTTTTAAAAAATTACAAAAATCTCTATATTAAAAAGAATGTAGGAGTTGACGTCACTGCCACCGCTGTTTCACAAATATCTCGTCCTTCGAAATTATTTGTCTAGTACCGTAAAAATTGAAAAAATTACAGATCACAAAAATAGTAAATTTTCTATATTTACAGAGAAGTATTAGAGAAATTCGCTGAAATAAATCGTTTCTCTATTTCAACTTTAGTTTAAGAAGTATTTAATGTCCAAATCAAACGGAAGAGTATTTCAGCTGTGAGTTCGCGTCCTGGACAGACTAATAATAACAGGATCATACATTTTTGCAAGCATGTATCTGCATAGTTGAATTTCTGCAAGATGAATCTGTTTTTTAATTTCGATTTTGAGTTATTCTACCTTTATGCGCTACTAAAGTGAAAAATGTTCTTCAGTATAATAAAAGTTTTAACGGGCTCGTGTATTGAGCAAGAGGGCGGTCGTGTGCAGCGACCAGCTTGAAAGAGCTGGCGAAGCGAGATCCGGGGTCGAGTGAGTACCAGCAAACAGGAGGCGAACCCTAAAAGGCTTATAACGCTTACGTAACGGCGGCTCGAAAAAGCTCGCGATACGCCCCTCATCGTGATCAAGAGTGTAAGTGGTATAGCCCCCAAATTGCGAAGCGAGATACGAGAGTTGGCGACCGTAGCGAGAAGAAGGCGGATCCCCTTAATTTTATAAAAATAAACTTGTAGACCATAACGCATTTGGTATCATGGCAACATTTTAAAAGGCGCTAAATGAAAAGAAAAATGTTATAAATATATTTATTTTTATTTTTAGTACGAGTTCTTCAAGCGAAATTATTTTTAGTACGAGTTCTTCAAGAGTTCAATCTATATAGAACATATTTTTTATGTTGTGAAAATTGAATCAATGTCTTGAAAGTGTTCCTTGATGCACATTTATTTTCTCCAAATCGGCTTCTTTTTTTGTTTAATTTAATTAATATTTCGAGAATTCTATAATCCTATAATTCTACTTCGGTAAGCCGTAGTTTGGAAAGTTTAAATTTCAATTATGATCACCATGGTCGTACGCTGTTTACTAAATCTTAATTATCAGGAAATTCTTTGAATTCTTCTTTCCTGATAACTTTAACTTTTCCTGGTTAACTGGAAATCGTAGGTTATATTTTCGATTCAGAAAAATAAAATTAGACGTGCTTTGAAAAACTACGCATTTTTAATAAAGCGGACATGTTTATTGACGTATAATTAACCGGAGAAAACTAAGAGAAATGAGAATTTGCAAAAAATATATTTTGAAAAATTATATTTAAGTTTATTTTGGATAAAATAGAAAGTATTTTAACAGAACGATAGTCTGAATTTTAAATAGAATGAATCGGTACAAATTACACAAACATTTTCATAAAAATACGTGCATGCAAAAATACTTAATGTTTTATATCCCAACGTTATAGACACATCCACACGAGCTTGAACGATTTTTCGCTAATGTTCAAAATGCATTCAGGAGCTAATAAACGTGTGCTTATAATAAATCAGAAAGTATAAGCTCATATCACCGTGTAATTTTATGTGCAAAAATCCACCCAATCATTTGAAAAATGTTCCTTGATGCAACCGACGATTATTTATAACAATTTTTTCTCAAGCAGAAGACACAATGATTGTGCGAATATAAAATATAAAGAAGCACACACACATATATATATATATATATATATATATACGTATATATATATACATATATATACATATATATATATATACATACATATATATATATATACATATATATATATATATATATATACATATATATATATATATATACATATATATATATACATATATACATATATATATATACATATATATATATACATATATACATATATATATATACATATATACATATATATATATATATATATATATATATATATATACATATATAAATATAAATTAGTAAATCCAATGTTAGAATGTATGTAGTAACTCATAATACACTATTCCAAATTTTTCTACTAAATACAAAGAAATAAAAGAAATTAAGACATAAAGAGGAAATAATAAAGCGTAATGCAGGTCATAATGACAAAGACAATCAACAAATTTCAAAAATGAGGAATGAAAATAGGAAAACAAAAAAATCAAGCAAAAAAGCTTGCACATGGAAGAGCTTTAGGCTTAAGATAGTTCATTTCGAAAAAATTATCTTCAGACACATATATATATATATATAAGCATTGTACAAATGCAAAATAAAATATTTTTCGATAATATTTCTTCGTCTCAAGTAACGATCTTTAATTTAACATTGCCATCCTGTTACTTATTCAAATACAAGGTAAATTTCAGAACTATTTTTTTAAAGATATATGAGGAAATATACAATCGTGTGTTTCGATTTTATTTACTGATTATACGCGCTTTTGATTATAAGGAATTTTCCTTTTATCTCTCTTTAAAAAATAAGAAAGAGGTATATGCGCTACCTCGGATTATACGCTAAAAATTACGGTATATATGCACATAATTTAATAGCATGCAAAATTTGAAGTGCCTGTGATCATTAATGTTTACGCACAATGCGCGCAAGATTGAAAATAACAGAATTGAATTGATTGAGAATAAGAGAATTGAAAAACAATCTCAAAGTCACATGATTTGTGCAGGTATTGCTCCACTAATTACTTTTCTTATATACATAATGTATCAGGAAAGTATTGTGACGGGGTCGAAAATTCGAATTCGAGTTTTCGACGGGAGAGCACGTTTCAAGCATCCCTGATCACAAATCGAACATTTTTGAGATGATGTATGTGTGTGTGTGTGTGTGAAAGTATGTGTGTACGCGTGTTTATATGTGTGTGTCAGTGAGCCTCTGGAGACGATATCTCACGAACGAGTGGAGCGATTTGAATGAAATTTAGTACAAAAATCACAATCCATGAATACTGGAAGCCTATTGCTTTAAAACACAATCGAATGTTCAGAACCCCCCTAAATTTTCGAGAGAAATTTTGAAAAAATCATCAAAAAATTAAAATCTTTAATAAAGTTACGCAAATAGCCATTTCCTATGTAATTTTTCCTTAGGAAACGATTGACAAACTTTAGAACGCTAGCATGAACCGTTCTCAAGATATTGCACATTTTTTAAATAAATTTATCAAATAATCCCATAAATTAAAAAAATATTAATTGTTATGAAACGTGTTCACTTTTCATATGTAATATCATGCGATAAATGTGGTGACATCATTCTCGTGGATCTAACTCGTTCCATTCACGAGAAAAGATACTTTGAGTAATAATTTTGTATTTGAGCGCCAATAGTCTTTTATCTGCTGTAAGAATAACATATTTTCTCCGTCCATAACGCTTGGCGATATTTTGTCGACGAATTTGCGGAATGTCGCCAACTTGACGACTTCTTTAAGTGTTGCCAAATTAACATACATCTAGCCAAATGGATAAAACTCACGGTAACTCAATGAAAATGATGACTAATTGAAGAAAATTGAATATTTTGGAAAGAATATAAGTATCTACTATAAGAATAACATTTCGTTAACTATAAAAGTAGTAAATTCATTGCATTATATAAGGATACTCATGTGTTGCCCGCATCAGATTTTTTTTGTTATAAAACGCGTTATAATTGGAATATTATTCTTAAATATTCTTAAAATTTTATTCAACAGATATAGGAAACTAAAAGAAAAAGAGATTTATTTTGTTGTTGCCATCTTGTGCATTTTTAAAGATGTAACAAGTTTAAAAGAGCGATTTTCAAACAAACAGTCGTGGCAAAGTTGCTTTTCTCACTCAGTGATTTTGATATAAGCGAAAAACATAGAATAGGGATATGTGTCGCTGCCTTGTTGAGACTCCCATATATTTCATCATAGCACATATATTTCATCTCATTTAAAAAATATTGTGTCCAGACCATCGTTCCCAATTACATTTATTTAAAATTCAATTTTACTTTCAGAGTACTATATTTAACCAAACGATAGTTTCACGAAAAATACAATTCTACTCGTAAGGATCCTAATATTTACTCAAAATATCTATAAAAACTGCCCCCGACAGTGATGAATTGGTTGAAAGGAAAGTTTGTTCAGCGCTGAAAAATTTGCGGAGTGAGCAAAAAAGAAACGAATTTTCTTTCATTACTCGAGTCGATGATGTTTGTCTATAAACTTTATCAAAAGAATAAATAATGCATATTTTCTTTTATTTTCAACTTCATTATTACATCTTTTTTTCCCTCATAAACTCGTGTTTTGTAAATTTACAGTACTTTGTCGCAATTGTAAAATATCAGTTGGATACAGAGTTTCAAAAATTTAGGAACATTTAAGAGTTAAAAGTTTAAACATACAGTATTGTGGCAATTAATTGAGAAATGCAGTTTTTTTTATAAAATTCATTTTTATTCAAGTTTTCTATGGATACATTTAAAACTAATAAGTGATATGACCTCCCCGAGACCTTATAACATCACAGACACGTTTCGGCATGGAATGTACTAGACTAGCACATGTAGTTTTAATTTCAAAGTCTCTGAACCATATGTCAATAACGACCGAAATTAGCTTGTCCATCGTCGTACAGTCAAATTTGTGAAACCGTTTTTTGACAATAGCCCACAAATTTTCTATGGGATTCAAGTCTGGTGAATTCCCGGGCCAATCCAGTACGGTAATATTTTTTTTTGAGCAGAAATTTTTGATTCGCTGCGAAGTGTGACATGGCGGGCTGTCTTGTTGGAAAACGCAATCTCCGTTCGGCCACAGTTTAGCCATGGTTGGAAGCACTTTTCGGGTCAATATGACTTCGTAACTGGCACTGTTCATCATTTCCTCTACGGGAACAAGATATTCTGTCCCCAAAACGCTGAAACAACCCCAAAACATCTTTTTGGGCGGATGCTTGAGTGCGTGATTGATGTGGTGCTGATTTAGAGGTTCTCCTTGGCTCCTTCTCACGAACATAGATCTGATCTAAATCCCTGAACCACAAATTGTGTTTGTCAGAAAAGAGAACTTTCTCCCAGTCCTTCTCAGTCCATGTTTTGTATTTTCGTGCCCATTCCAACCTTTTTTTCTTCATGCGAAGCGTCAGAAGCTGCTTCTTGTACGGTCGACGTGCTCTCAGTCCGCGTTCTAACAGCCTGTATCGCACTGTTGAAGGTGCAATATCAACACCAGCTGCCACCATGGACTTAGACAGGTCAAAACTGGTTAATCGAGGATTTTTAGCACTCATTCGATGTAAAGTTTTGTCGTCACGAGTCGAAGTTGATCTTTTTCGGCCGCATCGTCCAGAGCAGTTGGTTCCAGTATTTCCTGTTTCCTGAAACCGCTTCCAGATCCTCCCTACACTTGCTGTACTCACTCCACATATTTTACCTATTTCCTCGAACGTCTTAGATGTGTGTTCTCTAAGCGCAATCACTTTAGCACGTGTTTCCGTGCTGATATCCATGACGCTAATGAGCCCCGCAACAACTGAGAAACTACCACTGCGGCACACCTACCACCTGGCGGAGGAATTTGAACACCTGCTACTTACCAGGTGCATACGAACACCTGCTACTTTGATAATAACTGCAATTTGAACTCTGAGCTAATTTGGAGTGCTTCTTCCTAAGCTTACGTGTGATAAAACGAAAAAATGACATTTCTCAATTACTTGCCACAATATTGTATATACTTGTTTAGAATCTTTAATGCGGTATTTAACTTGAAACTGCTTGTGCCGCATTCAAATTATGATGCTCAAAACTGCTACCAAAGACAACTGCAAAATAAAAGTTTCATCAATAAAACAATATTTAACAATAAGGTAACTGTATAAACTGATTTCGAAATACAAAGGCCCCTTTCTTCATGATAAAAGGATTATGCAGTCACACCGACATACGCTTTATAGAGTTTGTTAGTATGGCTGGTCTCTATTTCTCTCCTACAATAGGAGACTGCATTTTCTCGGCGAAGTTGGCTGATACAGTTACTTTATTGTTAGATCCTGTATTATAAGCGTAAAAAAATTTGCATTGAATTCAATTATGAGGAATATGTTTAACTAGTACACTCTTTAACAGTTCCGGCCGCCCAAATAGTTGCTCACGTCCTCGGATGATTCGGGCGGCCTGGGTCTTCAACCCTTTAACAGCTTATACAGCCCATCTCCCACCCTTTCACCCTCTTCCTATAAGGAAAAAAATTAAAGACAACGGCTAATTAAAATTGTTTTCACATAAGTGCATTACTTTCAAGTATTGTGTACAAGTATTGTCTGAAGAAGTATTTCTGCTTTCTTTCAAGTATTGTACAATAGGTTGTGTGTAAGCTAACTCCCTTCCCAGGGGTTAAGAAAGCAGTTTTCTGTTAGCCGCCAATCGTATGCCTCGTTCAGTGTTACATAGATAATTGTCAAAATATGGCATGTTTTTAAATAACTTTACTGAAATACCTATTTCAAACTGAATAATAAACAAATATTATGTATAAACTGAACATATATTTTAACTAAAGTGCAATTTAAGCAATTTAAGGGATAAGAAAATGGTCATAATAGAAACAGGTGATGCCCTGTAAGTGGGCTAGTAATATAAAAAATAGTACAAATTTGTTATATGCTACGTTAACAAGAAAAAACCGCAATTCAGTATCTAATTTTAATTTCCCTTTACTCAGGGATTATATTTTACAAGCCATTATGCAGGATATGCACCTACAGTGCTCATTTTTGTAAAATACTAATATCCTTCTCTGAAAGTTCTGAAGGAGCCTTCGGAACTCTCATATGGTAGCAGCTGGTGTGTACACCATTTTGGATCAAATTTGTAGCCATTTGCATTCCATTTTGCATAATTATTTCGTACAGTCATACGAACTTTCAGATAAACCAGAAGGGACATCTCAACCGGAAAAATAAATCCTTTGGTGAAACTTCCAATCCCTTCTGGAATTCGATTCTGAATCCATAATAGTCATCATCTGAACTTTATCTATAGCAAATTTCGAGAGAGATTTTTCAAGAGATATTTTACACTGGAAATGGGACAAGAATCGGAAGTAAAAATCCTTAGATCTCCCACCCTATTCTCACCCGATTGTAATACTAAATCTATATCAGTCATCCTCTAGACTATATCTACAGCAGATCCCGAGAAACAGACGATTTAAGGAAAATGTAAGTTTTTGAATTGGAAAAGACATCTTATAATCGGAAGCGAAAATCCCTAGTGAGCCCCTTAACTTCTTTCCGGAATGCAATGCTGAATCCATATCAGTCTTTACCTAGGTTCTATTTATAGTCAATTCTAAGAAACAGATATTTAAAAGAAAAATTATTAATCGAAAGCGAAAATTCTTAGTTAACCACAATACCTCCTCCAGAATTTGATAGTGTACCCATATCAGTTATCATCTAAGCTCAATCTATAGCCGTATTTTAGGAATAAATATTCCATATAAAATTAAAAGTTTTGAATCGGAAATGAAAAAAAAAATGCGGAAGAGGGTATCTTTGATGCCCCCCCCCCCCCTCATCCAAATCAGCTATCGGAGTTGATCCTGAGAAATAGATGTTTCAGAGAAAATATTTTAGTGAAATCAATAATGTGGCAACAATTTTTGCCTTCAACCAGACTTAGAATTTGACATTTAATACACAAAAAGTTCGGCCAGAGGTACAATATTTTATAACCATGGATTAAATGTAACACCGCCCAGGCCTCATCAACTCAATCCATTCCTGCACTGATTCTTCAAGAGATATCCTTTGTATGAATCTTTCTCTGGTTTTCTGATCTGTCTTCAGTTTCAAGGTCTTTAGGACGTTGTATAGCGCATAAATCCGCAACTTTTTCTTACATTAAATTATATCTTTCTTTATTAAATTATACCAGAGAGCACCTTCACTACATGAAATTCTTTCGAAGAGCTCCAGAAATATGTTACATTCTTCTAAATGGGACAAAACAAGTATTACATTTTTTCAGGATGTAACAAATATAAATTTTATAAGCAAGCATATTCAAACATTTTCTACTTTATTTAAAATTAATGTATAAAGTTCTATTTTTCACTTAACTCACTTGAATTATAGGTAAAAATTTGATATTTCAATAAAGTTTTGGTGATTTTAATACGTAATATATTTCAAATGTTCTCGATTAAGTATATGAATGAGTATATTCTCGATTAAAGAACACGAGTACTGTAGTATTCACGAACAGCTGTTTACGGATCAAATTCATAAGCGATAGAAAACAACAAATTAAAACTTCAAAAGCAAACTTTTAGGTGTCTTATAATTTAGATATCCTATAAATACAAAATATAACACCTATTTAAATATGTTTATCCGTCTGTCTGTCTGCATGTTATACAACAAAAACCACGAGATTTATTTTTATATAATTTAATATATAGCATCCAGAGACAATTTTCTTGTGTTGGAGTACAATTTGTTAAATAAGCTAACATTTAAAAAGTTAAAAGAAATTAAAAAAAAAATTACCCCAATGTTTCTTATTAAAGAAAAGGATATCTTGAATTGAGTCAAAAAAGTGTTTCATAGATACTATTTCCAATTTCACACACACAAATAAACAAACACAAATACAGACATTCCAAAAATAGTTGATTTATGTTTAATGACGCTCATTAATCTAGAACTATTCTCTCTTGGTCTAGAATAAAAAAATAATTACGTTCACTATTGTCAAATGAAATAAAGGATTATTGACTGGGAATGAGAGGGCACTAATATTTTTCAAAATCTTATCACGTACCGTTCTAAAGATATTAAAATGGAGATCTCTCCACGGAGATCGTAATATTTCACTAAAGAATCAAACGATTTCCTTGAAATTTGGTATGTTTATTTTAAGTTGGAACGAAAATATGTCTATTGATTTTCAACAAATCGAGTTATAAAGTAAGAACCAATTTGTGTTATTTGTTTTCCAACATCTAGATGCGTTTATTCATAGAAAAAAAACATGTGCTATATCTACCAGAAATATTTAATTATAAAAAATATGAAAAATATTACACTCTTAAAAGGTTTTCCCCCCAACCAATGAAATAATGTCACAGTATGAAGATAAGAACCACACCTAGAGATTGGAGATTAAAGGCGCTTCGCGCCTGGTGCTCTATTCTGGACGAAACTCTATGAAAAAGGTTTTCCCGGCCATCCAATTTACTGCTCTAAGTCCTCGGACGAGTCGGGTAGTCTGGGCTTTCGACACTCTTAAAAGGCAATGAGGAATGTCAAGAAGAATTTATAGGGACATATATTTTTTCTTCATTATTTAAACAAATGAAATTTTCGCACTTGTCAAACCTTTCCTCGCACCTAAGAAAGCCAAGAGGCATAGCTCGGAACGCTATTGGAAGCAAAATAAAATATCTTGAATATTTGTGGGTGGTTTACTATTCCCACATATACTTATCCAGAATTCGGCAAATGCAGGATATTTTATTCTGAAAGAGCGATTACATTTATGAGCTTCGACTACCTGACAAACGTAAATTGCGAACGGAATTTACATATCCCTTTAGGGTATATCTCATGAATGCGGGGAAAAAATTCGAATTTTCTTTCAGAGCTACAAATTCTGAGCAGTTACGGGCACAGAAATACCGTGGTGGAATCAATCAAGGAGGTAGGGGAAGTGAATGTAATGAAATTTTTTCTTGCACATTTTGCCTTTATTTGAAGAAATCTACCTAAACATGCACTATACACTTGGCAGCATACAGTATTGCAATTATTTGGTATAATTCATATTTGGTATAAGTATTGTTTGGTATAAGTATTGTTTGGTATAATTATTATTTGGTATAAGCTAATTGTCATGGTATATCTATTCTCCATACTTTTGGAGTTGTCGAAGATAAAACAATTTCTACACGTTTTCAACCAATTGTCATTTCGGTGAAACAAAATTCTTGTCGATGTTGCTCAGTTACGCTAACATATGAACTTGACGATAAATTTGGTGAATTATCGCCAACATAGCGACTTTGAGAATTAAAGTCGAAAGTGACGTTTTGGGTAAATTTTGAGAATTTTACAATAAAATACATTTAAGCTGCTAATTTCGATTTAAGTAATTTCAGTGTATCATGAATACTTCGATGTTTTGGGAATGTGTTTCCTATTTTCGTAAACTCTGTGAGAATTAATTTGCTATTCCATTGCATCTAGCGAATGTTTTTGGTTAGTTGTTTAGTTAGTCTGGAGTTTTATAGCGCAAAATCTTCGGTCACGCTGCATCAAAACATGCTGACGCGTTATGGAAACAATTCAGTTGAGGATGGAGAAACAAAATCAAATGAATGAAATTATAAGCAATGTAAATTATATAAAACATCGTTTGGATAAAAAGGTTTGTGTAAAAATAAAGTTGACTCAAAAAAGGAGTCAATAAATGCAAATTAACTAGATGAAGAATGGAAAAATCTGATGTGGGCATGGCGTGAATTTCTCTACATAATACAATTACTTTTCTTCTTTCACAGCTTAATAAAGTTGTACAAGATCCACTAAGTAATGTTATTAGCGTTGAATTAGATACTAATACTAGATACTTTTCTGAGTGACATCAGGTAAAACTATTTCGAAGTACCCAATTAATTTTATTTTGCGAATCAAACTTGACAATTAGAAATAAAACTAGCATTTACTGAACAATTTAGTTCAGATATTAAATTATTATAATCATTAGAAACAAATATTTTATTATATTAAACATATGTTTCGCATGCTTTGCATAGATTCCTGAAATTCAAAACTACAATTCTTATAATGCTTTATATATGTATTATATTTAACATTTCGTTGTTTAGTTTAGAAAAGGCGAATCTCGTTACTGTGACAACTCTCTAATTACCGCTGAATGGAGGTATGAAAGAAAAACTAAATGTTGAGTCTGTCCTACTGATTAATTCCTTAATTCCTGGTAAGACTTCCTAAAAAAAAAAAATTACTATATCACCCCTTAAAAAACGCAAACAATTTGGAATCCCCTAGACCCCATAACAAAACGCACCTGGTCCACAAACCTCAATATATTTTGAATATTAATATTCCCAAAGCCACAAGAATTATTAATTAGATTGAACTGCATTTTCAAGATATTGAATTATCATTAATTTTACGTCATTTTTGTTAATTAAATGTTATTTCCGCTAATTTGACAAATTATCGTTAATTTGGCAACGTTTTCTAAAGGTCGCCGAATTGGCGATATTATCAAATTATCGATAAATTTATCGCCAAGTATTACAAATTGGCATACAAACAAATGACTTTTAACAAATTGTTAGGTGTCAAAATGCAAAACTATTGCAAAAAGTAATTTTTTTTTGTTGAATGGAACGAACTATATCTACGAGAATCGCGTAAATAAATTTATAGTATAATATTGCATATGGAAAGGCAACATATTTCTCGGTAGTTAAAAACTTCTCAATATGTAATTTTTATGTAATTGTTTTTACAAATTCATTTGAAAACCGTGCAATGTCTGGAGAATCATCCTTGTTAGCATTCTAAAATTTGTGTAATTCGTTTTCTAATGAAAAAATACAGAAGAAAACAATTATAGCATTATTATTGAGGGTTCTAATTTTCTAACATTTAAAATCAATAGGCTTCTTGTATTCACTAATTGTAATAATCGTAACAAATTTCGAAGGAAACGCTCGTTAGAAATCAAATTCACACACTCACGGACATACACACGTACGCGCGCGTCTGCACATACACACACTAACATACATAACGGACACAATAACATATAGAAATTCACACACTAGCATATAGAAATACACACACTAGCATACATAAACACACACACGAACATACATACACATTAACATACATACACACATTAACATACACACACTAACATATATAAATGCACACACGAACAAGTACACATACAAACATACACATGCAGGCAACACTTTAAAAACATTCGATTTCAGTTTAGGAACACTTGAAACGTGCTGTACCGTCGAAATTCGAATTTTTGACTAAATCTTTATACTTTCCCTTTACATTTATACTATGTGTGCCGATTTTATTCATTAATTATTATCTTAAAAAAGAAACCCTAAGAGCATTTAACTTATTAACTACAGCCATTAGTAATTTGGTTTAGTACGTTGCTTTGGTGGCCGCAATACCCAACTAATTTCAGCACATAATAATCTATATTCAGGATAATTATCTATTATAATAACCTTATAAAAATTCAAAGTAAGATCTGAAGGTAAATAGAAAGGTCTTCAATTTATTCTATACACGTTATCAAATTACATCATTATATCTAATATTACAAAAACTATTCCTCTTCTTTAGGCACATATTAAAAGGTATTAGCGAGATATAATGCCAGACTTGTAATAATTGGTTAGAACACCTCGTGGGACAATTTAACAATCTAAATAGTAAATTTCGGTTAATTATAATATCCTCTCATAGTCAAGAGTAAAGTACCTGATGAGGTCTTGTCACACATGTCGAGTCCAACGCATAGAGAATCTCCAAACATGATTCCATATCTGAATCACAAGATGTAAATTTGAAGTTCTCCTACTGACAGTTAGTTGTTCATCGTATAAGATACTCATACAAAATCCAACAGACAACAAACTACTGCTTGCTCTTAAACCTCTCGCATCTCCATCACTAGCAATATCTATCTGTATAATTGGTTCTCCAATAATATGAATTAATGAATGAATGTCTGTCGCTCTTTACCGTGGTTCTATATATATATATATATATATATATACTTTTCCTCTCGTCATTCCACGTGCCATACCTCTCTAGTATGCAGACTTCTCGTCTCCGCTCCATCCCTAATCCTCTTCTTAATCTGACTTTTAGCTAGAAATGCAGACTTCTCGTCTGTACACTTCGACTATCCCTCGTGTTTGATTAAATATTAATATTTTATAAATTCTGGCATTACATTCTCACTCCGTCGTGAAAAGAAAAAGTGTTTCTTCCAAAAGTTTATCACAATGCTAACAAATTGAGTTCATCACGGTTGATACAAAAAATACACAAGTTCATCAACATTGATAAGGAAACCGAAAGTTACTCTTTCACACTCGTAAAAGTACTGCTGACAGCTAGTTAGTTCATTGTCAAGTTACTCCATATTTCATACTTGACATCTGTGTATGCGATTGTCTTTCAGACTCATACTGTACCATAAACTATATGAGATTATTAACATAGTATTTTATTTAATATTAAAATTGTAAATTTTAATATATTATTAGTCACGCATAATTTTTTTCATTTCTCCTTTCACAGAATTATTTAAACAAAACATATTTACATAGCATCATTCATTATTCTATTATTATCATACATGTTCTTGTTATAATTTACTTTATTCACACTGTAGTGCAATTACAACATCTGATTTTTTTTGTTATGCTAGAATTATAAATAACACTCATATTAATTATTAATTAAATTTCCTTACTTTTCTTAATCTTGCTATTTCTTTTATTTCATATTTAATTGAAAATTAAAACTGTCTTTTATAATTTAACAATAGAATTTCTTATTATCTGCCTGCAGATATCAAGATTTATATGTCTTCTTACATAGATAAGATTTTCCAATGGGCCCTATGGACAATCTTTCAAGATTCAATTATATTCTTTACTTTTGAAATTTTGAAAAACAATTATAATTGACAAAACACTAAATCTATATCTTATTTTGCTTAAATTAATTTTTTGATTATCATGTTGCTATATATATTTTAACATCATTAGTTTCATTCATAACCTTGCTTCATTTCTATTTAATATTTATATCAATTGCTTATATACTACAGTTCTCAGTTTTTTCAAAACCTGACATATATGCAATGTCAGAAATACATAAAATACACTTTGATTACATACTTATATATACATTTTTAAATCATATTCATATACACTCAATTATTACTTTCTATTTATGACATCCATTACTATTTTTTTTACATATTTTTCACATTCTTTGTCTTTTGTATTTGCAAAATTAGTATTTGCAAAAACTCGTGGGCGAAAATTATACCCTCTGGTATTGTAAACAGCTTTCTCATCATTTCTATCATCTTCATAGCAAGTATTTTCTTTTAGTTACATTCCCTTACATTAGTTACATTATGTATATATCATCGTTTCTCACTATTTTATATTTCTTTATTTGCTTGTCATTTATCATCTTTTGCTGTTCGGATGCGCCTTTCACGATTTTGTTTATATTTTAAAATGCTGTGCCACATAAATTTTATAATTATTTACACCATCATACATTATATCAATTTGTTCTTTACTTGGCACGTTTGTGTC
This sequence comes from Amaurobius ferox, assembly GCA_951213105.1. Taxonomy (NCBI): domain Eukaryota; kingdom Metazoa; phylum Arthropoda; class Arachnida; order Araneae; family Amaurobiidae; genus Amaurobius; species Amaurobius ferox. Next base: position 19,083,763 of record OX578140.1, read on the forward strand.
TTTAATGTTCTTAAATGGCAATGATAAATCTGTGGCAGCAGCCGACTCTGCTCCTGGAAGTGTGTGGCAGCAGCCGACTCTGCTCCTGCCAAGGACATCTGATCAAAGATGTGTACCCGAATTATAAGTTCGGAGTCGAAACCAGCTTTTGCTCAAACCTTATAATGTCGGTCTTGTAAGCACGGGATCCCGAGTTCGGTACTGGCTCGGGATCACCAGCATCAACTCCTACAAATGATAACCCTGGACGTTTAAAGCACGCAATCTTCTGTCTCCAACGATCACACCTCGCAACAAAAGATGGTAGCACCACGCTAAGCAGAGGCTCTACCACTCCCTTCCTGGTTGACCACGACTGACGTCGCGCCCGAGGCACGACATGCCTCCCGGCCATTCAGCCCCTCGTCTGAGTTTCGGATGGGGACGTGCGGAGGGTTTCTGGGTGGCCTCCCTCCTCGCCAAAATTTGACCAAGGCTTCTCATCAGGTGGGTGAGTGGGTGACAGCAAACGACGCTGCTCCTGCCAAAGACATCGATCGAAGATGCTAGGATATCCGAATTATAAGTTCGGAGTTGAAGCTAGCTTTTGCTCTAATCTTATAATGTCGGTCTTGCAAGCACCGGGTCCCGAGTTCGGGCCTGGCGACTCTTAATCGCTACAAATCTCTGAGATAGAATAGGAATGAGGGCTCAAATCCTGTATTACTGTTAATAGTGTTATTTGCGTAAAATTTAAAACATTGTAAGGATTCATCCAATTCAAACGTATTCTTTGATAAACACATTATACATTTTTTCATGCCTCTATGTATACTTTTTCGCAACGACCTAAAGAACTTGGGAAATAAACTGAACTGTATCGCCTTTGAATATTTAAGGCATTTGTAAAATCAATGTATTCTTTACTCTTAAAAATTTGAGCATTATCGCTTTGAATTATATTTGGAACTCCATAAGCTGTTACGAAGCTTGTTAATTTATTTACTATTGTTTTCGCAGTAATGTATCTGACTGCATACGCCTCAAGGTATCTTGAAAACATGTCTACAGTTGTGATTACAAAATTATTTCCTTTACTACTGCTCGGAAGCTTTTCTACGCAATTCAGTTGTAAATATATACCTGGTTTTAAAATTTCTGGCATAGCCTAAAGTCTGGCTGGAGGGATATTCTTATGTTTTACTAACAAACATTGATTGTACGACTTATAAAAATTTTCCACATCTAGGAAAGCCCCATCTAAAAATATTTTTGACAGTAATTGATATGTCTTTTTAACTCCGAAATTAGGGAAATGTGCGATTTCAATTATTTTCCCCTTTAATGAGTGCGGTATTACAATCTTATTTTCATTTATTTTCCTATATGCTTGTATTTTATTTTCCGTCTTTACCATTAACAGTTTACTTTGGCTATCAATATAGTATACCTTATTATTGTGATATAGGTTTTTCTAATTAGGCATTTAATCTTATTATGAAATTTCATTTTTGTTTCTACACATTGACAATACATTACACATAAGGAGAAAAGAGAATTCTGCATAATATTTTTTTCGTAACAATTTATGTCGCCACCAGTTGTCCAACTCTTGTCATTATCATTATTTTTATTAAATTTCATAAATCCTACTTTTAATTTTAATCCCGTTAATGCTTAACGTCACTGCACCAAATGTGCCTATTTGTTTTTGCGTTGTTGCCAATTTGTTTATTTGTGCGGATTTTATTGTGATTGTAGAATTTATTTATTGATTTAATTCATGATTTAAATATTTATTTGGCAACTCTTAATATCTTATTATGCTCTCAAGTGCATTTAACTTATTAACTACAGCGATTAGTAGTTCGGTTTAGTACATTGCTTTGGCGGCTACAAGGTCCACTTAATTTCAGCATATCGGGATAATTATGTATTATAAATAATCTTATAAAAATCCAAAGTAAGATCTAAAGGTAAATAGAAAGATCTTCAATTTATTCAATACAGGTTATCAATTTACATCAATATATCTAGCATTACAAAGACTATTCTTCTTCTTTAGACGCATATTAAAAAGTATTAGCCAGACTTAGTAATAATTGGTTGGAACACTTGGTGGGACAATTTAACTATCTAAATAGTAAATTTCGGTTAATTATAATATCCTCACATAGTCAAGAGTAAAGTACCTGATGAGGTCTTGTCACACATGTCGATTCCAACGCATAAGGAATCTCCAAACAGGATTCCGCATCTGAATCACAAGATGTTAATTTGAAGTTCTCCCACTGACAGTTAGTTCATCGTATAAGGCACTCATACAAAATCCAACTGACAACAAACTACTGCTTGCTCTTAAACCTCTCGCATCTCCATCACTAGCAATATCTATCTGTATAATTGGTTCTCCAATAATATGAATTAATGAATGAATGTCTGTCGCTCTTTACCGTGGTTCTATATACTTTTTCTCTCGCCGTTCCACGTGCCACACCTCTCTGGTATGCAAACTTCTCAACTCCGCTCGATCCAGAATCACCTTCTTAATCCGGCTTTTGGCTAGAAATGCAGACGTCTTGTCTGCGCTCTTCGACTATTCCCTGTGTTTGTTTAAATATTATTATTTTATTATTTCTGGCATTACACTACGTATGTAGGAAAAGTAATAATTTTGTTTAGCATTTCCTTTAATATATAGCACTTCTTGGTGTACCTATAAGACACGGAAAGTTAAATCGATATCCAGGCGGGCAAAATTCACAATATTAACTGTTTTGGCTTTGGATGTTTTATTTTACCTTTAGATACAAAGGAACTAGGCAAAAATACTATCTTAGAAGTCAATTATACAGGTATTCTTGAAATAAATTCCATTAATTTTTTTGACATACTTATTTATACCTAGAGATTAATATTGCAATTCTACCGTCATTGGCATTGTAAATAGTGTACAATTAATATGTATGTTAAATCTTGATGAAAATTTATATTAATATTTATACTATACATTTACAATTGTTATTATGCACCATCTACACACTCATTGTATATGTAATTGTACTAGTACTAGCAGTCATTATACCATTACTTTCTTTAGAAAACATTGCTTGAAAATGAAAGATGGTATTTTATTTATTTCTGATGCGTAGAATGAAGTGCACAGGATTATTATGAAGCATGAATGTATTGAAAACTCAATGGATTCTGGATTTTTTGATTGATATATATCCCAATGCAATTGAACGAAAACTTTTTCTGCAATTCTTCTTTCCGATTAGACGAAAATCGTATCTATTTTTAATTTCAGCTTTTCGTATTTCTGAAATGGTAAAACTTTTATGGTCCCCATCTTCATGTTTTAGAGTTAGCAATAAATCAGTTTTAGTTCTTTTTTACTGCGGATGTCCGATCTTTTCTAAAAGTAAGATTTGTAATTTATTAATGCTTTGTATCTGCTGTATTCCAAATATTGATCTTGCTCAGAGAGATCACAAAATCTATAAGAGGATAAAATCTATGTGGACAGAATATAATTTTTTCTACATGCAAAAAAATAATTAACTTGATTAACAACCTAAAGCACGGCAAAGATCTATACAGCCAATGTCAAGGACATTGAAACAATATGAAAGAAAACACCACAAAATCACACATTCCTAAATTGAAAATTTGACGCTTTTGTTAGCAACGCATGTTATTCAAGAAGTCACACTCTGAATTTGAAAGAGTGACTCTTCACTCAAAAAGTGAATAGTTACTCTAATAAAGACTTGAAATTGAGCCAACCTCCAAAGAGCGAGAGTGAATATTTACTCTAAGCAAAAGTGGTTTTTCTACCCCTGGAGAAGGAGGGAGTAGTGGGGAGTAGTCACTCCTTTGAAGTAAATACCCATTCTAAACGAGTGATTTACTGACTCCACCTTGGAGTGAATAATCCATGTCAGGGAGTGAATATATACACGCTTAGCAAAAGTAGGTTTTTCCCCCGCATTGAAAAGAGTGAATAATCACTGGAGTGATTAATAGACTCTATTTAGGAGTGAATAACCCCTTTTCTAGGAACTAATATGCACTTCAATATAGTGTCATCTCAGTAGATGTAATTCTAGTTTTAATCTTAAAATAAGTTTTCAAATACATTTTAGTCGAATTAAAATATAAAGACTATCTATGCTCCATGATTTTTAAATTCTAGTGTTTGCATTCTCAAAATACAGACATTAGGCTTTAAGCAAGCATAAATAACATTTAATTTTAATAAGTTCAATGATTAAAATAACTTAGTTTAGAAACATTTCAGAAGCATTTCTATTTGCTTTATCCAGTTAGATCTATTGTAGCATTAAGTAAATATTACGTAAAACATATCATCTATATAGTAATAACATAAAAAAAAGAGAAGTACATTTTAATACTGTCTCCCCATTAAAAATGTTTTCAATCCTTGCTTCTTTCTGCATGAAAATAAAAACAAATTATTGATTTCTAACTTAAAGCTACCAATATAAATTTATACTATATTTTAAGTACATTTTAATGGTATTCATAAGGAAATTAAATTAAATATTAACAGACATTAATGCATTCAATCTTGCAGCAAATTTTTGCAAATGAATTTTTTGCATCAAAATCGCAAATGAATCGAATGTAATAATTAAACCGGGTTATATATACAAGAAACGTAGCAAAGTATATGGATCCTTATATGACCAGAGTAAAGTAAATGGTAGCATAATTGGCCACAATTCAGGTATATCCTCAGGATACAAAGATGAGTCCGGATTTTTTGAATAACAAATGCTTTATTAAAAGCACTAGACAAATAAACAGCAACAATATACTGATACAGCTATATAGCTACCTCACCAGATTACAAAGTAACTGTCAGGTATAATAAAATAGCCATTAATTGAGCAAGTCATTCATAAGAAGACAAGTTTGCATGTACAAAATATTGACTTATTTGCAATTCACTTTTACTCGTCTCACGGAAACAATTTCTAACTGACTGAACGTTGACCACCTTATACACCACTTTGGGGAAATGTTTAGGCATATGACGCAAAATGAGACACTTTGTTACGAATCTTCAAATTCAAGTATTTTCTAAGTCATCAAATTTGCAATATTTCGCCAACTTTGGCGCCAAAGTAACCAAACTCGGAGCAGACAAACAATCCACTTTCAATAATTGGTTGTCTGTAAATGTTGTTTTTCCTTGAAGATAGGCAATATGCCGTGAAGAAATTTGAGGTATTCGTAACAATACACATCATCTAATGTGGGCATCACATGACTTTCCCTCCATTTTCTCTTTTTTCTTTCATAATTAAGATTAAATTAGGTCTAATTTCATAAAATAATACAGAAAATTAATTGAAATTACACAGTATTTAATTTTGTTTTAATTCATATTTGTCTTCATTTGGTGACTGGGCGTATTTTCAAAGATGACGTTACAACAATGCAAAAAAATCTGATGTGGGCAACACATGACTTTCCTTATATAATGAAATGAATTTACTACTTTCACAGTAAAATAAATAGGTTTTTCTTCTAGTAGATACTAATATCCTTTCCAAGATATTGAATTTTCGACAATTAGTCGTCATTTTCATTGATTTATCGTCATTTTTATCCATTTGGCGAGATTTTCGGTAATTTGGCAACATTTCAAAAAGTCGCCAAGTTGGCAACGTTCCGCCAATTTCGTCGCCAAAATCTCGCCAAGCGTTATGGACGAAGAAATAAGTTATTCTTACAGCAGATAAATCGGCGTTCAAATGCAAAAGTATTACTCAAAGTATCTTTTATCATGAATGGAACGAGCTAGATCCACGAGAATGATGTCACCCAATTTATCGCATGATATTATATATGAAAAGTGAACATGTTTCTCAATAGGAAATATTTTCTTTTCTATTTTATATGACTTTTTGATAATTTTTTTGAAAAATGTGCAATATCTCGAGAACGGTTCATGTTAGCGTTCTAAAATTTATGTCAATCATTTTCTAATGAAAAATTACATAAGAAATGTCTATTTACGTAACTTTATTATTGGTTTTGATTTTTTGACGATTGTTTCAAAATTTCATTCGAGAATTTAGGGGGGTTCTGAACATTCGATTGCGTATAAAAACAATAGGCTTCCAGTGTTTACAAATTGTGATTTTTGTACCAAATTTGGTTCGAATTGGTCCATTCGTTCGTCAGTTATCGTCTCCACAGACCCACTGACACACACACACACACTTTCACACACACACACACAGACATCACTTCAAAAATGTTTGATTCGTGATCAGGGATGCTTAAAACGTTCTCTCCCGTCGAAAACTCGAATTCGAATTTTCGACCCCGTCACAATACTTTCCTTATACATTATGTATATAAGGAAAGTAAAAAAAAGAAAACACCCATAATATCTCGAGAACGGTTAGTTCTAAGGGGTTAAACTTGCTCTCTCCGTAGGCAAAAATTATGTACAACACAAACATTTAACTGATACATTTAAGCGTATGTAGATCTTCCATGAAATAAATAGCTATCGGCGAATAATTTGGCGTTAACATAGAAAACTATTACAAAAGTATCTTCTCTTTCGAAAGGAAAGAACTAGATCCACCAGAATAATATTAACTCATTCAATGCATACCATTTATTATGGAATTGCATACTGTTTATTATTAGATGATATTAACATTTTAAATCTTATGTATTTTTACTTTCTCATACATATAGCATATATCAGAGAAAGCATTGTTTTCACGAAAATTTCGATTTTGATAGTTTTATGCCAATATATGTTTTAGGTCCTCCTGAACACGTTCTGATTATTTTTGGTCTGATGACTATCAGTATGTCTGTCTGTGGTCTATTTCTTGTGTTTACGATAGCTGCCACAAATACCAATGGATTTTGACGAAACTTTATATCTGACTTTGTTAACTAAAAATCTGGAACTAGGTAAAATTTTCCCTATCAAGACTTAATATCCTCAACCGTAGATGTTACTCACATCAAACCCCAAAGTAAAAAAATAACGGTATATATCCATGTCATCTTGTCTTTATGACTTCTGGTATTTTGGTCTTTTATGCAGACGAAAGCGATCCAACTTAAGCTGATTACAGGATCGCAACTTAGTGTATGCTTAATTACGTTTCTTAAATATTTCTTATCTTTTTCATAAAATATTTTTTTTTACTTTTTAAAATACATTATCCATCTGTAAAAGGATAATTTCCACTATCTGGAATCACTGTAAAAATTAATTCCCTCACTCTGTCCTTGTTTGGCGATATTGATTCCAAGATAATACCCAGTACAATAAATTAAATTTTCTTTTTTTTTTCCTTTTTGCGTATTTTGCATTTTACTCCGGGGCTGAATAAAAGCGGTATAAAAGAAAAGGCGAAATAAATAATCAAATGCCAAAAGACGAATTTCTTCTGAATAGAGAAAATGGAATTTTAATGGTACACTGCAAGGAGTTACATATGTAGATTCTTTGAATATTTTTAAGAAACATCAATTTGCTTCGCTTACGGAATTTATTGGCAGTAAAATGCTTTATCTTTTCTTTTCATCATTATGCATACATGTTGGTGGCTTCCTTTTTATATTTTTTATCCGGGTTTTGTCAAGAAAAGTGTTCGCGTAATAAAAAATTGCCTGACTTTAGGAAAATGGTATTAAAGTTTTATTCATTAGACATTTTAAATTGAATTTATGTTTTGTATATGCCATAATAACAAGATTTTTATGCATCTAATTTGTCACTTCTTACAGCCAACAGCGTGATATAATAAATTTGTATTTTAACGAGTCGAAGTTTCTAACAAAAGAATTAATATTGTATGTATAAATTACATAGGCCAAAGAAAAAACCATTTTTTTATTTGGTAAGGATATTTGAACAATTTTAGAGTAATTTAAGGGCGCTGAATCCTAAAATGACCCTAGTTTTGTTAAATTGGCTTTAGTTTTGAGATCCTCAAATATTGATTTTATTCCCAATACGACATGAACAAAGATGGAGGTTGCTTCAAATACATGTGTAGATCGTTCTTTGGAATGAGTATGGAAAAGCAATAATATTTTAGGATTCTGAAATTCGTAAACTTATCAACAATTCAAATTCAACAAAATTTATAAATGTTGTTGAAGCTTCTATCTGGTGTATTTATACCTTAGTTATCAAGAACTTTTTAAGGAATTGAAGATCAGACAGTTCTAAAGAATTGCATGCTAACTAACTTAAAAACGTCTGAAACTAATATGAACATAAAAGTACGCTATCTCCATAATTACCTCCATTATTTTAAAAAGTCGAGCCAATCAACAGCATTAGATCAACAATCTAATCCATTCGGCATTAGTGCCATAAAGTCGCACTAAAACTGCTCTAATGTAATTTACAAAAAAATTGTATCAACCAGTGTTATCAAACGTCATAAGCTAATCAAAGTGGGAAGTTGGTCGAAATTATAAGATGCTGTAAAATGTCCGAAGATGCTGCTCACTTATGTTGAGATATCTAAATTTAGATCAGTAGTAGGTTTACATTAAAACTTATATGAATATTTTTTTTTTACCTTCCCCGCATACATAGCAAAATACATCGGGTACTGTGGTCGAGTTGAATATTCGAATTCACATTTACGGAGGACTTATACGTTGTTCCTGAACGAGAATTGAACTATTTTAAGGTTATATCTAGTTAAGAATGTGGCTCTCCATTTCGGGGAGATATAGCACTATACAGGATTTACAGAACTTAGCTCTAACTATTGACCATTCGCACGTGACGTCACAATCAGAAAATCGATTTTCTATCAGCCCTGTTGGACAGAAAGTTTGCTTTTCCGTCTCAGGTTAAGATTATGCTGTTCTTGCTGTTGATGTGCATTCCGAGTACCATATACGGACTCTTCGAGGTGGCAATGAAGAACTAATTTTGCAACCCGTACCTACAGTCGGAGTGGAACCTGTTTGGAAGGTGTTTTTGGTCACTTCCCGGTGAATGGTTGTTGGCTATATCCATCAATATCCATGGTTATATCCACGTCGCTGGGAATTTCCTAGAAGTTGAGAATGTAAGCCCTTGAGGACTGCCATTATTATTTGACAAACTCTACGGTTGCCATAAATATTCATGTGGGTATAGAGCCTGTGGACATGATGTTCCAAAAAGAAATAGAACAATTTGAACGAAAGTTTGCATGATTTTTAAAATTTGTCCATAGTGGAATCATACTGATTTTAAGTACAATCCAGTACTCATAATACCCCAAAGTTTTGGAATATTTTCTTAAATGAAAAATACACGACTATTTTATACGTAAATTTTCATTACAAATTAAACATTACTTATTTTTAAACTTTTGATAAAACGGCTACCGAGATATAACGCATCGTTTCTAAAAAAAATGTTAAAATAGTCTTATAAAATTTAAAATATACTAAATATTATTAAATTTGTTGATATCTTATATGGAATATTATTCAACAAATCGGTTGTCTCACGCATGCAAATACCACATTTTACACCCGTATTATTACACTTACTGTTGTTGTTGTTGAAACCCAGACCGTCCGACCTACCAGAAAGGTGTAAGGTAACTGTTTGGACGGTCGGGAAGTGCCACCCAATGTAGACCGGAACACAGTGGGGGAGGCATCCAAAGGGACCGTACCCTCCTGCCCCTACCACCAACCTCTCGGAAGGACTTTCGGACCCACATGTTTAACGTGATCGTACTCCGCATGAACACGGCGGCAGTTTTGGCAGTGGCTGGAATCGAACCCGGGCCTACCGAGTGCAACTCCAGCGCGCTAGCCAATGGGCTACCGCGCCCTATTACACTTACTGTATCATAATTAGAAACGTCGGCAACAGAGCAGCCGAACGCGCCAAATATCAATCCATGTAGGATGAGGTCAATTGCGTATTTCCATATCTTACTGCAAGTGCATATACATTAATTTAATAATTCGATGCTAATGCTAGAATGCTGTTACGTCACGTGGTTAATAAAGACGCAAAATTTTCGATTTACAATACATTGATTTAACAAGAATAACACTAGAATTACTCTGTCATTGGAAATTACGTTATGCGAACAACAGATTTAGGTGGAGTAGCCCACAGCCTCACCATATTTAGTTTAGAGGCATTTTTAGTGTGGGTCTCCGCAAGTACAATATATTTTCCATCAAAGCTACGGATCAGGGTACCAAGAAAGGCTCAATCATTAACCTGGCAAAGTCCGAGGATGATCCCGTCGAGTCTTGCCCCAGTCTCCGATGGGTCAGGCTATAAATAGGCACAGTCTGTCCTAGAACTGTCTGTTTTACGGACCTTCAGGAGGGGCTCAGATCAATCACTCAAGTCCCCCAACTTTCTCCCGAAGATGGCTCGGAAGATTTTTGTACCCCAGTAGAGAAAAGAGTTAGGTCAGAGGCTACAGAGCTAACGCCTGTGCACCTTGAAAAGGCGGCCTCTCCCATAGGGGAAATATACGAATAAAGAGAATATGAATAATATTATTTGATTGGCCTGTCACATGATTAAAAGTAAAATTATTGCAGAATCACTGTATTAAAAATCGGGTAATACCGACATGAGATTTTTGGGAGTGGGGATATTAAATGGAAATCTCAAAGTGAAGGAGGTGGTATAAGGTCTGTAGGAAAGTCCTCAAACACACTAAAAGCTTTCTTCGTAAGGAAAGGTATGGGAGTATACACATTAAATATATCTATGGTAGAGCGATAATGCCGAATCGAATTAAAGTGTTTGTGTTGGGTTGCTTTAGAATTTATGCAATTTGGGGGTTTGAAATTCACTTTTATTTATATTTCCCTGGCCCAATATTCTCAATTTGGTAATATTTAAATAATAATTATTTGTTTTTTCATTTATTCATTAATTAGAATATTTTTAATATTCCGAATTAATTTTAAATTTGGGTTATAATAAATTATAATATACAACATTGCTAGGAATATTCTTAAGTGCCTCAATAACATCGTAATTACATTTATCGGTGTATTAAATTTAGCATGTAATTGCATTTAGCAATAACATTTATCGTAGACTTCTACTCACTGAACAATGCTCTGTAACTTTGCAATTGACTTTTTTCGTCACTGTCGCTTTGTTGCCGACTTTGTTATTCTAACTTCTTAATTATCCACTAGGGGCACGAAATCAATTTTATTCTTAAAGGCATAGCTTGCTTTACTATAAAAATACCTAATGTGTAAAATCATGACCTTTTACTGCAATGTTATTGAGACGCTTCATTATTTTCCTAGGACCTCCGTATGTATGTATGCTTGGCCAAATTTATTATAGCTACATTTCGCCAAAATGGTAAAAGTAACTCCACTTAGGAACTTAAATTCAAATCCTCACTGATTGCTGCGCGAAAATATTTTCCTAATTATAAAATTATATCTGCAAATACGTATTGTGCAGTCATGCCTTTTGTGATATTGAGTGCTTTTTGATGCGAATAAAATTTACAGTTCAGGTATACCTGCTTAAAATCGGAGCATTAAGAAAAATATAAATACTTTGGACGTTTATATCTCAGAACCTAATAGATATAAATGTAAACAATTCCCACATCTTTACTTAAAAATAGGGTACAATTTATGAATATATAAAAGTAATTTTTATATTTTAATTGCCTATCCTTCGCTTTCGATTTTATTGATCCGATTTCAGTAAACTTAGAGTGTACCGTCATCCGAGAGTTACCCGTGTAGCGGTCGGATATGCCGTTTACTGGACGCATTTCAGATGTTTGCAAAAGGCGACCTGCCTGATCGTTTAATGTTATGTTACACTAGTGTTAAATATTTCATTACAATTATGGTGAAAACCCGGATCGCCCGACTCACCCTAGGCTACGAGCAGCTGTTTGAGCGGCCGGGACATTACAATTATGTTGGAAACTTTTATCTTTTCAATTAAATGGAATCACAATTTTATTTGTTTAGATGACTTTATTTAAGGTATTACAGGCTTTTAAGTCTCAGTAATTTCTTGTAGAAGTAGGGGTAGTATGAGACCAGAAATTGTTCTCACATGAGACATTTTTATTTGATTATTTATGGTGTCCTTTATGGAAAAGAAAGCTTGAGTCTGGCTGGCGCCGAACTTTACGACAACTTGAACTTTTAGGTCAAAATCTATAAATTTGGGTAGTCCAGGCCACAGGGGCTAAGAGGAGCATTGATATATGTGAAGTGATGCCATTGGGTTCAGAGGAACCAATGAGCGCCAAGGAGAAGAAGGGCGGAGCTACCTCCCCCCCCCCCGCCGAAGGAACCAGAAGTCTAAAAACAGTTTTACGAAAGGAGCGAAGTGAACATGACCTAGCAGACATGACTTAGGAGTTGTAGTTTGAGTACGAGTATTTACACTGTCATGACTTAAGAGGAAAGAAATAAGAGTTTGGAGCCACACACCCCAGAGTTGTGGACGAAATCAGAGATATAGACGAAGAAAGATGGAATTTTGAGAAGGAGTGTCCCGTAAAGGTTCCAAAGTAATGGAAAGAGATCTATGTGTGAGTGCATTAAAAGTACGAGTAGGAGCCACACACCATAGAGTTATGACCGCACTTCAACACTAAGACCGATGCAAGCGAGATGATGAGCCCAAGACTAAACTGGAAGGTATGTGCTCTGAATGTTACCGGTCCTAGACACCATCGTAAAACTAATAATTCTTGTCGCATATCTCCCCTCGCTAAAATAAGCAAATAAAATTTGATAATAGTTGAAAATTGATATTGATGAAATTTAGTGTTATTGATAGATTGATGTTGTTAATAAATTATATTGTTTAAGTTTTAAAATAGTCTAATCTTTTAATATTAATTAATAATTATTTTCAGGACTTACACAAAAGGTGAAAATAATTGGAGGGTTATTGCGGCACAACGACGAGTAATGTACTTTAAATGTTAATTCCCATATATGAATTTACGGCAATATTAATATAATCTTAAAACTTAACTCAATCTAATTCCACTTTATGAGATCAACGGCCATGTTTTTAATGATTAATAACAATTAATGTTAATTGTAAGTTAAACTGTTTCCTTCTCTTATTCTTTTTCGTATTGCCACAGGTAGACATGGAATAGACATATGGTATACATAGGGTAGACATTGGGATAGAAGTAGACTTCTTCAAATAGGGTAGGCATGGGAAAATCCAGAAACTCATCATTTAAACCCATGAATTTACGTCTAAAATGTAAACTTTTACTTAACTTTCAGAAATATTTAAGAGAGACGTTGTATATAAAAATAGATGCTGTTTCTACATTGAGATCAATTTTTCTTTTTTAATAATCCAGAAAGCTGCTCACAATATGAACACAGCAAGTTAAAATAATTTTAATTGAGTTCACAAACCGTAATTCCGTAAGAATCGCGGCTCATTGCGAAAATTGAGTGGATAATTTCAAAAGAATGAACTATCAACGCATTTTAAAAGGCATATAATGTCGTATTAAGAAAAAATACATTTTTATAATGAAGACCATTGCAAAGTGTCTTTGTTATTTTTGTAATATAGATATGTATGTTATAAATGCATATAAATAAAGCCACTGTAAATGCAAGAATTCATTTTACGAGGACAATGTAATAAAGGTGTATCGCCCTAGATTTACTAAGGACGAATCAGCATGAAAAAGGCGTTTTATTAAACGGTTCCAAAAAATAGGGAAGTGAATAATTTTGTGTGTATCCAGAAAGCAATGGAAGAAGTGGACAATTCGATTTCTGCCAGCATCAAAATAGAGAGAAGGAGCTAAAACCGCAGGATATTAAATTTCATTGGACGGTGCACCGTGATCTCCGCGCAATCTTCTTGTATAAAACAACTTGCGTACTTGTTTTGTGATGAACTACATATGTACTATTTTTTACATACCTGTCGCATGATATATATATATATATATATATATATATATATATATATATATATATATATATATATATAAAAATTGAAGGATTTTAATCGAAAATTATGCATAAACTACTGTATGTACAAAAAAACCCATCTCTAGCATATCTGTTACAAATGAGTAACTATAAGCCAAGTCTAAGGATAAAGATAGAAGGTTACATATCACTACATTGGAAAGGGGGATGAGAAGAATATTAGGATTCAAAAATCACAATTAAAAGTATATAAAAGTAAATAAAAATAAAACTCTGCAAAAATGAGAATAGGCAATAATAATCAGCTCAAGACAAGAGATCAAGAATAGAGAACAATCAATCGAAACCACACAAAAAATTGCGGTCAGTTCGAAATTGCATTCTCATCAGGACAGCCATACAATTCGAATTAAAACCGATAGAATAGCCAGTTTCTGACAATGGCGATAGTATTTAACTATAGACACCATTGGAACTGTCTACTGGCTAGAGGAATTAGAAAAATAAATCAATTGAATTATACAAAGTTGAAAAACAATACCTCCACGAACTGTAATGTGAAATCAAAAGCATAGCAACACGTGTAAGATAAACTAGTGACTGAGCATTTCACCTCACTTCGTCAATGCGAGTGGGCGAGCATTTCACCTCACTTCGTCAATGCGAGTGGGAATGAATACAATTGAACGATACATAATAAGTATGGAGACTTTCGAAAATAGTAAACAGTATAGGACTCAGGACAAGTGGAAAATAGACATTCGAAAATAGTAAACAGTATTAGACTCAGGCCAAGTGGTAAGTGAGGTGATAAGAATGGGTGAATTATCAAAAATGAGTTAACCAATCAAAGATAAATAATGCATGTGTAAAATTATTACGTGGTATATTTGAAATTATTAATAATATTATTTACAAATACTTCCGGATATAGGTAGTTTTGACAAATGCGTTTAAGTTTATTGATGTGGAGAAAGTGAAACTGAGGATCAGAAAGTCGATGTATTCGAAATAGCTGGTTTAAAATGATGTTTCTAAACAATTGAATAGAATTACAAGATTGATATGATAGCAGCTTTATGATAGTGAAGTTGTAAGAATCTTTTTTATCATATAGATTGGTAATTACATGATTATTGAGGGTATCTAAATTTAGGTCTAAAAAATTAACAGTTTGACTAACGCAAGGCTCATTAGGAATTAATTCTAGGTTAGACGCGTAAAAATCAATATTAATGGGATAGGAATCATCAATGATAATACAAATTAAGTCGTCAACATATCTATATATAATATATGAATTAGAGTTAAAATGACATTCATAATAATAAAGATATAAGTTAGCGAGTATACTACTACTACAGCCACCTTGTGGTACACCTGATGTTTGTAAATAAATGTTATCACCTTGGATAATATAATTGTTGTATAACACAAAGTGCAAGAGCATAGGAAAATTTTTGACATTAAAAGCATCATGATTGGAAGATATATAGTCATGATAAAGAGAGATAATAACTTTATGTAAATCTTTAATGACAATATTATTAAATAGGTCTTTAAAATCAAAGGTTTGGAAACCAAGAATTTGTGGTAACTTGCTAAGGTGATTAACTAAATCAAAACTATTGTTCAAAATGAAATATCCTGAATTCCTGAATTTAAGAGATTCATTAATTCGATTTAAACAGTTAAGCAAGTACTTACTAGCTGTAGTGGTAAAGGTATTATGTCCACAAGTGACTGTTCTAAAACTGAGAGGTGATTTGTGGAATTTAGGAACCAAAGTAACATAAGGAAATTTAAAAAACTTACAATTAATATTTAATTGTGTATATAATTTTAGCATTTTAGTTTTGATTTGGATAGACTGATTATTAATGGGTTTAAAAATTTGATTATCTTTTAAGTAATTCTGTAACAGAGAAACATAATATTTTTTACAAATGATGGCATAATTATTAGAAGCTTTATCTACATAAGTTATGACAAAATGTTGTTGTAGTTCTTTGATAGCAGATAGGAGTTGTTTATAAGGATACCTAGGCTTCGTTAATTTAGTGTTTATAATAACATTTTTAAGTAGATATAAGGTCGTATACTTCCATAGATTGAATGCTTCAATAGGAATAGAATGTGAACAAGCAAGTTGATATATGAATTTATCAAAATCAAATGATAGAGACTGAAGAAGTTGTTTAGGGTGATGGCAGAATGGAATGCGAAATTTAGACCCTTTATTCATAATATCCCTAAGTATATCATCCTGAACTATACTGAGATCCCCAGTAATAATGTGACCATGAGTGGAGTTGACAAAAGGGGCAAGATTTTGATTGCTGCATACACATGATGTAAGATCATCGGAGTTTAATGTCCTAGAAACTTCATTGTAATTGTAAATAGTTCTACCAATTGGTAAATTATATTTGAATGATTTTTGTATTTTGATATCATTTACTGGTAACAAGTGCTTATGTTTTGCAAATAAATTATTGAAGTTAAGAGAATTAAGAATAGGGTGTTTAAAAGAGATTACACAGTAAGCTATTTTAGTATGTGGATTTGGTGAATGGAGTAGGTGGTAATTTAAGAAATGTGTACGTGAAAGAAGCAAATCAAAAAATAAATGTTTAAAATGCTCATGAGTTAATTTTAATTTTAAAAAATGAGTATAAACAATACTTAATTTGCTTTTTCTGACTTTATATAACCATGTTCTGACAGGTAGAAAATTGAAAGTTTGAGAATAATTATATTGTAATTTCAAAATGTCTGCTTTGTAATCAATAGTTTTACTTAAGTTACTTTTTCCGTTGCCACGCTTATATCGCTTTTTACTAGGAGATGATGACTTTGAATAATGAAAAAGATGTTTATATACTGAAGATTTATGAGAATTGTATTCAAAACTATTGTTAACAACATTATTATTATTATAAATTTGATTTAAGCCATAGGGGAAGAGAGTTTTATATTTTTTAATGTAATAATTTTCAAATACTAATCTATCCGTGAGTGAAATTTTAATATCTAAAATATGAAGGGATACATTTTTAAATCCGTGTGTAGCAAAGTGCTGATATTCAAATTGATTTTTGGTAGGGAGATCATTAAAGACTTTATGGTCAAATTTTTTAATATGATCCCTGTGGACATTCATTCTCAGATGTAAAGGGTTGCTGGTTTGGCCAATATAGGATAAGTTACAAATAGTACAATTAAGTTTGTATATGCAATTAAAAACTTTGCAGAATTTTTGTGAAGTGGAATTATTATTAATTTGTAATGGGTCAGCATAAGGACAAGTTTTGCACCTAAGATTGTTGCATCTATTGAAGGAATATGATTTAGATTGAGAGAAGGTATGGTATTCTTCCAAATCGTCTATAACGCTTAATTGGTCAATATATACCGGGTGGTCAGAATTAAAACACCCCTACTCTGAGCTCTCTATACATCGAACTACTCAATGTAAAGGCTCCAAAATTGTTGAACCTACTATTCAAGACATGGGGAAAGGGATTAAGCGAAAAAAATAATTAGTTCCAGAAACACCGATAGGTGGCGCTGTACAACAGAAAATATGCTGAAAAGACACAAAATAATCACAAAAAAACAAACACATGCGATATGGAATTTTTCCCTTTTAATTTCTTTTGCTGATATGAAAAAAAAGAAGATAAAAAAGTGAAGAAACTTAAACTGTCATTGTAACGGCAATTTCGCACTGTAAGCACAAAAATTTGCATAAACCCTTGGTTTGCAGCTACTATGTTCTGGGCATAAAAGGGGATAAAACTCGATCGATAAGGTCCTTGTGATATGAATGTTTGGTACGTTTGAGTAAAATGTGTTACAAATGTGTATTTTGTGTCTTTTCAGCATATTTTCTGTTATACAACGCCACCTATCGGTGTTTCTGGAACTAATTTTTTTTCACGTAATCCCTTTCCCCATGTCTTGAATAGTAGGTACAACAATTTTGGAGCCTTTACACTGAGTAGTTCGATGTATAGAGCGTTCACAGTAGGGGTGTTTTAATTCTGACCACCCGGTATATATATATATATATATATATATATATATATATACGCATATACTATATACACTCTAAGATAAAAAAAATCGACGCACCAAGAAAAAATTATCCAAATGAGACAACATTTTCTACGTATAATGTGGATGTACAGAAAAAGAAATTATTAGAATTTCAGAACAATTAGATGATTTATTGCACTAGAAGATCTACACAAAATGAGCATGTCGATATGGCGTTGGTCCACCTCTGGCCTTGATACAAGCTGTTAGCCGACGTGGCATTGATGCATAAAGTTGCCGGATGGTGTTCTGAGGGATGTCGTTCCAAATGGCCTCAAACTGACGAGCTAATTCATCTACATTCAGGGAGGGTCGCAGGCGACGCCTCATCTCAACCCAAATGTGCTCAATAGGCGAGAGATCTAGAGATCTGGCTGGCCAAGGAAGTGTGTCGTAAGCAAGCAGACAATCAATAGGGAGACGTGCCGGGAGTGACCTGGCATTATCGTGCTGAAAAGTTAGCCCTGGAGTCGCGAAAAGACTGGCAATACAACGGGTCTTAGAATGTCAGCAACGTACCGATGCGCTGTGATAGTGCGACGGTGGACTATTTAAGGGGTCCGGCTATCAAACGAAATGGCACCCCAGACGATAACTCCCTGTTGTCGAGCAGTGTGGCGTGTGACAGTAAGAGCAGGATCCTGACGATGTTCGGGCTGTCTCCAAACACGTCTGCGCTGATCGTCGGGACTCAGTTTGAAACGGGACTCATCACTGAAGACAATTTGTTCCCAATCCGAACAATTCCAAGTTGATCGGACCCGGCACCGTTGCAATCATTGTTAACGGTGCATAATGATCAGTGGTAAGCAGCGTAATAGGCGACGCGAGTATAGATTCAGTTCTCGTAGTCTTTTATTAATGGTCCGAATAGCCACTTCCGTGTTTGTCACACGTTGGATGGTTGATAACCATGAATCTCGTGCTGTCACAGCTGCTCTGACAATTGCTCTATCGTGAACTTTCTGTTGTCGCTCTAGGCCGTCTGCTGCCCACTTGTCGCTGAAATCTGCCATTCCGGATCCATTCCTGCCAACATCGTCTAATTGCTGCATCGCTCCTACGCAGATGCTGAACGATTCGTTGGTGTGCCCATCCAACCTCATGCAGTCCGACTGCACGCTTTCTTTCAAACTCTTTCGTATGCTCGTAGTGGCCGCGAATTTGCCGACGAGGCATTGCTACAATCGAGGTACATAAATGCAATCGAAATCCACTGCACGTTTTGTTCCTGAAAGTAAAGTTCGCTCCTTATATACACCACCATGCAGATTCAATGTGCTGCAGTTCTGACTATTCATTCATTGACTGCGAATATTTTATCATTTGCATATTCGATCGACAGATGTTTGCATGTACAGTTTCATTATTATCGGATTATTTTGCGGGATGTGTCGATTTTTATGGTGTGTATATTCAATGTTTCAATTTTTCATCTTTTAATGTTTGTAGTAGAGTTTATGGTAATTACTATTGCCATATCTTAAACAAGCATGTGTTTGGGGTTAATTAGGGTTAGATGCTCAGACTTGATGAAGAATCTAGTATAATTAATCACCAAATTAAACCAATGTTATTCATTTTTTTTTAGCATAGTAGCCGTGATTTAACTGTTTTGTCGATTTTATTATTTCGTAATTACTTGGAATTGGCTATTATTCTATCTAATATATACGTATATATATATATAATCCAAAAGTTAAGCATCATTCGTAAAATGCGAAAAATTGGGAGTTAATATGGATACAATGATTCACCATCAGTTGTGGAGAATCGTGGGACGACGGTAAATCATTGTGTATATAAAAACCAGTTCAGTTGACGTCGACATGCGCAAAGCACCAGCGCACGTCAGAAGGAGTATAAAACGGCATCGAGCGGAATGGCCAGTTGAGGAAAAATTTCGCAATTGCTATGATACGGAGCGTTATTAGCAATCAAAAAGGACGAAAGATGTCTCAAAGATACCAACTGGACATGTTTTAGAAGGGACGAATTATTGGAATGCTGAAATCCAGTAGATCCGAAACCGAAGCGTCTCGAATTCTGAATGTGCCTCAGTGTGTGATCTCCAGACTGTGGCATAGGTTCCAAACCAATGAAGATTCTACCCGATGACCAGTACCAAGTCGGCTAAGGATAACAACCGCTCGGCAAGACCGATATTTGGTGATAACTGCGCGACATCAGAGGAACCGTTCTGACAGACAACTGGAATCAGCCTTGACAGCCGCCACAGGAACAGTGTTTCCAGACAAACGGTTTACAGGAGACTCAGACATGTTGGTCTCTATGCTAGACGACCAGCAATTTGCATCTCCCTGACGTCTGCGCAGAAACGCACGCGTTTACAGTGGAGTTTGGAACATCGGCTGTGGAGTGGACAACAGTGAGGCAATGTTATGTTCAGTGACGAGTCCAGGTTTAACCTGCAAACTGATGCTCGTCGTTCAACGATGTGGAGAGAACGTGGAAGGAAACATCAAGGAAAGACATCGTTTTCCGTTTGGGGGAGTCATAGTCTGGGCAGGCATCATGATGGACGGCCGCACAGACCCTCCACCTCTTTGACACGGGGTCGGTTACCGGGCAAAGATTCAGAGACGACGTCCTTGAGCCTACCGTTCGATTGTTTCGAGGTGCTGTTGGTCCTGATTTCATATTCATGGATGATAACGCGCCTTCTGACCGTGCGGCTTTGGTCGACGACTTTCTTCCAACTGAACACATGCAGTGGCCTGCCAACTCTCCTGATCTGAATCCAATAGAGCATGTGTGGGATATGCTCGGAAGACATCTTGCAGCCCTCCACTACCCACCAAGCTGCATTCCAAGATTAAAAACAGCTCTCCGTGAGACTTGGAACTCGTCGAGCACACAACTCATCCAAACCCTCATCGAAAGTATGGGAAGTCGTTGTACAGCTTGCGTGGCTACCCGAGGTTCCCACACACCGTATTAAACTGCAGCATCACATTGCTTTAATAATTCTGTTTCACTGCCGTTGGCACTCGTACTGTGACCCTTTTTCCTTTAAAGCCTTTTCATTGGATAATAAAAGTCGTTATTACCCTTATTTTGCATTATTTCCTTCTTCTATAACCCTATTAAACCCGCATACCGCGTTTTCTTCCATTTCGATGTAGATTTTCTGAAAATTTCAAATAAACAACAACTATGCTTAACTTTTATATATGAGTGTATATAGTTCAATTATATATGAGTCGTAACTGTAATGGAATTTATAAGAGTCACTCCCAATTATCTGCCAGCACAGGAACAGAAAGAAAATGTACGTGATATATCCATGCTTACAAAGACTTGATAAACAATTGCTCTAAAAATGTCTTCTATGATAGCAATTTGAACTCTACAATTCATACCACCTCCCTGGTCTGCCTACCAAGGTAACTTTACTAAACTGTATTAACGAATTATCGATGCTTGGAAGTACGGTTACGGGAAATAAATGACAGATTTACATCTAAAATATTATGAACTAAATTTGAATTTAAAAATAAGTGATATATAATTTACCTATATGGGAATTGTGCGTTGAATGTGTGGTTTTCTAAATGCTATATAGTTAAGTTTTAATACCTCAGTATAATACAAATATATTTAAAAATATTTGACCAAATTAGAATTCCGTGACTTAATTAGCTCAAAAACCAGGTGCTGCACACATCGTCAAGATGATGGCATCCGGGTTAAATGATGATTAATAAAAGCTGGTTTATAACGTAAAATGCAACGAAATTCAAGATAATGCATTTTGCGATGTAAACCAGTTTATTAGTGATTGTAAGTAAAGTCACGTGCTTTACTTAACTGAAGATTGTTACTTTCCTTATATACATAATGTATAAGGAAAGTATTGTGACGGGGTCGAAAATTCGAATTCGAGTTTTCGACAGGAGAGCACGTTTCAAGCATCCCTGATCACGAATCAAACATTTTTGAAGTAATGTCTGTGTGTGTGTGTGTGTGTGTGAAAGCATGTGTGTGTGTGTGTGTGTGCGTGTGTGTGTGCGTGTGTGTGTGTGTGTGTGAGCGTGTGTGTGTGTGCGTGTGTGTGTGACAGTGAGAATGTGGAGACAATAACTGACGAACGAATGGACCGATTCGAACAAAATTTGGTACAAAAATCACAATCCGTAAACACCGGAAGTCTATTGTTTTTAAACGTAATCAAATGTACAGAATCCCCCTAAATTTTCGAGTGAAATTTTGAAAAAATCGTCAAAAAATCAAAACCGCTAATAAAGTTACACAAATAGACATTTCCTATGTAATTTTTCATTAGAAAACGATTAACATAAATTTTAGAACGCTAACATGAATCGTTCTTGAGATATTGCACATTTTTCAAAAAAATTATCAAAAAGTCATATAAAATAAAAAAATATATTTCCTATTGAGAAACATGTTCACTTTTCATATGTAATACCATGCGATAAATTTGGTGACATCATTCTCGTGGATCTAGCTCGTTCCATTCATGAGAAAAGATACTTCGAGTATTACTTTTGTATTTGAACGCCAATAGTCATTTATCTGCTATAAGAATAACTTATTTCTCCGTCAGTTGGCGAGATTTTGGCGACGAATTTGGCGGAATTACGCCAACTTGGCGACTTTTTGAAATATTGTCAAATTAACGAAAATTTCGCCAAATGGATTAAAATGACGTTAAATCAATGAAAATGACAACTAATTGTCGAACATTCAATATCTTGGAAAAAATATAAGTATCTACTATAAGAAAAACCTATTTTTTTACTGTAAAAGTAGTAAATTCGTTGCATTATATAAGGAAAGTCATGTGTTGCCCACATCAGATTTTTTGATATTATGTATCTGATAACCAAAAGTTTATGTGAGGCAGATACATCTTAAGTCACTCTTAACAATGCAAATTTAAATAATATATTTAATGCATAATGAATTATGTGCAGTTATTAAAAAAAGCTTAACATTTCCAAAATATTTTGTTCACACTTTCTTAATTATTATTTCAAAAAATCTCTGTTTATTTTTCCTTAATTTAAATTTTAAAAAATCAATTTTTCTAATTATTATTTTAATTTTCGCAAATTATTTTTTATTCTTCAATAATTTAAATTTAAAACTATTGTGTTTATATTTTTAAAATTAAAATTGGAAAAGCATTGTTTATTTTCAATACTTTAAATTTAAATAGCCCTTGTTTACATCAGATAATCTAAATTTTAGAAACGCTTGTTTACTTTCAGTAATTCATATTTCAAAATTCCTTCCCCCCTCCACCCCTGTAATTCAGATCTAAAGACTTATGGTCAACGACTCAAATTTCAAAATGCTTGTGTAGTATTGTCTATTTGAAATTTTGAAAATCCTGTGTTTGTTAATTTAAATTTAGGAACTTTTATTTACATTTCAAACTAAATTTCAAAATATGACCTATTTCAAAAATATATAAATACCAATGCTGTGGTATTTTTGATACGTCAAATATCGTTCTTCGAATACCAAATTTTATCTTACATAATTAATCACAGCATTTTCAAGCCATTTTCTAATCTGAAGTACAGATTCATAATATTATGGTCATTGCAACGTATTTACCATGGTGTAAACAACAAGGTTCAACATATTTACCCAATGGTAAATATGCCGAATATTGAAAAAAGAGATTTTCCCCAGTTTATGTAAGATTTCACAATTTTATCATGTTAAAACTAAACACACGTCGAATGTAATACGGAAAGTTTACATAAAATGAAAATGGTCATCGCGTAGGCAGTTGTTGTTGTTGAGACCCAGACCGTCCGACCTACCAGAAAGGTGTAAGGTAACCGTTTGGACGGCCGGGAAGTGCCACCCAATTTAGACTGGAACTCAGTGGGGGAGGCATCCACAGAGACCGTACCCTCCTTCCCCTACCACCAACTTCTCGGAAGAACTTACGGACCCACATGTTTAACGTGATTGTACTCCGCATGAACACTTCGGCATTTGTGGCAGCGTGCAAATCCAGCGCGCAAACCACCCGGCTACCGCGCCCTAAAAGTGCTAACAGCACGCGGTGTTCCCAGGTTGTCACCCACCCAAGTACTAACCGCGCCCGATGCTGCTTGACTTCGGTGATCTAACGAGAACCGATGTTTTCTGCACGGTAGGGCGGTTGGCTATCGCGTAGGCTGTGTATAGTCAAGGGATGACGTCACTTATAGAAAGATCACGTGAACTTTACAGTAAGGATTCTCAATATACAGGATAACGTAATCGCCATTTTGATTCCAACCAGTCCATTCAGTTATCCACTGCCTGCGATATTTTAATGGCGTGCACATGTTACATGGCTAATGGTTTGTTGTGAAGCAGGTGCTATGTGCTTTAAAATATTTGTATCAATCATTCCAGAAAATAGTTTAGCATGTTTTGATTTTCGGGAGAACCCGAGAAAAGGACGAGAAAGTGACCCCTTTTTTCGCCATGTACAACCATCGCTTCAACTGGGAGTCAAAACTGTATGTTTGACAAATATGGTGTAAATAGTTTGCATGACAAGCACAGTTTCTGTAATTGAATAAGACATTTTAGAGACATCCAGAATGAGTCACTGTCGATTTTCACTCTTTCCAAGTTTCATATTTTTCCCGCCTTCTGTCGTCGTTTAGCATTCAAATAATATAACTAACCACATTTATTCTGCTTGTAGGGGTGTTTGAAAATTTTATTCAGTTCATAAATATCATAATTTCGGGACTTTTGTTTGAACACACCCGACCTTGGCACCCCCTAGTCACATGTCAATCCTCATAACTAGGGGGTGGATTTAATGGCTTTTCATTATTTTTCCATACAAAGTTATTAATATCAATTCCAACAATAGAACATGTCAATTCCAAGCACTTCTCGATGTTTAAAGCACTTCTCGATGTTTAAAAGCAATCTGATCAGAATAACGATATTTTTATACAACATATTTTTGCATGTTTCTGGGATTACTTCATTCAAATTCATTAATATGACAAACAAGACAATACAAGTGAGCACAACAACAGACAGAAAACCGCACAACATAAATACACATAACATAAAATTCCATTACAATGTGGCCTAGGGACCAGCAAGTCCATACAATTGAACAAAAAATCGTATATTCATGTTTATATTTATATTTGTAACAAAAGATGAAGAAGACCCAGCAATAAAATTGTCATATTTATCTTTGAGGAAAGGATGTGCGAAATTAGGTCGTAAGTTTGGAAAAATGATATTTGGGTTTCAATCGAAGAAACGACAGACACTGAGAAGGACAATATATGGCAAATGCAAGCATGTTGTCATTTTTATGTCTTCAAAAAAAGTGCTACAAGACAATATTTTAGCGTTTTTGTCGAACTTTGCACCTTTCATCGTAAAAGCTAGGGGAGATGACCGGAAAGGGCGTACAAGTTTCGGGGAAGTAGTTAGGGAAGTCAAACAAATTCGCACAAATAATTGAAAGACCTTTTAATTCTATTAATTTTAAGCAATAATAATACTTAAAGGCCAGAGGCCATCTTATTCTCCCTGAATCAGTATCATAGCACTTCTTAACACAATGTAGCCAATTACTGACATTAAGAAAACTTGCTGTGTTCCATATTTCGATTTTTATGGTAATGTCACGCAGATAGCTTCAAATTTAAAAAATGAGCTCAAAAACGTAGCAACATTAGCTAAATTTATAATCATAGAATCAGCCTATTGGAGCGTTCCTAAAATAGGGAATCACCCTCTTAGTACATCAACCAGCATATCAGGACTAGTTTCGCACCTTTAAAGCTCTTCAGCGTGAATCAGACTATAAACTGGTACTAGCACAAGAAAACTTGCTATCTTCAGTAGTTTTTTCGAAAATCTGTGGTAACCAACAAAACCAGTTATATTTATTAATTAAATTTGCTTACAAATATAAATTGACAATAACTGATTTCAAAACTTAAGATATTATCTTTCTGCTTAAATTACGCAACAAATGAAGCAATATCGTTAGTGTTTCTGGCGTAAGCAGCAGGGTGAATTGGGGGTCCTTATTGGTAGAGCAGTTCGGTAAACTTTATCGTCCATATTGGAAAATGAAATCCATAAATTTAGCCCTCACCCTATTCAATGCTTGGTTCATTATTGGATAATAGTGTAATACTGGATAAGGAAGATGTGAACAAAAGGAAGATGTAAATAAAGAATATGAAAATTCAAACAACATCTTCAGCGGTCGGTGATCTTTCCTCATGACTCACGAAGTTTTATTTTTATTGTTATGCATAATACTTTCGTTTGGAACTTTTACTATTTTTCTCTTGGATATTGAAAAATGTAGATTGTTTTCTTTTCTTCATTGCCAATTCACAAAACGTTCGAGATAAATTGTTCTCTGCCGGAGTACTTGACTTGAACATGACCTCCGTAGCAAACGAGGAAAGGAATCAAGATTTATGAAATGTGGTACCCTTTCTGGACAGGTGGTTGCCGGGATTAACTCTTTATCTTGTTTATAAATTTATTAAGCATGAACGGGACAGAGCAACGTTCTTCAATCCCATCAGGAACTCAAAATGTATGTAATTAAGCATTTTGTTTTTAACGTAACTCATACTTTGATGTCCAGAATGCATTACTTATAAGTTCAGTTTTCTGTAGTGATGCAAAATACTCACTTTTAGGTTGCGTTTACCATATGCATACGAAAATCGCAACTATTGCAGTCGGTCTGTCCGCGTATAATACATAAAAACTTAGTTGATTTTTTTTTACAAAATTTAAGCATCTAGGGACAATTTTGTCGAGCTAAAATAAAATTTGTTGAAATAAGTAAAATTTAAACATCTCAGAAACGGTTTCATAATTTTACTAATTTTTTTTTTCAATTTTGAATTCATTAAAAGAATATAAATTGCACCTGAAATACCTGAAATGAAACAGATAAGACTGTGAAAAAAATTATTTGAAAATTCCGAAGAAAAACTCAGTACAAAAACATATTCGCTGTGATACCCGACATTGCAATCGATTTAACTTATGCCCAGAATGTCAGTAAATAATTTAATCTTTGAATAGTTCAGTTTTCTGATAAAAATTGCATGGGTCGGTCTAATAAATGAGATGTAGGCTCATACCAGAAATTTACTTTGAATAATACCGACCCATTTAGTAGCAGGCAGGAATAACAGGTCAGTACCCATTCGTTGAGCATGGTGGAGACAGTTAAACATTTTGCATTAAACTCACATATCCTAGAATTTTTCTGTCTTTACCCAAATGCCTTCTTTTCTAAATTATGCCCCTCCTTCAAATTAATCATGCACTTCCAAAAAGACCAATTTATATGCGCATTTCTTAACCCCGCTTCAACAGTCATTTTGCTAACTTTTTATCACATAATATATCATTGATCATATACTTAATATAAACTGTTTTGACTAATAAACTTTTAAAGAACTCATATTCTAACTAGGATCGCTTATCCTATCGATACTCTATGCATTGAACTACTTCGTTAATATTCTTACTTTCTTATGGAAGTGGACCCTACATTATCCTATGTCAGATTTACGATCAAAACCCAACTTAATATCTTTACGTTCTCCTTATTTGGATGGCCTTCTATCTATTTGGTCACTGGAACGATATTATTTTCCTCTATAATTGAAGTGAATTCAATATTATATCCTTAAGTTTAAAAATAGAAGTGAAAAGGCAAATCTATACGACCACTTCTTTCTTCTGTTTCTCTTTAAATACAGGATAGAATATTGTCTACCATGCCACTTTTGAGTTTAAAATTGCTGCCAAAACCCGCAAGGTCGTTAGAAAAAGTACAAATGCAGCGTTTTTCAATATTAAGTGATCTACTGTATCTAACTTATAGAATTTAAATATTCGGGTGCCATTTTAAGAACTTTTCGAACTGGATTTGAACCTTGGATATAGGGCATGACTAATAAATGCTATATCCATTGAGCTACTAGGATAGGTTTTTCCACTATACTTGAAATGAACCTTATAATTTAACAAAATAAATTGAAAAGAAATTGAAATTGGAAAAAAATGAAGAATAGCTAACATGGGAGAATATTCTTCACGCTGTTTAGTTCAGATAAAAAAAATCATTTTAGTGTTGAGTTAAACAAAATGATCATGTAATTTACATTTTTTAGTATGCAAAAATAACTGACCTATCACTTTTTGCCTCGTTATATTTTGTGCTCATGCAATACCGATAGAAATAAACGTTAATTTTATTCTAAACTTAAAATATTTCTGTACAACATAAAATAGACTAATTTAGACTAAAGCATTTTTTCAAATAATGATATTCTAAATCGATATTTAAACCATTTAGAATATCATTATTTCAATACGGAAAGACTATATGTGGTTTCTCCTAATACAGCATATTCGAAAATATTTAATAATTCATAATAATTGAGACTCGAATTCATTTTGTCTTTATTTCTTAAATAATACATTAAATTAGGTTTCAATGCAGAAAATAATACGCATACTTAATCGAAGTAACATTAAATTTGCACTTTTAATTCAATTTTCGTTTTCATTTGTTCATCAGGCGGCGTAGCAACAATGCGATAAAACTAAAATATCTCGAGAACAGCTAAGTCAACAGTAATGAGTGGTCTTATTCTTTTTATCGTTAAAAATTACTTATACAACAAGCATTTAATTGATACGCTTCAGCATACGTAGTCTTTCATCTTAGGTTATAATGATTCTTGCGGGTTATTTTGCAAAAACAAGCAGGTTCTGTTTTTTCAAAACATGCCAAAATCTGATCAGCACCAAGGTAACCTATAAATCTACCAATAATTGCAAGTGACTTACCTACCAATATTTTGCAAAATTTGGTAATCTAATTGGATACATGCGATTTTTGCCAGCCGCTTTGCAAAAGAGACAGGTTCTTTTATCCCGAAACATACCAAAATATAATCAGCACCAGGGTAACCCACAAGTAACTTACGTATAAAATTTTATTTCGGTCAATTAGTTTTTGAACGAGAGTGGATACAATCATTGCACACACAGACACAAACACATGTTCTAGAACTCCCGAAACGTATAGATTCGTCGAAAACTCGTACTGCGATTTTTAACATGGTTCCAATACTTTTCCTATACATTATCATGTATTGGCAGAGAAAGTAAAAAAGCCATAAAAAACAGACTGCGATAGTATATCACTTTGAGTATTTGATTATTATTATAACAAATAAGAATGGGTTATTCTTAAATTATACATCAAAACCTCTTAGTGCAGCCAGATTTTCACTGAACCACCTAGGCATTTGACGCCATCTTTGCTAAGAGGTTTTGCTTTTCCGTCAGTGTTTGCGAATCACCACAGTTGAATACGTCCCTTGAACTAATTACGAGCCTCACACTTCCGCCAGAGGTAATAAACGCGAATTGCACGGTCATTTTGCTGAGTTTTCGTTAGGGATATCAGGTATAATTCCCGCAACCGCGGCTGAATTTTAGCAGCTAATGTTTCCCCCTGAAATTTCCTGGACGCATTCATAAAGATAAGGTAAGCATATATGCAGAATCTGATATGCCAGTACCATTCAAACACACGTGATATTAGATACACTTTTGAAGCAATTGTTTTAAAATTAATATAGGGTCAAAAACAATTTATGATCTTATACTTTTAAGCTTATATATTCATTGGCTAATTAAAAATTTTAGGGCCCCCGAAACTACAAAATTTGAAAGGTGAGCTCATTTATTTATGTTATAAATAAATAAACAAGTTAAATCAACAGATTTACAGACTGCCTTAAAAGAAAGTTAGAAATATAATCAAGAAAATATATTTGATGTAAAATAAAGCGAATTATTTTTACAAATTAATTTTCTAGGATAAAATTTAAAATAAAAAATATAGTCCAAAATAAGAGCAACGCAGAAGCTAAAAAAATATTTAAATAAAGTAAACATGATTTTAGTTTGTCATTTTCAAAAAAGCAGAAGTTAAACATTTTAAAATACAACAACATTAGTGAAAAAATTTAAATTATATGTAAAATTATAGATCCATTTATTTCTAAAATAAAATCGTAATTTTTAAGACACGATTTTACTATTTCTTTTTAACAATACTAGGGGACTCTGCCACCTGTTGGCTCCGCTCGCGCGAACCGGGAGGCTACGCCACTCCTACTTGCTGCAATCGCAGAGCTCGCTTCATATCTATCTTTCTTAAAAATTCTACTTTCAAAAATCTCTTTTCTATCCCTGCCTATTTTCCGCAGGAGGGAAAAGCAGGGATTTTTCTTAGCCCAGGGAATCCGAAAACTGAATTCCTTGATCATGAGCTCGCTCCGCAAGCTATTTCACGCCAAACTAAAGTTTGAATCTATAAACGGTTCATTTCATCGTGTTACTCTATTATTTCTCTATAAATGTACCAATTTCATATTTTTGTATGCTATAGCTTTTACGGTACGAGACAGAGGAATCGCAAGACGTGGCGATGCAAAAAAAAAGTTCACTTCAGAAGTGCTTAAAGCGTAAAATATCTTAAAAACTACATCGTAGTTAAAAAAGGAGGGGGGGGGGGGGGGTGACTGTCCTGCAAAAATTCATCCATGTAGGTACCTGCCTGAAAAAATTCGTGGTCTTGCTATTGTTAATTTATCCAGGACGCGAACTCGGAGCTCAAATATTTTGTCTTTGACATTAAATATTTCTTAAACTACAATATATATCAAAACAAGAAAGATCAATCATGCATAAAGCATTGATTATGAAACACTTTCCAACTTCAATGCAATTTCATTTAAACATCTCTAAAATGCGATACAATCCTCGGTAATATTTTAAAAATTATCACAATACTACATTAATTTATTATATTTGAAAACTTAAAAGTTCATCGAAATAAATGAACTTCATTCAAATGACGTCAATTAAATATAAATTGCATGGCTTCTAGATAATGTTTTTAACATTATCATAATACTACAATAATTTATTATATTTGAAAACTTCATCAAAAACAACTGCAATTTATTCAAATGACGCCATCGAAATATAACACGCCTGGCTCTCTCTATAAAAGCAGCATTTCATTCATAACATTTTCCCATTAATTTCATTCATAACATTTTCCCATTCATTTCATTCATCACAATACTATAATAATTTATTTTATTTAAAAACTTAAGACGATGGAGGAACAAGTAATTAAACTCTATGCTTAAAACTTCATTGAAAAAAATCATCCTTCTCTCTGTAAAATCAATGAATATTTATTTCATTCATATCAGCTATGCAGACTCCATGAGCTAAATGATTTTGCATTAAAAAAATGCAGTAATTCTTATACAACTCATTCTACATATTTTGCTGTTTATAATTTATATAAGTGAAAAATAGGCTTCGTTGTAGAAATAATCAAATTTGGATGATCATTTAAACTCAAATATATTGTCATTGCGTTGCTTCAGTATGTAGATGCACAGAATTTAAGCAAAAATAAAGCGGATTTAGGACAGATACAACACTCAATATGAATTAAAAAGAACTTATATTCTCTTTTAGATTTTAATCTGTCTATATAATTAAGTCTGTATTAAATTAATTAAATAATAAATAATCTGTCTGGCTCTCTATCTGTTTCACTTGGCAAACCATTTGGTGACTTTGACGGCAAATGCGTATAAATTTGATGCAATATCGTCAGCTTGGCGACAAATTGGAGGGATCCGAAAAATCTGCTCCTACCCTCAAAAATATCCATAAGTAACCAAGAAATGTGAAACTTTACACTTTACTTATAGTACTGAAACTTACTTTTTACTGACTTAATACTGAAACTTACTTTACTTATAGTATAGACTATGACTTAATACTGAAACTTACTTTACTTATAGTATAGACTATGACTTAATACTGAAACTTACTTTACTGATAGTATAGACTATGACTTAATACTGAAACTTACTTTACTGATAGTATAGACTATGACTTAATACTGAAACTCACTTATAGTGTGGACTATATGACGGAAATAGCCAATTTTTAATTAAGGCAGCGATTTTCGACGCAAAGCAAATGTTAAACAAAATAAAACATATTAAACAAAATGCAACTTAACTTAAAAAACAACAACTTTTAAAATAGTTAGTTTCCTCATCTTTGAGAATCTTACATACTAACACTATATATTTATACTATTGTGAATCAAATATATTGCAAATTCTCATCAAATACTACTATTAAGCAAATGGCTTTCTTTACACAAAAGAAGGTGCGATACCACCAAATAATCCACCGCAATTTCTCTTATCGCAGTTATATTAGTACTAAATGCACACAAGGCGGAAAGACAATCCACAGTTCAGGCATTTAACGCCATCTTTGCGGAGGGGCCTACTCGCTTTTCCGTTTTGATCTGCGAAACACTCGACGCTATGAGCTGCACATTTCCGTCCAATGTCATAAACGAAACTTGCCAGATTATTCTGCTCTTTTCATTAAGGATATTATGTATGAATTCTAAAATCGCAACTGAAATTTAGCGCGCTTAGTTTCCTTTTAAAATGAAATTTCTCCTTATCAGTATAAAAAAAAAAAACACAGAACCTACTACTGGCCGATTATAGTCTCTTAAAAACATAATCAAACTATCGTAGCCTCCACTAAAATCGGTTAATTAGACATTTTTGTTACAATTATTATTAACAATTATTAATTGTAACAACTATTAATAATAACAACAATTGTTAATTGCAACAACGGTTATTATTAAAAATATTTTGTTCGATTACTCTTTTAGGGATACTGTAAAATCGGATAGTTGGGCAGAAATTTTTAGAATTTGTTTGGATTTTAAAAATTTATGTAAAGAAAATATCAACTTCTTGTAAATTCTGGTTACTCAGATCTGTTAGAAACACCTTTATCTCCTGTGTAAAAAAATTTGGGATTGCAGATTGAAAATTGGGAAGGAAGATACGTTTATAAGGACGAGGTTGATTTTCCACCCCCTTTTTAGAGGTTTTCCGAAAATATTTAAAAATATATTGAATTTTGCGAATTTACGAAAATTTTCTGCAGCTCCTCGGATTGAATGTTTCATGGGTTTTCATGAATTTATAGTAAGATTGCTGCCACTCCATTCTTATGTTACTGACGCCCAAATGAAAGTTTAAATTATAACCGAAAAATAAGCATATCCAATAAATAACCAGATAGTTTACCGATACAGCAATAATTTAACATTGAAACTCGGTATCTGGATGTGTAAAGATAGATTTATTCATCAACACAGATTGCTTTTTCTAATAAATGAATATTTGACATCACTGGATTTAAACACAATCGTATCTGGAATTAAAAATAACCAAAAATACATATAGTAAATACTACGCATTTCTGTCCTGTCAGCTAACAATAGCGACTACTTTACCAACACTAGCGACCCTTAGATATAATTCTCGTTGCATTGTGTTATTTTCAAGCGTTTTATCCATGGGAGTGTTATCTCCCCCTTTTAAACTCCATGTTTCAGGATATATAAATGCTACCTAACTGAAAAAAATCTGTTACTTCCATTACTTGGTACATTATACGATTTTAAAATTTGATGTGTACGATATTTCGATCCTCCTGTATAATCAATACACAAGATAATCAAAATTTAAGTAGGGGGAAGGTATTGTACCTCGGACCTTTTATAACATTTCAATTTTTAATTTCATTGCAATATGAGAAACAATTATATTAGTTTCCATGAATACTTTAAAATGTTGTGCATTACATATAATTTTGCTGAGATTTTATGTTAACCCTTTCTATATATTTTTAAACGTTTACAAAAACTGCTTTGAGGACCAAGGTACAACAAATATGCTGTAACTTGGTCTTAGGTATGCTGTACCTAGTTTTCGTACCTAGTATTAATTATTAGGTATAATGCTTTGCAACATTTGTTTCCATTGCTAAAGAAATACACCATCAGCCATGACTCATATTTACACAAATAATACATGTTAAAAATATATAATGAAAGTTAAGTCACTTAAAATTTTTTCTTCTGTATGACTAATTTCGTCTCTAAAAAATTTCTGACACACAGCATAACTTTTATGAGCTAAACCAACTTCACAGTGATATCTGGTGACACAAGTATATGTAGAATACACTGATTTGTTTTTGCACACTTCTAGGGTTAGAATAAGTATAGATCCAAGGTACATAGTTCCAAGGTAGGGCATACATAGGTCCAAGGTAGTGCCAAGATACAACATTATCCCCTACATATAATACAATAGAATAATTTATATTTTGATCAGCTTGTATATTGATTACACACCTCCAGCTTTGAAACTATATTTTGCCTTCATCAAAAACAGTATTTATAAAGAATATTTTTGATACATTAGCAGTTGCTGTTGAGTTCGCTGTCCTACACAATGTCTCATAAAGCATCAAAAGTGCGGCGTTAAGTTAATTCCTGTTCTAACTCACATACCTTATTCTGAAATCAATGGCTCTGATAAAAAGAAAAACTGCATGTGTCAGCATTTCATACGGCCCAGAGCTTTAGAAATCCCGCGAAAGAAATCTAATTTCTCTTCTTCATTTGTTGAAAATCCGGGTTATAAGGTGGAAGTCACTGCTTGAAAAGACACGAAAAGGGAAAGTTAATTCCGAAATTTTTGTCTGCGGTGTTCTTTTATGTGATATCGGAACTTTTAACTTCCCCAGTTCAGTGCTTACGAAACTTTTTCTCGTTCACATTTATACTCGCGACAAGGTTAACTTGGATAGGCTGTGGAAGCTACGACAGGCAAATCATTACTTTCCTTATATACATAATGTATAAGGAAAGTATTGTGACGGGGTCGAAAATTCGAATTCGAGTTTTCGACGGGAGAGCACGTTTCAAACATCCCTGATCACGAATCATACATTTTTGAGGTGATGTCTGTGTGTGTGTGTGAATGTATGTGTGTGTGTGTGTCTATGTGTGTGTGTGAATGTATGTGTGTGTGTGTGTCTATGTGTGTGTGTGAATGTATGTGTGTGTGTGTGTCTATGTGTGTGTGTGAAGACGATATCTCACGAACGAATGGAGCGATTCGAATGAAATTTGGTACAAAAATCACAATCCGTGAATACTGGAAGCCTCTTGTTTTTAAACACAATCGAATGTTCAGAACCCCCCCCCTAAATTTTCGAGTGAAATTAAAAAAAAATCATTAAAAATTCAAAGTCCTTAATAAAGTTACGCAAATAGACAATTCTTATGTAATTTTTCCTTACAAAACGATTGACATAAATTTTAGAACGCTAGCATGGACCATACTCGAGATATTGCACATTTTTCAAGTAAATTTTTTCAAATATTCCATGTGTTGCCCACATCAGATTTTTTAGTTTTATATTCATGCGTTCATTATTGATGATTTCCATTGTTACAGAATTCATTTTGAACATCATTTTAGAACACATTTTGTATTGAAATACTGGAATTGGTAAACATAACACAATCCAACAATTTTTCTTTGTCTTTTCTATGCCAACAAATTTCTATGTCTCTACGTGTGTATGATGGTTTCGTAGTTCTTGTTCTCTAGAATATTGAAATATAATAAAATATATAAAAAACTATTTTTTAAGCCACACGATTTTAGTAAAATGCAATAAAAGTTGAAATTATTGTTTATGTGACTAAAAATAAAATCGTCGTGCGACAATAAGAGAAAATTGTATTGGTTAAGAATGATAGCATATTATATAGTAAAAAGTAGTGTTGAAAACTTTTGAAATAAAATTGATTCAAGCAATTGTCAATATATTTATGCATACATATATTTTGAACAATATATGCATATGTAAATATACTGATGAATTTTTAAAATCAAAATTGCCAAACAGAAATTTAAATGAATTTAATGTAAACTTTATGTATGCCATTTCTATGTTATCAATTCTATTGTTTCTTAACATTCAGCTATGTCCAAATACAATTCTTCTAATGGCGCTTCACGACTTTATTTTGAGTCAAATTATGACCAAGAATGTTGTGATAACTAAAAATGAGTTTTAATTTTTTAGTTCATTTTACTAAATACGTATAGCTTAAAAGTTTCTAATCAATTGTTCATAAGATTTCAATCAATTAAACTTTACTTTTTATGATGAATTTATACATTAGGTGGCACTTCCCGGCCGTTAAAATAGTACCCTACACTTTCTGGTAGGTCGGGCAGTCTGCGTCGAAGAAGAAATATATTTTCCTATAATTTATTTCACGATGCATTAAAGTGAGTGTAATTGCGGAAAATAACATGGATGCTTTTCTGATATCCCATGCAATTTGCATTTTTAATATATCTTCATTTCATTTGGTAACTTAATGCATTTTAATGTCAAGCTCTACAAAATTCCATAAAACTTAAATATCTCAAAAATAGTTCATCCTAGAGTCGTGGGTGGCATTATATTTCGGCAATTTTAGTCATTTATACCCGCAAGATTTTCACGATCCTTGCGGGCATTTTCGTAAAAAAAAAAGGATCGGTTATAGTTTTCCGAACCCTGGCAATATCTAATCAGTATCAAGATAACCCTCAAGGGACGCAACTACTAATTTTCTTTGAATACTTTTTAACTATAGGTAAAATGTCGCCAGTTTCTCAAAATAAAAATACTTAAATAACTCGAGAATGGTCCATCATAAAGTAATGGGGTTGGACTTATTCTTTCCTCTATCCAAAATTAAGTATCCAATAAGTATTTAATTAACCTTTTGCTACGCCAATGCCTGCAAAATGAGATCAAATTGTTTGGGATAGGGTATGTTAAATGCCTGTATTTTTGGGAGGTCCTTCGTATGGGATGAACGCTGTCCAACCCGTAAGCAAAAGGTTAATACATTTGTCGAACATTATTTTAGATCTTTAACTTCTTTTAGAACAATTTCACAAAGAAAGGCCCATTATTACTACTTTCCTTATATACTTAATGTATAAGGAAAGTATTATGACGGAGTCGAAAATTCGAATTCGAGTTTTCGACGGGAGAGCACGTTTCAAGCATCCGAATCAAACATTTTTGAGGTGATGTCTGTGTGCGTGCGTATGTGTGTGTGTGAAAGTATGTACGTGTGTGTGCGTGTCAGTGAGTCTGTGATATGAATCTGATGATATCTCACGAACGAATGGAGCGATTCGAATAAAATTCAGTACAAAAATCACAATTCTTGAATACTGGAAGCCTATTGTTTTTAAACATAATCGAATGTTCAGAACCCCCTAAATTTTCGAGTGAAATTTTGAAAAAATCAAAAAATTAAAAACCTTTAATAAAGTTAAGTAAATAGACATTTCATATGTAATTTATCCTTAGAAAACAATTGGAATAAACTTTAGAACGCTAACACGAACGGTTCACGAGATATTGCACATTTTTCAAATAAATTTATCAAAAATCCCCATAAATTAAAACAAAATATTAACTGTTGAGAAACATGTTCACTTTTCATATGTAATATCATACATTAATTTGGGCGACACCATTCTCGTGGATCTAGCTCGTTCCATTCATGAGAAAAGGTACTTTGAGTAATAATTTTGTGTTTGAACGTCAATAGTCATTTACCTGCTAAAAGAATAACTTATTTCTCCATCCA
The DNA here is from genome assembly GCA_951213105.1 of Amaurobius ferox. Classification (NCBI taxonomy): domain Eukaryota; kingdom Metazoa; phylum Arthropoda; class Arachnida; order Araneae; family Amaurobiidae; genus Amaurobius; species Amaurobius ferox. The sequence goes on from OX578140.1 coordinate 19,121,519, forward strand.
TAACGCTTGGCGAGATTTTGGCGACGAATATGGCGGAATGTCGCCAACTTGGCGATATTTTTAAATGTTAGCAAATTAACGAATATCTCGCCAAATAAAAATAGTACATTCATCGCATTATATAAGGAAAGTCATGTGTTGCCCACATCAGATTTTTTTTTCCTAATCGTACCGAAGACTAACCGGCATCAGCGATAACCCACAATCGACTTATTTATCAAATGTTGTGAAATTTTGTCAAATTGTTTTTCGACTGGAGTGGATACGTACCATTTTTACGGGTCATTTCATAAAAAAGGGCAAGTTCCCACAAGTGACTTATTACCTACCAAAATTTATAGAATTGGGTCAGTTTTTGAGTTATAGGGGATGAATACATTGCACAAGACAGATAGACAGACACACGTTACGTTAAAAATAATGTCTTCATGTTCTAGGATGCTGCTCAAAGCATGTAGATCCGTCGAAAACTCGAGATGCGATTTTCGACATTCCAACACTTTTTTTATACATTTACCACGTATGGTAGGGAAAATGAAAACTATATCAAGTAAAAATTTAGTCAGTTTTATTGCTGGTAGTTTTTGTTAAATGTGATTATTTTAAAAAATTTCATTATGACTGCATTTTAATATTACCACATAAAACAAAAATATTCAAAAATCTAAAATAACAATGATAAATAATAAAAAATAATTTTTAAATGTCCTTCCAGTTTAATCTACTTTATATAATTTCCCAAACAATAGTTTGTGGTAGAGTACTGCATACTAGTATCGTTATTCTATGTCCATTACTGCACAATCAATGTGATTTTAAATCAATGTAAATGCATTCCATGCGTTAATTTCAACTATAAACCTCAATTTAATAAATATATTTAACTAAATAAAAATTAATTTTTGACTGTACAAAATAATCTGCTGACCACATCACATCAGAGTTTTTCAGTAGAAAATAACTCGTGTGGAACCCAGCGCAACTGCAAAACGCCACGTCAGCAAACCTTACAGCTGAGGGAATTTGGGAACTCATTTCAGGGAATAATCTAATTCATTTTCTCCCACCTTACAGATTTTGAAAGTGTAGTAAATTGTGCAGCGCACCTTGAAAACGAAAAAACAAAATAAGACTGGGTTAAATTTTACCTATTTTTATGTGCAGAAAATAGAGATTATCTTGAAAAAGTTTTCCCAAATTGTGTTCCGCGATACGAGTAACTGGTAATAAGTGTTCCGCGATATACTCAATGACTAAATATCTTAAGTGTGGATTCAAAAATGTATTCAAACATTAATACTCATGTTTGTATACTTGTATCATAATCAATACCATAAGTTAAACAAATCTGTTGTGGACAAGACATAAAGTTTCTTACAGACTCAAATTAAATTCATTTTCTAAACTAATGAACAGCCGGTCTTAAATGGACTCTCGTATATGAAGTATGTGAGCTGTAAATGATTTTAAATTAAAACTTACTTTAACAAATAATTATGGAATTAGAAGTATAAAAAATTAATTTCAATATTTGAGAATCCTAATACAAAAGAGTTTATAAGTTTTTAGAATTTGAATATTAAATTAAACATATTAGAATACAGGAAAACAATGAATTCAATGTAACACATTTAAGTCGCTAAACGTGTTTACTATACAAAAGAACATTTCCAATCGTAATAAATACAAGTGCACACGCTTTGATTAGCTGCTTGAAAGTTGTTGTTTACTTGTTATTTGTAAGAAGCGTAGTGTGCAGTTTAAAAATGCGTTTTACCCTGTTATATTCCGTTTTAATCATTGAAATTGTGATTATACACATCGTATGTACGTAAGTTCAGTGTTTCTTTCAGAAATTTTTAGCCGGGGGACGAATGAAAGGGGGAGGGGCAATTTTTTTTATTTGTCCTGTATAAATATATCTAAATGATGTGTCACATAAATAGAAACTAGGTTAACACAAAATGTCTCTGGTTGGGGGGGGGGGATTCACCCCTCCACAGGTATGCCTAAGCACTGCATATGTTTCGATACTTATGTTCCATATATATTTTTCATCTTTCTACCAAATGTAGTTTTCGAATAAAAAATATCACAAAATTCACGCAAATGTTGATTTTGCTTAGTTAGGATGGAGAATGGACATCGCTTTGCTGCTGCATAATGATGCCAATTTGTCAATAACTCGAGAACGATTTATACTAGTGTAATGAATGTTTTATTAGTTTCGTTATCAAACGATATATGTAAAATCAATTCTTTTAAATATATTTATTATTTTTTTTATTTCCATCTTTTGTAGCGTTTTGAAATAATCAACCAAATTCTACGATTTCTACCAAAATGCAACCATATTCAAACCAAATGAAACCATATTCAAGGTAACAATTTGTCACCTGATTGCTAAATTTCATTAAATATAACTTATATTTTGGAAGTAATATGAAAAAATACGGTGTATATACACACAGACTTAGCGCTGAAAATGTTTTGACTGCGAAAAGTGCAAATCCATTGAAATTTAGAATTCGGATTTTCCACCCTGTTCCGCTACTTTTATTACATATATACTATGCGTTGTTGGAAAATAAAAACAAACAAAACAATTTCAAAGTTATCAGAAATAACCGTTAAAGTTCTATTTCTATGACTTTCTTTTATAGCCTAGTTTAGCAATTCCCTTTGTAGAAAGAACTCTAAATACAGCCCACAGTATCTGCTAACCTCCAGCTCAGCAAAACTTACAGCCGATCGACTTTGATAACTCATTTTGTGCAATAACCTAATTCCCCTTTCCCCCTACCTTTCAGGTATTGAAGTAATAAAAGGTGGGCAAGCTCACCTTGAACGCGCGCTACCGAAAACAATCGGAGAAACTATGGCTCGCTCCATGTTTTCGGGAAGACTATTAGATTGTGTGTGGAAAGAAATTCAGAGATTGTAAGCGCTAAGGTGAAATTCCTTACATATCTAGATAACAACGTAAAGTGCTTCGCGAATAAAAAGTAAAAAGCAGACGCTTGTTTTGAAAACACGGTATGGAGTAGAAACACTGTAACCCAAAGCTTTTTGCCAAATCGATTTACCATCCTCTGCGTGTGTGGACACTATTATGGAGCTCCTAGCACTGAGTGCTGCATCTCCGAGGTGTTAGCATATCAATTCAGAAATTCATTGCTCCAAAGGGGCGGGGTCAAATGGGGCCAATTGGCCAGAGTTGAATTTAATTGGCCAGAGGCCTGGATGTTTTCTATTGGTCTGATCGTTTGAAGGTAGCAAAGTGAAGTGTAGCAAAAGATGTTTTGTAGTTATCTCAGATCTTAAGATTTTAAAATTAGATTTAATATATATTAATATATGTTAATACATATATGAGCTGTTACATGGAATGTCACGATTTTAGTTTTTGAAAATATAACGAAAGCACAAGTCTCTATCCTCCCACCAAAAAAAAGGGGGCCACGAGCTGATTTTTTTTTATTTTTTTTTTTTTTTTTTTTTTTTTTTTTTTTTTTTTTTTTTGATTTCAGACTCCATTAATGTTTGAAGTAATTCTTTAGTTATTATATGTGGTAGTAAACCTCGGACGCTTCCGGAACTTCCAGTGATGAGGGTCATAAACTTTAAGGTTTTGCATTTCAGGATTTGGTATGTTGTTATAAAAGTTGGTAGCTAATTTTTGGATTTCTTTTTTAATGGTTTTAATTTGAAAGTCATTGTGTATCACTTCGTTCCGGAGGAATCTGGGGGCTTTACGGATGGATCTCAGAGTTTTGTTTTGTACGATTTGTAATTTTCCCATAGATGTATTTGATGCTCCGTAGAGCATGATAGGCCTGAGTGCGGTTTTGTACAATAAAATTTTGTTTTTAAAGTTGACATGAGGGGAATGAAGAATGGTATATAGCGCTGCTCTGGCAACATGGAATTTTTTGATAGTTTTATCAATATGAGTATTCCAGCTCAATTTACTGTCAAAATGTAAGCCCAGGTATTTACATGTTTTGACATAATTAATTGGAGTGTTGTTAATAATAATTGGAGGGGGAAGGGGTTTCTTTTTCCTTGTGAAGATTATGCAGCTCGTTTTTTTTTCATTAATTTTGATTTTCCATTTTTGAAACCAGGCGGAAAGTGTGTTCATGTGTGATTGGAGGCGTGAGCGTACGAAATTAAAATTTGAGGATCTGGTGTATATGGCTGTATCGTCCGCGTATAGTGCAATGTTGGTTTTGTCTGAGTGGGGTATATCATTTATGTAAAGGTTAAATAACGTCGGGGCCAATTGGGAGCCCTGTGGGACCCCGGCGCGAATGGATCTGTAAGTGGCGTAGGTGTTGTTGTAGCGGACTGTAAAGGATCTCTGGCGAAGGTAAGAATGAATGAGATGTATTACCGCATCTGGCAGGTTTAGCTGAATTAGTTTGTATATTAAAGCTTCTAACCATATGCGGTCAAACGCCTTCGCCACGTCAAGTAGTATGATGCCAGTTGTTAGTCCCGTGTTCATTCCTTCCGAGATGAACTCCGTAACACGTAACAACTGGTGTGTTGTAGCGTGTTGTGGGCGGAAGCCAAATTGCTGTGGGATGATGATATTTCTGGTGTTGAGTTCAAGTTTAATGCGAGTGTGAATGATACGCTCAGTAAGTTTACTAATTGTGTTAAGGAGACTGATAGGGCGGTAGCTTTGAGGGGAAGTGGGCTTTTCGCCTGGCTTCAAAATGGGGATGATTACGGCTGCTTTCCATTCTTTAGGGAAGTATTTGAATTTGAAAATTGCGTTAATAAGAAGGGTGAGATAAAATATAATGTTAATTGGCAGTGATTTGATGGCTTTATTATTAATGTTATCGTTGCCAGGGGCTTTTCTCTTTTTAAGGTTTTTGATTTCGTGTAGAACCTCACTGGGGGTGGTAGGGGCTATCTGATTGGTCGGTGTTTTTTCCATGTAATCCTTGACACAGTTTTTAATATACTTTTCAAATTCGGGGTTGTTGATATCATTGTTAGGGGAGAATTGATTTTCATAGTTATTAGCTAGAATATTTGCGATTTCATCATTTTTATGGGTAGGTCCGTTGGGCGTATCGAAGTGGGAGGTTTTCTGGCTACGATTTTTTAACTTTTTGTAGAAAGTCCATAATGAGTTGTCCTCAGTGTTCAGAGAGCTGATGTATTGTTTCCATGTAGCCTGTTTATGTTTGTAAATTTTAATTTTAATGGTTTTGTTAATAGAGTTGAGTTTGCGTTTGAGGGAGGGGTGTTTTGTAATCTGCCATGCTCTGCGTAGTTTATTACGTTCTTGTTTGATTTTTTTGATTTCATAGGGAAGTTTATGGTTCGAGGGGGGGGGGGAGTATTTGGTAGAAGCCGCAATGGCATTATGTATTTCGTTTTTAAGTGTCAGGGCGTTTTTGTCTATGTCTTCAACTGTATGGTAATTAGCAAATATGAGTCTATTGTTGGAGAGGGTACGTTTAAAATTATTCCAATTGGTAGTTTTGATGGCGGGTGGGATAGGGACATTATGAGTGAGGAAAAATGTAAGTTTAACTGGGAAGTGGTCGGAGCTGAGGTCATTTATCGTTATAATTTCATGCGGGTAGGGGATGTTATTGGTTAGGGCGAAGTCGATTGTAGAGTCCTGTGTGTTAGCATTAAGGTGGGTGTGGGTAAATGGGAAGATATGTCTGATATTGTTGTCCTGTATATAGTCGTTAATTTGTCTGCCATATTTATTTCTGTATCTACAATTCCAGTTCCCATGTCGGGCATTAAAGTCCCCCATGAGTATGGTGCTGTCTTCCAGATCAAACATTGCGGATAGATCACTGTCGATGTTATGAGATGGTTTATTTGCAGAGTAGTGCTTGACATATACAGAGCCTATATTTATGGGTGGAGCACTGGGGAGTTTAATTTTGGCTAGGGTATGTTCAATAATATTAGTATTGATATTTGGGACTGGGCTATGCTGTATGGGGTTTTTTATGTAAATGGCAGTGCCTCCCGTTTTATTTTTTATAGAATTGGGTCTGGGGGTGTGATATAGGCAGTAATTAGGTATGTTGATTTTGTTTGTTTCAGGCGTGAATATTTCTTGTACCAGAATGATATGAGGATTATGCGTTATTGTAATACCACATGCTGGCGATTGCTTAAATACAGCAGTGGTGGAGCCACCTAGTGAGATAAAGGGGAAATAACCGGTAAAGTTATAAAAAAAATAGAACTGACAAAGGGAGGATAAGACGGAAATTTCTGGAACATGACCAGACCGTTAACTACAAAAAATTTGGTGTCAGAAAAATAATTATTTATACAATTTTAATTTCTATTGATAGGAAATACCTAAAAACAAATATTAGTCTGAACATTGCGATAATGGAATTTTTATATTATGTATATTACGTCGCGTACGTATATTATGTATAGTACGTAGCGTACGTATATTATGTATAGTACGTAGCGTACGTACTTTTTCCACTTTGTTACTTTAACTTTTATTAGGAACACTTTGCATATGTACAATAATTACTTATTTTAATATTGTACTTAGCTTACGCAAAAGAAAGTATTGTGATGGGGTGATATGTTCAACTCTTGGATTTTGATGGAGCTACGCAATTTGAGCATTCCTGAAAACGAATAAGCATTTTTTTGTATACGAGCAAGATATCTCGTACACTAATTAAGTAAATAAAAGAAGATGTATTACGTCTATTTGCATAAAGCAGTATTTGGGTCCAGTAGCCATGTTTTTACGTCACAACGAAGACATTAAAATGGAAAAATCATACAGTATAAAGTTCTGCACTACACTCTCACATACATCAATAATCTATCAGATGCACTTATATGACCTACTTAGTGAATTTTCTCACTAAATAAACTTACTTTTTAAAATGCATGTGTAATGTGCAGAAGTACAGAGTTCCCTGTAAGTTTTATGCAAATTTCATCTAATATTCATAAATACCGCTTAAATTTATAGGAGCGTTTAAATTTAATATAATCACAAAAAAAAATGTATATAGTCACCAGAATGGTGAAAATTCTATCTTTATAAGGAGTCATTTAATCAGGACGGTTACTTAGATATAAGGATACGTGCAAACATATATATACATGCATGGTATATGAGGCTTAATTTAAATGCATCGCCATACATTAAATGCAACTTATAATATACTGAAAGTAACATATTTAAAGTAAGTCACATAGATATGTACCATTCTTAAAAAACTTTCGTACGATGATACCTGTATGAAATGTACTTGCTTCAAGAACTTTGAAACAAATATAATCTCTCTAATTAAACCAAGTGAAATCTTGAATTTTATTACTGTTTGAATATTTCATAACAGCTTTGGGGCTTGAACATCGCTTCCCCACTCAATAGCCAGTATCACAAAGCTGCAAATTTTTATGTCTCTCTGGGGTCATCATTCCTATTGGGAGCTCTTTTAATGAGCAATAGTGTCTGTGGAATGAGGGAATTCAGCAAATGTTGTCATCTGATAAACTAATGGAGGTCATTTCAGTGTTGTAGACAATTTCTGGATCAAATTTTAAACCTATATATGGAAAGGATGGATAATTCTTTAATATATATAATAAATCAATGCAACAAAAAGGAGTTTATGAAGAAAATATGTCAATGAAAAAGAGTCAATGAAGAAAATATTATATTTATATTATATACGTAGTTGAAAAAATAGATCAGATAATCTCAAATTAATTCTCGGTTGTGTTCTCTTTCAAATATATATATATATATATATATATATATATATATATATATATATATATATATATAAGACAAAAGGCGCAATGTTGTTCTATAATGCCTTGTATAACATAAGTGTCATAAAGAACAATATATGAAAAATAGCCAACAGGGAAATAGGTAATGGCCTATGGGGATTGTGACCCCCTAGTTCCCGGTTATAGTCGACTTTTACTCCTAAGGAAACACTCCCGGAGCCGATAGATACATGAGGCCATATTTCCATCAAACATCAAAGCAAAAGACGTACATCATAAGAATAAACAAGGACCAAGTGGACATAAAAAGTAAAAGGTCTACTGAAATTTGGTAAAAGTCGAAGAACCTAAAACCCTATACGGCAATGTCTTTAACGTGTCGCATACGCTAAAACAAGAAGAATAGGGAGAGAATCACAAGTTGTAAGTAAAAACGTTGACAATATTTTTTATAAATTGAAGCTGTTGCCAAAATCATCTCGAAATGCATCATTCACGTTGTTGTGAATAGTATTATAATAATGTCCGATAAAGTCAATGGCATAGTTCTGCCTCTTTGCTTCCATGGTAAAGATTTTATCACTCTTGATACGGTCACTTTTATAAGTATGCATTCTATCATTACGTAGTATGAAATGATTCATAACGACATTGCGAAATAAGGCGTAACTCACATTCGATTTCCAGTTGATGATATAATTGATTTTAATGTCGAATTGCTTTCGTTTGGCGCACAGCCTTGTATGTAATGGTTCGTTTTCAGTGAAGTTAATACAAATATCGAGGTAATTAATTTCGTTTTTTTTAGGTTCGCTAGTCTCAATTAATTCTAAATTGGTTGGATGAAATCCGAAGTCGAAGTTGGTGCTGTTTATATATATATATATATATATATATAACATACTTATGTTTGTTAAACTTACCAGTTATACAAGCTTGGTATATTATATTTAATGATTTCATCATATATATATATATATATATATATTAAAAGAAAATGTCTGTCTGTTTGTGTCAGCTGCAAAGAAAAATTTAATCGACTTTTAAAATTCAAATTCGTTTAAAAGTTAAGAATTTAATTAAATTCGATCCTATGACAATACAGTGAATTTTTGTTAGATAGCGCCATCTATTGCAAGTTGCTAAAATAAATATATTTTTGGATTTTATGTGACATGGTGGATCATTTCGATTTCGAGCCATCATACAAATTATCGATAAGGATAAAATTAAAATGCACCTAGCCCTGGCCACCGAGAACTAACTCTTCGGCGATTCTACTGGCAGTATCCGGGTGCTAGCTTTCACCCCTGAGAGTCGGCAACTTTTCTAATTGCTTTAATTGTTGTTGGTGTCACCATCTATAGTGTTATTTAAAGACAAAAACGTCGTGGTTCGAATTTTTAATTTGTAACCCCGTTAAATTTAAAATGCTCTAACTTTTTTTGCTTCCACGAATTTAATAATATTTTGGGTGTTCTTTCAGACCGAATTTAAATATTTATTAGTTTGTTCCGCCTATTTCATCAAATCTTTATTTTCTAATTTTGTTTTCGCAATTGTTTTCTTATTATACGTGTTTTTCTAATGTATTTTTTTAACTCACTTAGAAAATAAATATTTATTTATTGAGTCATCTTTAAAACTATAATCCGTGCTGCAAACTGGAATTAAGTGTTTTCTGTTCATTAACATCATATTGGGGGTTTCGAGAAAGAGGGCACCTGAATAAAAAAGAAAATGTCAAACGTAACAACCAAGATGAGACCCGTAGTTCAAGTTTTTACAGTTACATAAAAATCCGGCTGTTCAAAATTTACTTTGTAACTGGAATTGCCCATAATTTACAGTAGGAATTCATTTATTCAATAATTCCTGACGATTTTTGAAAAATAAAATGAATTCAATGGATTCCTGTTTCAAATCCCATAGGCAAAGCTGAGTACATTTCCTAATACATTATATATATATATATATATATATATATATATATATATACAGGGTGAGTTTTAATTAACCTACAAGTTTCAATTGAAATAACACTTGAGTCGTTGCAGATAGCATTACAAACATTTTTTTACTGAAAAGAACGTGAAAAAGGATTTTAATGGATAAGGTTTTTAAAGTGAGAAACTCCAGATGTGACACAATAGCGCAACCTAGTCACAAAGTTGTCAGTTACAAATCCAAGTGTTTATTTTTTTATGCTTCATAGGGACAGTTATGGAACTTTTGAGGCTAATAAGGTCTGTCCGCTTCTTCATGTAAACCAAACCTTTCATATAACCCCAAAGACAAAAATCACATGGATTAATATCTGGTGAATAAGGTGGCCAATGCCATGCACCAGGATAACGATTCGGGTATTAAGAGGCGACAACTCGGGTTCCAAACTCACTGTTAATGGTGTCAAAAACACTGCCTGTTCTATGCGGAGGGGCACAGTTCTCCATGAACGAATATTCACCGGTGTTCATAAAAGTTGTAGGTTAATTAAAACTCACACTATATATATATATATATATATATATATATATATATATACACTCAATCAGACAGTGACTACTGAAACAGCCCGGCATCAAACAACTCTCGCTGTAATTCTACATTAGAGGGAATATTTTATGCACTTGTTAAGTACAATGGATGAATAAAAAGAAACTAGAAAAAGAACTTAGTAGTAGGAGAAAAAGAACTTAGTAGCAGGTTTTTTTTGTAGTTACTGTCTCCCCAGATTATTCTTTTTGCACTCAATGAACACCAAGTAAAAAAAGTGCGATTCACCTGAATTACATGCACAAAATTGGTTAATTGGTAAATAAGACAGGATGAAATTTCCAGAGCAAAGATTAACTCCACAAAAACTGACATGACCTTACTACTGCGGAATGGATCCTCTTTTCATTAGCAATGCATTTCGATACCGGTCGTGGCATTGAATCATGCTGGTGCGTACTATCTTGAAGAATCGTTTGCCATACTTCTTTAATCTGTTAAAGAAGATTTTCTGTTGTCTGAAATTTTGGTGACAGATACAGTAGACGACGTCACATTTTGTTCTAAACATTTTCTATTGAGGAATCTGAACATTGTAGCATGTTGATACCATATAGACATTCCCTTTGAGATATTTTACGTACGCGGGTAGTTGACGGGATGGAATAAAACATTATTCACAAGAGCGTTGAAAGTGTTTGCTACAGATTCTAAAATTTCAGTAAAATAAAAGTCCACTTGTTAATTTACCTCCATAGAAGAATGGAACGGTTATCAAATCTAAGGTACATATCGTAAAGTAAAATCTTAAAGTATATATTACAAGAACAGCTTTTGAAATATATGCAAAATATACTTTAGAGAAATTACATACATTTGTTTATAACAGATTTTGTGTATTTACAGTAAATTGGTCGCGTACGTGTTAAACAATATCTTTACAAAGGGACTAAAATCTTTTCGAAAGCTCACTTTCATTATAATAACTGCATCTGCAAATGTTATTGATGGTTTCATTTTATATTTCAGTATCTCACTTTCGCTAAGTGCTGTGGGACTCAACAATTGTTCGCACTAAACAAGCAGTTATCGCAATGTTGTGCATTCCCGTACCTCTCTGGGGGGACAACACCACTAACTCTTTATTGAACAGTTGTTGCAGAGAGGGGAAATATCAGAATATGTAGACGTCCGATAAAATGGTGGAAGCCATTTCAATGTTGCAGTCAATTTCCCTTTATCAGAATTTAACCCTTTACATTTCAAGAACACTGATTATGGTGATTTATATTAAATACAGAAGGAATCAATGTAACCACGTATGTAGTAATTGGAATGCTAAACTTCCTACCAAGCAGTTTCCATCGGTAATGGATGGATGGTCCCCAAAAAGCTTTAAAATAATGCAGTTTTGAATATAAGTATATAATTCAATAAGTATTGAAAGAATTAACCTAAAATTTTGCACACCAAGATTTTGACAATGTTGAATCGATTGTTGTCAAAATTTACCCACGTTTCTATTCCTATTTTTTAAATATGATTTTAATTATTTCATTTATTAATTAATAATTCATATTAAAATTTGTTAGAGTTGTCAGATTTGTTAGATTTGTTAAAAATTTGTAAAGATGAAAAATGGTAGATATTTTCTGGGGTTAGTTAGTATTACAATATATGAAATGTAAATTACATTCATATACTAATTATTACGGAAATATCAAAGAAATGCAGCAACAGGAACTTAAAGTTTAATCCATAACTCTCGACCGATTTGAGAAAAATATATATTACATGAATTCAGGGTCCTTTGACCTGGAGACTCAGCATATGGTATCAAATGTGGGTGTTTCCCTATAAAACTCAATTGGTATGTTTAACATAAGGTCTAACTCTTATGCAAATGATATGGAATAATGCTTTTTATAGATAAATTCACGAGTCTAATGATATATTTAGTTTTACTGAACGACCCGAGAAGCCGGAATAATGAGTTGAGTTCGGATTTTTATTTGCCGAACTGTACATTCTATACATTCACACCAAATTGTCCTCTTGCATTCTGTAACAGATAGTAGGGATGAAAATATGTCTTTAACACTAGACTATCTCAGCAGTAACTGAGAATTGAACCCAGTCCTCTTAGATTGCTACATATTACACAACTCCCTAAGATGTTCCCCTGAATAACCCCAAATTATGTTTCTTCAAAACATAGTCAGGGGATTACCACTAACAGCAGCAGCCTCAGACACACATTTTTAACTATAGCACCACTTCATTAGACCTACTTTCAACTTTGAAACCCATTCGTCCAGAAAAGAAAATGTAATCCAGGCTTTCTTCAACTTCACCTAGTTATACTACCCACTATACAGGGTTTAAAAAAAAACACAAAATTTTTAAACACAAAAACATGGCTTAAGACAAAAAAATTGTTTAAAACAAAAATGCCAAGGTTTAAACATAGTTTAAACTAATGGTGTTTAAACCAGCCCACCCTATTACTATACCATGCATACAAACAATTCTATTGAATCACTTTACAATTGACTACTTACTCTAAGAAATCGTTTTATTCATTAACCAAGAACCAAAAATGTTCTCTCTCACCAGCCCCAATCCTTAAATTTTATTACAAATCGAATGTGCTAGAAGTGATCTGGGCTCGAGTATTGTCTTCGCACTAAATAACCAGTTATATCTTAGCTGTAACGGAATATGCATCCCCAGGGACTAACTCCCACGCTGGGAGCCTTCCCCAATGAACAACAGTTGCTGATGAATGGATAAAATGGTTGAGTTCATTTCGGAGTTGGGCCTTTTCCTCTATCGGATTTTGAGTCGGTGCATTCAGAGAACATTGATTCTTGACAAACCTCTAAAATAGAATAATCCGTGTTTTAAATAACTAAATATAACATATTTAGAACAAACTCGCTTAGTACGTTTGAGGGTGTACTCAAAAATTAGGATTTCTGCTTCTTGTGCAGCCGCTAACATTGGCGGACTAATTTCGTCACTGAATAACAGGCATTGCCAACGGCCGTACCGTTCTGAAAACACCGGTTCTCGTTAGATCACCGAAGTCAAGCAGAATCGGGCGCTGTTAGTACTTGGGTGGGTGACCACCTGGGAACGCCGCGTGCTGTTGGCAGATTTCGGGCGCGGTAACTCGGTGGATTGCGCGCTGGATTTGCACGCTGCCACAACTGCCGCCGTGTTCATGCAGAGCACGATCACGCTAAACATGTGAGTCCGTAAGTCCTTCCGAGAGGTTGATGGTAGGGGGAGGAGGGTACGGTCCCTGTGGATGCCTCCCCCACTGGGTTCCGGTCTAAATTGGGTGGCACTCCCCGGTCGTCCAAACGGTTACCTTACACCTTTCTGGTAGGTCGGACGGTCTGGGTCTCAACTGAATAACAGGCAACTGTTCTGACAGCACAATTTAGTGTTGGAAACATGTCAGCCGTTTGATGTTGAAAATTACCGAAAATTGCCAACTTGCTGTTGCTATATTAGTACGTGATTTCGCGTTATTTTTAATTTCATTGTGTAGAATATATTTTGTTCTTTGAGCCTACTAATTGCAAAAAGTCTATGAGTCAGACGGAAAGACAGTACATAATGATCGAATAATGTACCTCAAGGAAGATATTCTCATTTCCCATTGTACTTTTCCTTACGGCTTTATTGGATTTGAAGAAGTGTAAAATTATTTCATTATGTTGAGTTTCAAATTAAAAAGGTAAATTATGAAAATTAAATTATTTACCTCCAAATACACAATGGGCGGTCTCGGGGTCTGATTCAGCTGTAGCCTGCCAATCGTATACGAATAAAAACTTTACTGAAATTAATTTACGAAAAATGAATCGAAACATCAATTCTATCACTTTTTCAGCAATTATCAAAAAATGAAAAAGTTAAACTATTTTATATCATTGTCATACTCTAATCAAAGAGGTTTAAGCATAGGAAAAACGTCAAAATTTAAAATATCTTAAAAGTAATATTAGCTTTTTCTCTACTATTACTACTTGCATGATGATGGATAAAAGTTTTAATAATTATTGTAAATGTGAATTTACATTTACAGACATTGTTGACATTAGTTTGTATCATTGTTATAAGTCTCTCGTAAGTCAATTTCTTCAATAATTGAAACGCCATCTATTGATACACCTACTGATACTGTCTGCCAGCATGTTTTGTGATGGAAAATGGGTTACGAAACTCAAAACTGACCTTTGCATAGAAAAAAAAGAAAATAAAGAATCGTGGGATTCCAACAAGGGAAGTTTCTGAGCAATTAATCAAGGAGTGGTTTGACTTAAAAAACAATTTTAACTTTAATATTAAGATAGCTACAAAGAGTAAACGAATTGGGGGTCCCACTTTGGTGTATTCCGCAATTAATACAAGAATCTGCAATTATGTCATCCATATCATCAGGTGCAAAATAGCGAAAATCCTGTATAGATAAATCATATGCCATACCACAAGTCATTGTCATTGAATTAACGTCGCGTATATAAAAATTAGATATTTATGATGAAATTTCCAAAATGAAAAGAAAACTTTTTTTCACACACAATATCTACGTAATAATTCGTTAACATAAAATTAATATCATGTGCAATAAATGAAATCAGCGCACTTATTGAGGACAAAATGCAAGTATAGTATAAAACCTTTATTTCCTCGTGAATTGGCTAGAAAATTGAATTGTGATATATTCGTGTCAATAGATTTGTTGAATAAAATTACACATGCAAAGCCTATTTAGTTAAATATACTTAATAGAATATTCTTTTCACTTTCTTACACATTGTAATAGTATAGAGAATGTATTGCTTTCACAAAAATTTTCGAATTCGAGATTATGATGCCAATATATGTTTCAGGATTTCCTAAACACGGTTTGACTCTTTTTAGAGTGATGTCCGTCTGTATGTCTGTGGCCGATTTCTTTTGTACACAATATCTGCCACAAATATTATTGGATTTTCAGGAAATTTTATATATGGATTTGACATAAAAAATCTAGTACTAGATAAAAAAATTTTAATTCGAGCGAAAACATAGAAATTTCATAACTTTTTAACAAGGCAGAATTGGACAGAATTTGACATTATCACGCGTAAAATGGATTATTTGTGGATCAATGGTTATGAGACTTAATAGCTTCATTAATTGCAGTGAAAAATATCCGCGGTACAATTTTTGCTTTTGTGATGCTTTTTGCCCCCTGAGAGGGACTATATCATCAAACTTGGGGAGTACATTGTCAAATATGGTATCAAATATTAGGACGTGTGATATCAAAGATTATCAAATAAGATTTTTTTCAAACCCTTTAATGTGGAGGGTAACACGCTATGATTGTAATCATTTGGACCCATGATATCAATTTTTCAAGATTTTACTTACAAAATTTGAAAAAAAAAATCACAAGATACTTCAAAATGGATTCTGGTATGATAAAATAGAGTTAAGCCCCACTCCAGTTGATTTATATAACATCCTTGATAAATTAATTCGAAGAATGAGCATTATATATTGAGAACAAGCGCGACACAGTTCTAAAATAAGTGCCATTTGTTTTATAATGGAAAACGAGGAATAAAAGAATTGAATATTTTTTTTTGTGATTTTCTCAAAGTATCATTCTATATTGGGTGGTCTTCCGAATATTCGATTAAGTTTAAAATTAATAGGCTTCCAAAATTTACTGATTTTATTTTAACAATGACTAGCTACTTGATACATCCATCATTCGCCTATACATTGCACAGCATCGTGAACTATTTAGCCGTCACATGACGTTGCTCCGGCGCACCAATAGGGGCGAAACACACTGCGCCCAACAACACAACAACCATGTCCGCAGGTGGGACTTGAACCAACAAACTGGCAGCAGACCGAGCACTTCCTGATTGCAATAATCGTAGAAATTTCAACCGATTTGCTCAATTAGCTCTTGAGATATCGTATACACAGGCTCACAGTTTCTCTTTCTCTCTCTCGCTCAAACACACATACATACATACATACATAATCTATACATACACACACACACTCACTTTCTCTCGCACTTTCTCTCCCACTCTTACTCACTCTCTCTCTCGTTCGCTCTTTCTCTCTTTCATGCGCACGCGCGCGCGCGCACACACACACACACAGTACTTAAAAAATCTCTATTTTCTTACAAAAATATTTAAAACATAAATTTGTCAAAAAATCGAATTCAAATATCCGATCACATCACAATACATTCCATATACATTACACTTCCCTGTACATTACACTTCTCTGTATATGGTAGGTCGAACGGTCTGGGTCTCAACAACAACTTCCCTGTATATGAGATGTACATACGACACATTACACTATATTACATTATATATAATATTTTGTAAAGATAATAAAAAAAGAATTTCGTTTTACTGTATAAATTTTCTCGCATGCTTTCATTTTAAGCACAAAACTGTCCATTCGCATACAACGATGTTCTTTTGCGCACAATGCTTTATTTACGTAAGTAAATATGTTATATTTTTATCAACTTTGATGTAAAACGATCTAACATAATTTTATTAATGTTCTTGTATGGTTCGAAGCAAAATACATTTAATCGCTAAGAAAGAAGATAAAGTTTGATGGAAAAATACGCAATAGAAATGCAGGAGTACGAGGAGGGGGGGGGGATCAATATAATGACAAGTATGACATTCTATTTTGCGGTAAGACGGATGGGCTTTTTAAATATGAATGACGTAGCGAAGGAGAGTAAGGAACAAGACACGTCAAACAGTTGAGTATCGAAAAATGTTTGGTAAACGGTTAGAAAATATAAAATAAGACTGTATTGTTTTATAGATTGTACAGCAATTTAAAGTATTGCAACAGGAGATATTTTTCGCTGCCTGAATGAAGGTCATACCTGAACTGAAGGTCATGAATTTTTAATACTAATATTCAAACCTGTCAGAGACAAGAAGATGAAACTCTTAAAATTAAGAGTGTATTTTTAAAAATAGTTTTATTTTGTTTAACAATATAGCGCTTAACGTCAAAAATTGTCATCTTAATCTTGCCGAAGTTTTGCCGTGGTCAACACTATGCGTAGGCAAAAATTCAGTCTTCTTAGTCACCGGAAGCGGGGGATTCTGGAAGGCCTTGAAATACTTTGCGAAAATCCTCCATTTTCTCCATTCCCGGGTGAATCTAAGACCTGGCATCTTTAAGTTCTATTCCAGCATTCAGTAGGTTATATTGCGTGTGCAAACTTTTCGAAGCTCTTCCTCTACTTTCTATCGAGGAGGAACAAAAAATTCGACTCAAATAGTTTTTGTCCATGTTCGATATTATACGTGTAGAAGACCCAGACCGTCCGACTCGTCCAGAGGACTAAGAGCAACTATTTGGACGGCCGGGATATTATACGTGTGAAAAGATTCGCTCTTATAAGACACCGATGAGGGGGGGGGGGGGTGACTTCCATAGGGTCTCTAGACACTTTGAGAAACCCCCTCATTTTCTACTACCCCAGGAAGGAAAATCAAAACTCCGACTCAGTTTAAGTTCTGCCCGAGGTGCTATAAGTATATAAAGATTCAGTCTTCTAGGTCGGCGAAGGCATTTCTGTACGATATGGATAAACCATTCAAAGAAGAGAAATAACTGTTTTTATGTCTTCCGGGTGGTGGGGGGGGGGGGCGAGAATAAAAAACTTCGACTCCGTTGGGTTCTGTCTCGTATTCGACACGATAAATGTGCAAATTTTAGTCCTCTCGATCTCCAGAGGCTTCTCGGAGTATTTAGAAAGGGATATATACACGTTAAATAATTATTATATAGTTTTATTAACTATTCTTAGTCGATTTGTATTGGGTTATTACATATACTCACAGAAAATAATCTTCATAAATTCATTCATAACTGCATGGTGTGTTCATTTTTTATTACTAAAACATTATTGAAATTCCGCATACTCCATTTTGCGTGTGTTTATTGTAATTATTCACTCGTTTTCGATTCCAATAGCGCCAAAATCTCTCCTATCGGCGACTTTTGGTACTATTTTTTTCTTTTTTTTTTTTTGCGGATTTCATCACCCACGCCTTCCACAGTTTGTATTTGAAATTTGGTTTCATTTCGCTCATTAGTTTTAGCTGCAGACGCCTCCAAACAGGGAAAGTTATTTTATGGCCACCCTGTATATATACGTATAATAAAACATATATATATAATATATGTTTTATATATATATATATATATAAAACTACTAAATATCGTTTTAATTATTATATATAGAGATAAAATCCAACTTTATTATGTGCGGAAAGTCATATGTACTACCCGAATCAGAAGTTTACCGTAATTTTACACTGAAGTTTATGCGTTGCATTACGGCTGCAGTAGCCTATTTGATCAAAGAAGTTTGAGCATTAAGTCAATTGGAGTTTGATGGAAACTGCACGCAAACGAATGACAGATATGACATAGTCTTTTATCCATAAGATGGATGATACTCTCCAATAATGTATGAGCCAAAGCTAAGAAGCAACGCATCTCCGATCTTGGATGAAAAAAGACAAGATATAGAACAGATTCTGTGAAATTACGAATGTGCAAAAATATATTACGCAACTAGCTGTATATACCCTTTCTTCCAAAGGAATGTATAATGTAAATCCCAATTTGTGGGATTTTTTTAATATCTGGGGTCTTTCTTGAGATTTTATAATAATTTTCACAAAAAAGAAATAGGTAGGTTCTCCCATGATGAGATAATGAACAGACAGACAACACAACTTGCAATTTTATTTAAATAAATAATAACAAGTATTTTTACTTCGTGAATTTTTTTTAATCTTTTATTTTAGGGATAGAAGCAGAAATAAAATTGGATCATGTTATCGGATCTTGAGTTGCATTTATTGTAGAGAACCTCAAAAAACGATTAGGATACGTTAGTTTAACGACTCAAATAATGATTGTGCATACTGCTTGTTTGGAGGCTGATTTAGCGATTGGGTCACGCTCAAAGTGAGGAACTAGTCAGAAGGTCATGGGGACAAACAAACGGACGCCTCAATTTTAAGTGGCACTCTGTCAAGGCTTCTTAATAGAATTTCATGAAATTCGGTACAGACGTTCTCCCATGATGATGAGATAAACAAACAGGTAACAGGGGGAATTTTTTTTTATAACACATTATTACACATTATTACATTACACATTAACACATTATTTTATAACACATCCTCGTGTCTGACTTTGCCACTGTAGCACTGAAAGGGAATTCACCTAAAAACGTCAAAAGTGTGACCATGCTCTCAGTTATTATATGTATCTATTAGATGACCCACCATGTCTGTTGATTGTGAAGTAGATGGAAACCATCTATTAACTAGCCAAAGTTAACTATACTTGCGGCAAACCTAATTTGGCAACCGAGAGGCATGGGAAAAAATGTAAGCCTACGGAAAATTATATAGTTCATCTGATAAACACTATTAATAATTAAAAACTAAAATTGTTTTAATTAAATAAATCCATTTCTGAAATAAATATTTAGAACACTTCTTATATTTTTCTATTAGACTTTTCTACACGCGGTTCGCCAGCTCGAAGCGGCTAGAGGTCATTAAATGCTACAGCTACACATATTGTTAGCCATTTCTACTGTGGCACATACACAATTAATAAAAGTTATTGATAACCATTCTGAATATCAAAACCCTTTCAGATTTAAACATACAATAGCACGCATTTTATAACCTTATTAACATGTTAAATAGAAAAATATTTTAAATGTTATTTTCGAGTATTGCAAAATAAATAAATTGGAAACAATTGAAAAATTTAAATAGTGTTACATTTATAAATTTACTTCTTTTTCCAGTTTTAATTGTTGACAACGGTGTAAAATTAAGTTTTTATTATTTTTAGAGGCAAAGTGGAGTTTTTGAAAATCCTTTTTGCATCGTCACCCTAATTCGAATTTTCGAAATTTTCATGAGACTAAAACTAAGATTTTAGCTAGTGTGAAGTGCTAAATCATTTTGATATGCTTTGAAGATCGCTTCACATCCCCCCCCCCTACCTCTTCCTCTTTCTAATTAGAATTTTCTAAATATTAGAATTTTTCGTTGATCTTGAAACTGAGACAAGTCGAATGAAACTAAAACCTAGATATATCTAGGAAGTAAGTGCTCGATAATAAATCAAATTGGTTTTGAGTTCTATAATTATTTCCCTCGAATCGTCACCCCAAATTGGAATTTTTTGAAATATTAGATTTTTCCGTTAATTTAGAAGATGAGAGGGTTCAAATACGCCAAAACCAAAATTCTAGCTAGGGTATAGAAGTGTCTGATAATTAAGCAGTTTTTGTTTTGCTATTTAATTTTATTATTATTCTTCAAATCATTACCTCTAACAGGAATTTTTTTATATATTAGATTGTTCCTTTGATATAGAAAATGAGACGGATCTAATGAGATCCAAATCGAGATTCTTGATTGAGAGGAAGAGCTCGATAATTTTTAAAAGTCATTTAGCGTTTCTTGATTATCTTATAGCACAGTCACCTCTAATTCGAAATTTTCAATTTTTCTCTTGGTCTCGAAATGGATACGGATTGAATGACATCAATATCAAGATTCTAGATATAGTAGAAGAGCTCAATAATTTTGATACATCGGCCAATAAATCATAATTAGTCAAATAGTCAGTTCAGGGCATATAATATAGATATTTCGATAAAAAATTGTATTCTAAATTGATATTAAATAAAAATCCGTTGATATAGAAACATAATATATTAACTACTTGGTACTTCCTTGATAGTAGACATATGAAAATTAGGTGACTACAATTGTTTCAAGGTCAGAAAAATCCAGAGTACAATTGTTAAAAGATCAAATGCAACTGCTCAGATGTGGTAATTTAATTGCTGTTGATCCTTCTGGTCCAGCGATAAAGGATCATAAAACCCTTGAAACAATTGTAGTCGCCAATTTTGGCATGCCTATTATCAAAATTGTACGCAGAAGTTGAAAAAGACAATGATGTTTGTAAGTTTATTTCTGAGTAGATATATCTCAAACAATTTAAGTAAAATTAGTATATGTTGATGCTATCAGTAAATGTAAGATATTCATATCTGAAGTAATAATGGACCAAGGGGCTTCAGATGTTCAAATTGTTTTAGATTGTAACGTCATTAAAGCACTTGCAGTCACCTAATTTTCATATGTCTACTTCTTCAACCCAGACCGTCCAATCTACATGAAGGTGTAAGGTATCTGTTTGGATTGCAGGGAAGTTCCACCCAATTTAAATCGGAACCCCGTGGGGGAGACATCCACCAAAACCTTAAACTACTTCCCCAACTACCAACTTCTCTGAAAACTAACTAACCCACACATTTAAGGTGCCCATACTCCGCGTGAATACGACGGCAATTTTGGCAGAGGCGGAAATCGAACTCAGGTCGTCCGAGTGCAATCCCCTCGTGCTAACCACTGACCAGTCGCACCCCTTCATATGTCTACCGCCAAAACTGTATAAAGAAGTACAAAGAAGTAGTGTTCTCACAAGCAACAGTTATATTCATTATCATTAAGTACTTGATTCGTATTTAGAGATGCTGAAAACTGACCTCATCACAATATTCAATATTTAAGTCCATTACTATCTTTCCGAATGCACGGTATGTATTCTGGCGAAAGTAAAACTATAAATAACCGATACCGTAATCATGTTGTGTCCTCAAATTGAACTAATTAACATCATTCTAAACTTAAATGAAGGGTTTTGTAGTAAGTATCTTGCGTGGCCGGCACGACTATCCGGAAGGAACAATTTTAGCTCCGTGCGGAAACCCCCCCTTCCCCCATTTAAGCATCGAGATTGACACGCAAGGATAGTTCATAATGTCTTTATTAATGTGTTGCTATTCATTTGAAAGTAATCATGAACTGAACCGTTTGTCTTAGAAATAAATGCTATTTGCCTAAATTATCAGCATGGAACATAAAGATTTGAATATTGGAAATGTCACATAAAAGGGATACATTAAAGAAATAATCGTGTTTATTAAATTATGCAGTTGAGAAAATTAATTTTTTACCCCTAGTCTTCATTTTTATAGCAGTTTAGTATTTTTTTTTCTTTTCCTACTAAAAGTCGTTAACACGAAGCACAATGCTTGGATTTGTATAAATTTAAGATTTTTGATCATCATATAAATACAAGCCAACCATGAATAGAAGCATTTTAAATATATATGTCTCTAATAATCATAGAACATGCTTATAGGGGGCGCTCGATAAGTTAGGGGAAGGGATTTTTTCGTCGCAGTAATTGTCATAAAGAAAAAGCAGTATACTTAGAAACCAACAGCTACTATTAATCATATCTATTAAAATGTTAATAGTTAATATGGTATTATATAAAAATTCACGTCCTGGGTGCGGGACTTTTAAAGTCCTTTAACGAACACGGGTTTTAAAAGTAATTTAATGCATGTGCAATACTTTGACTGTGTCAATTTAAAGTGTTGTTACATACGACTCCTTTCTTTTCCTACCAATTTTTATTCAATTGCATTCAAAGTCAATTTAATATCTTTAAAATATTAATATAGTGCTCTATAAAAATTCACACGTCCGAACCCGGGCCCTTTAAAGTTCTTTAACAAACCCGACCTTTAACGCGTATGAAATGCTTTACGCAAGTGTGAAATGTTATATACGACCCTTTTCTTTTTTTAACAATTTTTGATTCAATTGCATTCAAACTTATTTCAATATCTTCAAAATGAAAATCATAGCCGCAATTTATACCCTGAGAAAATCCAAAGTCATGTCAGGATAATTATTTCCAGTGCACAAAGTTGAGCTTTTGCAAATAAAACCTGTCAAATTAAGACGTCTGAAGACTGAAAGAATGAAAACTCTCCCAACTTTAGCCCCTACTCAATGTTTATGAAAGTTCCCAGGTGATAAAACCAGGAACAAAGAAAACAAATCGCACTGTTTGTACACCCAAAAGGAAAACAATGCAACTGTTTTCATTGTTAATCGAAGTATCGGGAAAGACAAGCACACCCTTCTTTCTTCCCACCGAACCTGCGGGAAATCTTGATTTCAGCTTACGAATGAGCATGGAAATGCGGTCAAGACCGACTGAAGGCGCGGAAAGGCACACCAAAAGTGTTGCCATTCAATACATAATGGATTAGGAATTAATTGATGGTTTTGAAATGTGTGATATGCTGGCTAAATGTTATATTATGTGCGAAGAATTTGTCGCGGCCATGAAAGAGCGTTACGAGGACGTGAGTAGGGAAATGAAGTAGAAATGATACATAGAAGGATATAAGTACATGTAATTTGTCAATCTCAACCATCGCTGAAGTGGAAAAGAGCGCAATTAAGAGTTTTCAAATGAAGTTAAACCTGTTAAGTGCACATTCAGTGTTGAGTTGTTGAAAACTCAGACCACACGACAGACCCGAAGGCTTACTGTTGCTAAGTGTGTGGCAGGGAACTTTATTTTAGATTCAAGAAATTACATTACATATATTGAAATTGAATCACAACACAAGTAGTTACATCAAGACAAGCAAAAGATTGGCAACGACAAAACAAAACATAAAAACAATACAGTACAGTACAATACAATGCAATACAAGAAAGACAAAAGGCAGAAAATTGTAAAGAGGGGAAAATCCCGAAGGGAAAAAACCCTAGCATAAAACCTGCACATTCAGTGTTGTTGTTGACACCCAGACCGTCCGACCTACCAGAAAGGTGTAAGGTAACTGTTTGGACGGTCGGGAAGTGCCACCCAATTTAGACCGGAACCCAGTGGAGAGGCATCCACAGGGACCGTAAATTTCTTTACGGGAAAGAATTATTTTTAATTTTTTCAGTTCTATTTTTTGCTGTCAAATACTATAATAAAAACATCGGATGTGCTCAACATATTACTTCCTTCACTAATTAATACATTTCGGTATTGTGGAAAAATAATAATAAAAAATTGTCCTCTAATTTTACCAAGAATAATTTAATAATTTTTTCAAATAAATTTTTGCAGTGTGAGCTTATTACACACCCATTTGATCAGGCGTTCTCTTAACATGAACATTTACAAAAATTTACAAAATACATATTTACAAAAAATTGTATGTATATATACATGTGAAGCGGTTCTACTCTAGTAGTTCATACGTAGCATGCAAGTTCAAAGACGTCATTCAATTCGGGACCGTAGCATCCAATAAGATATGCAATATTTTTTTCTTGTCCGAGCTATATCTCATCTATTATTTGTATACAGAGTTCCTATGAAAGTCCTTAAGCACTCAATGAACTTTATACAGAACGATTCATGAGTATATATATTATATCTAGCTATAGTAAAGTGACCATGCCCGATAAAACAAAAAAAAATCATAGCGCCCCCTAGTGAAGAATTTAAATAGTTAGGGTAATGGACTCGGCAACAAAACTATATTAGAATAAAACCAATTACAAAGTTGTAGAACAACGTCTAATGAGTGAATATCAATCCTAAGTCTGTTACAGAAGTAATTTATTTCATGCAAGGTTATTGATAAATGAAAGTCCTATTCAGGAATGCTAAAATAAACGAAATTTACATACATCGTTTACAGTCTGTTCAAAGATTGATATACAGTCTGTTCAAAATGCCTTCCGTCAGCAACACTGCCGTCTTGAATTCGAATTCGAAAAAGAATATTATCGCGCACTTTGACAAGCATTGCAGGTGTCACCTATTGCTTTTCATATACACGTTTCGTGCATTCTTGATGTTGATTCCTACTAAAAAAATATTCCTCAACAACTTTGTAATTGACATTTCTCACCTACTGAACGTTGCAGAGTTCGTTAACTTATTTTTTAAATTCTCCCTTAGGGCGATACGAGCACTTTTATTTGATTAGGCAGTGTCACTTTACTGTAAATAGACTTAACGTGTAAAATCATGGACCTTTGATTATAAAGATTTTGAGATGCTTTAGTACTTTCCGAGGAACAGTGTATATTAAAATGGAATATAGTTTTTTTTTCTCGTACACATTGGTGAAAGGAATAAATGCTTATTTACCATAAAAATCTGAAATGTTTTGAGAAGTCAATGTAGCCCGCTTGTAGTTTGTTTGCTATCGAAAACTGCATGCAAAAAAAACATTTGAATAACATCAAGTATATTTATTCTGCTTTTAATTTTTTGATACTTATGAATCATTTAAAAAATAGCTTTTCTACCGTTCCTGTTTGCACCAGAATCTAATCAGCACCAATTGAACCTGTAGCTTTTCTACCGTTCCTGTTTGCACCAGAATCTAACCAGCACCAATTGAACCTATAGCTTTTCTACCGTTCCTGTTTGCACCAGAATCTAATCAACACCAATTGAACCTATAGCTTTTCTACCGTTCCTGTTTGCACCAGAATCTAATCAGCACCAATTGAACCCATAGTCTGGCAAGCTGTCAAATGTAACGAACATCCGCTGAATGATACAGTTAGACTAAATACAATATTCTGCAAACATACAGTCAAATATAACATATATGCATATTCACAATGTCACACCAACATGCAAACACACAGAAAGCAGACATACAGTCGTGCCGAATACCAAGGTACTTAAAACCTGATCCATCAAAAACTTAAATTCGAATAGCAAAAATTAAGCACACATCCACAACAGAAGGTCTTTATTTTACTTCCTTATAAGACGTACAAAAGATTAAAAAAAAAAAGGCCAGAGCGCTTTCAAGCATAAGTACGCTCTTCATCAGTGGCTACACGGAAATAAAATTTGAATCGTTCATATATAGAGCAGATATAGCGACAGAATTTGCATAAATACAATTTACAAAAGAATCTACGTTTAGACAAGGATAAACCATAAACTATTTTTAGAGTTTCAAAAATTTCAACAACAAAAGAACAGCATATTAAATTACAATTAAATTACACAAATCGAAAGAAGGGGAGGGGTGTGGCCATCAAGCATAATCCCAAAGATGAAGACGTCAAAGATAACTTTGCAGAGACTTGAATTGCATGGAGTCGAGAATGAGTCGCCAAGCGTAACTCAAATTCATAACAGGGTCAAAATTACAAACGGACTCGCGGTAAATATAAATAAAAAGGAATTCAAAAAGGAGAATATCACGAGGGTTATTACAACGCATCAAAAGGAAAGTCTTTTCAAAAAGAGGCTGAAAATTATCTTTAACAACAAATTGAGCAAGAGCCGTAGAAAGTTTACTTAAATTCGAATTTTTGACTGCTTTGCAATACAATGTTCCTACTATAAATATTATGTAAAGATAGTAATGACGAGAAAGATAAAATATGTGCTTGCGTCTTACATGTAGTAGGAAACGAAAGTTTATTTTCCCTCCTTCCCCTGTAGACATACCGAACTTGATCGACTGTTGCCATAACTGATAATTTTTAATTAAAGTAGGGCATGCTGGTTTTGTTATTGTGTCCATGAAAGACAGTTAAGAGAACCTGAGTAGAAAAATCAACTGACAGAACTGGTTCAGTGAGATAGATTGAAAAAAATAATTAACATGTGTAAGTATGTTGTATGGGATTTTCCAGTATAATATATCATTCAAACAGGAAAGAAAGCAATTGATGAAATTTCGAATTTAGATCTATGTAAATATGCTAATGAATCTTTTGACAAATTGTTTCTCTAATATCAGGCCATGCACTTAAAACACAGGCTGCTGTCCTTTGAAAACGATTTTATGGAATTCTATTAATTTATCTTTATGAAGGACACATCATTTCAAGCCGATGTTATTGATCATAGTATAAAATGAATGAGTTAAAAGATAGTTATATCAAAGTCCGTTACTAATATGAACTTACTCTTTTATTAACGGATTTTCGAGATGTGCAATAATGTATTGACAGTCATAAAATCCAACAGATTAAAACATGTCATACATGCAAAAAGTTCTCAACTGAACATCCAGCACTACATGTGTTCCCACTTTGTAGTGATGGGTATTTAGTTGTGAACTTCCGTCATGCTTTCGCGATCATTGCCGCATTGACGAAATGCAATGGTCAACGAGAGATGATGCATGATCAGTTGAGCAGTTTCTTGCTCAACCATACACCATGCCACATACATATACCACATACATATGACACATACATATACCATGCAATAGGGAAGAAGTCAGAAGTTGCTTCACTGTATACCTGGGCTCTTAGAATTTTATTAACTGTGGGCGCGGCTGAAACGCTCTTTACCGTTTCTATATTCGAAGTTACAACAATTCTACCAGAAAAAGTAAAAATTTTTTACTTTAATAAATTTTGTGTTTATTATTCAATATTTAACAGTTAACAGACAGTTTAACAAGCAACATTGACGTCCAAGTCACGGTACATGCACACATGGCGATGGATATTCAGCTGCTCTGGGATAGTGCAAAATTCTCTTCCCTATAAAAGACGTTCAATAAATTTTAGATTAAAAAGTGTTGGACTCCGATCTCGTAAATGCAGAATTTACTACTAATCCCACAAACTTTACAGAAGGAATATTAAATAAAATATATATATATATATCAAAGTTTAAATTGATAAACTTTATTTTATAATTCAACTAAATGCACATTTTACGTTCCCTACATATTATTGTGTATAGGGAAAGTATTGTGACGGGGGTCGAAAATTCGGATTAAAGTTTCCGACAGAAGAGCAGGTTTCAAGCATCCCTAAACTCGAATCAATCGTTTTGAGTGTGGTGAGTGTCTGAGTTTGTGAATGCGATATCCCACAAACGAATGGGGAGTTTGAAATTTAGTTGGTACGATTATTACGGTCCGTGAATACTAGAACCCTGTTCATTTTAAACGCTGTCAAACGTTCGGAAGACCCCCAAATTTTCGAATGAATTTCTGAAAAAATCAGGACATTCAATAATGTAAATAAATAACCATCTTGTACGTATATTTTCATTCTAAAATGAGCGACAAGTTTTTGAACACTAGCTTGAACCATTCTCGATATATTGTCCGTTTTTTTCAAATAAATGCATCTAAATATATACATAAAAATGAATGGTAGGCAGTATCATCAAATATGTAACACTTGGCAAAAAGTTGGTGACTACTTGTGAAACATTGCCAATTTGACAGATTTTTAGTAAGGAGCAAAACTGACGAATATATCGCAAAATTGGCAAAAATGATGCCAAATTGAATAAATTATAATTAACATATTTTAATATAACAGAGTATATTGCTTGGCATATGTTAATTATATTTCCAATTGTCAAGTTATATTTGCTCGAACTATAAGTGCATTTGTTACTTTAAAATAATTTTACATATTGTTATCCAGAAAAGAGACTATCAGGGTATATTTCAACAAACATTGTGCCTTAGATTTTGTCCACCATTATTTCGCATTAAAAAAAGTAAAGTACCTGCATTATGTAGTGAAAGTCATATGTTACCCAATTAGATTTTTCTTTCAAATTTAGAGACCTTGAAAATAGCATTGTAAATTTCAACTTCTTCCGGAATTTCAAGCACCCGTTTAAAACTTGAACAATAAGAGACAGAAATTTACACAAGTCTCAAAAACTGAAGTAATTGAGTAGAGAGTGAAGACAAAATGCTGGGTTGTCCCGACATCAAGTATAACCGGAAAGCTATTAATTGTCTTTTCCCCTCTGGGCTTAATGAAATTGTTTCACTGTTGACACTCAGTGTATGATGGATTGGGGATTAATTGATGGTATTAAAATACAGTGTGATATGCAGATTTTTATATGCTGCATTATTTGTGAAAAACTCGTTGCAACCGTGAAAGATATTTACGTGGACGTGAGTGGAAAGGGAAAAATTAAGTGAAAGAACCAGTTCACACAATTTAAAAGATTGACGCAGGAAATGACGTTTACGCATGCAATTATGCATGCTGTCAGTGATTTGACAATATGAAATATAAATAAAATGAAAAATATCCCAATTGATTTCCCAAATATTCCTTCAAATATCACAAAATATCCATTTCTTTCAAATATGGCTTTTAGATTGATCCTTTATAGAGTAATCAATAGCTTAGCTCAAGGCGAAGTTATTTCGTCGTCCCATTTCGGGACTAGCACGTGCATTATAAATGCAGTAGACATATTTTGCATTATTTTTTTTTAATTAAGTAATATATTGAAGATCACATAAATAAAAGTAAAATGAGAAAGGAAGTGAAAGGGAAATCTGTAACTATCCCAGTTATCAGCCATTTTCATCAATTTCCATTACACATCGCAAATCCACAAATGGGATATCTCTTGAAACAAAACCTCATGATCTCCAGTCAAGAACTTGGAAGGGCGCCGGCAGGTACTCGTTCGGGTTCGACCTCGGGACCAATGGCATGGTAATCCCGTGCTATAACGATTTGGCCAAACGATATCTTCGGGTTCGAGCGCATGACTGTGGATGTGATTCGTGGCACAGAGAGGCGCAAGAGTCGCTCCCCCTCACATTTCCTTCCCTGGAAAGGTGCGCGGTCGTATCATTGAAAAACGGTCGTAGCCTCCCGCAGAACACGCCGCTATCCATTATCTTAATGCAGGACACAGTCGGGAGCTCACCCAATTGAAAGTCATGTGTGACGTTCTTCAAGTATGCGGTTGAAAGAAAGGGCGTGACGTTAGTCGTTGTAGTCAGGGGAATGTGCGTTTTTTGTGGTGCTGCCATCTTGTGATAGGCGTTGAGAACGTCGTCATGGAAGGGGAAGGTTGCATGCTATAGTTTTCCGCTGTCACCAATGAGGGCAGACGCCAACTGTTCCCATTCGTTCGGTTGAGGTTCGAACTCCGGACCAATGACATGGTAATCCCATACCATAACGATTAGACCAAACGATATCTTCGTGTCCGAGGGCATAACTGGGGATGTGATTAGTAGCAGACAGTGACGCAAGAACCGGCCACACACACTCAACCAACTCAATCTCGTTCTGAGTCAAAACCTTCTATCCTGATTTGTTACAGAACTTCCCATATTTCGTAAAACTTTTTACAAAATTATCATTTTAATAAGTTTCTGTTTATTTTATTTTCCAAGCTGTAATACAGAGAAATTACATCGCTCAATAAATAGTTCGGCAGTCACAAATTTGAGGATACTAAGAAAGTTTAAACAGACGAAAGAAGAGGGTATATGGATAAACCGCAATGTTAAAATGTGTCAGGCAGAAATAAAACTTTTGAAATCCATCCAGAAATGTTAAAATTACACAGGGTGTGTGAAAAATGTTTACATAAAAAAGACACCATAAATATCACGTATTCTAAACATATGATTGGCACCTTTCAATTTCACAAATTTTCACAGAGATCTGGAATATTGTAGCTGGGTATAGAAATCGTGTAGAATTTTGTTGGACATAGGAATCTTAAAGCAACTTGCGCTTTGTTACAAGGTCTTACATTCAGAATATTTATTGTGACGCTTGTATTGTTTACGCGTGTCCTGGAATTTTAGGTGCGGAAGAGCTGCAGAATGAGAAGTGATCTTTCACAATATTTTATGCACCCCATAGTGATAGAACCCTACTAAATAGGAGGATGGAAACGATAGGATCGCGCTATCATTACATCCATAGACTGATTCCATTCTTGTGATGCGTTTTATAACAAGGAATTGCTGCTACCTGCAATGACGGCAAGAAAATTTGCTATGTTCGACACTTTTATGCCCACCTTTATATAACAGTCTTAAGGGGAAGGTGGACGTTGAAATTTTTTTTTATTTATTTAGAAACGTGAAAATTTGTATAAATATTTCTCTTAACATTACTATATACAACACCATTAAATTTTTTTCAATTTTGTTATGATTTTGTATTTTTTTAAATTTTTTTTAACTAAAATTTGAAAATGCTCCTTGCGTGCCGTTTGTTCACATTTTTTATTAATTTTGCATTATTATTACTCAAAAACACATTTTGAACAAATTTGGGTATTTATTTATATATCCCTTAGAAAGTTAATTTATTAAAAATATTTTTCTGCATTAAAACTTAATTTTCATCATTTAATAAGGTTCTTTTATTCACTTTTAATTACCTTAATAAAGTCCAATTATGAAATGCATACTCAGTTTCATTAAAAAGTATGAAAGGTGTCTTCTTGCCAAATTTCATGCATCTCAAACAAAAATTAAAACGCATGGAGTATTTTTAAAATGTAAAACCATTGAAAATTCCGTTTCGAAAAAAATGCATTCAACCTTTTGCTTACGAGTGGGACAGCGTCCATCCCAAATGAAGAACCTCCCAAAAGACAGGTATTTGACATACCCTATCCCAAACAGGTCGACCCCCTTTGCAGGCATTGACGTCCATGGAAATCGCAGACAAAAACATTGTACCTGCTGCAGCAGCCGCACTGTTTCTGTCGAACAAAGGTTCGACAGAAACCTTTCTGTTCATTCAAAGGAGGTCGAACTGTCTGGGATAGGGTATGTTAAATACCTGTCTGTTTGGGAGGTTCTTCGTTTGAGATGGACGCTGTCCTACCCGTAAGCAAATGTTAAATGTGTAAAACAATGTTATATATTAAAACTTTTTTAGTCGATTTTTGCTCATTTCAACGTCCACCGTCTCCTTAATATCTAGTTACACATAAAAATGCATTGCGCTTAGCATATGAGTATTCGAAATATAAAGTTTTAAATTTTATTGTGTACTTTTTCTATGCATATTTACCACGTGAACTTGAGACCTGTGCTAAAAACTTTGCTACTGAGAAAAAACAGCTTGTGTTTCATAAGTTTTCTTTGGATCGAAATTAATTATGCTTGGGAAAACTGTATTAACAAAAATATTGTTTTATTCCAACACTTCAAAATCATGCTTTCTATTTTCAACACACTACACTTTCTCTCTCTGGAAGTATAAAAGCTGGAATGCCAAATATGCTTTTCTCAAAGTAACACATTTCGCTGGAGAAGTACAAGGTTTCAGCCTCTACTAATCAATCCCAATGATTAATGTTGGATCTGGCATTGACGGCGTGATAAACTTACGAAAGTAGCGTTTGAAAACTTTGATTTCACACGCGTTGCCACCCATCTAGGGGAAAGTTTTTACTCCAATGTCGTCAAGAAGCTGTCATTGACTCTCGCGTCCAACCTTGGGAGTCGAAGAAACTGGGTGCCTGTTTCTCGGGCACTCGCAGCTGGCAGTAAGTCAATCGACTCTCGAGCATTTTATGATGGATTGCCGGCCACTGTTTGTATTCTATAAAGCGCGATGACGTGAAAAATGAACACCCAATTCATTTTGGGTCAAAGAGCAGAGTTCGGAATTTTGTTTTGTTTCTTTTCTGACAAGTATAAAGAATTACAGCTTCCTCAGTATAAAAGAGTGTTATGAATTATTGCGTACTAGCATGCATTGTTAATGTCAGTTAGTTTAAATTGTAATTGCACTGTATAAGTTTTGTATTCTGAAGAGATTTTTCTCCACCTTGTCACTGCTCTTACCAACCTCTGTGTGTATATATACATACATACATACAAGAGATAAAAATTAAAATTGAACTTGAAAAAACATAGTACAGCATCTAAACCTATTACATTCTACTGAATTCTTATTATGGTAATCAATAAGATTCTTAATTAGGTTTAGGTGCTATACTGTGTCTCAAGTTCAATTTTAACGCTTATTGTTAACTTAGTAATTTCATCTTATTTTTATGCTGCAATTAAAGCAATAAATAGATGTAAATTTTATGTACAGTTATATTTTTTT
This sequence comes from Amaurobius ferox, assembly GCA_951213105.1. NCBI lineage: Eukaryota > Metazoa > Arthropoda > Arachnida > Araneae > Amaurobiidae > Amaurobius > Amaurobius ferox. The sequence continues at coordinate 19,154,647 of OX578140.1, forward strand.
AAATAATGCATTACTAATCTAACATGTAATACATGCTTAGTATGTAACTTTTAAATTGTTTTCACTCTTTGAATGTTTTTTAAATTTATGCATACATACATAAATGCATACATACATACATATTCAATTTGTAACCATCTTCTCTTTATAGTGATTTTTTTTAATTTTAGAAATATCATACAAGGTATTACACAAGAGAGCATCAAATTAATTAACGCGAGTACTATGATCCTTGCGAGCAACATGTTGCAGACCTTTGCTGTAACGTTTAACATTCTGGCATTATTTTACAACACTCTAGACCTCCATAACAAAACGTACATTGCCTAATACTGAAATTGACTGTTTTACAAAATGTATGTTTTTTTTATTATTTAAAAAATTTTATAACCTGATTTCTGAATTATTATGTTTAACTGAAGTTTCTTGTCAATGATATTTCATAACGTTCCAATTAACTTCCTTGCAGCGGTCGGGTTTGTCTGCCATACTCCAATTAACCAAAACATTAATTTGCTTAACTGTTTTACCACAATATCAAAAATTTATAAATCTATAGGAAAGTCATATGTCGCCCCCAACATGTTTTAGCTTGCACGACTGCGTTCACAGAAAGGGATTTGTGTTACTCTTTCTAAAGTCCTCCTATTTCAAACATATTTTTCACGATTGATATGGCAAAACGACACCATTTGCATATAAAAAATGCAATCAAACACACAGGCACGTAAAAACGTTATTATTTAGACCGGTTTGCCACCTAAATATAAAAAATACATATTGAAATAATTCTCAATAACATTATTGAATTAAAAAAAAAACTTTAGACCTTTTTTTCTTCACAATGATGTTTTACAAAATACGTCAATTCACGATCACAAGGCTGGAATTCTACTTCATTATCAATGAGCAACAACTGCTTGTATTTTACAAAGCGCCAAAACTTGAAAAATGGGTTCGCAATCAATTTCGGGTCAAAGAGCAAAGTCGAGGGATTTTGTTGCTGTTCTTCCTGACATGAATGAAGAATTGCAGGTCTCTGGTATATCATAGAAAACTAGATAAATATGGATGTCAAGGGATGTTTGAGCACGAGAATCTTAAACCGTTCGAAATTTGGAATATTTACGATGTTCGTTAGCCTAAACTCATTTTCAAGCGTAAATCACGTGTTTCAATTATTTTTTAGCATCGTTTACACATAAAACTTTGGAAAGTCGTGTTGCAAGGGATTTCACATCAATTTAAAATATTTATTTTTAGACAACCGTGACATGTATTTACTCACAAATAATTTATCAAGGCTTGGAGAGCAGTAAATTAGGTAATATGTTAAAAGGTTTCTAAACATTTTTAAATTAATAGCTTTTCGAAACAAATGAGAAAGTAGATTGAAAGAAAAATCGTTAATAATTTACTTATATGTATAGCCGCTGCTGAAACTGATGCTTTCCAATGAAAAAATTAATTCAGTTTGTTTTTCACGAAAAGACGTTGATTATGATAAAAACAATACTAAAAGAAAACCTATTAACTCTGCCAGTCACGAAAAATTGGATGACAATTTAGTGACACTAGAGGTGAGTTTGGCGCAAGGTAGTAACTGGACGACTATTTTGAAATGCCGCTAAGTTAAAATAATACATATATCTCTGAAAATTAAGTCTCTTTCCTTTGATAATTCCTATCGGTTTGTGGGAATCATTACCTTAATAATCATGACTTAAATATGGCCAGTTTTATTGTTCGTTGCCAGGGGGGTTACATAATAAATACTCCCTAAATAAGATTAAAAGTTGCATGTTAAACGTGGCAAAAGGGGCTAAGATCACAACGCACCAATGAAAAATGAGGGGGTTGCAATCGGAATTGCAGCAATGATAGCTATTTTTACAGGTTTTCAAATACGTTTTAGTAAAAATAACATTTATATAATGGTAGATTAAAAATTTAAACTTTATCTGTAATGTCCATTAAATTAAAAAATTGCAAATTGATCCCATTTGGTGTCTAGACGTCTGTCTGGAACCCCCTCCCCCCCCCCCCCCCCCACCCCACCCGAAATGCAATAGATAAAATAAATGTTTTAAACAGCCAGCGTTACTCGTTCAGACATGTGCTAGAAGTTTCACATTTATCTGCGGTATTTCCCCCCTCTTCAATCTATATGTATAAAAAGATATGATTTCTTCTTTTAATTTTCAACTTCAATCTGTAAATTTTCTTAACATTTAGTTTTCGCTTTAAAAAAAAAAGAGATCCCAGATGATGTGTGGTTTCTCTTGATTTGGACGTTTTTGTCGATATTCTTTACAGTTCTTTTAATTAAAAACCCATTCAATCTCTCGAAAGTTTTATACAACTCCGGATAATTAGTTAAATTTCAAAACAAATCGCGAGGTTTTAGGTCAAATAGTACACATATATATATTTTTTGCAGCAAAGTGTATTAGCTTTGGAATAAACAGGCCTAATCTATGTGACTATATATTACATGCACACATAGATGTTAGTCACATAGATGATACGACAGAAATTAATTAGATAGCGCTATATATTTGAGCTATAGAACTTAGTGGAGGTTTATAGTTTCTTCTATACCTTTTTCCAGTCAACTTTGCCGACAGTATACATAAAATACATATATTCTATTCCTCAGAAAATTTGATATCCGTATATTAATCCACACCTATTCGCCAATTGTATTCATTAATTTCGTGTACAATTCTCCTTCACGTAATCAATAACCAATATTTGGAAGCAATCAAGACGTCTTCTCACTGGGGATTCGATAATCAAATTATCTCTCCTCTAACCCCCCCCCCCTCTCCTATTACGAAAATTTTGTCTCCTACCGAAAATCTCCCGTAAACTATTCTACCTTCCTTCTCCATGAGACTTTATCCCATTTTACCATCTCCGGCAATAACCCTCTCGAAGCTCATTAGATTCAGGAACAGCAGGTGCTTATTCGAATGTGTCCGCGTGTTCGGCTCGTTTTGAGCACTGATTAAAGCATTCTCAAAAGAATGCATGCCTTGGAATAAATATGACGAATAAATATTTTATATTAAATATTCGAATTCATCTACTATTATTACTTACTAGTTGTTAAGCACGTCATATAGCGAAGCTGTTCAGAAACATGCAAAATTTCAGCGCTCGTTATTCTAAAATCTTCGAGCACTCGCAACTCCACAAGCTATAATGGCAGATCTACAATATTTTTAATACTACAGTAATAGTATTAAATACAATACGACTCACTAACGAACTGCAATTGCTATACGAGGGATTGATGAAAAACGTTTACCACCAACGAGCGCCAAACTATATTAAAGAACAAAGTCTGGAGAGCACTGGCATTATTTCATATTCCTCTAAAGTGCACCGGTAATATATCGAAATTTAGGAAGCAGCAGCACTATGTGGATGATTTAAGGAGTACCAGCACTATATTAAAAAGCAAAGTCTGGAGAGCACTAGTATTATTTCATATTCCTCTAAAGTGCACCGGTAATATATTGAATTTTAGGAAGCAGCAGCATTATATGGATGATTTAAGGAGTACCAGCACTATGTTAAAATATTTTTAGAAGCGCCAGCACTATGTTAAAATATTTTGGGGACACAAGCACTATGTTAAAATATTCTTGGGAGCACCAGCACTATGTTAACACATTCTTGGGAGCACCAGCACTATGTTAAATTATCCTTGAGAAAACCAGAACTAAACCAAATTCTTATAAGGAGAAACAACACTATTTTAAATTCTTCTCAGAAGCACAAACACTACATTTGATCCATTCAGAGACCAACTGCACATTGTATATTGAATTCTTCCTCAGCGTGAAAAAAATGTTTTTTTATTTAAAAACAGAATGTCAGTGTTAGTGGGATTTAGAGGATATTTTTTTTTCATATGAATAAACTTGTTTATTTTAATGGCCATAAATGTTTTATTACAGTATTAAAGAAATTAATTTGATAGACGTTTTATATAAGTTAAGCCCCTTTTTTCGAGCGAAATGTGCACGTTTTGTGTGAATAAATTAAGGATTCATATCCACAAGAAAACACGTAGTGACGTAAATACATATTAAAAATTTTAACATTCTATTTTTTTACTCTATACAACGCTGTTCAACTTTATAAAATACAGAATAAAATGTTGGATCAAAATACTTTTGTTGGCCTTGAAAATTATTTCAGTAATTTATACCCCAAATTTTATTAGAGCTACGTATTTCATTAATTTGTTCATTGACACAAAATTTTGGTAATTTAGTTAATTTTAAATATGTTATCTAAACCCTTTTCTTGTTCGAATGCCACCAGTTGCACAAATCTGCATTAGAGCTTAAATTTCATGGCCAAGGGGCCTAAAGAAGAGAAATATCATCCCTACCACCGCGATGGCAATGTTAAGGATATTTTATAAAATTACCAAAATAGTCATATTTAAAACTTTTGAAATTTTCAAAATCTTTTAGCTAAGCGACAACAGGACACTCCTTTGCCCTAAATATTTATATGTTGCTAATCGGGATCGCTTGTATAGTACAAAAATTTCCTTAAAAAAAAGCCCCGTTTGAACCACCAACTCGCATACGTGACACCTAGGTGCAGTTTTTCTAGAGCAACTTTTTGGTGAAATGGGAGCGAAGCCCTCTTTCGTAATCATGCTACGTCACTGCCACTATCACTACTAAGTAATCGCATCCATTCTATGCACTTATAAATCAAGTACGCCAAGAACTGAAGGAGTCGGACCCGGGACGTAATCTGAAACATAGAACGAACTCAAAAAAAAAAATCAGCTGAGTTCGCTCCATCTTCCATCTAGAGACTATCGATTCAAGGTTGCCAGATTTGGGGATTTATCGTCAATTTGGTGACTTTTAGAAACCTTTCGAATGTTCGAGAACCTTCTTCATATAAAGAATATTTTACGAAATGTGAGCCCCTTCTGGAAATTTCTACAGAGAGTATATAAGAGGCGTCATCACTCCGCTGGAGAGTAGTTAACATAATATGAACTACATTAAACTCTGATGTGATAATTAATGGAGAATTTAATTACTGTTTCTCTGTACCTAACAGATGTTTCGTGATTTTGTGCGATATTTATCGTGTTATTTGCTGTATATTGGTTCTGTTTTCGCTGAAGACTCCAGACCGTGCGACTCACATAGTGTGTTTTGAGTAGCTAGCTTTTCCTGTTTACGCCGAAGGCCCCAGACAGTGCGACTCACATAGTGGGTTTAGAGTAGCTAGCTGCTTTTCCTGTTTTCGCTGAAGACCCCAGACCGTGCGACTCACATAGTGGGTTTAGAGTAGCTAGCTTTTCCTGTTTACGCCGAAGGCCCCAGACAGTGCGGCTCACATAGTGGGTTTAGAGTAGCTAGCTGCTTTTCCTGTTTTCGCTGAAGACCCCAGACCGTGCGACTCACATAGTGGGTTTAGAGTAGCTAGCTTTTCCTGTTTACGCCGAAGGCCCCAGACAGTGCGACTCACATAGTGGGTTTAGAGTAGCTAGCTGCTTTTCCTGTTTTCGCTGAAGACCCCAGACCGTGCGACTCACATAGTGGGTTTAGAGTAGCTAGCTTTTCCTGTTTACGCCGAAGGCCCCAGACAGTGCGACTCACATAGTGGGTTTAGAGTAGCTAGCTGCTTTTCCTGTTTTCGCTGAAGACACCCAGACCGTGCGACTCACATAGTGGGTTTAGAGTAGCTAGCTTTTCCTGTTTACGCCGAAGGCCCCAGACAGTGCGGCTCACATAGTGGGTTTAGAGTAGCTAGCTGCTTTTCCTGTTTTCGCTGAAGACCCCAGACCGTGCGACTCACATAGTGGGTTTAGAGTAGCTAGCTTTTCCTGTTTACGCCGAAGGCCCCAGACAGTGCGACTCACATAGTGGGTTTAGAGTAGCTAGCTGCTTTTCCTGTTTTCGCTGAAGACCCCAGACCGTGCGACTCACATAGTGGGTTTAGAGTAGCTAGCTTTTCCTGTTTACGCCGAAGGCCCCAGACAGTGCGGCTCACATAGTGGGTTTAGAGTAGCTAGCTGCTTTTCCTGTTTTCGCTGAAGACCCCAGACCGTGCGACTCACATAGTGGGTTTAGAGTAGCTAGCTTTTCCTGTTTACGCCGAAGGCCCCAGACATTGCGACTCACATAGTGGGTTTAGAGTAGCTAGCTGCTTTTCCTGGTTTCGCTGAAGACCCCAGACCGTGCGACTCACATAGTGGGTTTAGAGTAGCTAGCTTTTCCTGTTTACGCGGAAGGCCCCAGACAGTGCGACTCACATAGTGGGTTTAGAGTAGCTAGCTGCTTTTCCTGTTTTCGCTGAAGACCCCAGACCGTGCGACTCACATACTGGGCTTTGAGTAGCTAGCTTTTCCTGTTTACGTCGAAGGCCCCAGACAGTGCGACTCACATAGTGGGTTTAGAGTAGCTAGCTGCTTTTCCTGTTTTCGCTGAAGACCCCAGACCGTGCGACTCACATAGTGGGCTTTGAGTAGCTAGCTTTTCCTGTTTACGCCGAAGGCCCCAGACAGTGCGACTCACATAGTGGGTTTAGAGTAGCTAGCTGCTTTTCCTGTTTTCGCTGAAGACCCCAGACCGTGCAACTCACATAGTGGATTTAGAGTAGCTAGCTTTTCCTGTTTACGCTGAAATTCCCAGACGTGCGATTTGCATGGTGGGTTTAGATCAGCTAGCTGCACGGCCGGGAAAGGATACCTCCTACACGCAGGAAGCACCCAATATCTACTAGCCCCAGCAAACGAACATTTATTTGGGTCTAAATATATAACAATTGACGAAAAATATTGATGTTAAACAGATAGTTTTAGATTATATATGAACTTGACAAGTACGTTCATTTTTCAAAAATAGTAATAAGGTTATTGCGAATATAGATAAAATAACCATTGAAAAATAAACTTTAGAATGAAGTACATTAACATAATGAGCTACATTAACATCTCCTACAGGTAAAGAATTAAAGCGAGTTTTAATCTTTTTGGGGCACCCTGTATATACTAATTGTCAAGTGTCCGTCTGTCTGTCACGCCGAATAGATAGAGACTTGCAATTTGGTACACGGCTCGAACGTTCAATAAAACACCCTGGAAAAATCGATTTTTCGAAAACGTTCTCTAGAGGGGTGCTCCACGCCATAACGTTCGAAAAGTGAAATGATAGGAAATCATACTTGCCATAAGATAGAGACTTCAAATTTAGTGTATGGGTAAATCGTTCGAAAGGAAGAAAGTGTGCAATTTCAGATTTCCAATATTTTCTACTCAAGGGGGTGCCGCACAACAAAATGTTCGATTTACCGAATAAATGAGAAATGGCTCCTTTAAAATTTTATAGAGGCTTGAAATTAAGTATATGAACTAATTATTTGATGAAAGCACCCAGGAGAAATATAGTTTTTCAAAAACGTTCGATTAAGGGGGTGCTCCAGAGGAAAACGTTCGAAAGGTGAATTGATAAGAAAACATACTTAAGGATGAGATAAAGATTTCAAATTTAGTGTACGGGTAGATATTTTGGAAGGAAGAAAGTGCACAATTTCAGTTTTCCAATATTTTCTACTTTAGGGGGTGTCGCACACAAAAATGTTCGATTTTCGGAATGAAGTAGAAACATCCCTTTCAGAACGTGATAGAGGCTTAATATTTGGTATATGGGCGAATCATCTGATAGAAATCATAAAAATAATAGAGGTTTTCAAAAATGTACATTTAAGGGGGTGGGTACTCCCCAGAAAAACATTCGAAAAGTGAAATGAAAGAAAAAGCTTGCTTCGCGATGAGTTACAGACTTCAAATTTAGTATACGGGTAGATAGTTGGAAAGGAAGAAAGTGTGCAATTTCAGTTTTCCCACATTTGCTAGTGTAGGGGGTGCCGCACACTAAAATTTTCGATTTGACGAGCAAATGAAAAACGCCTCCTTTACACTGTGATAGAGGCTTGAAATTTAGTATATGGGCTAATCATTTGATAAATAAAACCTAAGATTATTACGGTTTTTCAAAAATAATCATTTAAGGGGGTGCAACACAGAAAAACATTCGAAATATGAAGTGATAGAAAAACATGCTTCACGATATGATAAAGACATCAAATTTGGTGTACTGGTAGATAGTTTAAAAAGAAGAAAGTGTGCAATTTCAGATTTCCAATATTTGCTGTTTTAGGAAGTGCCGTACACTAATATGTTCGATTTTCCGAATAAATGAGGCACGCTTTCCTTCTAAATGTGATAGAGGCTTGCTATTTGGTATATGGGCCAATCATCTGATAAAAAATCCAAGACGAATAGAGTTTTTCAATTATGGGTGTGCTCCACAGAAAAACGTTCCAAAAGGAAGATGATAAAATAGTATGCTTCGGGATGAGATACTTTAATTTTGTGTACTGGTAGATAGTTCGAAAGGAAGACGTGCGCATTTTAAATTTTCCAATATTTTCTTCTTTAGGGTGTTCTGTACACTAAAATATTCGCTTTGCCGAATAAATGTTAAACGCGAATTATTAAAAAAAATGACAATATTCAGTGATTGCTTATTGCGAGACCGTTGATTTTCAACTGGTATTCGGAAGTAAGTAGAATATACATGTAAGTTGAATATAAGTATAGTTGAATTTAAATCCATTGCTAAACGACATTGTAATATCTGTTTTGTGGTTAGGTTGCCACGGTATCAAATTGTGAAATAGATTTTCGTAATAAAATCAAATCGAAAATAAACGAAAGATCGGCAAGTACCGTTTTCTCAAGATATAATTAGTATGTAATAATTAGAAGAGTTCCAGTGATCATATAGATTTTTAGTTACCACCTAAAATCGATATGCGTTTTGTTGTCCAGTTATACTCCCTGGCCGATTCTAGGAATCGGTTGGTCAGCCATAGATCGATGATAAAGGAAAGGAACAATATATAAATTAAATAAGTTGTGAAACGCAGAGCAAATTAATTAAATGATAAATATTTATTCAAATCGAAATTAACTATATTGTAAGCAATTACATTAAGCATTTTCTTGTCCACGTGTAAATAACATCTTCCATTAAGCAGAACAATTCAATTATAAAAAAGTACTTACAGACACAGAAGAATTCACAAGTACCTTACACACATATCCGAGGAGTAGGGAGGACGAAACCCTCGATGAGCCCTGCATGGATGAAGGTTTGCAGTCTGGCATTTTATACTGTGACACAATAAATTCCTAGTGTTAATTTTTACTCCGAAAGATTTGTGTCCAGTTCATATTCATGAGCTGCACTACCAATTCCGATTTCAGCTTGCTGTCCTTGCACTAATTCCACCGTTAATAACTAGAACTTAATAAAAACCATCACGTAGGTAATAAACCTTCATATGGAGACAAGCGGGAATCTTTTCTGCTTGTTGAATACTCCCCCTCGACATACCGAAACTTTAATATACTCATTATTTAATAGGAATTCACGCGAACTTAGTAATTCATCTTCATAGAGTTTCGTCCAGAACAGAGAACCAGGCGCGAAGCGCCTTTAATCTCCAATCTCTAGGTGTGGTTCTTATCTTCATACTGTGACATTATTTCATTGGTCCATAGTTGGAGGTTCGAGGTTTTTGATTTACTGTTTTTATTATTTGTCCTAGCTCCTAGTGTGGCAGTTTGTTGCACATTAAGAGTTTAAGCAGTTTGGGGGGGTTGATGCAGATCTGAGGGTAACCTAGCATTTTAGCAGTTTAGGATTTTAAACATTTTGTAGAAAACCAAAGATCGCGAGTTTTCTTTAATATCAACTGATTAAGGTGGGACGTTCCTAGTACCGAATATCAAAGTTAAGTACCGAGCGGGGTCTCTTACGAGATTTAGCCTTGCGATGATCATAGTCATGCAGATTAAATAATAGTTCATTTGGGACAGATGGCAGATTTTTGTAGAATTTAAGCACTAGCTTTTTGATTTGGGCTCTAACAGTTTTTATTTTGAAGTCTTTCCTAATTACCGAGTTTCTTAAGTATCTAGGGGCTTTCCTTATAATCCTTAGGGTTTTGTTTTGTCTTGTCTCTAATAAGTCTATGGTAGTTTTACAGGCATATCCCCATACGGGTGCTGCATACAGCATTCCCGGGCAGATGACCGATTTATAAATTAGGAGTTTATTTTGATAACTTAGATTTCCGTTTCCTATCATTGGGTATAAGGCTCCTATGGTTATATACGCTTTTTTGATTATGTTCGTTACGTGCAGTTTCCAAGTTAGGTGGGAGTCTATCGTTACACCTAGGTATTTAGTAGATTTTTCCGCTTTTAGGGCATGGTTGTTTATGTACAGAGGAGGCGGAGGTTTACGTTTTCTTGAGAAATAAATCCAATGACATTTATTGGTATTTAATTTTATTCGCCATTTTTCCAGCCATGTTTGGAGTATGTCTAAGTGTTGTTGTAGCTGTCTGTGCATTACTGAGACGTAAGGGTGTTTTGCAAGTATCGCTCTGTCGTCTGCATAGAGTGCCAGCTCCGTGTCTGGGGTCCTGGGAATGTCATTTAGATATATGTTAAAGCGTGTCGGGCCCAGGATGGATCCTTGCGGTACACTACTTTTAATGAGCTTGGGTGTAGATAAGTTATTTTTTACTCTGACTTGAAAGTGTCTGTTATTTAGGTATGAAATTAAAAGTTTGACAAGTGCGTCAGGGACTTTTAGAGTGATCAATTAGTAATTCATCGGGAAAACACCGTGACCTTCGAGTGTCATCACTCCATCGTAATTCAGAGTCAAAATGCCACGAGAGTCATCTGAACAGCTCATACGTCACCCATCAATCAAGCCCTCATTGGCTAACCGACACCTGCTTCAGTGACGTATCGTAATTAAAACCGCAACCAACGTCACTTCTAGACGAACGCTGGCGACAACCATCCTCCTGAAAAGCCAAGACTCCAAGCGAAATCCTACTTCTCCACGTTAACCTACCAGGACAGAAAATAATTTGGCAAAATGGCTCAGAAATGAAGGAATTTGAGATGGTGTTCCAAAAGTTGATACGACAACATGATATCATTTTCTTCAAATAAATTGGTGAAAAAAAAATATCGTCTGAATAATGCTATCTCTATGGAAGGTTTGGGGTCATTTTAAACAAATCGCCAAATTTATCCCCAAGTGGGACTGTAGAACTGACAGTCGCACTTGGCGACAAACTGACGAAACATTATCACAATACTATCCCCTAACAAAACACAATTAATTTCATTTATTAAGTTCAATTTTATCAATTTCAAGATATTTTATGGATTTACAACCACTTTCATCAATTTGGCGACCTTTTAAAAATTCGCTAAATATGTTACTAAGTAGGACGGTTGGACTGACTGACAAATTCTAACGAAACATCCTTTCAGTACTGTCTTCTAACAACACAAAATTAATTTCATTGATTTAGCGTCGTTATTATCAATTTGGCGACATTTCCGTCAATTTGGAAACGTTTAAGTTAACGTTGCCAAGTTAGCGGTATCCCGCCAAATTCATAGCTCTGAATTTGCAGATCTGAAGAATAAAATATCCTGATCCCGTTTGTATATACGATATAAGAACACTAAAATTGTATTAGAAGATATACTCGTTCTACTCTTATTTTGTTTCAACAATCGGCTAAATGAGTTTATTGTCTAAACACAATGTACAAGTTTGAAAACTCTTTACCAAACTAAATGAAAGTGATGTAAACAGTCCGCAAGTAATATAATTAAAAAAAATCAAACCGTCCATTTATAAGATATATTTTTATATCCATTTATTTATTATTCAACTCGAAAAAATAATAATAAAAATTAACAAACACATTTGCTTTAATTGCGTTGCTGAACAACATGATATAAGATAGAATCTTCCTCAAAAATGCTGATAATTAAAAAATCATGATTTCTTAACACTTTTCATTGTTGAGCGAAAATTAAACCTGTGAAAAATAAACCATGGTGATAGAGTTTCCATTTAAATTCATGTCTCAAACCTGTAATTTTCAGAAAGTGACTAATTAGCGCAATAAACTCCCACCAAACTCATAGAGAGTTTTAATTCACTTTCACGTCTTAAACCAGATACTTCCAACCTTTTTCGTTTGGAGGAACCAGGGATTTAGAGAGTAGAACTCTTATGAAATGTTTCGTTTTCCATTAATATCTCGACAACTCCTTGTCTTATAAACTTGAAACGGTAACTATATTTTAAGTGGGGTTATTTGAAGGCTACCCACAAAATTTCATTAAATTCGGTTCAGTCTGTCTGCCGTGATGATGAGACAAATGAAAGTTTCGTTTTTCCTTAATATCTCAACAACTACTGGTCTTAGAAACTCGAAACATGAACTAAATTTTAGGTGGGGCTATTTCAAAGCTACACACAAAATTCCATCAAATTCGATTCCGCCGTTCTGTCGCGATGGTGAGTCAGACAGACGGATTTTTAATTTTATTTATATAGATTTCACTTAACTTATAGTGAGATGCAGAAAAATTTAATACAATATTTTATTTTAATTTTTCTGAAATTTAATTAAAGTATCCTGAAAAACTTTATGAATTTCCAGATCTTTCTCAAAACAACGTAAAATTTCGAAATACATTTCAGTGTTAATAATAAATATTAACGTTAAAACAGATTAAAATTTACTTCTCACATATTTCTTTATTTTATTCTTTACGTCGTATATCAATAAAACACTTGGTTATCTCAAACATGGAATTAAAAGCGAAATATACATTCAGTAAAAAATACTTTTAAAACTTTTAAATGTATTTTTTAAAATACTCGCAGTATCTGGATACCATCATTAGCAATATATACAGTTTGCAAATACTCAAACCGAACGGCACCGGGACAAAGTGAATTAATATATTTAATAATCTACGCTACATCACTTGCCAAATCCATTGGTCATGTGTTTTAAAATTAAATTGAATATTTACATTGATATACAGTTTAAAGTAGAAAAATATTTGATATAATTTTATTTTGTTATTTTTCTGAAATTTAATTATAAAATCTAACGAAATACTTCATGATATTTAACGACAAAACTTCATGATATTTCAAATGCTTCTTAAAGCAACGGAAAATCTCAAAATGTACTTCATTATTATTAGATATTAGCATTAAAGTGGATCTAAAATTACTTCTCGCACATTTCGCAGTTTTATTCCGTACGTTGTACGCAAAAATATTTTTTGGTTAAATCGAAAATAAAAATTAAAAGCGAAAAATATGTTTGTGACAGCTTTGATCGAGCAGAAGATCCAATCCATGTAATATGTGTTTTCCTTTTTCTTCGGGAATCTTAAGTTTGGGGTTCTATATAGCATAATAAGATACATATAAGAGTGAGTGTAAAAATTACAGTTTAATTTGATTACTTAACGCTATAAACACGATGTTTCAAGTTTCAAATATATGTTTTGACGGAATCTGTTATAACTTTTTGCGAATAAAACGTCAAAGATTAAAGTAGTCACATTTCAGTTAAATAGAGTATATTTTAAATCTGTATTGAGGGGACGGTGGCCGTTGCAATGAGCAAAAATCGACTAAAAAAGTTTTAATATATAACATTATTTTACACATTTAACATTTGCTTACGGACGGCATTGGCGTCCGCAGGCATTGGCGTCCATGGAAATCGCCGACAGAAACATTGCACCTGCTGTAGCAGGTGCAATGTTTCTGTCGGCGATTTCCAATCAGCGATTTCCAATCGGCGATTTCTAATCAGCGACTTCCATGAACGCCAATGCCTGCAAAGGGGGAGTCGAACTGTTTGGGATAGGGTATGTCAAATACCTGTCTTTTTGGGAGGTTCTTCGTTTGGGATGAACGCTGTTTCACCCGTTAGCAAAATGTTGAATGCGTTTTTTTCGAAACTGAATTTTCAAAGGTTTTATATTTTTAAAATGCTCCATGCGTCTTAATTTTTGTCTGAGATGCATGAAATTTGGCAAGAAGACACCTTTCATAATTTTTAATAAAACTGGGAATGCATTTTATAATTGTATTTTATTAAGGTAATTAAAAGCGAATAAGAACCTAATTAAATGATGGAAATTAAATTTTAATGCAGAAAAATATTTTCAAAAAATTAACATTCTAAGGGATTTAAAAATGAATGCCCAAATTTGTTCATAATGTGGTTTTGAGTGAGCATAATGTAAAATGAATAAAAAATGTGAACAAATGGCACGCAAGGTGTATTTTCAAATTTTCGTTAAAAAAATTTAAATTAAAAGAAAAATGCAAAATTGTAACAAAATTGAAAAAAAAAATTAATGGTATTGTATATAGTAATGTTAAGAGGAATATTTATACAAATTTTCACGTTTCTAAGTCAATAAATAAATAAAAAAAATTCAACGTGCACCGTCCCCTTAATTAACTTTTATTACAAAATATTTTATTAGGTGTCCCTACTACTGCACAAAATTAGTATTTGTTAAACATTTTTAAATTGAGATATTCATAGAAAAGTATGACATCTTGAACACAATTTGAACACTTTTGTGGAGGTATCCATATGTAGCGCCCAAAAATGTTATATCTGGATGTATGATGTAATAACTGGAGTTATAACTCAATTCGACTTTGTCATACCAAAATCCATTTTTAGTAGCTCTTTTTTTCAAATTTAGCAAGAAAATTGTGAAAAATCTCTGTCGTGGGGCCAAATAATTATAATTATAGCGTGTTAAACTTCACATTAAAGGACTTGAAAAAATCTCGAGATTGCAACCTTACTTGATAATGTACGCCCGGGAGAGTGGAAACTTCCCCTCCCCCTCCCCGAGGGGGGAAAATGACATCACGAACAAAATAAAATATATCGCGGTTATCTTTCACAACAATGATTGGAATTATTAAATCTCGCGGTCAATAAGCCATAAATAAACCCTTTTACGCATGATTATGCCAAACTTTTCCCCATGCTGCCATGTTAAAAAAAATATAAAATTTGTAATATAAAAAAAACTCAAATTTTAAAAAATGCCGTCTAGTTATAGAATTTTTGATAACAAAGCTAGATATAAAGTTTCGTGAAAATCCATTAATATTTATGACCGCTATCGTGTACACAAGAAATCGACTACAGACATACAGACAGACCGACCGACATCACTCCAAAAAGTGTCAAAATGTGTTCAGGCTGGGTGGTCGTACTGATGTATCGCCGCTGAAATACGCATAGATGCGTCCACTGTGCAAAGGATTTGAAGAAGTTGGATCTAAGAAGGGCATATTACTCGTCGCTGTGGTACAGGTCTATTCAGACGTATGTGAGCACGCGTTGATTGGTGCATTCGAAGGCATGCGGCTGCGACCCCACAAACGATGACTGTCGACATTCTGCAGAATTTGCAGTCGGATGTTCCAATATCAGCGAGAACAGTTTCTCGACAATTGGTCGAAAGTGGCTTGCACTCAAACCGTCTTTTACGAAAAATGCCATTGACAAGACACAGACGTGAGAGATTGCAATGGGGTCACACTCGAGTCTCTTGGACGACTGAATGGGACAGGGTGGTGTTCAGCGATAAATCTCGGTTCTGTTTGCCGAATGACAGTCTATGTGTGAGAATCTCGAGGCGACGTGGAAACAGATCCAATCATGCTACTACTGTTAAACGCCTTACTGCTCGACAACGCAGGATCATGGTATGGGGTGCCATCGGCTTCGATAGCCGGTTACCTCTGGTTCATAATAGACGCGCTATGACGGCACGACGATATGTGGATAAGGTGCTACGACCGGTTACAATGTCTTTCCTTAAGCGGTTGCTAAATGCTGCTTTCCCAGCAAGATAACAAGCGACCATACAAGGCAACCATCAGCAGACATGCCTTGCAAGGTATCCAGGTGCTCCCTCGGCCTTCGCTGTCTCCTGATCTCTCACTCATCGAGCATGTATGGGACATGTTTAGTCATCGTTTGACTGCCCTGCGCCCGCCTCAAACAGGGGACGACCTTTGGAGAATGGTTGAAGGTGTATGGTATCCATCTCTCAAGAAACTATCCGGACGCTCATTGCATATGCTCCTCGAAGTGTTACTGCTTGTATCGCCGCAAGAGGTGGTCCTACTACCTACTGATCGCCCTGTCTATATTATTACTACATTATATTATCCTTCTGGAATTAACATCACTTATTTATATATGCCATTTCTGTCTGTGTGCCCTTTATCATCACACTCGCTCTTCCATGGTGTTGCATTTTCTGTGTCGTGTAGTGTATATTGCATAGTATGAGAAAGTAAAATTTAGAAAGCTACAGTTAGAAATAAATTTTTCAATTCGCAGAGTAAGAACACAAGTTTTTCAGCCTTATGTTGATTTCACTTCATTAGGAATGGAAAATGGACTTCGTTTCTGTGGTCCACAATAATTTCTACCCGCCCTTTTTGATATTTTATAAATAATTGACTTTTAGAGTATGAATTCTTCGAAGTCCAGATATTTTTTAAATGCTGTCCAAGCTTGTATGTTTTGAAAGTGCTTTAATACCTATATCGCATTTTATTGCATAAAGAGGAAAATAAAGCTTCACATAGAAATATATCAATAAACAGTACACGTTTAAACGAATTTCCGCTGATAGAATTTATGATCCGCCTCGAAACACTTTGCCTCTATTAACGACTGCATTTTGCATATTCTTTCCAGTTCCCTAAATTGTGAGAGCAATTCGAAACTTAAACGAGGTCATTAGCTACGATTAATAGATGTAGCGTGTTCAGAATTTGCTGACTTCCTGGCGTAGCTATTTTGACCGCTTCGGAAACATTTGGGCTCTAGTATCATAAACAAACAACGTCCGTAGAGTCAAGGTGGTATTTGCTAATTGTTTAATACACCTGTATGGCATCGCACTTCTGATTAGCGCAATGCCCGACTAAGGCACCTTTGTCTTCCTGTAGTTACTTCTGACACAGCGTTCTGGGGGCGAAATTCCGAAACAAAATGGTGCTGTATCCATTGAGTCGCAAAAGTGCTGATTATATGAAAATATTAACGGTTAATGTTCTGCGCATATTGTTATTATAGCTCGGACATTAAGTAGATTAGCTGCGGTGCGGAATGTACGAGTTTTACTCGTAATTTGGATAATTTCATATTTCAATTATCTGATAATGAACGATTTTTAAGCGCTTTTTACTCACATTTATCTATTTACTGCGGAAGAAATATTTTGAGGAAGATTTTCGATGTTTGAGATAAAATTGTGTGCTTAGTATAACTGCAATATTAATATATCAATGTTAAATACTCGTAATATTAACCATTATTAAGAATTATCTGCGTTACAAATTCACAATGAATATTTTTACACTTCCTTGATACCAGACATATAATTAACTGGAATTCAAATCGATATTCTCAAGCCAGAATCCGTTTTTAGTAGCCCTTTCTTTCAAATATTATAAGAAAATTTTCGAAAAATAAGTATAATGGTTCCAAATGAAGTGCAATTATAGTGTTACTCTTCACTTTAAGGTGCCTACCTTCAAAGGTTATTTTTTTTTAATATTTCAAAAATTGTTTACTTATGTGCATTATCTTTTAGAATATAGCTAAAAAATGTGAATAACATGTAAAAATATGTATATTTTTAAATATTTTGATGTTTAGGCTCAAAACATCCATAAAAATTGCTATAAAATGGCACTTTTGCAAAACATCAAAACTCACATTTAAATGAAGATAATTTTATTCTGTAAATTTTATCATCATGACTAAAACCGCCCTGAGGGAATGAACCATTCTCATAATTATACTTATTTGAAAAATTATAGAAGTTAACGTTTTTACACAGAGGAAAATCATGAAAATATATGACAATTCATAAATTGCATCAACTAAAAAATGAAAAATAATTTAACTATAATCATAGTAGAGGTTTCATTCCCTAAATCAACTCCTTTAGAGTATTTTAGCACAGTTTCATAACATTACAATTATGAATTTTTTAGTTATGATGTTCTGCGATAAGGCAAAATGTTAAAAATTTCATTTTGAAAAAAATCAGAAAATATAATTAAATCCCAGATTTTACCTATTAAATAAAACATTTAATTTTAAGAGGCTCCTGATTTATAAAGTTCACCATCTGTATTATTTACAACTGTTATCCTTTTTTTTCCTGATGGCTTTTAAAATATTTCTACGTTTATATGCAACAGGGGTCGTATGACGCTTCGAATCACCAATTCGAACGTTATCCAGCTGTCGATAACCTGTCAAGGTGAAATAGCCTGTATTTTTAATGTTCAGATCAGTTAGAACTTTTAAGCAGCCTTGATAACCCTCATTGAATTGTATCACTACATCGTACGCCCCCAATTTCACAGTTTGCAGACAAACGAAAACACCTTTTGGCACTCTCTGCCATATTACACCGTTAAAACACTCATTGGCATTTTGAGTTTTGCCATGTAGACAATTCTCTAACAATTCTCTGGAACAGAGCTCAAAATAAACTGGCATTATAATATTCAGAATATCATTAGGTAAACCAGGATATTTTTCTTTTACACGTGTTTTACCTTGCGCTAGAGCTCGCTGATAATATCACCAGCTATCTTTTCCAATAGGACATTGTCCATGCATTGGTTTCTTGGAATTTGACGCACAATGAAATAAAGCAGCTATCTCATTTCGCTGCATACTTTGTAAGTACCTACATTGGCACGAAAAGCAATTCCATAGCAGTTTTGGAGCCTGTCTGTAAACGCATCTGTTAATTTAACTTTGCCCGAGAGACCTTTAGTTTTTGTTTTCAGTTTTCGCAAACGTGAACCTACACGTTTTTGGATATGACCAATACACTCAAATTTTGTGACACTATTGTCACCATAAGTATTTTGCACGCATAAAAAACGTTTAGAGTTTCCGTCACCATAATATTTCGTGTACTTCATCATAATACTTCGTGTACTTGATCCACAGACCTCTAAAAAATCCTCGATGCACTCACAGTTTCCATCTTTCCTGCCGAACCTTCAAAATTACACTGGCACACATGATCAGCTTTCAGCGACTCAAACTCCGTGTTCTTTGGCAATTTTTGTATCTCTTTACATGTGCGACAATATGACGACATGACTTCCAGGTCTAATACTTTCCCAGTATCGACTTAAATAGCAGAAAGCAGCTATTCAAAGATGTATGTCCTCTGCACTGTCATGTTCCATCCACAGGAACACCACATTCATCACTTTTTGTTTTTGAAACAACTTCTTCAGCTGCTTTTGCCATAGAATCTTTAACTACATCTGCTACAACTTTCAGAATTTTTACTTCATGTGTTTCATATGTAGCATTCACAAGCTTTGGCAAATTCATTGTACTGCAAAGTTTATAAGTCGCTGAGAAACCTTTACCAATTTGCCTCATTCCATATACAAATATTTTGTTTACTTCAGGTTCATTATTAATTTTGTTAGATGAAGCAAAACGTTTGAACAAATTACAGTTTTTACATTTTAGAACAAAATGAGAACACTATCCATGTTTGGATTTTCCATATAAATTCAATTCTAAACAAACACAGTGTCCTAACTTTGATGTCAAATATCTGAGCAAAACTTCATGTTGCCACATACTCGTATATTCAACGCATTTTAAATATTTCAATATTTCAAAGTTTTGTATTTTCCTTTTTAAATTCATTTTATATGTAGTAACAAATTTTGATGCTTATATATTAAGTAAAATATTAATGTAAACAAACATTTAAGTTCACTTCCGGTAGCTTAATGCTACTTTCGGCTTCAAAAACTTGCGACTGACTAATATTAAAATACCTGTAACTCAAGTTCTAAGCAAGATAGAAACAGAATTCAAATTAAAAATTAAAAATCAGGCTTTAATATTAAGCCAAAAATAGAAAATCGGATTTCTGACCGAAAATTGCATTTTAAAGGTAGGCGGACACCAGCCTTGAAAAAGTATTTCTATTGATAGCATACTTGACAATGTATCCCCCGAGGCGGCTAATGACGTCACGAATAAAAACAAATAGTATCTCGGCTATCTTTCACAACAATTATTGAAGTTAGTCTCGTGTGAGCCATAAATAAACCCTTTTCTGCATGATTATGCAAAAATTTTGTCCTATGCTGACGTGTTAAAAAAAAAGATTTCTAATAAATTTCGAAGTTTTTGTTCGAATTTTAAAAAATATCTTTGTAGTTCTAGATTTTTTAATAGCAAAGCCGGATATAAAGTTTCGTGAAAATCCATTATTATTTGTAGTCGCTATCGTGTACACAAGAAATCGACAACAGACAAACAGACGGGCATCACTCCAAAAATAGTCAAACGGTGTTCAGGAGGTCTTAAAATGTATATTGGCATCAAAATCGCGAATTCGAAAATTTTTGTGAAAACAGTACTTTCTCTATACTATATTATATAATATGAAGAAATAAAAATTATGGAACTGCAACTGTTTCAAGGGCTTTATTTGTCCTCATCATCGGGTTAGAATAATCGTGTTTATTTGCTCAGAGACAAAGCACAGTACTTTTAGCGTTTTTATACCAATAACAAAATAACATATCTAAACACATTTCTAAAATCCGAACCAAACTATAATTGATAACTGATACACGAAATCTGTGTCGTGAATGCAACTTGTAAGTTCAACGAGAATGCAAATATTCCTTATAAAATTGTCTATGAAACGGAAACTTACTTTATTATACTATATTGTACTATATTATACTATAATTTACTATATTATACTATATTATACTATAATTTACTATATTATACAATATTATACTAAAATAATATTACTTTATTATACTATAATTTATTAAAAATATCTTGTAGTATGCTGAGAAAGATAGATGCCAGCGTCATGAATTTGTGACATTTGTTTCTGAGTAATAAATCATGTGTGAAATGATTATTAATTTAACTAGATTGACGACCGCGCTGGTGTTTTTTTTTTCAAAAAAATCATCGGAGATTTGGAATCTTGCAAATGTTTGGCTACTTATAAAATCAATAGTTCCAATATTCATATTAGTATAATTGTGCCACATTTCATGCAAACAGCTCCATACATTTTAAGAGAAATCAAGTTAAAAAACTCGCGGATACAAAGGAAAAGACATGTTTTCAAACGCGTTCGATTCTTGTTCAGGGATGCTCAGTCAAGAATTTGATTATATATATATATATATATGGATAGTCGAAAAAGATGTTTGAAAGAAAAATAAATACCAGGGTGAGTAAATAAATTCATGGAGGTCAAGAAGTTGGCCCAAAAATAATAGATAGGAGAACGATTCATTCAAATGCGTTTTATATATTACTCAAAATATTTCTATAAAAGGGACATACTTAAAATTTTATATAATTGGTATTTTCTTTTATTATTATTTCCATTTATAGGTGTTTATTTTCTAAAAAAATTTAATGCAGATGTGCATAATATACTTAAATTCTTAAATCAAATCTGAGTTTCTTATACAGTTTGTGACATTTCACATTTAGCCCATGAATGGAAACAATCATTTCAACAAGTGTTGTAATGTGTGCAATCTTACACACCGCTAGGATATCAATAGAAAGATAAAAAAAAATTTAAATCGAGGTATCAATCGCTGTTGGTATTTAAAATAAAATAAAATACATTTCTCGACACCAACGGCCCTGCACTGACATTTGAAAGTAAAATTCATAAAAATTACCCAACTTTAGATCTCAGTAGTATTGTACAAATATATTTATACTGCATATCAAGTTCGACGCTTTTCAGCAATTTTATTTATTTGCCATACAAAGGATGCCCTGTTATAAACATCATAGGCTCAGTGAGCAGATTTTCAAAATTAAAAACAGGGTAAAAATATTTAAATTGAGATATCAATCTTTGTTGGTATTTAAAAAAAAATAAAATTCAATTCTCAACACAGCGGCCGAGCACTGACATTTATTTGAAGGCAAAAAAAAAAAACCACTCAATTTTAAATCTCAAAATTATTGTACAAATATCATTGTACTGTATAGAAAGATCGACGCTTTTCAGCAATTCCATTTATTTGCCTTATACAGGGTGCCCTGCTGTGAACAGCATAGTTTACGGAGCGTAAGCAGACCTCCAAAATTAAAAACAGTATAAAAATATTTAAATTGAGATATCAATATTTGTTGGTATTTAAAATAAAATAAAACTCATTTCTCAGCACAGCGGTAGTACACTGATATTTGGAAATCTATAAAATAACCCAATTTTGAATCTCAGTATTATTGTACAAATATCATTATATTGCATATCAAGTTCGACGCTTTTTAGCAATTTTATTTATTTTCTGCATAGAGTGTGCTTTGTTATTAACAGCATAGGCTCCGTAAACAGGCCTCCAAAATTAAACATAATAAGTAATATCACGCTAATTGTACACATTTGCTCAGTGTAAATGGTTTCAGTCTGACTTCTTTTAATAAACATTGTCTAAAATACATTTTATTAGTACTCTTCAGTATTTTGACACAACTCCCTTATTCATTTTAAATATTAATCTCTTTAATACATTCAATGGTGATCTATTATTTCTGGAAATATACGTCAATATTTTGTTTCCCCCTCTCATACATATTTGAGCGACCTATCCGTCTTCTTTATTAAGGTAACATCATAACTGTCACAAATTTGCGTGATATTTTCAGACTTCTCGAATGTTAATCTTTTTACTGTCATGCTTACAGAACTCGCCAATAGAGGGCGTTCTTAAAATTATGATTGAGCTCCTATTGCAGATAGCAGCATCCACGGACCGGTTTCGCAATTATGCACGAGTCAGCATAGGACAAAATTTACAATAGTAACAAGAAAAATCTGAATTAATCTAAATGATCACATTTTCCTGTCATTTTAAAGGACTTGAAAAAATCTTTCGATTAATACGAAGTTTAATAATAAACTCAAGAGGGGGGGGGGGGGCTAATGACATCACGAGCACAAAAATTGTGTCACGGATAATTTTGCTACAATAATTAAATTTGTTAAGTTGATCATTGAGCCATAATTAACCCCTTTTATACAAAATTATTATTTCTATGCTGTTATGTTAGGTAAATATAAAATTTAGAATAAATTTCGAAGTTTCCATTCGAATTTCAAAGAACTTCTACCTAGTTCGAGATTTTTAATAACAAAATCGGATATAAAGTTTTGTGAAAATCCATACATGTTTGTGTCAGATATCGTGTACATAAGAAATTGATCACAGACGGACAGACAGACAAACGGACAAAAACTAATCAAAACGTGTTCAGGAGATCCTAATAATATATATTGACATCAAAATCTTGAAATCGAAAATTTTCATGAAAATAATACTTTATACTATACTCTATCGTATGATGAAGTGAAAACTGCAGTGTAAAACAGCAGTTACAATTTAATAAATAAAATTTCCTACAAAACATATCATCGCCATCAAAATATATATGCACAGACATGGTTTCATGCTTGAATGAGATTGAATTCTTACCACTTACGCAACATCACTTTCGACTTCAATTAAAAGTGTTTTAACTCAATCACAGTGCCAAATTGTGCAAAGATTTTTCAACAGATATTTCCGAAGCTTAAATGAGAACTAAAAAAAGTGTGATTGGATAAGAACACAACTTTCTAAATACTTAATGAGAAAAAAAGGATTATTACTCGAGTAGTTTAAGAAGAATTGATTGATATATTATATCAGATAATTTAGAAAATTTGCACTAGAGTTTTGCTTTAAAATTTATATTTTCTTTAATGGGCATATTATACAAATTTACAATGCATTTCTGTTTTTACTGATGGGTCCCAAATAAACGAGACAGCTGGGGCGAGTGTTTATTGTGAATTGTTTTCTCAATATGCACCCGTAGGAAAATATATGACCAATTTTGACGCTGAAATCTATGCTATTCATTTGGCAATTAACAACTTGATATTCAGAGTCAATAATAACTGTTATTCTAAGGTTGTAATATGTGTGGACTCCAGTACACCTATCCAGGCCGTATCGGCAAACCATCACTCCGAAATGCCGATAATAACTCAAATCAAGAAAGATGCAAAATACTTGAAAGTAGAAATAAACATATTGTTTTTCAATGGATACCTTCCCATGTGGGGGAATCAACGAAAACGAAGCAGTTGATCTGCTTGTCAAGAAGGGAAATAATGTAAACATTAATCAAATACTTGTCCCACCGGAATCCTTTAAAAAGTTTGTACATAGAGACATGATAAACACTTATATTATATATATAATACATAACATGATAAAACATATATTATATTATATATATAATATTATATATATATATATAATATATATAATAATTATATAAATTATTTTCATAATATATATAATATATTTATATAAATATTTATATATTATATTATATATTATATATATTATAATATAATTATATATTAATTATATATATATATAATTATTATAATATATATTATATAAAATATATATAATATTATATATATAATAATATATTAATAATTAATAATATAATATATGTAATATATATATTATATTTAATGTATTATATATAATTATATATTTATATAATATAATATATAATTAATATATATTATATAATATATATATTAATATAATATATAATATATTTAATATATTATAAAGATAACCTTATGACTAAATTCAGAGGTAAAAAGTGGCTTGATATCCAAGATAATTGGAAAATTTTCAACGCTAGACCACCTAAAGAAGCGGTTGCCAATTTTAGATTGAAAAATGGACATGATTATTTAGCAGAGCACCTAAATAGAATAGGTGTTCTCCCCACGAACATTTGCCCACTATGTAATGTTGGCAGAATGAACTCAGAACATCTTCTTGGGTGTCCAGGACTGGATAGGGATGCCCAGCGCCAGGGAGATGCCATTAAACTTTATTGGGATGCTAGGAATCTCTTATGGAATGATAAAGAACGTCTGCACCTCTTCACCGTGTGCTTCCTTGGACTTTTTTCTTTTGCATTGACGGTGTTCTCTGTGTTCCCCTGTTTGCTGCTATTCTTTTATTTTTCTTTTGAATTTCTTGTATTTATTGTTATTTTTCTTTTGTATGTGATGAGATCTCTATTTGTATGGATTAGATTCCAATAAAGCCATATCAACAACAACAACACAATACATTACTTATAAATTCAATTTCCATTGAGTTATCCCATTCAATTTCCCCATGAATGAAGCAAAAAGCCTCTACGAAAATCATGGAAAATTCGCAACTATGCCTTATTGGTTGTTCAATAACAGAAACCTATAACAATTTCTTGGATCATTGAGTGATCATAAAATCATCTGTACTAGAGAATATCTCTCCTGTAGTGGTGGACAATGGACATTGCCCTTCTACTTGTACGCTTTGTAAAATAATCAGAGAGAAAATATGGTTAAAGTGAAGGATGTCAGATTACTAGACATTTTAAATGATGTATGGGGCGGCATTGTCGAAAAATTTTTTTCTACAAAGAGGTTTTACATACAGCATGATTAGCGCATGCGCGAAACTTTTTTTTCTTTATACTTTTATTTACTCCCAGATTAATGCAGTTTCATGAATGCAGCAGCATATAAAACGGTGATTTTGCTGAAGAAAAAACGGCATTCAGTAATAATTTGGAATGCAAGTGCATGACATTGAATGAAAGATATGATGGATGTCATGCTCTATTATGTATGAGATAGAATCAATTGCATATATATGAAGGAGAACGACAGAAATGAAGAAAAAATGCCGATACAAAGTTCGAATTCTTTATGGCACTAATGCTATTACTAATTTCCAATATTATCTAGTTTAGAGAAGTATTGTTTATTTTTCACCAAAAGAAGACAATCAAGATTTTAATGGAAATACACACTTCTAGGCAATACTTTACCGACATTATTAAATTATATATGTCTCTCTGCATCTGTTAAGCAACTAACACGTTCTTGAATGCTGATATACAGTATTGTGGCAATTAATTGAGAAATGTCATTTTTTTCGTTTTATCACACGTAAGCTTAGGAAGAAGCACTCCGAATTAGCTCAGAGTTCAAATTGCAGTTATTATCAAAGTAGCAGGTGTTCGTATGCACCTGGTAAGTATCAGGTGTTCAAATTCCTCCGCCAGGTGGCAGGTGTTCCGCAGTGGTAGTTTCTCAGTTGTTGCGGGGCTCATTAGCGTCATGGATATCAGCGCGGAAACACGTGCTAAAGTGATTGCGCTTAGAGAACATACTTCTAAGACGTTAGAGGAAATAGGTAAAATATGTGGAGTGAGTACAGCAAGTGTCGGGAAGATCTGAAAGCGGTTTCAGGAAACAGGAAATGCTGGAACTAACCGCTCTGGAAGATGCGGCCGAAAAAGATCAACTTCGACTCGTGACGAGAAAACTTTACATCGAATGAGTGTTAAAAATCCTCGATTAACCAGTTCTGACCTGTCTAAGTCCATGGTGGCAGCTGGTGTTGATATTGCACCTTCAACAGTGCGATACAGGCTGTTAGAACGCGGACGGAGAGCACGTCGACCGTACAAGAAGCAGCTTCTGACGCTTCGCATGAAGAAAAAAAGGTTGGAATGGGCACGGAAATACAAAACATGGACTGGGAGAAAGTTCTCTTTTCTGACGAAACGCATTTTGTGGTTCAGGGATTTAGATCTATGTTCGTGAGAAGGAGCCAAGGAGAACCTCTCAATCAGCACCACATCAATCAAGCATCCACCCAAAAAGATGTTTTGGGGTTGTTTCAGAGTTTTGGGGACTCTTGTTCCCGTAGAGGGAATGATGAACAGTGCCAGTTACGAAGTCATATTGACCCGAAAAGTGCTTCCAACGATGGCTAAACTGTGGCCGAAAGGAGATTGCGTTTTCCAACAAGACAGCGCGCCATGTCACACTTCGAAGCGAATAAAAAATTTCTGCTCAAAAAAAATATTACCGTACTGGATTGGCCCGGGAATTCACCAGACTTGAATCCCTTGGAAAATTTGTGGGCTATTGTCAAAAAACGGCTTCACAAATTTGACTGTACGACGATGGACAAGCTAATTTCGGCCGTTATTGACATATGGTTCAGAGACATTGAAATTAAAACTACATGTGCTAGTCTAGTACATTCCATGTCGAAACGTGTCTGTGATGTTATAAAGTCTCGAGGAGGTCATATCACTTATTAGTTTTAAATGTATCCATAGAAAACTTGAATAAAACTGAATTTTATAAAAAAAAACTGCATTTCTCAATTAATTGCCACAATACTGTATATATATATATATATATATATATAAAATTAATAAATAAAAAATTGATATATAATCGAAAAGTATGCATAAACAACAGTAAGTACAAAAACCTATCTCTAGTATGTCCGTTGCAATTAAGTAACAGTAGACCAAGGCTAAGGATAAAAATAGTAGGTAACTTATCGCTATAATTAATGGTAAATGTGGATGAGGGGAATGACTAATGATGAAATACAATCAAAAAGGACATGAGTATAAATGTATACAATAATTATTAATAAATAAAAAATATATAAAACATGAAAGAGCAACATGCCAAAAATGAGAAAAGGCAATAATAATTAGCTCAAGATAAAAGATCAAGACAATGTTAGGCAACTAACGACATCAATGAGAACAATCAGTTGAAACTACATAAAAAATGGTGGTTAGTTCGGAATTACACACTCTTCAGGACAGCCATAAAATCCGAATTAAAACTGAAATAATAGCCACTTTCTGACAATGGCGATAGCATATTACTATAAACCACATTGGAAATGTCTACTGGCTAATGGAAAAAAATTAATAAAATCCACACGAAATAAAAAACAAAAATAGAAACTTACACGTGCATATTCCATGTAAGTGATTTTGCCACAGAACGTATAGTTACAGTACACAACATCACCGGTCAATGCGTATGAAAAGACCGGAATGATCGGTTGATAGAACGGGAACGGAAAAATTTTAACAGTAAACTTTCAAAAATAGGAACTAGTATAGGACTAAGGACAAGTGGGAAGTCAGATGAAAAGAATGGGTGAAATTCATAAAATTGAGATCCAAGCAAGAATAAATAATGCAATGTGAAATTACTACTTGGTGTATTTGAAATTATTGATAATATTATTTACAACAAAGTCCGGATAGTGCTGATTTTGACAAATGCTTTTAAGATTATTGATGTGGAGATAATGATACTGAGGTTCTGAAAGTCTACGTATTCGAAAAAGGTAGTTTAAAATGATGTTTCTAAATAATGGAATAGAATTACAAAAGCGATATGATATCAGCTTAATGATGCCGAAGTTATAGGAATCTTTTTTATCAAATAGATTGGTAATGACATGATTATGGAGTGTACCTTAATTTAAATCTAAATAATTTACAGTTTGACTAACACTAGGCTCATTACGGATTAATTCTAGGTTATAGGGGTAAAAATCAATATTAATTGGATAGAAATCATCTATGATAATACAAATTAAGTCATCAACATATCGATATATAAGAATTAGAGAAAAAATAACGCTCATAATAATAAAGATATAAGTTAGCCAGAATACTGCTACTGCAGTTCCCTTAAGACACACCAGATGTTTGCAAATATATGTTGTCACCTTAGATTATGTAATTGTTGTATAACGGAAAATGCAGTAGCATAGGAAATTTATTGACTTTAAAAGGAACATGATTGGAGGAGTGATAATCATTATAAAATGAGATAATAACTTTATATAAATCTTTGATATCCATATTATTAAACAGGTCTTTAAAATCAAAGATATGGAAACCAAGAATATGGGGAAGCTTTTTACTAAAGTGATTAACTAAATCAAAACTATTGTTCAATATGAAATAGCCTGAATTCCTAAATTTAAGAGATTCTTTAATTATATTTAAACATTTTAGCAAGTACTTACCAGCAGTTCTGGTAAAAGTATTATGTCCACAAGTGACCGTTCTAAAACTGAGAGCTGATTTATGGAATTTGGGAACCAAAGTAACATATGGAAATTTATGAAATTTACAATTAATATTTAACCGTGTATATAATTTTAGCATTTTAGTTTTGATTTGGTAGATTGATTATTAATGGGTTTAAAGATATGATTATTTTTTAAATAATTCTGTAACAGAGGAATATAATATTTTTTACAAATAATTGCATAATTATTAAATGCTTTATCTACATAAGTTATGACAAAATGTTGTTGCAGTTCTTTAATAGCAGAAAGAAGTTATAATAATTAGGCTTCGTAATATATAAGAATAATTAGGCTTCGTAAATGTAAAGTTTATAATTACGTTTTTAAGAAGATGTATACTTCCATAGATGGAATGCTTCAATAGGAATGGAATGAGAACAAGCTTATTGGTATATAAATTTATCAAAATCAAAAGATAAAGACTGAAGAAGAAGTTTAGGATAATTGCAGAATGGAATGCTAAATTTGGACGCTTTATACATAATATCCCTGAGAATATCATCCTGAACTATACTAAGATCTCCAGTAATAATGTGTCCATGAGAAGAGTTGACCTAAGGGGAAAGATCCTTATCACTGCATACTTATCACTGCATACACAAGATGAAAGATTATCAGAAATTAATGACCTGGACACTTCATTGTAATTGTAAATAGTTCTACCAATTGGTAAATTATATTGAAAGTTTTTTGTATTTTGATATCACTAACTGGTAACAAGTGCTGATGTTTACCAAAAAAATCATTAAAATTAAGAGAATTAAGTATTGGATGTTTAAAAAAATTACACAGTAAGCTATATTAGTAGTTGGTTGAGGTGCATGGTGTTGGTGGAAATTTAAGAAATTGGTACCAGCAAGAAGCAAATTATACAATAAATGTTTAAAATGCTAATTAAATAATTTTAATTTTAAAAAGTAAACATAAAAAATATATAATTGTATTTTTTGACATTATATAACCAAGTTCTAATTGGTAGGAAATTGAAAGTTTGAGAATAATTAGATTGTAATTTCAAAATATACGCTTTGTAGTCATTAGTTTTACTAAACTTACTTTTTCCTTTGCCACGCTTATATCGCTTTTTACGAGCAGTTGATGACATTGAATACTGAAAAAAATGTTTATAGACAGAAAATTTATTAGAGTTGTAATCAAAACTATTTTTTACTACATTAATATTTTTACATATTTGATTTAAACCATAGAGGAAGAGAGTTTTGTATATATATATATATACATACACACACATATATATATATATATATATATATATATATATATATATATATATATATATATATATATATAACATGTAAAGTAGTAAAATACAACTAAGGAAACTTTTTGCAATTTGCAGGATTAGAACAAACGATATTTCAAATTGAAGTTTTTAGTTACATTATTATAATCTATAGAGAAACAATTTCAATTACTCGTAATAAAAAAATCTAATTTGGCCAGCACAGGACTTTCTCTGAGACCGAAATTCATTTTCTCTTTATTTCTTTCATAATTAATTAAATTAAGTTTGACCGTACAAAAGAACACGCATAATTATTTGAAATGACACTAAATTTGTACTTTTAATTCAATTTTCGTTTTCATTTGGTAACTGCACGTATTACTTTCTTTATATACATATAATGTATAAAGAAAGTATTGTTGTTGTTGAAACCCAGACCGTCCGACCTACCAGAAAGGTGTAAGGTAACTGTTTGGACGGTCGGGAAGTGCCACCCAATTTAGACCGGAACCCAGTGGGGGAGGCATCCACAGGGA
Source organism: Amaurobius ferox (assembly GCA_951213105.1). Taxonomy (NCBI): domain Eukaryota; kingdom Metazoa; phylum Arthropoda; class Arachnida; order Araneae; family Amaurobiidae; genus Amaurobius; species Amaurobius ferox. The sequence goes on from OX578140.1 coordinate 19,185,528, forward strand.
CCGTACCCTCCTTCCCCTACCACCAACCTCTCGGAAGGACTTTCGGACCCACATGTTTAACGTGATCGTACTCCGCATGAACACGGCGGCAGTTTTGGCAGAAAGAAAGTATTGTGACGGAGTCGAAAATTCAAATCCGAGTTTTCGACGGGAGAGCACGTTTCAAGCATCCCTGAACACGGATCAGACGTTTATGAGATGATGCCTATCTGTGTGTGTGCGTGTGTGTGCGTGTCAGTGAGTTTGTGGAGACGATAACTAACGAACAAGTGGACCGATTCGAACGAAATTTTTTAGAAAAATTACAGTCCATGAATACTGGAAGCCTATTGTTTTTATACGCAATCGAATGTTCAGAACCCCCGAAATTTTCGAGTGAAATTGTGAAACAATCATCAAAAAATTAAAACATAAACTAAAGTTACGCAAATAGTCATTTCTTATAGAATTTTTTATTAGAAAACGATTGAAATAAATTTTATAATGCTATCATGAACCGTTCTCGAGATATTGCACATTTTTCAAATTATCAAAAAATCATATAAAATAAAAAAAATATACTACCTATTGTGAAATATGTTCACTTTACATAAGTAATATCATGCAATAAATTTGGTGACATCATTCTTATGGATCTGGCTAGTTCCATGCATGTGAAAAGATACTTTAGGTCACACCTTTGTATTTGGACGCTAATAGTCATTTATTTGCTACAAGAATAACTCATATCGCCGTTCATAACGCTTGGCGCGATTTTGGCGGAATGTCGCCAACTTGGCGACTTTTTAAATGTTGCTAAATTAACGAAAATGTCGCCAAATTAATAAAAATGACGCTAAATCAATGAAAATGACTACTAGATGATGAAAGTTCAATATCTGGGAAAGACCATAAGCTCAGACTATAAGAACAACACATTTCTCCATCCGTCCGTAACGCTTCGCGAGACATTTAGCGGGTTTTCGCCAACTTGGCGACAATTTTAAATGTTGCTGGAATGACAAAAATGTCGCCAAATTGATAAAAAAAAATGACGCCAAATGGGAAGTAATGTCTCCCAAATTCGGATTTCCGTCATATGAAGGCATAGCTTCTAGTATATAAGAAATACTCTTCTCTCCGTTTGTCTGTAACACTTGGTGATGTATTTGGCAAACTCGGCGAATAATTTAGCAACGTATTTCCAACTTGGCTATAGTTCGCCCCCAAATTGACAAAAATATCGTCAAAATTGCAAAATTGACGTTAAATTAATGAAAGTTACACCTAATTGATGACCCGGCCATTCATCTTGCTGCTCTAAGTCCTTGGACGAGCCGAATGGTCTGGGCTTTCGACCTAATTGATGACGTAATTAGTAAGGTATTTTAATATATGGACTATTTCGCTTATTGAGGATGCTATCAATATTGAGGAATATTTATTTAGAGTTGCGCGAAGTATCAGGAAATTGAGTATTTTGAAATAGTTTTACATGTTGTAATCCGGAAAATCGCCAAATGTACAATTCAACGATAAAAACACAGCGCCGTGGATCTTATACATTATTTTTTTACTGTAAAACTAGTAAATTAATTGCATTATATAAGAAAAGTCATGTGCTACCCACATCACATTTTTCGTACTAGATGTCTTATTGCTTTCCTTACGTACATGATATATCTTACAAGGAAAGTATTGATCTCGGATATTTAAGAAAAGCATGTTCAAAATTTTTAAAGTGGTGTGTATAGTGGTTTTTTTTGTGATGTGTATGCATGTATGTTAGCATGTATGTATGTATGTATGTTAGTGTGTGTATGTATGTTAGTGTGTCTCAGTGAGTATATATATATATATATATATATATATATATATATATATATATATATCAAACAAATAAAGCTTTTAAAAATAGTTTAGAAAAATTATTATTACAATTTTGGAACTGTATTGATATTATACGCAATCAAATGTTCGAAAAAACCCCAATTTTCAGTTGGATTTTTGAAAAAAAGGTCATTACATGATCAGGATATTTACATGAACTCGTTCAATAATGACAAAAATATATAATCATATCAGAAGTAATTTTTTATTAGGAAGTGAATTATGCAAACTGTAAACTTTAGAATTCTAGCATAAACCTTTCTCGAAACACGATTTTTGAATACATTTTTGAAAATATTATAAAAAATAAGTACACAAATGCTTTGCCTTTCATAGTCATGTTTCGTTTGTTCGCGATGTAGATTAATACTAATAAGACAATTCTCTAAACATTTGTAATTGGATTTTTTCTTTGAATTCACTTTGTTGCTTTAGTTCATTTCTAACTTTTTAAATTATCCTCTAGGAGTACTACAATCTATTTTATTCGATCGAGTATAGTCACTTTGTATAGGGCTAATATGCTCATGGGTTAATGGGGTGGCTTAAGGAAACCTTCCTGGATATTATGTATACAATTTTAGAACACAAAAGTATTAAACTTCTTAGACTGTAACAGAACAAACAAAATAATAATAATAATAAAAAAATCTGATGTGGGCAAGACATGACTTTCCCTGCCGATTTATATCCACGTTATCTTTATTTTAATTAAATTTAATTCAGTTTTATTTCAATTTTCGTTCTCATTTGGTTACTGGACATATTTTCAAAGGTGGCGTAGAGAAAATACGAAAAAACTAAAATAGCTCAAGAACGGCTAGTCCTAGTGTAATGGGGTTGGTCTTGTTCTTTTCTTCGTTAAACATTACGTATAAAACAAGCATTTGATGAATATATTTGAGCATACGCAGTTTTTTTAGTTTAGATTTCGATGCTTTTTGCGGGCCATTTCGCAAAAAAAGCAGGTTATTTTTTTCCGAATCGTACCAAAATCTAATCAGCAACAGAGTAACCCACAAGCGACGTATCAACCGATTTTTGGGAAATTTGATCCAATATTTTTTCAGCTAGAGTGGATACAACAATTTTTGCGGACCATTTCGCAAAAAAAAAAAAAGACGGGTTCTTTTATCCCGAATAGTGTCCAAAATTAATCAACACCAGAGTCGCTCACAAATAACTTACCAACAAAATTTTAAGAAATTCGGTCCATTAGTTTTTTAGTTAGAGTGGATACAAAATCTGCACAGACAGACACACAGACACACGGATGTTACTCTAAAAATGGTTTTATCGTTCTCTAGAGATCTCGAAACGTGTAGGTCCATCTAAAACTCGAGTTGCGATTTTCGTCATGATTCCAATAATTTCCCTATACATTACCATGTACTGCAGGGAAAGTAAAATTGTCAAAAAAAAAAAAAAAAAAAAAAAAAAAAAAAAAAAAAAAAACTCGAATGTCTAACCAGACGATGTTGTCACAAGATGTCAAAACTCTCTTGAACTTCGATATATTTTAATATCTAACGCACATAAAAAAAATCATCTTCCGTGACAACGCGCTTGTTAAACAAGGAACGTAAACACGAATTCTGTATTAAAAAGAATCGATTAAATGTCTCTTCTTTTAAGAGAGCGTACCTTTATTAATATTTTGGCTCTCAGAAACGTGTATTACTTATTTTTTCTTTAAAGCTGCCGTGAATAATAAAATATTTTCAAAACTAATTACGAGTGGATAAATTAGCAAATTAGGATCCGTAATTAAAGTATAATTTCTCATGGAAATTCGAGCCACAACTTTATAACGCATATAATTTCCTTTCTTGTATCTCTCATATATTAACGTTTCCGCGTTACCCTGATTTATATTCGTCTCTCATGCCGAACTCATCACGTATATATAATTTTCTAACGCAGTTTTGGTATTTCAGACCCGCCAAAACCCCCCTTGGTGACCTAGAAGGCAGAATTTTTGAACACTTATAGTATCAACCATCAGACAGAACTTAACGTAACGTACTCGTAAAGTCATTTCAGATCCTTCCGAATCCCACTGGTGTCTGAATCATTGAACATTTATACTATCGACTATTGGATAGAAACTAACTTAGTCGGTCAATAAGCAAAATACACTTTGTGCGATGGAAAAGGAAAAGTAAGCACAAATAATAAGCACAAATAAAACAATAATGCAGTATACAGCTGTTTCGGGGATATGCTGGATCCCTTTCATCAGTGCAGGAGAACCAACAAATCCGGAATCAAAAAGTCGCCAATTCAATTTTTATTATGGAGCTAAAATGTTTTTGTGTCAAATGTGACTCACCCTACGACTTTCTAATTGAATTTTTTCTCATCTACAAAATGGGCCAAGATGAGCCCCCTATCCCCCCACTTTCGAAAAAACAGGGACCATGGGGCCCCCCTTAGTATCATTTCACCCATAGGGGATTTCCTGCACAAGAAGGACATTGCTAGCTGCCGTAGTTCGTGACATATTGTCCTAAGGACGGACTTTCCCTGTAACCCTGTATAGAGAATACATTTTCTCAATATCATTCACACCATTTAAAAGTCACTTACACTGCTGGACAATTGCTAAATACGGATCACAAATTGCAATGTAGCACAATATTAGGCGGGGGTGAAGGCCCATCAGGATAAAATATTGTTGTCACACTGTTCGGACATTAGAATAAAGATCATTTATTATTCTGGAAAATACAGAAGGTTTTGAAACATCTGAAAGGAAAAAAGTATTCATTTGATACTGTGTACGGAGAAATGGAAAAATGCATCCACCGTGGAGTGCGACACGTCGTGTCATGCTTTGCACAACATTATCCAGCAGCTGTTGAGACAAGTTAAACCACTCCTCTGTCAGTGTACGGATGAGGGTGTTCTTGTTTGTTGGAGGATATTTTTGACCAGCAAGTCGCCTTCCCAAAGCATCCCAAACATTTCAATGGGGTTTAGATATGGAGAACGTGCTGGTCATACGAGGCATTGAATACCCTTGCTGACTAGACAATCCTGAACAAGCGACTGTTCGATGACATGGTGCGTTTTCGTCCATGGAAACAAATTTATCACCCACAGCACCAAGGAAAAGGCGAACATGAGGCAGAAGAATTTCATCAATATATCGTTGGCTGGTCCCTTTCCTGGATGATAAGCAATACCACTCTCACGCCAGATCAGTTGGCGTTTACAATCCTATGACAGACTGAACCTACTCTCATCAGAGAATAGTACGCAAGCCCAGTACTGTTCAGTTCAATTGCGATGCTCACGACGCCATTGCAAACGGGCGGTACGGTGCAGTCTTGAGAATGGGACACACACAACAGGTCCTGCTCCCAAACGTCTGGCTGCAGTGTTTTGGGAGATCTGCTGCCCTGTGGTAGCAAGAAACTGGTTTGCCACCTGCTGAGCTGTGGTGCGCCGGTCCCTTTTTGCCGATAGGACAATGTACCTGTCTCCTACAGGAGTCATACTTCTAATACGAGCTTCCCCCGTGATGCTTGCTACACATTCAAGTTGTTTTAAATGCTTGCCACAGCAGTGAAACAACGCTGTGGGCATTGTCGAACACCATGGCAACATCTGTTATTTTTCGACCTTCTTCGATCTTTCCAATAATACGACTACGCGTAAAATGATCTAAGTGATATCGGGAAGACATACTAAAAATATCAAGTTCGTCAATTAAATATTTCCTGTAATACTTTCACTAGGAACAACAACTGTCCACACGCGTCAAATCCTTTAAATCTCTTATCAGCGTTATCACGTGACGAACAGGCGTAGAAATGAAAAATTTGCATACGCAGACCTCTTCTTATTGTATCCCGCACTTATTCTAATTTTCCATATTTTGCTTCCTTTCATTTTGTGGTTGCTATGGGTGATAGTGTCATCTGTCCTTAACAATTGATCAGCAGTTTATATAATTTATAAATATCCTTTTTTTCCTTCCCTGCATTGCATTGTAATGTATAAAGTATTGGAATCATGCCGAAATCGCAACTTGAGTTTTCGACTGATCTACACGTTTTGAAAATTCTGGAATACGAAAAAACTATTTTTAGCGTGACGTTTGTGTATGTGTCTGTAAAATATATGTATCCACTCTAACTGAAAAACTAATGGACAAAATTGCATAAGACATGGTAGGTAAGTCACTTGGGTGTGACCTTGGTGCTGATTAGTTTTTGGTACGACTCGAAAAAACAAAATCCGCCTTTCCTTTCCGAAATGGCCCGTAAAAAGTTCATGTATCCATTCTAGCTAAAATACTAATTGACCAAATTTCACAAAATTTGGTAGATAAGTCACTTTTGGGATTCTCTGATGCTGATTAGATTTTGGTACGATTCGGAAAAAAAAACCTGCCTTTTTTACGAAATGATCCGCAAAAATTGCCAAAATCTAATATAAAAAACTATGTATGCTCAATTATGTATATTAAATGCTTATTTTATACGTAATTTTTGTTGAGAAACATAAGATCAACTCCCATTACTCTCTAGAACCAACTGTTATCAAGGTATTTGAGTTTATTCGCATTTTTACTAAGTCGTCTTTAGAAAACATATCCAGTTACCAAATAAAAACAAACATTGAATTAAAAGTGCAAATCCAGTGTTATTTTGTACAATAAACTCAATTTAATGAATTATTTAAGAAAAAAGAGAAAATGAATTTGAGTCAGCAGGGAAAATCATGTGCTGCTCACATCAGATTTTTTTCAGCTGTTCCTACAAGTATACATTCTCATCCACTCCCTAAAATCCAAATATAAGGGAAATTCCAAACACTGGTTATGGATAGCTTCGCACGTCGTCTACCCCCTCCCCTCCCATTCAGAAATACAACTTCACTCACTGTTCTAGTTGACTGTTATCGTCTGAGACTGAGCAATTCTTGTCATTTGCATATCCACTGTGTAAGATGACAACGGGAAACGGGGTAAAATGTCCTCAAGGACGCCATCCAATTAAAGCACCCACAACCCTATCGAAATTATACGAGTCGTGCCGCATTACTTATCGGTTGAACTCTGATAACAATCAATAAAGGAATCAGGGTTATTTGGATCGGGAAATGAGTTTTATTATTACGTCACTTTTTTTTTTTCAAGAAGCGTGTGAAGGATGCTTGGGGAGTGAACAAACGAGGCTAATAAGTAAAGCGTTTGACTTCGTACTTAAACGTAAACATTTACGTTATGATTCGGCTTATTAAATGAATCTATTATTCTGGTAAATTAATAGTTCTGAAGGTGCTACACTAAACTTGTAAAGAACCATGCTGTCCCAACCGGGAATCGAAACCTGGATCTCCGACGCTCTACCGTTGAGCTATTGGGGGGGAATTGCAAGCTCTTATAGTCAAAGTGCACTTTGCAAACTTTATTCGCCCCTATGGCATAATTGCTTTTATGACGTTATCATGGATGAGCAAAGCGATGTCCATTCCCCATTTCTAATGAAGCGAAATCAATATTTGCCAGAATTTTTTTATCCTTCTGACACGAAATTATTTTTACAATATGTACAAAGACGAAAATTCACACACGCACGTAAAATTGCGCACGAATGTTTTTAAACGTCGCATGCTCAGTACGCTTCGTATAAATAACAAGTATGCAACAACTTTTAAACAGTTCATCAAAGAGCATGCACTTGTATGAATTGCAATTTAAATGTGCTTCTGCATATTAAATGCACTCTAGCGATTTAAATGGGTTAATTTGAATTTTCCTGTATTCTGATTTGTTTAACACATCATGTATTCTATTTTGATTGTTTTTCAGTGTTCTAATATGTTATAGTCACATTCTAGAAACTCATATTTACAATCTAGAATAGACTATTACTTTCCTTATATACATATAATGTATTAGGAAAATATTGTAACGGCGTGGAAAATTCAAGCTCCGAGTTTTCAACGGGAGAGCACGTTTCAAGCACCCCTGATCACGAATCGAACATTTTTGAGGTGATGTCTGTGTGTGTGTGTGTGTGTGTATCAGTGAGTCTGTGGAAACTCACGAACGAAGGGGACGATTCGAAAGAAATTTGGTACAAAAATATTACAATCTGTGGAAACTGGAAGCCTATTGTTTTCAAACACAATATGTCTAGAAACCCCCTAAATTTTCAAGTAACATTTAAAAAAAATCAAAACCTTTAATAAGGTTATGCAAATAGACATTTTTATGCAATTTTTCCTTGGAAAACATATGACAAATTTTAGAACGCTAGCATGAACCATTCTCGAGATATTGCACATTTATCAAATAAATATATCAAAAAATCCAATTAAAAATATTAACTGTTGAGAAACATGTTCACTTTTTATACGTAATATCATGCGATAAATTTGGTCACATCATTCTCGTGGATCTAGCTCGTTCCATTCATGAGAAAAGATACTTTGAGTGATACTTTTGTATTTGAACGCCAATAGTCATTTATCTGCTATAAGAATAACTTATTTCACCATCCATAAATCTTGGCGAAATTTTAGCGACACATTTAGTGGAATGTTGCCAACTTGGCGACTTTTTGAAATGTTGCCGAATTAACGAAAATCCAGCCAAATAGATAAAAAGGACGCTAAATCAGTGAAAATGACGACTCATTGACGAAAATTTAATATCGTGGAAAGAATATAAGTATCTACTATAAGAATAATCTTTTTTTTTTCTTTTACTATAAAAGAAGTAAATTCATTGCATTATATAAGGAAAGTCATGTGCTGCCCACATCAGATTTTTTGGCATTAGGATTCTCGAATATTGAAACCCAATGTTTTATGCTTCTGATGTTATAATTATTCGTTAAATTAAATTTTAATTTGAAATCTCACAGCTGGAATACTTCACATATGCTAGTCTATTTAAAACCCGACATTTTGCAAATAATTACATTCAATGGTGACATCAACTGGATTTTTTCCAGACTTCGTGCAAGCTATATGATATAAAGTGTTAAAAAAATACAGGTGGCTCGATTTTATTTTATTCATTTATTTTTGACGTGAATAACACCTATTGACGGGGTATCCAGCTGAAATGGAAACTTTACATAAAAAGTAAGCACTTCCGCTGCTTAATCTCCGAACCTAATAGATAAAAATATACTTGTTTTGTCGTAAATGAGGTACCATTTATAAATATACAAAAATTACTTCAATATTTTTATATATTGAACCATTTTTTATAATAAAAGTTTTTGTCCGAGTGAGTTTTTGCTTCACCTTTGCTATCTTTCACTCGTAATATCTTCTAAGCTATAAAAAGTTAACTGGAATGTGCTCAACTCAATTTTCTCCATTTCCTTTCTTACTTTCCTTATATACATATAATGTATAAGGAAAGTATTGGGACGGGGTCGAAAATTCGAATTCGAGTTTTCCACGGGAATGCACGTTTCAAGCATCTCTAAAGACGAATCAGACGTTTTTGAGGTGATGTCTCTGTGTGTGTGTGAGAGAGAGAAATTATGTGTGTGTGTGTGTGTGTGGGGGGGGGGGGGTGTCTGTCAGTGGGGGATTCGAGGGGCGATCGAGGCGATCGCCCCTGTGCTTGTAAATAAACGTGTTAGTTATCCAGAATTATAGACTCATTCTTGTATCTTGAATGTACGCCCATAATTCTAAAATATATGTCGTAACACTATATAGACACACGGAAAGTGCAGACACACAGGGATCCTTGAAAAAATGATTGATTTGTATTTAGGGTTAATCGAAACGTGTAAATCTTTCATAATTCAAGGGTCCAACGTTCGACCTCATCACATGCAATACATTTGTAACACCTTCAAAACTATTACCCTTTACATATACATGCACTATAGTGAAAGTAAAAGTGTTATTATATGAAACTAATTACAAAGAGATTTGCATGTATACATTCCTCTATGTAAAACCTTTCTTGGCAATTTCAAAACTACTTGATGCTTCCAATTCCAAATTCATCATCAATCGATGGCATAGGTTGGTGACCTGCTCTGAATTAATTGGACGTTCTGCTTTATGAATGGCCTAATCAGAGTACATTCATTGATTCATTACGGAAATAAAATAAAATGCAGTTACAGTTAATGGAGCAGCTTCTGCATAATAATAATCTGCATAATGCGTCATGGCCGTGCAGTTTATTTTCGGTTCAAAGTGTAAAACTGAGACCCCGATGAATTGCTAATAATTACCCATTTCGTTTGAATGTGCATTTCGAATGAAGTTGAGATAGATACTGGAAAAAGAAGTCGGTAATTCCAAATCGAGTTTTGAAACATTTTTCTTTAATTTTTGAGAGTTTTTGAATGATTTTGAAAGCTTTAATACCATGCAAATCGATAAGAATTTCATTTCTTAGCGAGTAGTTTATATTGCTACGAATATGTAAATGTTTCTACTGCCCTATGTCTCTATTCAAACAATACATACCGAACCTTTGCTTCTATTCAAGAAGAAAACGTCTTTATAGGCAGCCATTTCCATTGAGTAAATATAGGGCTGTCATATCTTGAATATTGGGGCAGGGTTACCAGATTTGGCGATTGATTGTCAATTGACGACTCTTGATGATATTTTGAGGAGTGTTATATTGTGCTATAAAACTCCAAAAATAAATATAAGGCAAGGATATCTATTTCTTCTTCTTCGACCCAAACCGTCCAAAGGTGCAAAGTATCTGTTTGGACGGCCGGGAAGTGCCACCCAATTTAAACCGAAAACCAGTGGGGGAGGCATCCATAGGGATCTGAACCCTCCTTTATTTACCACTAACCTCTCGTTAGGACTTACGGACCCGTATATTTAAAGTGCCCGTACTCTGCGCGAACAAGGGGACAGTTTAGACAGAGGCGGGAATCGAACTCCGAGTCGTCCGAGTGCAATTCCCGCGCTGTCCCACCCCCTATATCTGTAGAAAGATCATGTACTGTCCTAATCAGATATTGGAAGTAAATATAAATAATTTATTTTATTTAAAACTAGCAGTATACCCCATTCTTCGTAAGGAGTATATAATATAAAGAAACTTAAAATTCACGATCATGCGCAAATTCCTATAGTATATTAAATGACATTGTCAATCAAAATATTCTATTAAAAAATTTAATTTAATATTCCTAAAGAGAAGTTTAAGAATATCTTATCTCGCTATAAGAAATTATCTTTATGGGCAGATCTGAAGAATAAAACATCTTGGTTTCGTTTGTAAACAAATTTACAAAAAATATTTACAAAAAGTTGAACAAATACATGCAAAATAAAAGCGCTAAAATTGTATGAGACCCATACTACTTATATTCGCGAATACTAGAAGATCCACCCGTGTATTAGTAGGAGATTACACGTATTACAACATATGAGCTTCTAAAAGCTTTGCAAAGATAAAATAGATGACGTAATAAATTGAAAATATTGATAATCCGTAATCTTTAAACCTAAAGGACGTAATAATTCCAGTATATGTCAATATATGTACAAATATACCGGTACCACTTATGTTCTTGTAGATTAGAAGATATACCCATATATTTGTAGAAGATTACCGGTACTACGTACAATATATGAGTTTCAACATATTTTGAAAAAATAAAACAATGAAGTAATAAATTGAAAATATCAATAATCCCCGAATCAATAGTCCTCGAAATTATCAATAATAATGATGTTTAAACTTGACGACCGTAATTGGTATAATCCAGCCAAAAATGCAATAAGAGGCATGATATCATTTTCTTCAAATAAATTGGCTGAAAACACATTGTCTACATAATGCTATGTCTGTAGAAGGTTTAATTGTTCGTTTTTAATTAATATCTAAATAACCCCTGGTCTTAGAAAATCGGAACATGGACTAAATTTTAAGTGGGGATATTTCAAAGCTACTCACAAAATTTCATTAAATTCGGTTCAGCTGTTCTCCCGTGATGATGAGACAAACTCACAGACAGACAGGCAGATTTTCAATTTTATTTATACTGTATAGATATGTATTTAAATTAGCATCAAGTTCGATTGCTACAAACGATTTTTCTTGGATTAGAAATCCGCACAATGTTTTTCTTTTTAATATTGATAACTTTTAGTTAAGGACAAGAAATTAGAGACCGATATCAAGTAAGAAGTGTAACGGTATGCAACACGAATTTCCAACACATACACAATATCCCTTTCAAAATATTTTTTACTTTATTTTTATTTTTCAAAACATTGCGCTTTTAGTTCAATGCGAGAAATTGATTATCATCTGCCAACATGCAAACCAAAGTTATGCAACACGAAATTCCTCCTCAGCATCCCTCTTAGAATCTTCTCCTTTTCAAGAAAGGTGAAGACGTTAATTGGAACATCGAAAGGGAGTTTCTGTTACACCCTTCACTTGTTCTATCACTAGACCGCCTCCATTAGTAAATAGAAAATCGTCTGCGGGACAATGCTTAACAATGATTGGATATTTAGTTCATTTACAGTTCACAAAAACTTTGAATTTTGCAAAAAAAAAATATTTATTATAATTTATTCATTTTACCTACATCGTTCCAGAATTCTATTCTATCACAACATTCCCTCAAGCTTAAGCAGAGATCGAGTTATAATTTTTCCAGAAGAGTAAATATACTCACTGACTTGATTTGTAGGAGTATTTTGCCTTCAGAGGAGTAATTTTTAACTAATGTACAATTACCCTCAAAGTTTCAGGTATTTATTAAATCTATTGCATTTTGTATTTAAAAAAATGACATGATTATGACCCAACAGGATATAAATTTCTGACTTTTCTACACAATTACCTTGAGTTTTAAAATGTTTACTAAATTTTGGACTTTTAGGATTATTATTTTTTATATTTCCTGTCAATTTTCCAAGCAGAGTATTAATCTTGAATTACAAATTCGTTATAGTATAATTAACAATGTTGTCTTCATAAAAGTAGCTAATCATATAATTCATGATGAAATATCTTTAAATTATTATGGCGAATTTGTAACGATGTAGTGATGTTGGATAAAATAAGAAATTGCTTATTTTCAAGCCAAATCTGTTTAATTTGCGATTATAAAAGAGAATTTTTTTTTCGTTTTTGTTTACAAAATCGATACGTAAAAATACGCATTACTTGATTTATAAAGCGTATTTGCTTATTTTATAGCGTGAGAATTACGCGTATAAAGGCGTTATCTGGCTCTCTGAGCTCAAGTATTATGTGCCAGATATTATTTGAGGCTGTTCGGAAGAAAAAAATTGTGTTTCTTTTTATATATAAAACAGTCACTCGATAAAAGTGGTTGATAATAAATTCTGATATTTTTTTATGTTTATCTCTTTCTCGCTTAGAATACCATTGTCTATTTATTATGTTATTTAACGTGTACGATCAACTTATTTTTCAAAATATTTGAAATTAAATTGTTTGAAGATTATTTTTTACGCTTTGATCTTACCAGATCTTACCTGTCCTTTGCTAAAATGTGCTTGTTCTGTGAGGGTGGAGCTTAAGTTTTTCTCCTAGCTATTTATTCAGGAATTGTCTGTCTATAGACGTTAGTACTCTTGTAAATAGTTAAATGTTCTGTCTTGTTAATACCTTGCTCCAATGATTTAACTTATTTTTTTGAAATAATTTATTTAATGTATATCGAAGTTTTGTAGTTATATTTTAAACAATTCCACATGCTTGTTTTAAGCCTTATACTTCATCATTTCATGTCTTTTGTTTTATATGTTTTCCTTATTTGCTTCTTCGTGGCCTTCTGCGTAAATGAATAAATAACAGGTGGCAATGAGAACGCACATTATTAGCGTACTTACCGATCACTCTATGTTGTCTTATTTTCAACGTTTTCAGACATTTTAAGCTTAAATTCAATTCATTATAGCATTATCTTTCAATAGCTTAATTTCAAGAATAACCAACAAACGATTTCGGTATTTTGAAATGTAATTCGGTAACCATGTACCACAGTAGAATCTAAAACTATAAATAAATTCAATTCATTGATAAAATATAATAAAAAATCGTCTGCTGTAATTGTAAATTAAAATATGTCAGAAATAGTTTATTGTACACCGATACTGTTAATTAGGAAAATTGTTTTCTTCTGCCCAGGCTGGTATAGAAATGACATTGAATGCCTACCCGTTTCCAAGTTATATCTAAAAAAAATGTTAGAACAAAAAATTCTGCGAATTATACATTTTTCGAACATAATTCCACGATTTCAGATTTTTCTCATTACTTATAGAACAAGTGTCACGTGTATGCAAAATTTCAAATTTCTAACTTCAACAATTTTTTGCTGTGTAATCATCCTTTAGTCAGTCACCCAGTCTCACTCAACTGTATAGATTAGTTTAAGGCACAGTTTTTCAAATGTTTTTGGTCGAGGAACCCTTTTGAAATTAAATTTGACGGCGAAACCCCAAAATGAGAAAAAATGTGTAATGTAAATTATGCATTCAAATTTGGCTATTTTTTCAATTTTAAGAAAATGTACATAACATTTTCATGTAGCGGAACCCCTGAAATATTGTCACGGAATCCCAAGGGTTCCGTGGAACACACTTTGAAAAACGCTGGATTAAGGTATTTTGTTTCGTTGTTGTTATGTTCATAATAAAATATTAATTAGTGTGTAATTATATAAGAATGTGTGTAATTATATAATATAAGAAAAACACATTATTTCCTATTGTATAAAGTTACAGTATGTACTTATTGTTTTCTTACAAATCCTCCACTTTTATTAATACAAGTAAAAAATTAAAAATTTATATCTACCAGTAAAAGTATCGATTTATCTACTATAAAATTTAACAAGAAAGATCAATCATGCTTAAAGTATTGATTATGAAACACTTTCCAACTTCAATGCAATTTTATTTAAAAAAGTCGAAAATGCAATACATTCCTCGGTAATATTTTAAAACTTATCACAATACTACATTGATTTATTATATTTGAAAACTTAAACCTTCATTGAAAAAAATGAACTTCATTCAAATGACGGCATTGAAATATAAATTGCGTGGTTTAAATATCTTTAAAATGCAATACATTCCACGGTAATATTTTTAAATCTATCATAATACTACGATAATTAATTATATTTGAAAAATTCATCGAAAACAACAGAAATTAATTCAAATGACGTCATAGAAAAAATAACACGCCTGGATCTCTCTATAAAAGCAGGATTTCATTCATAACTTTCTCCATTTCATTCATCACAATACTATAATAATTTATTTTATTTAAAAATTAAGACCATGGAGCTACAACTCATAAACTTTATGCTTAAAACTTCGTCGAAAAAAATCGTCCTTCTGTTTATAAAATCAATTAATATTTCATTCATATCAGCCATGCAGACTCCATGGACTGAATTATTTTGTGTTAAAGAAATACAGTAATTCTAATACAACTCATTCTACATATTTTGCTGTTTACATTTTACATAGGTGAAAATAGGCTTAGTTGTGGAAATAATCAAATTTGAATGAGAATTTAAACTCAAATATATTGTCATTGTGTTGTTTTAGTATGTAGATGCACAGAATTTAAGCAGAAATAAAGTAGTGGATGGATACAACACTCAATATGAATTAAAAAGAACTTTAAAAAATCACGAATTTGAAACAAGATGGATGCCATATATCATTTTGAAGTGGGTCATGTGATCGTTTCATATCATGGTCACGTGATCGTTCATATAAGATGTGTAATTATTATTTTAATTTTTATTTAAAAAACTACTGAATATATTTAGCTGAATTTTTTTTATATATTTTATGGAACAATTTGACTATTACCTAAAATTTTCGAAGCAATTTGTGAATTTTAAATCCGCTTAAAAAATGTTAGAAAAATTAGGTCCCATAGGGCTCAATGTATTTCATTTTTTCAACCCGGGTTCAATCCAAAACTAATTGTGTGATATTATTCATTTATATTCCCATAGGTCCTACAGACCGTCTGAACAACATACTAAAATTTCATTTTGATTAAGTCATTTTTACGGCAGTTATCGTGCTAACGGACAGGCAGACAGACAGACAGACAGACAGACAGAATGAACAAAGTCATAAACACTTTTCAACTTTGTTGTAAAGTGTTAAAAATAGCAAAGTATATGAACATGTAATCTGGCATTTAATCTCCGACATATGTGTACGCTGAATTACATAATATAAAGTAGTTGGAAAAATTTTCTAACAGCGTCAAAAATTTCAATATCAGGTTTTCTTCACACGACATACCATTACAAATGAAAACTTAAATCAAAACCATCACTTGACATGATTTGCACATAATACACTGTTTAATGTCAATTCTATTCTGGTTCTCTTAAAAGCACTCCCACTAATTATATAGGTGTCCACAGCTATTCGTCTAGCTCTGGCGCATTTCAAGTACAGTCTGGAAGGTTCTGAGACAAAGGGGGTTTAACTCCCACCATCAATTAATCTAGCAACATAATTAAACGTTGAGTTGATAAAATTTTGCAATACAGATATTTATTGTTTCCTTATAATTTAGTTTCTCTGCGGTGAAAGGCTTTTTGAAACGATTATTTAAAGAATGCCACATATGAAAAAGATGTTTACATGTAGCCTTGGTAATGTATTTTGAGTTAGAGATAAACTTGGCAACTTTTGAAGGAATTTTCGGATATGCTATAATTTAATCGAAAATAGCACCAATAGTAGAAATTTCGTGACCAAATAGTAGACAACATGCTGCATACATAACTGAACTGCAATATTGTCCAGTAGGTATGCCACATAACTTTGCAGTAATAGTGATATTGATGAGAAACTCAGTTGAGTATTTTACTGTAGTCACTGTTTTGAAGGGCTGTTGAGCATTAATAGTGGATACTTTATTTAAAAATGCGGGAAATACTAGTAAAGAGAATTAATTATTAATGAAAGTGGTCGCTGTCTATTTTATGTTTCCATACTTGCCATGCATTAACAATCTGAGGGGATGATTTAAGTTCATAACTTACGAATGCCTTACCTGATTTTAACAAGTGATTCTAAAAACGTTAGCTCATAAGAAGTGATTTTTTCTAAATTTCTTAATTTTATTATCCCAGGTCCAATAATTTTAAAAATATATCGATTGTACTAATAAATATATCATTCACAAAATACCGACCTCCATTAAAAGAAAGAAATTTAGCTGGTCAGACACCGAAATGTATTAGAAGCAAATTGCTGACCACACTGTGGGTAATAAGTCTGATGAATGTTACGTACATGAACACCATTGTGTATCACCACAATCAATTCAACAAACGTAATTTCTAACTGAAAACCTTCATTTCTCAGTGATTTAATGTCGCCACAATCTCACTTTTTTCCACGCTTTTCATTTCAGCCACTCCACCCTCTTATATGCCCTCTCATTATAAGGGCTACTCCCTGACTTGCAAAGTGAAGTGAGGGGGGGGGGGGGTTGGTTCTGGTGTAAAGTTCGAATTCTGAGACACAAAGGAGTCAGAACGCTGTTTCCCAATTAAATTGGTAACAGATAATTAGATCTTGAGTTGTTACAGTTTTGTGAGGTTGTTAGAGGGAATTTACAGAATTAAATGCAAACTACTCAATTCGTGAAAAGTTCCTTATTATTCCCTATTTGAATTTATAGGGCTTGTGTTTCATTGATAATTTTATGTGATGAGAAATCTCATAGATAAACAGAATATATCAATTGAGTTAACCACATTAACAGCATATCATAGATACTCACCAACTGGTTTCGGATGCAAAAATACTCTTTTATCGGGATAAACGAGAGACAATAGCCACGCCTGTAAAAGCAAGAAAGTGTACGTCAGTCGATATATTTTTTTTCGTGAACTGCAACTCAATTTCGTAATCTTACGTATTAAATTACTTTTTTACTTTGATGATGAGCGATTTTTTTTTCTTTTGATATTATTTCATACTTAGACAGTTATTATAATTTTATTGATGTTGAGACCTTTCTCCAATATTGTTTCACATTCCGCCATTTCCGTGTTGACAGAACTCTAAAATGTGCGCCATTTTTGTGTTTAAATTGGAAGCGGTTTTTGGTATTCAGAATTTTTATGAAGTGTTGTTGTTATTGAAACCCAGACCGTCCGACCTACCAGAAAGGTGTAAGGTAACTGTTTGGACTTCTATGAAGTGTGTAGATGTTGCGTTGAATGACCATTATACATTTCACCCAAGCGTAATTCTCTGCCAATGTTGTCATTTCAAAACTAGAAAAATAAATGGCGGCAGCTAATCTGGACCGAAAAAGTAAACATACTCCTATAAGGGTAAAACTTGCAACGGAAAAACGCGACTATTTGTCAATTTCTAATGTAGACAATTATACTATTACTACAAAGTATGCCTGTTATATGATAAAACGCAAAAAGTCGCAAAGCTTTGCCTCCCATCCGCCCAACGGCAGCACTTGCGCCCCTACTATCCACGGAAACATGCACCTCTCCCAATCAATATTCTTATTTCCTGTACGACTCCCTACCGATACATACACACTGTATCATCCACTAATAAAACGCATACCGACGGGGATTGTCAAACAAATTGAACTTTTCTTTCCAAGACATTGAATTCGCATCAATAAACCGTCATTTTCATTGAATCAGCATAATTTTTATTAATTGGGTGACGATTTTATCCATTTGACAGCATTTTTATTAATTTTACAACATTTTAAAAAAATCGCAAAGTTGACGATATTCCGCCAAATTCTTTGCCAAAATTTTCTGTAAGCATTATAGACATATATATATTGAGAGATATTGATTATTCTTTTAGTGAATTCCTCTAGAACAGTGTTCTTCAACCTTTGCCATCTCGCGGAACCCTTTTTTTGAGATATTTTTTTTATGGAATCCTTCATTCAGTAGCACACCCAGATTTGATTTTAGGGGGGATGTGTTATATTACGTATTACATGTTATGAACAAGGTGCGTATCTGCCTTTGTTATAAAAACTTTATATAAGATATAAATTTGCATTAATTCAAACAAGAGGATAAATATTTCATATAAACTATTTGTATTATACATATATATGTCATATGAAATTGAAAACAAAGAAAAACAAAACAAAAACAACGAATTGTAGTATCGACTCGCGGAACCCCTAAAGCGTTTGAGTGGAACCCTAGGGTTCCGCGGAACACAGGTTGAAGAACACTGCTCTAGAAATTATAATTTCTTCCCCCATCATCAAAATCATTAATGTCAAACAACGTTAAAATATATGAAATGGCAAACCCAAATATGAAATTTTATTGCGATATTTTATCTGTTCTTAAGTTATCAAATTTGCACATCACACACATGCACACAGGCAATCCACACATCACATGCATCATGCACATATAAACATATTTCCAAAATGTTGGAAACATAGGGATTATCGTATATTTCGAAAGACTGACATTTTGGGAAAGTGTTCAAAACATGTTAAAGAGATCTGAAAATGTACTATTTCGAAAAAAAAAAAATCTAAATTATAAAATATGGGTGAAAACAATACTTCGTTTATATAAATTAATTTGAAAATAAATTTTAAAAAATAGAAAAACTATGAGGTCTTGCTCGAATGTTGGCTCCGTAATTCACGCCAACACTCCCACGCATTACATCTCATTTGCATGGGATAAGAATTTCCGTCGCTCTGTCGCGGTGAGTGATGGCAAATGATGGTTGCCATGGCAACTGAATATGGCAGCCGAAGACGCCTTTGTTGATATTAATATTATACTCCGTTTTTCTCGTTCTCGGATAAAGAGATTAAAATGTCTGAATAGTTTTCCATTTTTATTTGCTGTCGTTTGTTTGGAGATATGTCAGAAGAAAATGCGAATTTGAATGCAAGTCAGCGACGGTGTTTTTCTTCAATGTAAAAAAAAAACGTAAAATAAGTTTGACTATTAGTTTTGAAGATTAATTTAACATAAATATTAGTATAAGTAAACTGAAAATACTTTAAATAAATGCATATAAATGAAATAAACATTCATGTTACGTGAGAAACAAACATTATAGAGGATGACAGAAAATTTGATACGGAGATCAAATTTTAAACTCGTATAATTTACCGAGAATTATACAAAAGGCAACTTACAAAGACATTTTGTAATTTTATTGCGGTAGAGCACCAGTTTTGCGTTTCTCTGTAGAACCGATTGTAAAAAGTACGATATGATACACTAGATAATACAATGCACGAGAAACTATTTTAACTAGCATATAAAAATCTAGAAAAACAAGTGAAAAAATAAATGGTAATCACCAAGCTTTACTGTTTCCCTTGTAAAAAGAAAATTAATTGAATCAATTAATTTTCAATTTAATAATCAATTTAAAATTCACATAGAAAAATTAATAACATATCAAAAATATAGAAATGCCTAGAATTTAGCAATTCAAATTTGCTATTAACTTTAAAAATAAATCTAGAGAGTCTTCAGACAGTAAGCATTACATTTACGGAAACGAAATGATTATGAAAAGAGAAAACCCCTCCAAGAAACCCAGCAACTTAGGCGTCTAACCGGGCTACGGCAGTTGAATGATAGAAGGTGAACACGCGTTTTCTTTGAGTTCCATTTTCAGTGCACGATCTCAGGTGAAAAGGCATATCTGATAGATCTTTCCTGAACAATGCGCCAGCGCAAGTCAGAGGGCCAGTCGGGACGGAAATCTGTCAACATATCTCTTAACTTATTTACACAGAAAATATTTTATGCATTTATTTCGAATAATATATGATTTGAATAAAATTTTTACTGCTTCACAAATAATTTGTGTAGACATAGTCTACCTTGTTTGGGCTGTCGCTTCGCCACTGAGCGCGATTCTAACAATATATTTTAGTAAGAATTATTGGCCGTAATTAGAACTCTAATTTTTATACACTAATATTTCATATTATTCGTATCAACTTATACCATAGTCATTCATCTCGCTTTAAAAATAATCTCTGCAGTTCTAAATTATTAGGAGCATGAGTCTCCACTCGACTTTTTCATATATCTATATTCTATACTGCTGGCAATCCAAAATGCAACACCATGAAGGAAGCATCCAATAAGCATGAAATTCGCACCATACGTAGATCTCGATAGGAAATACAAATGATTAGAATTTTATCAAATCATGTGCGCCAGTAGCGCCATAACTTTTGCATTATGCATCGCCATACCGGTCCTTCACCTGGCGTTATGGTTTGGGGTGGCAATGGATTTTACTCCCGCACCCCCCTAATACGCATTGCCGGTACACTCAACAGCCACCGCTACAATTCTAAAATTTTGGAGCCCGTTGGCTTACCTTATCTTCAAGGCTTGCCTGCGGCCAAGTTTCAACAGGACAATGCGAGACCACACGTGGCACATATCGTTCAGCATTTCTTCAGTGCCCACCAAGTCCCACTCCTCCCTTGACCCGCCCGTTCTCCAGATCTGTCGCCCATTGAACACGTCTGGTCGATGATTGGCAAACGACTGGCCCAGCAAACACCACCAGCTGCTACGACAGATGAAGTTTGGCAACGTGTGGAAGCAGTATGGACTGACATACCCCAAGAACACATCCAAAGTCTCTTTCTTTCAATGCCGAGGCGTGTAGCAGCAGTTATTGTCAGCCATGGCGGCTGCACAAAATACTGATTTCTTAGTGTTCCGAAAGTCGAACGGGGCTGTATTTCAATCAATTCATCCTTGTACTTTATGTTCTTTGTCCAATAAATTTGGCTTTGATATCTCTTGTCTTTCATGGTGTTGCATTTTGGATGGCCAGCAGTGTATATTGTTGATCTTTACATGTTTCACAAAGAGTATTAGAATGAAAATAATGTATCCCTTTATGCGATTTCGATCATAGCTGCGCTGATACCCCTTATATAAGAAGTCTGATGTGGGCAGCACATGACTTTCACTAGAAACTCAAATTAATTTTTTTCTTAAATTATTTTTAATTAATTTAATTATTCTTTATATAATTCTTATATCTTAATTATTCTTAATTAATTTAATTCATTAAATTGAGTTTGTTTGCACAAAATAACACACATAATTATTGAAAATGACACAGAATTTGCACTTTTAATTCAATCTTTGTTTTTTCAGTTGATAACTGGAAGTATTTTCATAGGCGGCGTGGCAAAAATGCAAAAAAACTAAAATATCTCGAGAACGGCTAGTCTTAGTGGTCTTATTACTTAAAAAAGGAGTGGTCTTATTATTCTTATCGTTCAGAATTACGTATAAAACAAGAACTTAATTGGTACATTTGAGCATACTTAATTTTTTTTTATATTTTGAAGACTTTTGAGGGGCTATTTCACAAAACAGCACGTTCTTTCTTCCCGAATCGTACCAAAATCTAATCAGAACCAGGACTAGCCTACAAGTGACTTATCTACGAAATTTTGTGAAATTTGGCATATTAATTTTTTCACTTAAAGTTGATACAAACGAGTTTTACGGGTCATCCTAAATCGTATCAAAATCTAATCAGCACCAGGGCCACCCACATGTAACTTACCTACCAAAATTTATGAAATTTGGTTAATTAGGTTTTGAGTTAGAGTGGATATATGCATTGTACAGACAGACACACAGATGCGCACACACAAGCGGCTAAAGACTGGAAACCAAAAATAATTTTTCGTGTTTTAGAGGTTCCTAAACGTGGAGATTCGTCAAAAACTCGAGTTTCGATACAATTCCAATACTTCCCCTTTACCTTATCCTGTATTATAGAGAAAATAATAAAATATTTTTAAGTATGTAATAATTTTGTTTAAAAAGCAATTTTAACCATGACCTGCTTTATAATGGTCGACGCAGACCACTTCACGGGGCTTTCTTCAAAGCCATTTCAAATATATTATACAAGTTAAAAGCTTTTATAAAAAGCGATCAGGCTGGTCTCCGAAGACGTTTAAAGTTGTAAATTTTAAATTAGCCACAAGATTCTTAACGTTCTTAACGTCGTTACTTGTTACAGAGCACAAGTAACAGCTTGAAAAATACATATTACCTTTTAAATTAAATCACTAACTACTGTCAAAGTAGCTACAAAATTAAACCTTGGTTAAACACAGAATGAAACAAATTAATAACGGTTTATACCAAATTGGTATGGATTCAAGTTTGGTACCGTTACTAATTTGACACCGTTACTAATTATACCGGTATAAAGTAGTTTAGTACCGAAACTAATTATACTGATATAGATACTTCTTATTTTGTTCTTTCTCTGCTCAGTGCGTTCTGTTCATGCACTCTGCATTTTGTTTTATTGTTTGCTTCTCAAGTTCACATATCCTTGTTTTTATTCTATTTTCTCATTTTTCTCCCCTTTCGTCATACTAGGTAACCCTACTGTATTTTGCTAGGTTGTTTAACCATTTTCTGTTTTTGAGTACGCAGTCTTGCTTTTATTTCTACATTCAGGTCTAATCTCGTTGCACTGAATAAAACATCTGATGTGGGCAACACACGACTTTCCTTATATAATGTAATGAATTTACTACTTTTACAGTAAAAAAATAGGTTTTCTTATAGTAGATACTTATATTCTTTCCAATATATTGAATTTTCGACAATTAGTCGTCATTTTCATTGATTTAGCGTCATTTTTATTCATTTGGCGAGATTTTCGCTAATTTGGCAACATTTCAAAAAGTCGCCAAGTTGGCGACATTCCGCCAAATTCGTCGCCAAAATCTCGCCAAGCGTTATGCACTAAGAAATAAGTTATTCTAACAGCAGATAAATGACTATTGGCTTTCAAATACAAAAGTATTATTCAAAGTATCTTTTTTCATGAATGGAACGAGCTAGATCCACGAGAATGATGTCACCCAATTTATCGAATGGTATTACATATGAAAAGTGAACATGTTTCTCAATAGGAAATATATTTTTTTATATTTTATGACTTTTTGATACTTTTTTGAAAAATGTACAATATCTCGAGAACGATTCATGTTAGCGTTCTAAAATTTATATCAATCGTTTTCTAATGAAAAATTACATAAGAAAAGTCTATTTGCGTAATTTTATTAGCGGTTTTGATTTTTTGACGATTTTTTCAAAATTTCATTCGAAAATTTAGGGGGGTTCTGAACATTCGATTGCATACAAAAACAATAGGCTTCCAGTGTTTACAAATTGTGATTTTTGTACCAAATTTGGTTCGAATCGGTCCATTCCTTCGTCAGTTATCGTCTCTACAGACTCACTGACACACACACACACACACACACACACACACACACACACACACACACACACACACATACACACACACACACACATACATCACTTCAAAAATGTTTGATTCGTGATCAGGGATGCTTGAAACGTGCTCTCCTGTCGAAAACTCGAATTCGAATTTTCGACCCCGTCACAATACTTTCCTTATACATTCCTTCGGACGGTCTGGGTTTCAACAACAACAATACTTTTCTTATACATTATGTATATAAGGAAAGTAATAATGATTTCCGAAACTCATGCATGCTTAATTATACCTATTTGAGCTGCAATTTACGTTGTGATCCAGTTCATTATTGGTATAGATACAATTACTAAATTATTTTTGTTTTGCTCTGCTTTTTGCCGTGTTTTTTTAATTTTGCTTTTTAGCTAATATACAATAATGTTTACTTACTCTAACGGCATATCAATGATGAACCATAACTTACCCACGTAACGTTTTAACTAGCACATCCTTTTATTCAAAATATCTCACATATAGAATGAAGATGATGATATAACTGTCAAGCTTGACAGTTGACGTGAAGCCAAACTTTACTTGCATCACATCCCATTTACATGGATGTGAAATTGAGTCGCGCTGTCCGAGTGATTGATGAGATTGATATTGCCATGGAAACGAAATATGGCGGGAGGAAGTCGCCTTTGCTGATATTAATCTATATCATATAACTGAAGGAGACTGACTAACAAAGTCATAAATTACAATGAAGGTAGAAACGTGGAACTTTGCATACACGGGGGAATTGACCTATAAGTAATGAGACAAATATAAAATCTTCGAATTTTGTTCTAACATGCTGTCGGTTATAAATCGAGAACGGGTAGATACATAAAATTCGCTTTTATATTCTCAAGACCAGAAAAATAATTATCCTAAATTGTCTTAATTAATTTTATTGGTGTACAACCAACAGTTCTTGAGATATTTTAATTTATTGTTTCAGCAGCCGATTTTTTTATTATAATTTATAAGTGAATTCATTTATAGTTTTTATGATAACTATGGTAGCTAGGTTACGTTTCAAATCAAAGTTTTAGTGGTTATTCTCCAAATCAAACTATTGAAAATTAAATGCTACAATGAATTGACATTTGGCTTAAAATATCTGACGACATTGAAAATGAGGCAAGATCGGATATGAAATACGGTTTACATATTACTATTTCCATGTTAACAGAACTTTAAATTGTGTTCCCATTTTATGCCTAAATATCAAAAAGTTTTTCATATTTAGAACTTTTAAGTGTTTAGGTGTCACATTTAATAACCACTACCTGTTTCTGTAAATGTCTAGTATTCCACATCGTTCTCCTTGTTCCGGGATAGAAAGTAAAATGTTTAAATATGTTCTATTTTTTGGTTTGATTTGCACATTTCTTTTGATATATGCTGATAGAGAATGCAAAATGGAATGCAAATCCACTAGAGGGATTTTTTAGCGAGAAAGTAGGTGGAGGAAATATCTGTCAGAATTGATAATTTAATTTAGAAAGTATTTGAAATATAGTACTTAATGTGAATAAAACAACGTTGTGTTTATTAAATTTAAAGATACAAAGGAAATCTTTAAAAATTCGTTATTGCAGGTTAGAGTAAATTGGATGATTAAATTTTGTTTTGGTATTATAAATGAAAGAAAAAAAAATTGATGTGGCCAACATATGATTTACCCTACAGACTACTTTCTTTCTTTTATAATTTATAAAATTGAGTTTAATAGCACAAACAAAATAGCACACAATAAAAATTTAATAACATAAACAAAATAGCACCCAGTAAAAATTTAATAGCACAAACAAAATAGCACACGGTAAAAAACTTAATAGCACACAGAAAAAATTATTTGAAATTACACTGAATTTGCAATTTTATTTCAATTTTCGTGTTCATTTGGAGACTGGGAGTATTATTATGGGCGACGTAGCAAAATTATAAAAAAGCTAAAATACGAGTATATCGGTTGGTCCTAGGAGTTATGGGGTTGGTTTTGTTATTATTGTCATCAAAAATTACGTATAAAACAAGTATTTAATAGATACATTTGAGTACACATTGTCTTTTATTTCATATTTTGACTATTATTACCATTTCGAAAAAAGAGGCAGTTATTTCTGCGGTACTTGAACAAAATTAAGAGTTGAAGTTAATTGAAGTTCATTAATTACATTGCGTTGTAACATGAAATGCCGCTTTAACCCACCATATAATCTTTAATGCAAATCCTGTAATAGAATATTTATAAACATTACGCTACTCAATTAATTGCATCATTTTTTAACTTTAAAAATAACATTATTTATTAACAACATTTGGTTAATTATTAGCTTCATTATACCAATTAGCATAAATTATTTGCGGAGGAGATTGGACATGTGAGACCAGGGAAATTCTATTTTCAAAATGGTGTAAGACCTGCTACAATATTTGGTAAGTACATACCTCCAATTTCGTCTTTGGACATTGACACACAGCTCGTACTTTGGTTCCTTGTATTCTGTCTGGTACTGTTACAGTGTATGGTACTAACTCGGGGTTTTGTACTCCCATTCGTACTGAAATCGATCTCTGGACACAACTGTATCCGATCTCATCATCACTGCATGCTAGTTGGTACTCAAGTCTTATTACTCGGTCAATCTTCTCTATCGTACTACATCTGTTACTGTTACTCAAGTGTTTCTCGCACTGCTACTTAATTGTCTATCTGAAAATACTGAAATTATTCGTACTCAAGTTGTTCTCTTGAACCTTCTGGAATCTCCACTTCCTTTTTGCCTCATTATCATATATTATAAGGGAAGTTATACCTTGTGTAAAAAAGTTTAATAGTATTTTTTCGTACAGCACTGTTATATTTCGTTCAAATAGATTGCCATAATAATTCAAATCGTATTAAAGGAGAATCTAAATTTTCTACATGTTCGTTAAGGGCGGTAACCTAAAAATAGTCAAAATATTTTTTGTATTGTTTCAAACTATAACTGTGACATTTCTAAACATACAGATGAAATTTTAAAGCTGTTTCTTTAATATTTAATAAGTTATCAATTTTTTTTTCTGTTTGTAGTTAAAACTGTTATTTTCACAAATGAAAATTTAAATAGGTTTTTCTCTACGCTCATCTTTTGCCGACTTTCCCGCTTTAAAAATACTGAGGCTTTTTTTAAAGAGAGATTTAATATTTCATTAAGATAGAAGATTTTAACATTATATTTACATATTTTGTTGTGTATTTGAAAACACTGTTCACGGATTTAACATTGAGAATTGTAGTTATATAAAAAAGGAATTATTCCAACTTTTTAAACCACACTAGAAAAACTGTTCAAGAAATTTTCGTTTCTGGAATTATGGAGATTTGAAATTATTAATGTACTTTTATAAATCATTTTACAGATATTTTTAGGTTATTAAAACACTATCTTAATTAACTGGTTTTCAAATTTTACAATTTTCAATAACCATACGCGAAATTGTATCAAATCCTTCACCATTCACAATATAAAACACACATATATCCACAAACATATATCCACTTTTAAATCCACAAACTCATATATAAACCAATAAATACATAGTAGTCATTTTGGAAACAATTAATTCGTTTTCTGGAGCTCAAAATATCTGTATTTGACAAAACGTAGTGAACTGATGAACACAATACGATCTTTTAGTTATGATGTGTGATTAATGTAAAGATTAATATTTAAAATTTATACATTTTTTTCATTATTTAGAAATAATCAACATGATTCAATCATTTGCAGAAAGACTATCACAAGCAATGCATAAGCATTTATATACTCTTACAGCATATCTGTGACAAACCATAATTTATCCTTGAAACCTCCTCCTTTGACACAAAATAATCCACTTACGAAAAAATTCCGTGACAATTCTAAAGTCTCGCTTGACAGTTGGCGCCAATTTACATGAATATCTTCGCTGCCATACACCACATCTCGTTTGCATGGGATACGGATTTGCGTCGCAGCGACTGATAAGATTGATGGTTGCCATGGAAACTGGATATGGCAGACCAAATATGCCTTTCTTAATATATCTAGTATAATCCGTTTGCATCGTCCTTAAATATATTAAAAATGTTTAAACAATTTATTTGACCTTTTCGTTTGAAGCCAGAATGGTTAAAATTTTAATTTGCAATGCAGATCACTAGATGGATTTTTTAAAAGATAACGTTGGAAATAAACTTCATAAAATTATATTTTAGGTTATATCCAAGAGTATGTGTAAATATATTCATTATAACTAGATTAAACCCATATTACTTTATATACATAATGTATAAGGAAAGTATTGTGACGGGGTCGAAAATTCGAATTCGAGTTTTCGACGGGAAAGCACGTTTCAAGCATCCCTGATCACGAATAAAACATTTTTGAAGTGATGTCTGTGTGTGTGTGTGTGTGTGTGTGAAAGTATATATATGTGTGTGTGTGTGTGTGTGTGTGTGTGTGTCAGTGAGTCTGTGGAGACGATAACTGACGAACGAATGGACCGATTTGAACGAAATTTGGTACAAAAATTACAATCCATGAATACTGGAAGCCTGTTTTTATACGTAATCAACTGTTCAGAACCCCCCTAAATTTTCGAGTGAAATTTTGAAAAAATCGCCAAAAAATAAATATATAATAAAGTTACGCAAATAGACATTTCTTATGTAATTTTTTCATTAGAAAACGATTGAGATAAATTTTAGAACGCTAACATGAACTCTTCTCGAGATATTGCACATTTTTCAAAAACATTATCAAAAAGTCATATAAAATCAAAAAAAATATTTCCTATTGAAAAACATGTTCACTTTTCATATGTAATACCATGCAATAAATTGGGTGACATCATTCTCGTGGATCTATCTCGTTCCATTAATGAAAAGAATACTTTGTTATTGAGACCCAGACCGTCCGACCTACCAGAAAGGTGTAAGGTAACTGTATGGACGGCCGGAAAAAAAAATACTGAAAAGAATACTTTGTGTAATACTTTTGTATTTGAACGTCAATAGTCATTTATCTGCTGTAATAATAACTTATTTCCCCGTCCATAACGCTTGGCAAGAATTTGGCGACGAATCTGGCGGAATGTCGCCAACTTGGCGACGAATCTAGCAGAATGTCACCAACATGGCAACATTCTTAATTTTGCCATATTAACGGAAATCTCGCCAAATGGATAAAAATGACGCTAAATCGATAAAAATGACGACTAATTGAAGAAAATTCAATGTCTTGGAAAGAATATAAGTATCTACTATAAGAATAACATTTTTTTAACTCTAAAAGGAGTAAATTCATAGCATTACATAAGGAAAGTCGAGTGTTGCCCACATCAGATTTTTTTAATTGTAAATAATATTTCATTTAAAACTAAATATACCTAAAACATTTATTTATACATATAAAAATATGTTTAATTAAGATAATATATTTAAGAGAAAAAATATCTTTTAGTGAAAATCTTCGCTGGAAATTTTAATGCATATACAAACGATAAAACAAATCTGAGATTTTCTACTCAAATGAATTACATAAATATTATCCAGCTGACTTTTATTCGCTGCATGTTTATCAAGATGAAAAATAACATTTTAAACTCATATAATAAGAATTCTGTTGCTGAGGCTAAGAATGCGAAATTATTTATTACGTATTGATAAAATCACTCACCAACGGTAAAAGACGACAAATATAATCTACAGATTACTTGAGAGGATAAAGCTGTGTTGACGTCCACATGCGATTTCAACCAAGTGTTTTTATCAACTATGTGTTCAACCATATGTTTCAATCCCATACGTTTATTTTATTTTATTATATTTAATAGAAATAAAAAGTATTGAGTCGTTGTCTTCATGCTCTGGAACACTGCAGAAACATTCTGATACTAATCCCTCAGTCTTCCGAATTTATAAAAACATTTTTTAAGAGTGTATATTTTCTATGTTTATCATCGTACCAAATCTCTATTAACCAAATCTCTATTAACATACAACGACGTCTCGGATACGTAATATGTTTCATAAACCACTGTAGATATTGACGTCTATGGGACACGCGCAGATTTAATTTTTGTCATGTGCAAATCTTACATAAATGTCGGGGGCGTGGTTTATACCTTGAAACTACACTTAATTAATGTCTCTTAATTCGTATGTCAAGGGGTTAAACAACAAAGACGACTAACTACATCAAATATTGAATTGCAAAATCGTGTTTAATTAAGTGACCTTTAATGAGATATTTAGATTTAACACATTGAGTTTCTTTTAGCAGCATTATACTATATCATTCTAATAACTAAACCTATGCCTTAAAACTTCAATAAATGTGTCATATGTCAAAAAGTTTCCTGTAAACAGTGTATAGTTGCAAATATTTATTCAACAAAGATAAGGTGGCGTATATTTCTTATTCTAATATTTTTATCCATATATTTCAACGATCTTCATTACTATGGCACCGGATGCATGTTACAACAACTATTGACTTATGTAAATAATAATAAAGCTAACTGGTTATAAAGAATATGTTGAGAAATTTTATCAGAACATACTGAGGAAAATCACTGATCATTCATGTGTGAACAGAACTAAATTATTTACTCGCAGAACTTGTATAGCGATGCTTCTGAGGATTATATATTGTTTTTGGTATATATTTTATTTTATTATTTGTTATGAATTACTTTAATAGTTCCCAACTTTTTTAAATTAAATCACTCTGATCATAAATCAGTGATCAGCAATAGTTTTTGCCCTTATTAAACTAAGGAGCTTTATATCCTGACTGGGTAGAAACGAGTAAGTATTTTTTCGAGGAGGGAATATATGTAACATAAAAATATTTAACCCTTTCGCGACGGCGACATTCCGGAGCTGCCGCAGCCCAAAAGACGGAGCGCTTCGCTTCCGAACTATTCCCAAAGGACGGCAAATTTTTTGCCCTAAGCCTAACTCTCGAAAAATATTCACTAAAAATCACTTATTCAACACAGAAATCTACTTTTTTCAGGAATAAAAGAAATATTTATTTTCTATTTGATGTATATTTTTCATACAAATCTGAATACAAAATACTCGTTAGTTGCTCCCATTCTTTTATCCGAAATAAACGAATAATTTCACTGCCTCTAAAACCCAAACAAAAAAAAATACTCTCTTATATATTCCTATGATTCACCAACGAAATCATAACGCTGAAATAAAAACAAAACTCGAAACTCAATTATAGAATTGTTGATGCTGCGAGAATTGCTCTGTCTGTTTATATTACAAAATCATGTTTCACCGCTCCAAATGGAGAAATAATTCATTGGATCCTCCTTATGCCAAGGTCATGCATCTGCAAAATACGAAGTTACTTCCACGGACATTTAACGCCATCTAGTAGACAAATTAAAACGTTCCACGTGAAGGCACGTATGCGTGCCACTCTCCGTTTACGGTAAAATTTCCTCCGTCACGAGTGCGTGCCGTCCGTCCTTGAATGCAAGTTCGCAGCCGACACGCGGGGGTGCCAATCGTCCCGAAAGGGTTTCTTTGGATTTCCAATCCACGCTTTACATAACTTCCCAGCTTTATAATTATCCGTTTAGCTTTCCCACAATGAGCATCTAGTAAAATTACTTGGTGACCATAAAGTCCTTTCGATATCCATAACCGACGCATTTTACATTGAATACTACGTATGTAAAATTCCATCGATAATTTTCAACGTTTGAGACGTAAATTAACCTTTAGCTTGATTGATTTATCCTATCCAGAACCCAATTAATTACCACAAAAGAACACTCTGATTGCACTGATCTTTTCCACCTAATATGCCAGTGACCCGAAGTTCGAGGCTACATCATCAAATTTCAAAACATGTGCTCCACTTATTGTTCGAAGTCCGATTATCAGATCAAGATCACTTGCAAACTCTAACAAGTTAATCAGAAAAAATTATCTATATTTACCACCAACTGTGCGTATTTATTAAAAACGTCATTTTGAAAAAATCTCCAAATACTGCTTTTCTTTCTCTACTAGCCATGATTGCAAAACATATAGAATTTAAAAGTAACCTTTAAAGCTTTATTACGAATGTCCATTAATTGCTTATAATAGTCCTCTAAAGGAATATATAAAAGAATTTCCATAATTAAAATATATTTACATTTAATTATTCATAACAACCCATTTATAAAAAGTCAATATTTATCCCAATAATCTGATTTTTATACTTAACAGGATACAAAATTGTCCATTTCAAAATAAAAAAAAAATTAAAAAAAAAGCTCAGGAAAATTTAGTTTTTACTTGACAGTTGGCGCCAATTGACGTAAATACAAACTCTCCCATGCATCCCATCTCATTTGCATGGGATACGAATTTCCCTCGCTCTGCCTGACAGAATTGATGGTTGCCATGGAAACTGGATATGCCAGACAACAGGGATGTCTTGGTTAATATTAATATTCTATTCTGGTTTTCTCATTCTGGGATAAAGAGATTAAAATATTTATATATTTTTCTTTAATTTGTTTACTCTGCGGTAGTTTCTTTTTTAAATTTTCTCTTAAGGATTGAAAATTAGAAGGCGAACCTCAGGCAAGATTTTTAACGTGAAAGAAAATCGAGAATGAATTCCGAGAGAAATAATTTACATTCAATTACGTGAAATAATAATGAAAAAAGTTATTAATATAAAATTAATTACGTAATATGATAATGGAGAAAATGATCAATATAAAACTATAATAAAGGCATAGTCTTAAAGTCTGTCGATATGGCGCGTTCTAAAACTTGAAATCATGGTCCAACCATAGTAGCATGACAATATTGGTCCAATATTGGCATGCTATCAGAAGAGTGCAGCAGCGAAGATTCACGGACTGATTTTACGATTTTCCACAAATATTTGATAATTGACAGTTAGCATGAAACTTGCTCTAAATTTGCGAAACTCAAAAGTGACAAACGAAATCGGTCATCACACACAACAGCTATTTTTGAATTTGAAATTTGGGTTCTAGTACATGAAAGAGATTGATTTCAATCGGTATCAGCAAATTGCGGCTTAAAGCCTTTTTTGTTGTTGCTTTCTCAATTATACAGGGTGATCCAAAAGTCCTTGACACATTCTAAAATTGAATATAAATTCAAGTTCTTGCCGTACGATAGTGAGGTTTGGAGTAAAATGCTTTTCAAGTTGAAAAGTTTTGGTTAAGCAAATAAAAATTTAGTTCCAAACTTTGGTCATAGATGGCGGTACTTGTTCAAATGGAAATGGAGGCGCTACTTGTTCAAATGGAAATCACTGGAAATGGAGGATGTGGTTTGGTGTCCCTTTGGATGTGGTTTGAGCTACAAAGGGCGCACATTGAATATGGTAGCGGATAAAAAAAAATGCTCTGTAACTATTCATCTTCAGTTTTTATGTTTCTTTTTGGTATTTTTAAGGTACAGCGCCATCTATGCGCAAAGTATGGAACTATTTTGTTTTATTTGCTTAACCAAAACTTTTCAACGTGGAAAGCATTTTAGTCTAAACCTCACTATCGTACGGCAATTACTTGAGTTTATATTCAATTTTAAAATGTGTCAAGGACTTTTGGATCACCCTGTATATTATTCGCAGTAAAAATACGCTGATAAGCATTAAACTGGCCTGTGATGATTATTGCTTTGAGAGAGCAATAATGCTTATTGCAGT
Organism: Amaurobius ferox; assembly: GCA_951213105.1. Lineage (NCBI taxonomy): Eukaryota > Metazoa > Arthropoda > Arachnida > Araneae > Amaurobiidae > Amaurobius > Amaurobius ferox. The sequence goes on from OX578140.1 coordinate 19,219,466, forward strand.
TGTTGTTAAGGCCTTGATCCAACCCCCCTCCGGGTGGTCTGATAAAATAAAACACTGAGACATCAGTTTAGTCTCATCTTAGAGAATACGATTTCAATATTTCGATTGTCTGATCTAGGTTTGTTGGTTGATTAGGAATTTTTGGCACAAGATCCAAAAAGGGCGCCAGACAAATGGTATTAAAATACAGATAATAGTAAAGAATAAAAACAAGTGTATAATCTAAAAGGGTGATAATGTAAGAATAAAACAAGACGATGCACGAAGGATAATGATGGAAACAACATGAAAAATGTCTAAAAGGCGATAGGAAGTGCATTTAAATATGATGGTAAAAACAGATGTCTAATAAGAATGGAAAAATCCCTGAATGTGGATTTTCTCCAATTCATTCTGTCAAAGTTATAGTGTACGTTTTAAAATGCTTAAAACGAAACTGTTTATATTTAATACAAGTAATTAAAATATGTTTTACACTCGCTGCGGTTTGACAAACATTACAAAGGGGTTCAATTTCTCCTAAAAGTAAATGCCTGTGGGTAAAACGTGTGTGACCAATCCGCAAACGAGTTAAAATTACATCCAGTTTCCTACATTGAAAACTAGTCCATTTTTATACTAAGGGCTTTATCTCGTACAACTTATTATCAGCTTGCTGATTCCAGGAATACTGACATTTGTCATGAATACTTTTTAAAACAAATTGTTTGATGTCAGTTAAAGGAATAGTCAGATTCAAAGTTTCAGTAGCTGATGTAGCAGCAATGTCTGCCAAATCATTTCTTTTGATGCCAAAATGTCCTGGGACCCAACAGAATTTAGTATGGTATCCTTGTCCCTTCAGACGATGCTCATACTTAAGGATATCAGAGGCAATTCGGTAATTCATAGCTCTCTTCGATGATAAAAGCTGTAATGAACTCAATGAGTCAGTATATATAATGTGCTTTTTGGAATTTTGATAAGAGATGAAGATTAGAAACTGGTATATAGCCATAATCTCAGCTGTAAAAATAGAGCAAGATGCATGTAGTTTATAAGACTTTATAGTATTATTGCAAACATAAGCTAAACCAACGTAATCTCCCGCTTTGGAACCATCTGTAAAAACAGGAGTAAACTCCTTATACAGACTCCTATGTTCTGCAAACAATTGCACATAAATAGCCGGAGTGGTGTTAGTCTTCGTAAAATTACAAAAAGGGTTGAGAAAGGCGAAATTGTTAACATACCATGGAGGTGTTTCAAAACACTTTGTTTTTCGAACATAAAGCTCTACTAAAGGGGTAGCTGCTACTATATTTCGTATCCGCTTGCCAAAAGTAGGAATGCATGAAGGTCTGTGGTCATACAGCCGGTCATAATAATCAAGGAACGAACATTGTAACGGATGGTTATGTAAGGACATGATACGGAAATAATAATTCAGAGCCAGCTGTTCACGCCTTAATTGTAAACATGGCTCATTAGAGACAGCATATAAGCTTTGAACAGGAGATGTTCTAAAGGCTCCTGAGCATATACGTAATGCCTTATGTGAATTGGATCAAGCTTTTTTAGTACTGATGTTTGCGCTGATCCATACACAGAACAACCGTAATCAAGTTTTGACCGAATAACAGCTCTGTAGATGCGAAGCATGGAAGTAAGATCTGCACCCCATTTGCTATTTGAGAGGACTTTTAAGATGTTAAGAGCTTTCTCACATTTATTTCGCAGTTTCTGAATGTGGGGCAAGAAAGTAAGCTTTTTGTCGAACCAAATCCCGAGAAATTTTATTTCCTCTACTACAGCAATCTTTACACCTCCCATAAAGATTTCTGGGGGTGAGTGGATACCACGTTTTCAAGTGAAATGAACACAAGTCTTTTGAGTGGAATGCCCGCACCCATTCACATTTGCCCATCGTAAGATGTTATTTACGGCGGCTTGGCATTGTCTTTCCACCGTACGCATATAGTGAGCTTGGTAGGCAACTTGCAGATCATCCACATACAGACTCTTATGGACATACACTGGCAAATTGTTTAAAAGACTATTTATTTTTATATTAAAGAGTGTCACACTCAAGACACTTCCTTGTGGCACACCTTCCTCTTGTACCTGTGTGCGTGAGAGAGTTGAACCAATGCGCACTTGGAATGTCCTGTGTGATAAAAAGTTTTGAATAAAAATAGGAAGATCACCTTTTAGATTAAAATCGCAAATGTCCTTAATAATACCATAGCGCCATGTTCGATTATAGGCTTTGTCAAAACAAAAAAAAATGGCAGTCCTGATTTGTGATTCTAATAAGATTATCAGTGGTAGATCTACCTCGACGAAAGCCACTTTGGTGTGGTGAGAATAACTTGTTACTTTCTAAAAAGTGTACAAGCCTGGCATTAACTATTTTTTCAAGAAGTTTACATACACAGCTTGTGAGTGCTATAGGCCGATAACTTAAAGGGCTTTGAGGGTCCTTACCTGGTTTTAAAATGGGAATTGTGATGGCTCTTTGCCATGACCTAGGGAATTTATGTCCATGCCAAATTCTGTTAAACAGGTATAAGAGGTTCAATAAGGAGTAATGGGAGAGGTGTGCATGAGGTAGTTAATTTTATCAGGTTTGGGGCAAAACAGTCACCAAGTCTGACATAGTAAAGTGCTTGTTATATGGTAAGTTTCTAGCTTCTGGGAAAACAATAGGTTTATTTTCAGACGACCTAAGTTTGTGATTTACAAACGGTTCAGAGTAATTTGATGAATTTGAAAATTATTTGGCAATATCATATGGGGAACTTATAGTTATGCCATTATGATTTAGAATGGCTATGGAGGGATCACTATAATTCCCTGAACACTTTTTGACTTTCTCTCATACAATTTTACTAGAAGTGGAAGATGTTATTTCAGTAACATATTTTTCCCATGACTCTTTCTGCCTTCTTCTGCGTATCCTGCGAGCAAACGCTTTTGCATGTTTAAATGCAGTTAGGTTTTTAGTGGTAGGAGACCTCCTGAAAATTGACCAAGCTTTCTTTTGCTTTTTATAAGCCTCACGACATTCGTCATTCCACCAAGAGAAGCGATGCTTAGACATATTACCTGCACGTTTTGGAATTCCAGCATCAGTAGTCTGTATAAGTAGCATTTTCTACAGCTGTAACAATGTCAATGCTTTGAACAGCTTCATCAGTGGTCAGAGCTAGGGAAGTAAACTACACCCAATCAGCTTTTGAAAATATATATTGAGATGGTTTTACAGTCGATCTGAATTGACTGTTAGAGAGAATGATAGGGTAGTGGGTCAATATTGGGAAGATCTTTATCAACTGTAAAGTTCCAGTAAGGAAGGAGAGAGGGTGAACAGATGGCAAGGTCAATACCGTGAAAAGTCCTACTAGGTTGGTGGAAATTGATGAATTCATTATCGTTAATCAATTTTAAAATGTGTCAAGGACTTTTGGATCACCCTGTACACTATTCGCATTAAAAATACGCTGATAAGCATTAAACTGGCCTGTGATGATTATTGCTTTGGGAGAGCAATAATGCTTATTGCAGTTGTTGTTAAGACCTTGGTCCAACCCCCCTCCGGGTGGTCTGATAAAATAAAACACTGAGACATCAGTTTAGTCTCATCTTAGAGAATACGATTTCATTATTTTGATTGTGTGATCTAGGAAGGTTTTCGGACAACAAAATGAAAATGCTCCAATTTACTAATTTATTTATGCATTTTACATACTTTAAAAATAAAAAAAAACATTATTACCTTATTTACGGATATAAAAATTGTGGTTATTTTTGATGCAGTATGCATAGCTAAAATCGTACTGATAGTTTTAGATATTTAAACAGAATAATCAAAATTGCGTCTTACTTTTACAATTTAACACAAAGACTGAAAATATGTAATTGACTGCTGAATGCATAAAAATATTATAGAAAAAGAAATAAAAAATAAGTTTTTCTAAAATCATATGTACGTAGTTAAAAAGAACAAGAAAGATCAATCATGCTTAAAGCATTGATTATGAAATCCCTTCCAACTTCAATGCAATTTTATTTGAACATCTCTAAAATGCAATACACTCCTAAATAATATTTTGAAACTTATCACAATACTACATTAATTTATTATATTTGAAAACTTAAAATTTCATCGAAAAAAATGAACTTCATACAAATGACGGCATTGAAATATAAATGGCCTGGTTTAAACATCTCTAAAATGCGATACATTCCTCGGTAATATTTTCAAAATCATCATAATACTACAACATTTTATTATATTTGAAAACTTCATCGAAAACAACTGACATTCATTCAAATGACGTCATTGAAAAAATAACACGCCTGGCTCTCTCTATAAAAGCAGCATTTCATTCATAACATTTTCCCATTCATTTCATTCATCACAGTACTAAAATAATTTATTTTATTTAAAAACTTAAAACCATGGAGCTACAAGTAATTAAAATCTATGCTTAAAACTTCATCGAAAAACATCGTCCTTCTATCTGCAAAATCAATGAATATTTCATTCATATCAGCTATGCAGACTCCATGAGCTAAATACTTTTGCGTTAAAAAAATACAGCAATTATTATACAACTCATCCTACATATTTTGCTGTTTACATTTCACATAAGTGAAAAATAGGCTTCGTTGTAGAAATAATCAAATTTGGATGATCATTTAAACTCAAATATATTGTCATTGCGTTGTTTCAGTATGTAGATGCACAGAATTTAAGCAAATATAAAGCGGTTTTAGGACGAATACAACACTCAATATGAATTTAAAAGAACTTTAAAAATCACGATTTTGAGACAAGATGGATGCTATATTTTATTTTGAAGTGGGTCACGTGATATTTTCATATCATGGTCACGTGATCGCTCCATATAAGAGGTTAATTATTATTTTAATTTAAATTTAAAAAACTACTGAATATATTTTGCTGAAATTTTTTTTTTATATTTTATGAAATAATTTTAATATTACCTAAAATTTTCGAAGCAATTTGTGAATTTTAAATCCGCTTAAAAAATGTTTGAAAAATTAGGTCCCATAGGGTTCAATGTATTTCATTTTTTCAACCCGGGTTCAATTCAAAACTAATTGGGTGATATTATTCATTTATATTCCCATAGGTCCTACAGACCGTCTGAACAACATACTAAAATTTCATTTTGATTAATTCATTTTTACGGCAGTTATCGTGCTAATGGACAGACAGACAGACAGACAAACAGAATGAATGAACAAAGTCATAAACACTTTTCAACTTTGTTGTAAAGTGTTAAAAACATAGTAAGAATGTAAAGCATTATTCTTCGTTTTTTGTTACTATCTGTAATAATATTATTGAGAACGTGTAACATGCATTAACTATGGATGCTACTGATAATACTAGAATGCTACTGTTTTAAAAACATGTAGGAGAAAACACCTTTACAGGCATTCATTCCTATGAGTGAATTTAGGGTTGCACATGCTGACGTTTGGAGAAGGATTGTTAGATTTGACGATTTATCGCCAATTTCGCGACTTTTGGAATGTGTGTGAACCTTTTCGATATAACGAATATTCTAAGAGACGCGAGCTATTTCTTGAAGTTTCTACGGAGAGTATATAAAAGGAGTCATCGCTCAGTTGGAGCAGTTGACGTGATTTGAGCTCCACTGAATTGTGAAGTGCATCAATGCTTTAAGAATAGTATCTACTGTCTTGTGAAATTAGTGGATCATTTAATTGCTGTTTACTGTACCTGGCATTGACCTTGTGAGATAGTTCTCGAACTGTTTGCTGTGTATTGTTTGTTCCTTTTCATGCTGTTATCATGTATAAACATGTTAGTTATCCAGAAAGTTGGACTCATTCTTGTATCCTGATATTACACCTACGATTTCAGAGGATACGTCGCAATATTATTGATAAATTTATATAATAAATTGTATATCAATTTATAGACCAGACTAACTTTAGTCATCTGGCACGGAGAAATCGACCCGTCTGAATTCGGTTAGATGCAGAGGGGTACGACATAAGAATAAAACGAATTTCCCCTTTCTCTTCCCACTTGTTTGGTGAGGCTTGTCTAAGGAGTAGTAAATAGTGATTTTATTGACTCTAAATAGTTACTCTAAATATTGTCTCTAAGGAGTTTAAATAGTCGCTCCTACAACCTCATTGACACTCGAATTCCTAGGGAATGTGTCTAAAGAGTTGTTTCATCGCTCAACATCAGTCGTCAGTGTACCTGAATAAATGCCATAAATGAATAGGGTTGTAAGCATATTAATTGTGACGTTGGATATCAATTGTGACGAGTGCGGAGGAGAAAAAATGCTTCTGGGTGAAACTGGAAGAGTCCATTTTTTTTCTTGATGTGTGGTATTGTAATTAAAACAAGGAATCTGAATTTTATTACTGTCCTCTAAGAAAAAAAAATTTCAATTAGAAAAAATCCCCCTTGTACTGTATCTAGTCTAAAAAAAAGGCTTGGTGTAATTCCAAGATTTGGGTTTTCATTGTAAGGAAAATGCTCGAGTTTAACCATTCTATACTGTAATTTAACTTTATACACACTTCATTAATTCCCCCAAGAGGCAAGGCGCCAATATATATGGAACCTTTTATCGTTATCTTCCGAACTTTTGCTTATTCTAGTGATAAGCGTTGATGGTACGTTTCGAACTGGATGAAATAGTACTTGGCGCCAAAATAAGCCATTCCATTTTTGTTTTGGCTTGACGTCTTACTGTATTTGCATTATTGGGCGTCATATTTTACAATACAGTAGTTTCTTTTCAGGGATTTTACTTATAAACTGAGAGATCATAGGCAATATTTTAGACGGTAACGATTTAGACAGAACTTGGTTAAGTGTAATACTGATAACATTTTATGTACCACAAAGAATATAAGATTGTAGCAATATAAAATTAAAATATAGTTTACTTAAAACTTAAATTCTACAAAAATCTGCCATCTGTCCCAAATGAACTATTATTTAATCTGCATGACTATGATCATCGCAAGGCTAAATCTCGTAAGAGACCCCGCTCGGTACTTAACTTTGATATTCGGTACTAGGAACGTCCCACCTTAATCAGTTGGTATTAAAGAAAACTCGCGATCTTTGGTTTTCTACAAAATGTTTAAAATCCTAAACTGCTAAAATCCTAGGTTACCCTCAGATCTGCATCAACCCCCCAAACTGCTTAAACTCTTAATGTGCAACAAATTGCCACACTAGGAGCTAGGACAAATAATAAAAACAGTATATCAAAAACCTCGAACCTCCAACTATGGACCAATGAAATAATGTCACAGTATGAAGATAAGAACCACACCTAGAAATTGGAGATTAAAGGCGCTTCGCGCCTGGTGCTCTGTTCTGGACGAAACTCTATGTAGCATTACTGAGCAAATAACAGTCACAACGAAATATTCAGAAAGCTGCATCAAATAAGCCGCAACTGATTAAAATAAATAGATCAAAAATCCGCGGAGCACGCACTCCGTATAACATTGAGTAATTATTTGTAAGCATGTTAAGAAACAGACATTATGTATGTACATCTTCACAAATGCCCAGTTATGTCCCGAGTGGCAGATCAAATCCGGACAGCAAACTAATTTTGTAAACCGTGAACAAACACAATAAGCTTTTAAATGAAACGATTTAAATATATTCAATGATTTGAATCTTTTGAAACTTCTTAATGAATCTCTAAAATAGATGAGCAACATATAAGCGTGACCTTTACTAGGGAGCTTTTTTTTTGCAAGTTTTTATATGTATAATTTTAATTCATATTTCAAAAATATTCGTAACATTTATTCAAACCTTAATATTTTATTTTATTTTTATTTTTTTCTATATTAAAAACATATTTTAATATTTACCAGGTGGGTTGTCTGCAGCTAGCAGTAAATTTGTCCAGGTAACAATTTTTAGGGGTGAATTTTCTGCAGCTACAGCTCACAATAGATGTTCCCAGTGAGCGGCCGCAAGATATTCGCCATCGATAAATGTTCGACTACTGCACAAAAAGGAAATTGCATTTTCAATAGTGTAATATTTTCACCATAGAAAAACTAGACATTAGTTATTATTATTAAGAAGTCTATTTCCCTTAGCCTATCTACATTTCGTATTTTTTTTAGATAGCTTTTAACCTTTTTTAACAGCACTTTTGAACATAAGAACTCAGGTGTGCAGTCTTTACAATATTAACGCATTTTTACATTCCCTACAATATATAGTATGATATATGTAGGAAAGGTACAGTAGTATTGCAATCCAGTTTGTGTTAGATTCCCACATTTTGTAGATGTTAGAACACGGATGAGAACGTTAGAACACGTTTCAACTGTTTTTCGATGTATAGTTGATTTTGTATACGTGTGTGTGTTGGATCTATTTGTGCAATGGAAATATATTGTAAATATCTATCTGTGAGAAAATTAATGCACTTTTAATATTTAATGCACTTATAATATTTACGAGTATACAACGAAGCAAGGCGTAGATTTGCCGGCGTGGTTGGGGCAGAGATCCCCTAGGGGCCAAAGCTTAAACCAAGCATCATTGGATAAGCCGGCTTTGTTTCTCGATTGAAGAAGTGCCTAACACAGTATGATTTAGACTTCGGACTGTAGTTGAAGTATCCTGACGATGTGATATTAGTTGTAATGATTGCAGGTTGTCCAGGTGGTGGTCTTTGTTATCCAGAACATGGGCGGTCTTCCAGATGCCGAGATGGGCGGTCCTTCCAATGGAAAGAGTTGCATGACGAGTACTGGAGAACTGCAGCCTACCGCAGCTGAACAAAGCCGCAGCAAACAAGTTAAGAACTGTTCTGGGGGTTTTCCTGTCTTTTTAGGTTTTGAGAGGTACTTTATTAACTCGAAAGATTTTGCCATGGGATCTCTGTCGGATTTTAGGATGGTCATGACTTCTCGCCTGGATATTAGTGATTTTAAAAACTGCCTCAAGCTCTTTAAAGAATTTTAAGAATTCTAAGAATAAATTAGTGCCCCGATCGGGGGTTTTAGTGTTATATTCAGATGACGCGGTGTTCACCTGCTCTTTGGAGATTCCTTGCTCCATCTCAGCAGGGGACTCAGTCATCTGAACGGAAACTTTACTGGTTTGTGGAAGCTCAGAGAAATGTTCCTCATCAAGGGGTGGGGGGGGGGGGGTATTTTTGGGATCCAGGGTTATGGCTGCGCATTTGCTTACGATAATGTGGGTTTTTTGGGCAGTGCCGAAAGTCGGCGGGGTGTGCCCCACCACAATTTGCACATTTAGCCGGGGTTTGTCTTGATTTTTCGCACGAGCGGGTCTCGTGGCCTTCGCCACACTTAACAAACCTGGGCGGGAGACTGCAGTTCTCTTAAGAGTGATTAAACAGCTGACAGTTGAAACACATCGTATATCCTTTACTTTTGAATGCCTGGATCCTAATTCTCTTGCTTAAAAGGTTATCTATCTCGAAAATCCTCTCCCATTTCTCAGCCGGCTGGAGGCAGACTAGGAAGATGGGGAGGGGGGATCTATCACGCCTGCTTTTTAGTTGCGAGACCCTGACGATTTGGAAACCCTGGGATGCAATTGCATCCTTCAGGTCTCCAGCGTCAGTGTTCGCGCGCATACCTTTTATCACTATTTTTTTACAAGGAGATAATTCGGTGAATATTCAAAGATTGGAATTCAAGGGACGATAGAGAGCAGTCAGCAAGAATGACTGTCTAGTAACGTTGATAGTCAGGCTATGGATGCCCAAGAGTGCATTTCATAAGCAATGACTGTCCAAGAGAGTCGTTATTAAAAGTGATGGTGCAGAAGCGGTGTTGTTTATAGCAATTATGATTATCCAGAAGAGATGTGAATCGTGTTTTCATGCAGTGTAGCGATTGTTAAAATTTGAGAATGTGTTAGAAAATAGAAAGCTGACCTCAAAATGTCAGAAAAAAGAAACAGCCAATATACCAAGCATGATAAGCAACAGACCGACGAACAGAGGCATGTGCCAATCTGTGTATATATTAGGTCAATTATTGATTTTTGAATAATATAAAGAACTGGTCTGGATCAATGTAGTTTTGATTTCAACAATAATATGCGTACATAAATAATATTTGTTTTAAAAATTAAAATTGTGGAATTCAATGTACAGTATGTTAATTAATGATTATATTTTAGAAACTCGTGCAAAAAATAATGGTGAGTTATAATGCGGCCACGAACTATTCAATTCACGATCCTAGTAATTAAGAATAATAATTCAGCCCAAAGAATCATTTATTATTTATAAAATAATAAACTCCAATGTAAAATTTCTTTCACCACACTATCAATTGTGTCTCAATTGTATCAGATTTTCATAAAATTTACAGCCAATTATTTATTCTGCTGGCTATTGGATTTTTGTATAAATTAAAGAAAAATTGAAGTAGTTCTTTTTTATATCATGACTTGAAAAAAATTGATAAACTGAAATAAAAGATAAAGTACACACATCTAAATTAACAAATGATTGTGTTATGTTTTCATGAGAAATCCCACCCAATCAATTCCGATAGACCGTTATTTAAGATAAACCGTTTTTACAAAGTTTCCCGTGTATGGGAATTTTGGCAATTTCACGGCAATAAAAATAACGAATTACCTATTAAAAATTAAATAATAGACAAATAGAAAAGATAATGCAATTTTAAGTAAATTGTCATTTTATATGAAAAAAGGAATATATTCTAATTAATATGAATAACAAAAGAGAAAGATATAAAACGAACATATAGGAAAACTCATTTGCTACTCATACAATTTTGATTTTATCTATTTATTAGATAAACCATCTGAAAAGACTTACACTACTTCGAAATTAGTATAGGCCGACCGACGTTTTAAAAGATTCAATCTTTTTGTAGAGTAAAATTAAATAAATAAAATGATTGCTTATTGAGCGCAATTGATTATAAATATTCTGATATATTACTTTCTAAAGCAGTGGTGGTTTTTAATTATTACATTTACAGTAACTGTAATGAGCAAAAATTTACGGACTAAAAGGACTTACGGACCCACATGTTTAACGCGATCGAACTCCATGTGAACACGGCGGTAGTTTTGGTAGTGGCGGGAATCGAACCCAGGCCTACCGAGTGCAATTCCCTCGCGCTAACCACTGGGCTACCGCGCGCTCCGCGACAATCTCCATAACTTTCTTTTTATTCATCCAATTTAGACCGGAACCCAGTGGGAGAGGCATCCACAGGGACCATACCCTCATTCCCCTATCACCAACCTCTCGGAAGGACTTACGGATCCACATGTTTAACGTGATCGTACTCCGCGTGAACACGGCAGCAGTTTTGGCAGTGGCGGGAATCGAACCCGGGCCTACCGCTAACTTCCCGCGCGCTAATTTACAATTTAAAATGACCATATGCTAAGCTCTTAATTCTATCATCCTCATTCCATCGTTCCATTGTTCCATCATTTAAAATATCCATTTAAAATATCCACAAATTAAAATATCCATTTAAAAAATCCATATCGTTCCATCACTTAAAATATAAATATAATAATTTCTACAATACATATGCTAAGCTCTTAATTCATTTAAAACCGGAAGCGCGGGAAACGGAAAGAAAGCACTAATTCGGTTTTTTATTGTCCCAAACATCGCTATGCATATTCAGAACTAGAGCTCCTCTACCACATATAGAGTGTATAGAGGAGCCTTATTCAGAACCGTGACGTCACCTCCACCTAGACACAAACCGACGCCATTGAAACACGTGCTTGGGGAAAACGGGCGATGGGAAATGGGAACTTCTTTCGCACGCCGCAATGAATTTTAAAATCATGACTTCTTTAAAATTCCGATCCAGCGGCCAATTTTAATTATTTCTTGACCAGATTGGGCTTGTAAGAAAGTCAGAGGTTTGAGCTTTCTAAAAATGTAAATTATTAGTCAAAATTATGAGTACTTTTTACTATGCCAGAATTTAAAAACCAAAAATTGTTTTTTTGAGCCAAAAGTGATTTTTGTTTTAAAATCTTTAAAAAATATTAGAAATCGAAATTGAGATTTGAAATTGATATATTTTTACTCGCAATTGTCTGCTCTTTCCGGTGGTGTGATTTGTTTATTTCTACGACGTCTGGATAGTGGAGAAAAAAGGGCAAAAAACGGTCGAAATCGCATAAAACATTGAATAACAAAAAAAATAACATTCAAAAATCGGTTTTGACGTGTCACCTTCCCCCCCCCCCCCCAGGTCTCCGATTGCCAAATTTCGTAGCTCTCCGACGCGCGGTCGCGAAACGTATAGTGTATAAGACACACAGACCTTTTATTATTTAAGATAGAATGTTAAAATGATTAATATTTCTTTGAAATCTATTATTTCTGGTGATGCTTCTGATCATACTTTCCTTATAAGCCGCGGCGATTCTCAAAACATATTATGTAACGGCATCTCATGTGAAATAAATATTCGCATCTGGCCTCCTTTTTAATCCAAAAAAATGGCAAATGTCATGTATTTCTTTAGAAATTCGTCACACCTCGCCTTTATGTTATTTATATTTTACAAATATTTAGAAACAGTAAAAACTTGCTCTGAAATGTAGTTGCATTCTTTCATCACGAATATATGAGTTTTAAATGCTATTTAACAATCAGTACATTTTCATTTTAATTCTGAATTAACTTTTACTTGATATTATTAAATTTACTGAAATTATACCAGAAAACAGTGATTAGCAAAAATAATTTATTTGCATATTGCAAATGAAAATTGGTAGTTAAAATTGAAACTCACCAGACATTAATCAAATTTCTCTCCTATCATAAAATACTTGAATTGATTTAAAAAGATGGACATTAGTCATTACATGGTTAAGTACTGAAAGCGCAAGAATCAACTTGAGACACCCCTATCAATCGTCCATGCAAGAATAAGGAAGAAAGGAATTAAAAAATACTTTACTCAAAGAAATTAACTTACTCAACAGAAAGGATTCACGGCAGTTAATTATTATTTTCTATAGTGAAGAGCAAAAATTACAAAACATTAAAGAGTTGGCTAAACAACGTTTTATGCAAGTAGCATTTCGAGAGTTCATACAGGTGATTTTTTTCAACTTATGAAGAAAGTAAATCCTAATGCAATAAAAAATTGAATTTCATTTTTTTAATGTTGTTTTGAGTACTCTCGATTGTCATTTTACTGTTCCCTGAAGAGCAGTAAATTCCGAAAACTTATGAGTGTAACAAATTATGGACCTCTGCTCTAGGATCACAACAACTTATAATGACCGATGCATAGCTTTATTAATAAGACGTAATCACTGAGAAATAGCATCAACTGTACGAGCCTTTGCCACTACAGTCATAGGAAGGCCAGAATCGACTAGTACTGTGAGGCAAAGGCTGCATACGACAAACCTCTTTGCACGGATTCCAAAAGTTTAGGCCCCATTGAGCTGCAGGATCTGAAAAAGTCCGTTTACAGCGTTATAGTAAGATTAATGATTTGGCCCAAACTAAGAGAATTTTATTTGAGCGGATTAATTGATATCAGTCAATAGAAATGGACTAGTCTGGGCAGAACAGAGAATAAGTAACCAATCCATTAAAATCGTTGACTACCATGAATTTGGTCGTGGTAGGGTAAAGGTGGTTTTCATTGAGAAGTAAGTCATCGACCATGTTTTCTCAGGTAGCATTGTCACAGCGCAAAGATGACGCAGTGAAGACATTGATGCTTATATAAAACTTTATGCAACTGCAGCCTTTTTGAACTTTTGTTTAATGCACACAAACGTTAGTCTACATAGAGCAAACTTAATAAAGGACGTCCTTTAGAGCGAAGGTAAAGTGACAGGTCTGTTCCCAGTACCTTTTTTCTATCGAAAATACTTGGTATGATCTTAGGAGAGCCATCTCCTGATGACTCTGCAAGCTCCTTACACCGCTCTACAAGAACTGAAAACTGCTCTTATGCAGGAATGGCAACTATTGTCCTCTATCGCTCTGGATCTCTTGATTGAAGAGATGAATCGTCGGTACCAAGTCTGTATCAGGTTTGAATGGACCATATTCTATACTAAACATCACTTGGAATATACTAAACATACACACGCAAGCAAAAATCTTCTTTTGTTGTGTAAAAAGAAGATGCAGACAAAACTACTATATGTAAGATGAGTAAGTTTCAGCATTTAAAAAAAAATGCCTCAATTAAATCCTTTTGCCATCATTTTTAGCGTTTCTTTAGGTCCATATTTGCTACGTTGGCACCAGCTTAATTTGAGAGCCACAATAAATTAAACAGAAATACATTTCAGATTGAAAATTTGAAAGATCACTGAATATAGTTTTATACTGATCATTAGTGTATAAATCCCGTGAAATGAAACGAACATATTGTGAATAATGTTCTAAAAATATCAGACTTATTAAAATGCATGGGAAAAGTTTTGGTGAAATCATTCCTTGTGTTTATAGAACGACAGTAGAGTAAAAATAATCCAATCATTCTATCAACATATACAGTCGTTCTTCAAGAACAATTTCTGTATCTTTTAAGGATTTTTAAGGGAATAATCATCTTTCAAAGGAGTAACAAAGCACGTCATGAAATGTAGTCAAAATAATGTCAGTGTCACCAATCTGCAACGCTTTAACTCTGGTGTGACATTGTGACGTCACTTCGTGACAACTTCGGTATAACATCATTGTCATAATTTCGAAAATGTATGCTAAAAAACTAGTGGAGAGCTATATCTTTACTAGAAAAAAGAAAAACTCCAAGTTTCAGGAAAAATAGGAGGTAACTTAGGTTTAGTACCCCCGTTGATGGAAATTCACGCAAATTTCTGCGTTCTCTCTATTTTTACCTCATTTGAATACGGCGGATTTCCTCAACTCAATTCTTATGAGTAATGGGAAAGTGGTTGGCATGGCAACTAAACGACGACAACAATTTTGGTGTTGCACATACTGGACCTATTTATAAAACAAACCTATTTCTTTTCATCCCTAAATGAATTGATTAAATATTTAACAATTCAGTTGTAAGTTTAGCACTCTGCTTTTGCAAGCCGTATGGAGAGTTCAACCTGAATTGCAAATTATACTATATTTAATCAAGGAATTCGGTGGAATTTGCTGAGCGCTGCTATTTTGTGCTGAGTAAACAGTCTAAATAAATCGAAATACAGAGTACAGAATTGTAGAAGAATAAATTACCTTGATTCTATTAAAAGTGTGAAAAAGGGAAAATGCTGCTAGCTTTTAAATTAGTAATTATCCTGAATAAAAATTAAGCAACGCAATAATCAATTTTATTTGAAATTATTATCCTTTAATGTAAATCACTTAAGAAACATATCAAAGGAAATATCAAGATTGATTAATATTTTTCAGGTTTACTTATGAAACACGGCTCGAATACTACATGATAAAATGACACTACAAATTTTGAGATTTGTTTACTGCAAAGAATAATTATTGAGCGTGATTTACCATAATTGTTGTTGTTCATTGTTCGGCTATAACTCCGAATAATATCGATGGTCGAACTATTCATTATATTGCCGCTTTTTAATGTGAATATCATCTACGGTTGGGGTATTTCTGGCTGGAATCGGAGCATTGCGAAACATGTTTCAGTTTAATGTGAAATTCTTCCCATCATGCCTCAACAACTAGGTTTTCAAAACTCTTGATACTCAGTTTCAAGTGTCATCGAATCGATCGAATAAATAAACTAAACTCCATGTACAATGTGCCTCAAACTCTCGTAACCAGCATAATTCCTTTTCACCAACAGAAGTGATAACTAAGAACAAACTTTGTGAACTGATGTTATATGAATGGATCACAGAACATTAAAAGCTGTTTAGTCAATGACAGTTTGTCAGAACTAGTTATTCAAATCAGAAAAAATAATGCAAAACGTCTCATCCTTCTTCATCATGACAATGCAAGATCACATACTGCATTTCAAACTATCAATTATTTGAAGTATAAAAATATTTATTTGATGATTTTTTGTCCTTATTTGCCTGATTTAGTACCCAACATTCTATACACGTCCGTGTCTACGCGAAGTAGTAGTGATACGATAAATCCGTAGATCCGAAAGTCCTTCCGATAGCTTAGCAACCCCTGCCTTAACCACAGGAGTCTTTTTTGCTTTCAAACCAGACTATCTGACCTACCCGAAGGTGTAAGGTATCTGTTTGAACGAAAAGAAGAGTGTCACCCAATTTCGACTGGAGCCCAGTGGGGGCGATATCTATTGGAACCGTACCGTACTTCCCTTATCAGCAACATCCCGGAAGGACTGTCGGACCCACAGCTTTGACATGAGCATACTCCGCTTGAACACGGTGATAGTTTGGACACAGCAGAGAATCGAACTCTGGTTCTCCGAGTGCAATCCCCCTGCCTTAACCACAGGACTATCCTGCCCGTTAGCCGATGGCTCAAGGTAAAAAAAGCCACCGTCTCTGTGACTGCCACCCTCATAGGTTCCGGGATAAATTGGGTAATTTAAGGGTAAAATGTGGTCCGCCCTATGTGGTACGTCAGAGCATCATGTTATGAAATCTAAATGAATCACGCTTCAACCGCTTCAATAGATGACTTAAATGTCATGTACCTGACCTTTGGAAAAAATGGTAAATTTTGAGCAAATATGTGAACTTCAAATTCTTATTAGTCTGGTCATTTTCACTTCTTTCAATCGTGAAACTCTTTATCGGAAAATAATTTCATTATTATTAAATTTTCCAGCACATTTAAAAATGCAGCTGGAAAAATATCAAAATAAATGGTTCTTACGAAAAAAAATCATATTTATTTTTAGCAGCTTTCAAATAACGAGGAAAATGTTATGACTGAAGACGAGTTCGAAACTCTAAGAGGAAAAAAGAAATTAAGGAAAAAATGCAGTCTAATAAGCTTTGAAATTATGTTTTGATCTGCGAATTGATAAAAGAAATCTCGGCAAAAGCATATGATAAAAAGTTAATAATGAATTCATAGAAATTAAAATTAATGTAATTAAAATAACTTAATTTTACATTTGAAGCATTTGAGAATCTTAAAGAGATATTGTGAAAAAAAAATCAAAGCTAAAGTTTGAATAATTTCTTTGAAAAGAATTTCAGTATTTATGTTCAAAGGGGTAATTAAATTCAATTAATATGTATATTGAATAAAATACCATCAATACTAATAAAAGTTTTTGGAGTGTTTCTCATATATTTTTGTTCCATATTGTTTAGATGCATTAGTATCATAAACATTATGTGAACGAAAAAATATTATCTTTTAATAAGCATTTGTTCACAAATTAGTCATTTATAAACTAATTTAAAAGAATTCTACAAGATAATTTTAAGATGTTGCAAGATTCAACAATCCAGTGAATTTGATTCATTTTCGTTGATACATTACATATACATACAGCTGCGTAAGACTGGCTGACTAAGTGAAACTCACACAACAAAAACTACTGAAGGTAGAAACTTGAAACTTTGCATACACGGGGACCATTTCTTCAGCTAGATACATGATTTTTTATGCCGTCATGTGCAGAACAACTACATATCTTAATTTTATAGTTCAACCCTATTAATATACAATCGATCACCCTTCAGATACCATAAGTTAAAGTCACAACCAGCAAATTCTATTATTATCTAACAGCGAATGCATTTATAAATTTTGTTTCCACTATGGTAACGATGAATATCGAGTTAAGTTTCAATTCGTTTATTATTCTTCAAATCAATCTATAGGGTGGGGGGGGGGGGGGATCTAATGTGGCCAGCACATGACTTTCCCTACAGACATAAATACATTCTCTCTTTCTTTCATTCTTTCATAATTCATTAAACTGAGTTTAATTCTACAAAATAATACGGATAATTATCTAAAGTTACACTTAATTTGCTATTTTAGTTCAGTTTTCACTTTCATTTAGCGACTGAACGTAATTTTAAAGGCAACGTGTCAAAAATACGAAAAAACTGCGAACGGTTAGTCCTAGACGGGAAAACTGGTTAGTCCTAGACTTATGGAGGTGGTACTATTTATTTATTGTCAAAAATTACGTATGAAACGGTTATTTAATAGATACATTTGAGTATATAGTATTTTATTTTAGATTTTGACAAATTTTTCGGGACATTTCGCAAAAAAGCAGGTTTGTTTTTTCCGAATGATATTAAAATCTAGTCAGCATCAGAGTAACCTGCGAGCAACTTATTTACCAAATTTTGTGATATTTGGTTAATTAACATTTGAGTTAGAGTGGATACATGTAACTTTGGCTGGCTAATTTTGCAATAAAAGGGAGGTTCTTTTCTATGGAATCGTTCATTTTTATCGAATTTCTTTCTAGCTGTCTAAGGAAAGCATTAATTGGTAAAGGAAAATCCGCCAAGTAAAAAACTATTCTAGAATACCAAAAAATTTCTTTAAAATTTCAATTTAATAAAGCTAATATACCAATACTAATATACTAATGCCTGTGCGACAATACTATTATACCAATGATAATATACTAATGACAATGCACCAATGCTAATACATTAATGACAATTTGGTAATTAAAATGACCGAAATAACAAAAAAAATTAAGCATTTTCAAAAACTTGACATATGCTCTAATGGGCATTAAATAACGAGGAATTGAAATCATAAGTGCCCAAAAGATGCACCTAAATCATCTTAGTTTCATAAGTATAAATAAGTCAAAAAACGACTAAAATTATAGTAATCCTTGTTCCTGTAATTACATTCGATTTTTATCTTTGGTCACAATCTTGGAAAAATAAATTTAAAAAGCAAACTTGATATATATATTTATCTCATTTTAAATTCTAATTAGGTTGTTCATCTGCACTTCATTCCATTTTGAAACATTTCTGTAAGGAATTCTATTCATTATTCAATTTTTCAGCACATTTAAAAAGGCAGCTGTGAAATTATCGAAATAAAATTCTTTCACTTTTTTTTTAAAACCATATTCATTTTTTAACAATTTTTAACAAAGGAGATAAAAACGGTTAATGCTGACGAAAAGTTTGAAACTTTAAGAGGCAAACAAATATTTTTCACAGAAAAAAAAAAGTAGACTAATAAGGTTTGCAATTATGTTATGATTTGTAGGCTGATATAAAAACTTTCTCCGAAAGAAAGCAGATGATGAAAAAGTAAATGATGAATTAATTGAGATTAATGTAATTAAATAACTTAATTTTGCTTTTGAAACACCTCAAGAACCTCAAAGAAGAATTTTAAAAAGAATTACGGAGCAAATTTTGACTGTTCTTGTTGAAAAAGTATGAAGTATTTCAGTTCAAAGATAATTAATTTGAATTAACAAATATTCAGATAAATATCAATACTCATAAAATGAATGTGCAAAAAAGTTAAAATAAATAAGTTAAATGCAAAGATTATCAAATAAAATATTAAATCTCTCAAACGAAAAGGCCTTGGAAAAATGTATTTATAAGCATGTTTATCGAATACAAATAGATTGAAGTGATTGAGATGTTATTTATAACAGTTACAAATAACCGGAAAAAGAAGAAATGATTTTTAAAATCAATTAATGTTAATATTTGAAAAAATAACAATCTCTATAACTTTGTTCCAAATGCATAGTACTTAAAAAAAAATACTTTTCACAAGAGAAAATAAACTGGAAATTTTAATTACAAGTTTAGGTTTTTATATCCTGTGTTGTGCGTAACTGAATCGAAGCTTCAAATAAGAGCTTAAAGAATATTTTCTTTAATGTTCAGTTTTAGCGAAATTGTATATTGTGTCTTGTAAATTGTGCGGTAAACTTAGTTTGTTGTTCTTATTTGACCCAGACCGTCTGACTTACCCGAAGCTGAAGGCCAGGAAATACCACTCAATACCGATCGGAATCCAATGGGAGCGGCATTTACAGGGGAGCGTACCCTTTTTTCCCTACCATCAACCTTTCGGAAGGACTTACGTTGAACACGGGAACAGTTTAAACAGAGTCGAGAATCGAATTCGGGTCGTCAGACTGCAATCCCGGCGATTTAAAGGGTTGTCCCACCCCAAAACGTAATTTGTTGTAAATCGTCTAAGTTAGCGGTTTTTAATATTTTATGAATCGAGAGCTACATTTAAGAAGGCTCGTGGTCTGCATATATTAAAGAGGGCGATTACGCACACATTAACGCAGGCACAAACATCCACGTAGGCGCACACTTGTGCGCAATTACACACACGCCCATGTACAAACACACACGCATATATTTCATTTTATAGAAACTTCGACTTATTTTTGTGAGTTTTGTGACTTATTTATGCTTCTTGTTCATATGGCTTAAACATAAAGGAAAAAACCGTAACAATGACTTTTACATTCATTTCTCCCTTTTAGTTTCTTATTAAAAAAAGTAAATGTAAAGCGCTATAGTATTAGTAGTAAAATTTGTCTAAAATGTTTTCAAAACTGGGGCAGGTATTTGCGTAAAAAATGTACGAAATCTAACTTTCTACGAGACCACTTTTGAGAAAAATGTCCAGGGGCTCAGAAAATGTTTATAAAATTCAATGTAATAAGTAGTTTCTTTTTAGCAGTAGGGTAAAATGAATGCGTGGGCAACAAAACAAAAGTTCCCAACTTACACCATAAAATCACGCATACCAAAGCAATTTTTGAAGGAATTTAACAACCTTCCGCAAAATGAAGCTTTCGTGAATCTTGTGTATTTGTTTCTGCTTCAAACCGCTATTCATTGGATATTCGGCCCCCAAAAATTTCTCTCATGAATATCACCATGAGTTTTTTCCTTAGAATCGCCAACTCTATTAATGGACTCCAAATCAGTGGTTGAAAAAACTACTTTATTATTGTAGTGATCTACAACAACTACATTATGACAAATGTAGATAACTACAACTACTTTTTTTAAAAAGTAATGACTACAAACTACTTTTAAAATGTAGTCACCACCTAACTACTTTTATAAGACGAATTTTGCCACAGCTTCAATTTTCACAAAAAGTTGAGAATCTGTATACTGTAGTCATTTAACATACTTATTCTGAATAATTAAAATTTACTGATTCCCAAATTTACTGATCAACTTACTAATCTTTACGCTTTTACCCACTTCTGAAAACAAAAAAATAAAATAAAAGTATAATCTTTAAAATCAAAGACAACCAAAAATAGGTTTGAAAGTCCTTTTATAAAATCTTCTTTCCTCGACGTACAAAAATGACACGGCCAAAGCGCTACATCGAGGAAAGGAGATTTTATAAATGGAATTTTAAACCTATTTTTGGTTGTCTTTGATTTTAAAGTTTAATTAAAGTTAACGTGTATCCATTTTATTTATTAAAAGTATAAAATAAAATAAAAGTAAAAACTATTTATTTAAAAACATGTTTGTTCATTTTTAGTAGAATTTGCATCTCAAAATTGCAATTAGATAAGCAGGATCTTTAGGGAAATAACACATCTGAATATATCCATATAAAAAATCAACTTTGTGAGGCAATGGCCTTCCTAACCCTGCAGCATCTCTGCAGACATTCATCGTACATCGTTGCGCAGAACACTAAAGTTCATACAAATGAAAAAAGGGTGATCACATTATATGTAGAATGGCACCTTATTTGTTTACTGAAGTAACATTAAAAGTAGCATCAAAACTCGATACAAACTAGTGATTTATTGTATCGCGCTACACTACTTATTTTCAAAAGTAGCGCGTTACACTACAATCTACGAGAAAAAGTAGGGATTACTGTAGTTTCGCTACTTGTAGCGCTCTACTTCCGACCACTGCTTCAGATGTGATATAACATTTTTCAGTAATCGAAATTTCTGCGCTAAGAGAACTATATAAAAAATTATGTATCTTCATACTAATATATCATACGATTTTGAGGAAGTTTTAATATAATTCTTCTTGCAATTTAAAAAAAATTCAATTGGAAGTATGTGTATCTTGCACAGACGGTTTTAAAAGTTATAAGCCTGGTCAGTCTTGTTTTTAAGCACTCTGCATTTTATGATTTAATGGAAACATTTCAAAATTTTTGCAAGTAAAGAAATATGCACACTAACAACTCTATATTTCTCTTCTCTAAAAGACAACTTAAATCCCCTTTTGTACTTTATGGCGTGCTCTCATTGAACATGTACACACGACTTCATAAGAGTAAATTACTCGTTTGGCGCAATTTTTATCACTCTTATTTTTTCAATGTTGCTTTTATTCTCCGAACTACCGCTGTTGCTTTCAGCCTCATTTACACGATGCCTAATTTGATATTAAAACAACTTCGCACGAAACTATACACCTTAACCCTTCGATTGGTATGTATTGTTTAATCTTACAGTTACTAACGCAGGTATTAACACAATGCGCTAATACCAGTCGAAGGCTTAAACCTAAACATCTTCTATAAAGATTAAATTATATCTATGAAAATGTTGTTATTCACTGATATCAACTCTGTGAGATTTACTTTTAGTGAGCGCCACGCCATCTATTTGTTATGGATCCTATAATACTTTCCTTGTAAATTACGTAACCGATTGAACCCAAAATTTATTATGATATGTTCTTACATATTGGTACAATTAACACCTATCTTTTCTCTAGTCGCGGAGCAACCCCGCTAGAAAGCGATATGCATAGTTAGTTGCCGATCGTCATTACGGTACGGCCAAGATCACAGGACTTTGGCGACACATTTGGCGAAATGTCGCCAAATTGGTGGTTTGGAGAACATTTAAAAATCGCAGTGATGTGTTAAGCATTTAAAAAGTTACCTAGATTTTCACAATTATCCCCAGAGAATATAATAAAAAGATGCTCATTTTTCAGAGCATTAAATTATGTGATGCACGATTTGTTTTGAAAATACGTTCGTAAATGACACGTAATTAAATAAAATAAAGTAATTTGATTAAAGAAATTTAAAATTGTTAGGTCTAATAAAAATTGTTAGGGTTAAACTAGTTGTTAGGGTTAGAGGCTATAGAACGTTCTTAAAATGCCTACCAGCATTTTGATAAGCACACATTGTTATCGGATTTATATTACTTTTTATTCCAAGATAAATTGAAGTAAAGAAATAAATAAATGCATGTGAAATGGATTCGTATCACGCGATTGCATTTTTTGATGTTTTTGGTTTGATTTACACACATTTTTGCATACTAGAGTATTATGTAATAGCACGTTCGAATACAATGTAAAATGCATCAAATATGCTTAAATCAAAGATAGTAAAATTGCATGAAAATGTATTTTCATCAGGTTGTTATCAAATTTGCTGTTCGCAGCCTTTTCAAAAGTATAGTTCATATTGAATATTTAAAGTGTTAAAATACAAAATAGTTTTGTTTTTGCTCAATTTAAAGATAAGTTACAATTTCGTGCTTCAAAATTCATAGATACAGTCTTGGTAGCCGTATTTACCATGTACTGTATTAGCTCTGTTTGTAAACTCGAAAATTCGACGCGAAACGGTTTTCCATAAATATCGATGAAAATAAAATTATTTTCAATTTATATCACAAAATAAACAGTCCATTTGAAAACATTTCGCTGCTTCAAAATATTTTTGTCTATTACAGATAGAACGCTGTAGTTTTTAAAAGCTAAATCAAACCTTGCATAAAACGCAGTTGGGAATATTAACTCAATTTGCAGTAAAATGGTAAAGAGTAAATATACTTGCTCGTCTTTTGTTTTGTATACCCTTTCCCGTTTCAATCTCGCTTCCTTTTGAAATAACCGCTTGTCACCGTCTCAGAACAGAATATCTCAAGACAGGTGCAAACATGACAAATTAAAAAGAGAACGAAATAAATAAATTAAAAAGAGAACGAAATAAATAAATTAAAAAGAGAATGAAATAAATAAATTAAAAAGAGAACGAAATAAATAAATTAAAAAGAGAACGAAATAAATAAATTAAAAAGAGAACGAAATAAATTAAAAAGAGAACGAAATAAATAAATTAAAAAGAGAACGGAATAAATAAATTAAAATGAGAACGAAATAAATAAATTAAAAAGCTTGCTGAACTTTGATAAAATATCTGGATGAAAATTATTTTCTTTCTTCATTACTGTAATTGGAATGTTTTTGAAAAATATATATATTAGTACGATTCATAATTCATGAGTTACAGGGAAGTTTTTTATTTCTTTCGCAATTCTAACCATACATTCTGAAAATAAATCGGAATAAAATCTTATGCACTTAAAATTCTTTCTGGTAATTCTATATAATAAAATGCACGTAATTTTTATCCTTTAATCCGAATGAAGTTTTAATATTTACAAACGTTATCTGCAATTTATTAACTATGTATGTGTCAAAGTGGAATGGCTAGCAATATATATGAAGAAAAATGTGAAAATGTATCTTCTTAATAATACCTAAATTTTACCTTAGAGTTCATCAAATTACAATTCAAGATTGAAATTCTCTGGATCGAAATAAAATATTAAAACACAAACATTTCTATCTTATAATATATAAATTAAATCAAAGCAAGACATAACTCTTTCAAAAAGCTCGAATTCTGGAATTTACCCTGAAAAATACGAAGCATTTTACCGTACACGACCAGGGTAGGGTGCGCAGAAAGTCCCGATCCCAGAATAAACAATTTGGAGGGTTTGCCCGAGGCCTTTCCGAATATCCCTGTGTATTTGTATTGCTCTTATGGACGTTGTATTCTCTCAAATACATAGAACAAAACGCAGAAAACCCCCATGAATTCGAAATAAAAAAGGCGATTAATTTCTCCGTTGGCAGACACTAATATTTGATGATAGCATTTCAGAAACATGCATTTTATATGTACTACTTTTATATTAGATGTGTTAGATCCATTGATAAGCAGTATAATATACATAAAAATTTGATATTGGCAGTACATGACTTTCCATACAGATGAAAATTCATTTTCTTTTTATTTCTTTAATAAATCCTTAAATTGAGTTTAATTGCACAAAATAACACGCATCATTATTTGAAATGACACGCAATGTGCCATTTTATACCAATTTTCATTTGGTAACTGAACATATTTTTAAAAACGGCGTAGCAATATAAGAAAACAAAATCTCCAAAACGGCTAATCCTAGAATAATGGGGGTTGGTCTTATCATTTTCATAGTCATAAATAATGAATAAAACAAGCATTTTATTGATACATTTGAACATACGTGGTCTTTTACTTTTGGTGATTTTTATGAGTTCTAGAAACTTCTCAATGGTTAAGAGTTTTGTGAGTTAAATGTTTTTTGCTGAACTTTTTACAGAAGGAATTTAAGCCCATCATCGTTCTGTTGAGTTATTGAAGTGACACTAGTAAAAGTATCTGCCGAACTCAATACACCAAGACGCTTGCTTTCGGGGTGCCTGTGTCAGAGACACTCATCCCCACATCGAATATAATGTTGGCGGACCATAGGTGTAGATTTGAATTGCAGATGGACAGCAATGTCGCTCCCGTCCAGTGGGCGTGTTGTTTTAGTCAGTATAAATTATTAGAGTGATCCAAAAAATTGTCTTGGTATGGTTGATGCCTGCTCGACTGTAAACGAAAGGGCGGGAAGGGCAAGAAAAACGCAAGAGTGAGTCACAATAAAAGCTGAAGAAATGCAGACATTTAAATTTCAGCAAAAAGGAATAAACAAAGTTAAAAAAAAGTCTACAAAAGGTTACAATGACTACAAATAAAGGTTAGCAACGGAGAGAAATATATTTACAAATACTGGGCTGGCATTATGGGCGCGGGCAAATGCTAGCTGCCTGAAAGCTATTGGTCGGCTTAGAATCTGCAGGTGGAGCCACCTCCGTTCACCAAAGTGGACATCTGTGGCGCCAGCTACCGAAGCCAAGGGAGACCAAGCGGGGAAAACGTTGAAGAATACTTCAAATAAAGTTGCAAATTAAATTTTGAATGGAAAACTCTAGGAGACCCCGTCCTGGGGAGCGATAAACGTCACTTTCTTCCACTTGGTTCGCTGTGAATCAGGAAGAAGATGCCTTGCCCTACGTTTCCTGCAATAGGAAAACGAGGTCACGGAGTTAAGTTTGGTCGACGTCTCTCCTACAGGGTCTGCTAGAGTTTTTCTTGTAAAAATGTTGACTGAATTTTCGAACCTGCTCTACAACGGCAAAGACTTTGAGGTCGCGATGAATTACTTCATTTTGAACGTACCTAGGAGCTTTAATAATGCAACGAAGGGCTTTATTTTGGAAAAATTGCAATTTCTGAATATGGCATTTTGCCGCAGCACACCCAAATGGGGCTGGCGTACAAAAATACCGGTGCGGTGACTTGTTTGTAATTCAGCAGTTTATTAGGGGGGGGGGATTTTCTACCGAGAAGAGGGACGGGGGAACGATAGGTTTTATTAATCTTAAGTAATTTAGTTTCGATATGCTCTCTGTAAGTTAAATGGTCGTCTAAGGTGACTCCCAAATACTTTAGAGTGCGCGGAAGGAATATTTTCGTTGAAAATTTTGAGGGTGAAATGATGGTTTAGTTCTCGGTAGTTGGATTTAAAGACACATACTGCACTCTTGGTCGCGTTAATTTTAATTCTCCAGGCAACGAGCCGGTTCTCAAGGCTGTGTTTAATGTAGCTTTGGAGCGTGTTGATGGAGTTTTGTGGTGAGCAGCTTCGTGCTATCAAAACAGTATCATCTGCGAAGATTGCGAGCTTGATTTGTGGTATGCTTGGAATATCGTTGATGGAGATGTTGAAGAGGAGGGGACTCAAGTTTCCTCCTTGGGGTGCCCCGGCTCTGATTGGTCGGACAGAAGAGAGAATTTGATCAATTCGTACGCGGAAAGAACGATTACTCAGATAAGAAATGATGATTGTCAAAAGTTGGGTTGAGATTCCAAGTCGCACCAGCTTCGTAATTACTCCAGTAATTAATGTTTTATCAAAAGCTTTAGCTATGTCGAAGAAGCCAATTCTAGAACTCAATACATAACTTATTAGGTAATTTTTCTTCTATAGAGCTGTATTATAAAACAATTCTGATACATAAGTATAAAAAAAATTTTAGATCCGCAACATCTGTGTACCAAAATCTGCGCTATACGTCATTATGTTCTAAACGCTTACTTTGACCATACACTTACCCGGTGGAATGACTACAAACATAACATTCAAACGTTTATTCGTCGATAACTTTGCCAATTGGGATCTGATTCGGACGAAAAAAACTGTCTATCAAAACCTGCATAATTTTCAAAAATCCAAAAAATATCAAAATTTTCCTTAGGTATCTTACTATAATCCCACCCAACATATGTTAAGCTTTTATCATTTGAAATATGCAGAGGGAGTGATGTTTCACATCAATCTATAACGAGTAGCACAGTTACTCATTTTTTTTACCATGGCATATTGATTAGTAGTATGCTTTTCAAAGCAAATGTTGCTCAAAAGCCGCCATACATGGGGGAAATGAAAAGTTTGTAAAGGTGTAATTTTGTTCTCTAAGCATGATCTGCATACATATGGATCATAGCCCCGTCTTGAGCTGTATATACAAGTACACTTGGAATTTGACTAGCAAAGTTCATAGACTAGCACACAATGGAGGGTCTTATTCTTACCCAAACTATCTAAAATTGGACATGTCTGTGACATTCGTAGATTGGCAAACGAGGGAGAATCTTGGTCTTCTTGTACAATCTCTATAAAAACGAAGGGTCTCTGATGCTCACCAATTAACGAACAATGAAGAGATATCTTCTTGCCTAACGTATATAAAAATGAACAAGCTTTTGATTCTCATCACTTACCGAACAATGAAAAGCCTTTTCCTTGCCTAATCTCTCTAAATATTAAAACGACTCGTTCATCCAATTGACGAATAATGGTAGGATCTTCTTTTCCAACCTTTCTAAAAATGAACAAGAGTCTCATGTTCATTAATTGACGGCTAGTGGAATCCATTTTTGTCCAACCTAAGCAGGAACTAGTCTCTGTAATTTACCAATTGACGAACGATGGAATTAGTCAACCTCCTTCTAAAAATGAACATGCATTACACGCTCATCAAATGACAATCATTAGAAGTCTATCTCTTTATTCAACTTTTAAAAATAAACATGTTTTCGACGTTCCTCAATTAAATTATAATTATGGAGGGTCTTCTCCTCGCAAAATTTCTCTAAAAATAAACAAGACTCTGAAGTTCGTCAATTGAAACACATTGGAGAGATATCCTTCTTTCCCAATCTCTAAAATTGAGAAGACCTCTGACATCAAAAAATGGCAACAATCGCACCAAATTTTATTTAATTTTCTCAAAATGAGATATCGTGCATGGATACATTCAGAAAACCATGAACACAAATATAGGCTGTGCATATGCATCACTGAAAAGTGATTGATTCGCATTTAAAGATGTTCCAAGCACGTAACAATGGAGGTCCAAACTCTTAGAATGCACCTCCATTTTTACTTTATTCTCTTACTTAACGATTATTTTATAATATTACGTTTAGTATGAGAAGTAAAAAAAATCTGATGTGGGCAGCACGTAACTTTCCCTGCAGACTTATATACGCATTCTCTTTATTTTAATTAAATTTAATTCATTATTAATTCAATTTTCGTTCTCATTTGGTAACTGGACTCATTTTCAAAGGTGGCGTAGAGAAAAAACGAAAATATCTCGAGAACGGTTAGCCTTAGTCTAATGGGGTTGGTCTTATTCTTTTCTTCGTTAAAAATTACGTATTAAACAAGCATTATATGGATATATTTCAGCATACGCAGTTTTTTATTTTAGATTTTTGCGGCCCATTTTGCAAAAAAGGCAGGTTATTTTTTTCCAAATTAAACTAAAATCTAATCAGCACCAGCGTGATCCACAAGCGACTTATCTACCAAATTTTGTGAAATTCGGTCCATTAGATTTTCAGCTAGAGTCGATAAAATCTTTTGAGGGCCATTTCGCAAAAAAAGGCGGGTTCTTTTATCTCGAATCGTACCCAAAACTAATCAGCACCAGATTCTCTCACAAGTGAATTACCTACCAAATTTTATGAAATTCACTCAATTAGGTTTTCAGTTAGAGTGGATACGGTATCTGCCCAGACAGACACACAGACACACACACAGACGTCACGCTAAAAATAGTTTTTTCGTATTCTAGAGGTCTCGAAACGTGTAGATCCGTCAAAAACTCGAGTTGCGATTTTCGACATGATTCCAATACTTTCCCTATACATTACCATGTATTGCAGGGGAAGTAAAAAATGTGATTCTTTCACCTTGCAATTTCATCAGTTCCAAAAACAATTTTCTAAACTAACGAAAATCAATGCCAACAGGCAAAATGAAAACTTATATCTTTCATAAATTAAATCAAAACAAGGCATAACTGTGTTTTAAAAAAATAGAGATATACCTAAGCCTACTCTAAAAGTACGAAGTATCTTGCAGTCTCACGATGTGAGCGAGGAGGCAGAAAGACACGATTTCGTAGCAAACATTTCGAAGGTTTGCCTGGGGCTTTCGAATGGGACTGCATATTTGGATTGCTCTTATGTATGTTGTATTCTCAAAGACACAGAACAAAACGCAGAAAACCCAACGAATTCTGAACAAAATAGACATTTCTGGGTACATACCTCCACTGCTGGATGCCATCGATCCGCTATGGTAGTCTGATATTTCAGACAAAGATATTTTTTTATGCATTGGTTTTAAATTTGATAATCCGGTTTAATATAAAATATGCAAATCTGTGTGTGCACGAGTATGCGCGGCATTTACTGTTTAAACTTTTACTACTATGCATCAAATATGTATAGGAAAAATATTGAAATGTATGATTTCCAAATTTGGGGTAGATTTACACATTTTGATTATCACTAAATACGTAATCTATTTTCAATATATGTCTTTGGATGAAATATTTCTTGAAAGAATTTTGCTATTCGAAGGAAATCGGGTTAATATTTCAATCGGAAATAATAAGAGAGCTATTGATTTCAATCGAATTAAAAAGGGAGAGGGGGGTTACTCTTATAACCTCAAAATATTAAGTTTTGTATACATTTATTGGATACATTGTTATAAGTAATTTTAAAAAATAATAATGGAAAAATTCCAATTAGAAAGTGTTTTAAAAAACATTCACAAATCTAACAGGTCTCTATACTTTTCTCATAACTGTCATTTTTAACTTTGCGTGCATTGCAAAGGTAAAACTAATTAACTCAGAATCTTAAAACTTTGCATGCTACTGTATTATGTGCATACTTACATATTACACCTATATTTAAATAACTGGCAATGAATTTTTAATAAAAAATTGCTTTTGTATATTTTTAGCATTTAATCAATAAACTACTTAATTGTGGTAAACTTTAATATAATTTTACGTAAAGGTTGAAATATGACATTTTAAACCATTATGTCAAAAATTTAAGAAAGCATGTATCACGGTTTATTCAGAAACCTGTGGGCAGAACTTCTATCGCGAGATACATTTTCAAAAACTATAAATTAATTTTTCATTAAAATAGAATGTTCTACCAAACTTTTAATAAATGTTTTTCTACAGAAATAGATAAAGAGTAAAATAATGCACCCTAAACATTTTATATCATTTAAAGAAATAATGATTCCATAAATTATTAAAGGAAGGTCTTAAAAAATGTCAAAAGAAAAACTGTTAAAATAATTATGTTTATATGTGAATATCCACAGGAAAGTAACAATATTTATGCGCTATATCGTAGTATTAAAATGAAATTATATATATATATATATGGGGGGGATGCTGTGATACACTGTTCTCGAGATATTGCTACACAACATTATTTCATCTCTAAAGCATAAATTGTTGAACTAGAAAATTAAATTCATAAACTATGATATCCTTTGGAATCCAAAACTTTGCATTAAATAATTTAACTTTTCCAATTTTACGTTTTGAAATTGATTTTATATGGGGGAATTTAGCGAATTTCGTTTTCACCAAGAACAAATTAACCACTATAGAATATAATATAAAAGAAAGTCCATCGCAATTTCAGAACGCTTGGAATTTCTGAATAGGCCCCTATCAAAAACCCTTTCAGCAAATACTAGGAGAACATGTCATCTGCATTTGCAAATGACGTTCATATCCCTAGCACTCTTATTTGAATAATAATTCTCTGAGATTTGCGTGCGCATAATGGAATGGGCGAATTAAAGAATTTTCAAATAGGGAACATTCAAGTACTGAAAATGGGATGAGACAGCCTAGTGGTTAGTGCACGGGGATTGCACTTAGACGACCTGAGTTCGATTTCCGGCTCTGCCCAAACTGACCCAGTATTTACGTGGAGTACGAGTAAGTTAAATATATGAGTCTGCAAATCCTTTCGAGAGGTTGGTGGTAGGGGAAAGAGTGTACGTTCCCTGTGGATGCCGCCCCCACTGGGTTCCGGACTAAATTGGGTGACCCTGTCCCGGTTCTCCAAATAGATGCCTTACAACTTCAGGTAGGTGAGGCGATTTGGGTCGAAAAATAAGTACTAAAAATAAATGCTTGAATTTTAAAATCTTAAAAACTGTTCCAATTCGAATAGTTTTGTGTGTGTATGATGAACCTACGCGCAGTATGTTGCGAGAGGTATTTCGTAGAAATTATTTTCCTACATCCATTCTCAAAAACAATATTTCATCTTCGGTTATCTCTCTTTCTTGGCATAATCCTGCATGATCACAGGCCATAAGCATAAAATCAACCAATGAAACAAAATTACATTACGATAGTACAGACCATGGAGTTAGAGAGAAGGAGAAACAAAATCTATGAATGAAACGTTTGAAAATACCACAATGCTTTGAGAATTATATATGTGTCGCTAGTGTTGGTGAAGTCCTAACTGTTGACGCAAAAGTACGACATAGTGATTAGGATATGTATTTTTGATTACTTTTGCATTAAAGTTCCTTAATTATAAATCGAAGTAATAAGAAGATGAAGTACGAAGTATCTTATAAGCAGAACAGGGTATAGATTATATGGAGATAGAAATAAATTGAAAGGTAAAATAAAGGTGAATGCAGTGGGATATGTTCCATTTTATTTTAAATTAAATTTGCATTGCACTGATAATTTTTTTTCTGTAAAAAGAACAATTTAAATAAATTTTATTTAATTCGATACCAGCCTTTCGCCACGGAAATGCGTACAATGCAGTGGGACTTACCCCAGCAGTTGTCTTACCCCAGCGCCATCTGAACGATCGTTCAGACGATCTTTCATAACATGACGTTTTAACTCCTCTGTACCTCCATTGTATGGACCTTTGTAATCATGTGATCAATCTAATTAGTTACCCGTTTCAATATGAACAACAACATTATAACGCTGGAACTCGTTCCACATGTTTTTAATAACATTTTTGTGGTATTTGTTGGTCACAAGAATGAGTTTACTTGAATTTATATTGCAAAGATTTAATTCAGGGGGACCACATAGATCTTTCAAGTAGAACATATGTGTTATGATAGTGATACTAATCAAACTAGTAGATAAAAATTTAAACAATTTTTACTTGCTTTGTTGGATAAATGATACCATTTACGAATATACAAAAATAATTTTAATATTTTAATATTTTTAAACTTTTATTTTAGAAAAAAATTAAATGATTTTGTTTGAACGAGTTTTTGCTTCATTTTACTTTCTCTAAATCCTAAATAAACTATTTGTTTTTACAAAACTCTTATAATTTTCGCGTAATCCTCCTGTCAATTTGAAGAAGATTGATAATTTTCCATTTTTCAAGTTTGTAATGCTTGTTAAAACTAAAACTAAAAACGCTAGCTATGAACAATAAGCAATAATGTATAGGTCTTTATGAGCTTTATAAGGATATATAAGAGTATTTTTGATAGAGTTCTTTAAGAGATATTGTGGTTATAATTTTGATATTACTTTCCTTATATACATAATGTATAAGGAAAGTATTGTGACGGGGTCGAAAATTCGAATTCGAGTTTTCGACGGGAGAGCACGTTTCAAGCATCCCTGATCACGAATCAAACATTTTTGAAGTGATGTCTGTGTGTGTGTGTGTGTGTGTGAAAGTATGTGTGTGTGTCAGTGAGTCTGTGCAGACGATAACTGACGAACGAATGGACCGATTTGAACGAAATTTGGTACAAAAATCACAATCCGTAAACACTGGAAGCCTATTGTTTTTAAACGTAATCAAATGTTCAGAACCCCCTAAATTTTCGAGTGAAATTTTGAAAAAATCGTTAAAAAATCAAAGCCGGTAATAAAGTTACGCAAATAGACATTTCTTATGTAATTTTTCATTAGAAAGCGATTAACATAAATTTTAGAATGCTAACATGAACCGTTCTCGAGATATTGCACATTTTTCAAAAAAATTATCTAAAAGCCATATAAAATAAAAAAATATATATTTCCTATTGAGAAACATATTCACTTTTCATATGTAATACCATGCGATAAATTGGGTGACATCATTCTCGTGGATCTAGCTAGTTCCATTCATGAGAAAAGATACTTTGAGTAATACTTTTGTATTTGAACACCAATAGTCATTTATCTGCTATAAGAATAACTTATTTCTTCCTCAGTAAAGCTTGGCGAGATTTTGGCGACGGATTTGGCGGAATGTCGCCAACTTGGCGACTAATTGAAATGTTGTCAAATTAACGAAAATCTCGCCAAATGAATTAAAATGACGCTAAATCAAAGAAAATGAGGACTAATTGTCGAAAAAATCTGCTATAAAAATAACTTATTTCTTCATCAGTAAAGCTTGGCGAGATTTTGGCGACGGATTTGGCGGAATGTCGCCAACTTGACGACTAATTGAAATATTGTCAAATTAACGAAAATCTCGCCAAATGGATTAAAATGACGCTAAATCAATGAAAATGAGGACTAATTGTCGAAAATTCAATATTTTGGAAATAATATCACAAGTATCTCCTCTCAATCTCCCAAGTATCTACTATAAGAAAAATCTATTTTTTTTTACTGTAAAAGTAGTAAATTCATTGCATTATATAAGGAAAGTCATGTGTTGCCCACATCAGAATTTTTTTATGTTTTGATCCCAAATTTGAAGGAAAGCTGTAATATTTAAAATAGCACGAGTATTGCAACTCAATGTATTTTCTTGGTATAATATCTGTTCACAAGCACGAGACATGCTGTTTTTTCAAGCAGCTTAATACGCATTCCTCGGTATAATATTTGTGCACAAGCACAAGATATTTTGTTTTGTTTTTACAAACAAATTTGGAAGTAATTAAACTTGGGAATTCTAACGATCTTTAATAATGGATGACGCTGAAAGAGAAGAAATAGAAGTATGGAGTTCTAGTACATATTTATGTGCCAACAGGGAAGTTTATGGATTTACCTGAATCCAAAGTTTCGTCAGAGATATTGATTAAGTCTAATTTATATGCCGCCAAGCAAGTTTGTAAAATAATTTGATATTTTGAAGTCGGTGGTCGGGGTATCTCGTTAAAATCGGAGGAAAAACTATGAACTAGTTTGCGAGTCATTTATATCCCTTTGAAAACCCCACAAGAATATGCAATTGAATTTTCGATCAGATTCTTAGTATACAAAATATAGTGGTTTCAATTTCGATATTTTGGACTATTTTGAAAACATCGTTATGATTTCAATATTTCAGTATTTTGAATTGTTTTAAATTTTTCTCAAGAAATGTGTTATTCACATAAAACCATTTACACTCCTTCACACCGGAGCTGCTGCTGATTTTTTGAATAAGATTTTCTTTTGCATAGTACTCCGCGAAAATAGTCGTCTTCATTGAAAATTGGCTCAGAGAGGTTCTTTCTCGTGGTCGCTACAGTATTGCCAACGCTAGAATGAACATAATGGCTAAAATCGTAGCAAAACATATCATAGATAGCCATTATAAGCAGTGGCAAATAGCCAATTTTATGGCTGTTTAGAAATTATTTGATGCTAAACACCCAAAAAATTGGTTAAATTTATCCATAAAATGGTTAAATTGATACAATAAGTGTAGAAAGATTCACACTTTTAGGCCACCGTGGGAGGTTTTAGAGGGTCTTAAAAGACTTCCCAACGCCCACCATTTTGTCCACCTTCGGGGAAGAAAACGCAAATCCGGCTCCATTTGGTTCTTCCCCGTAGTCAGCACACTGTAAAACATTTGCAAGAATGTTACTGAAAGTTTAAGGGGAATCAGCTGTCTTAATGGGGAGTAAGGTTTCTAATAGTTATGATAATATATATATATATATATAAATAAACGCTTCGGCAGACGATAATTAGCTGAATATTTCAGAAATGAAGCTAGAATTTTCATGAACGCCTGTAACTGTGACTTTTCTTATCAGTTTGCCGAAATTATCAACAAAATAGCTGAAAAAACAAATAGCAAAGTTTGCAGAATGTTTTACAGTGTACTATAAATATGCAAAAATTTAAGACTTTCAGGTCACCGACAGGAGGCTTCTGCAGGTTTTGTAATGGATTTTAGACCCCCCCCCCCCCATTTTTCGCCGCCCAAAAGAGGGAAATCGAAATCGAAGATCTGGTTCCATTAGGTTCTGTCTTGTGGTCAATACTATAAATGTATAAAACTCCAACCTTCTAGGATGCAAACTATGAATAAATCCCTAACAGTCTTCATAATGCTGTTTCTTTTAATTTCATAGTCCTTACATGATGACTATCCCTCAGCTACAGTATCAATCGTCCTATTTGAGCATTTCAGTAGAAACTTTTCAAATTTTCTCTAAATGATTTTTTTTTATATAAACCAGAGAAAATAAATCGCTGAAATTGCAAGCATCAAATAAACCAAAATAAGTGTAAAGCAACAGCAAAAAACTTCCAGAAACCTGAAAACCATTTAACTTTTAACCATTTCTTTAGAGTTGAAATCTATCCTTCCGTAAATATCAAGAGTGTGATTTTTCGATCCTTCTAGTTCAGAAAGAAAGAAAAAAAAAGAAATAATCCGATGAAAAATAAATTCGTGTATTTCCTATAATCCTTCCGTGGCCTATCATCAGAAATTGACTTCAGACTGTCTTTCTCGTAACTGAGCAATCGAAAATGATCCTAACCGAGCAGCCGGCACCTCCCCTATGATGTTCCAATTAACTCCACTGTCTCATTAAATTCGAAAGCTGGTCAGTAGAACAACGCAACAGGACAACATGATTTTAACACGTTTTCAAACTTTTTTTTCTACGATTTCTGGAAAGTAAATGAAAAAGAATTATCTCAAAGCAGCGAATTCTTTAAAATTCCGAAATTATAAAGAATCGAGAATTACAGTTGTATTGGAAGATTTTCAACGTTTACCTGGATATACAATATATTTATTTACTGGCAATTTGTGTGTCTACTTTGTATTTGGATAAAGTATTAGGCATCCTTAAGCTTAGAACTAATAATCAGCCAAAGGAATCGAACCCGATTCTATTGAGTAACCATTAAGAATGTGAACCCAAACACCATACAGGCCACATCAAGTAATACCTTTAGTTTAATGATAGCATTACGCAAGTATTTTCTTTTGTATAGTTCCACTCTGAATGCAATATCACCTTACAGGGTAGGCATTTCGACTGATGTCTCTCCTGACCAATGCGCAGACACTCGAGTCAGAGCAAAACATTTCTGCATCCTCTTTCGTTCATGTACAAAGAAAATCTTTTATACATTTATTTCGAATAATAAATAATTAAATTAAAAGTTACTTGGTCGTAAATTATTTGCATGCGCACTATCTATCTTGATTCCCCTGACGCTTCGATACTGCCTAAAAAAATGAAAGTATATTATCACGCTCACTTTGCAGGTAATAGCATCCATGCAGTAATTTCAAGCATTTTATGCACTCTGCAACATGGAATAGTCAATGTCTTCGATGATACTTTTGTGATACTTTTGCTTTGTTGCTGGGTCACTGCAACTGCAGGACAAATTTGAATGCTGTAGGATGAAGAATTCAAGTATATAACAAGAAAGATCTATGATGCATAAAGCATTGATTATGAAACACTTTCCAACTGAAATACAATTTCATTTAAACATCTCTAAAATGAGATACAGTCAGCGGTAATATTTTTTAAATTGTCACAATACTACAATAATTTATTATATTTGAAAACTTCATCGAAAAGAAATTAACTTTATTCAAATGACGTCATTGAAATATAACGCCTGACTCTCTATGAAAAAGCAGTAAAATTGCATTCATAAACTTTTATTCTATTCCTTTCATTCATCACAATGCTACAACAATTTATTTTACTTAAAAACTTAAAACCATTGAGGTTAAAGTAATTTAACTCTGTGCTTAAAACTTCACCGAAAAAGTCTGCTATAAAATAGTCTGTTATCTTATGTAAAATCAATTACTTTTTCAGTCATATTATCTATATTGCAGACTGCAGCGCTAAATAATTTTGCGTTAAAGAAACTCAGCAATTCTTATACAACTAATCTTACAGCTTGATGTTTTCACAGTCTCCATAAGTGAAAATTAGGCTTCGTTGTGGAAATAATCAAAGTTTGATGATCATTTAAACTCAAAAATATTTTTTAATTGAGTTGTTTCAGAACACTGATACACAGAAATTACGCAAAAATAAAGCGGTTTTAGGATGGACACAACACTAAATATAAATTAAAAAGAAAAATCACGATTTTGTTTGAAGTGAGTCACGTGATCTCTTCATATAATGGGTACAATTATTATTTTAATTTTTATTTTAAAAACTACTGAATATATTTTTCTGAAATTTTTTTATATATTTTATGAGATAATTTGAATATTTCCTAAAACTTTCCAAGCAATTTGTGAATTTTAAATTCGCTTAAAACATGTTTGAAAAATTGGGTCCCATGTATTTCATTTTTTAACCCGGGTTCAATCCAAAACTAATTGGATGATATTATTCATTTATATTCCTATAGGTCCCACGGACCGGCTGAACAACATACTAAAATTTAATTTTGATAAAGTCATTTCTACGGCAGTTATCGTGCTAACGGACAGACAGACATAATGAACAAAGTCATAAACACTTTTC
Organism: Amaurobius ferox; assembly: GCA_951213105.1. Taxonomy (NCBI): domain Eukaryota; kingdom Metazoa; phylum Arthropoda; class Arachnida; order Araneae; family Amaurobiidae; genus Amaurobius; species Amaurobius ferox. The sequence goes on from OX578140.1 coordinate 19,257,665, forward strand.
AACTATGTTGTAAAGTGTTAAAAAGGGGGAAAGTCGATAACGGAATTTTTAGAGATACATCTACTATACCCTATTTTACAACATATTGATTTTTACTTTCCTTGCAATACATGGCAATGTATAGGGAAAGTATTGGAATCATGTCGAAAATCGCAACTCAGGTTTTCGACGGATCTACACGTGTCAGGACCTCTAGAACACGAAAACAGCTTGACATCTGTGTATATATCTGTGTGTCTGTGCAATGTATGTATCCACTCTAACTCAAAAACTAATGGACCGAATTTCATTAAATGTGGTCATTTCATAAAATGTACGGTAGGTCACTTGTGTGTGACTCTGGTGCTGATTAGTTTTGAATACGATCCAGAACAAAAGAACCCACCTTTTCTTGCGAAATGGCCCGCACAAATTGCCTTGTATCCACTCTAGCTGAAAAACTAATAGATCAAATTTCACAAAATTTGGTAGATAAGTCAATTGTAGGTTACCCTGGTGCTGATTAGATATTTGTACGTATCAATTAAATGCTTGTTTTATACGTGATTTTTAACAATGAAAATAATAAGACCAACTCCGTTACACGAGGACTAGCCTTTCTCGAGATATTTTAGTTTTTTCGCATTTACGCTGTGCCACAGTTGAAAAAAAGTCTAGTTACCAACTGAGAACAAAAATTGAATTAAAAGTACCAATTCAATGTCATTTAAAAAATTGTTGGTGTTATTTTGTGCAATTAAACTTGATTTAATGAATTGTTGAAGAAATAAACCGAATGTGAATATGAGTCTGTAGGGAAAGTCAAGTGCTGCCCACATCAAATTTTTTTTCTCACAAATTGTGACCCTGGCCTGGATCCTATGCAATACATCCTTTTGCCCCTCCCCCTCCTATTATCAGCTCTGAGGATTACAGACGGACAAAAGCTGTTGCCGATAGGTGTCCTGTTTTAGACTATAGAAGATTTAAAATGTATTTTTATTAACACTTTACAACATAGTTGAAAAGTGTTTATGACTTTGTTCATTCTGTCTGTCTGTCTGTCTGTCCCTTAGCACAATAACTGCCGTAAAAATGACATTATCAAAATGAAATTTTAGTATGTTTTTCAGACGGTCTGTGGGACCTATGGGAATATAAATAAATGATATCACCCAATTAGTTTTTTATTGAACCCGGGTTGACAAATTGAAGTACATTGAACCCTATAGGACCTAATTTTTCAAACATTTTTTAAGCAAATTTAAAATTCACAAACTGCTTCGAAATTTTTAGGAAATATTCACATTATCCCATAAAATAAATAAAAAAAAAATCAGTAAAATATGTTAAGTAGTTTTTTAATTAAAAATTATTTAATATAGGGAAAAAAACAAATTCAATTAAATTCTGACTTTTGAGATATCTTCCAGAAAGAAAAAAGAGATATATTATATAATAAATATCTTTACAGGTACGCTCACACTATTAGTACCCTGGATGAATTTGACTCGGATCATCTACCGGTACTGGTGACATTCGACCTGAACACGCCTCTTCCAGCCTCTTTGGGACAAGAGAGGGTCAACTGGGAAGTATTCAAAAGAGCACTCTTCGAGCCGCACTTAGCAGTACCTAACATAATGAGCACGGCGGATATTGACTCTGCCACGCACACACTCACAACAGAAATCAAGAGAGCAATTGCCTCTGCTACAACACATCGTGAGTCTCCAAAAATGCCCACACTTTCCCACCATGTCAAACAATTAGTCAGGCAAAGGAATAGAATACGTAAGACATGGCAGGCTAACAGAGACCCCGCCCTTAAAAGGGAGCTTAACAGACTCACGTGCAAAGTCAGGGAAAAAATTGTCGCAGAAAAGCAGCAACAGTATAAAGAACTAATCGAATCCCTTAGCCCAGAAGACGTATCGCTCTGGCAATTCGCAAAAAGACTCAGGAAACCTCAAATTAAGCTCCCGCCACTAATAGATGGTGCTAAAATCGCGTACTCAGACGAGGAAAAAGCCGAGGCGCTCGCAAGCCATTATGAAAAACAATTCCAACCAAACCACGATCTAATGTGTCAGGACACCCTAAGAATGGTTAGTCAAACTTTAAATAACTTCAGGAATTCCCCAGTAACGGCTGAGACTGACCCAGCTACCCCGCAGGAGATAGTAGAAATTATTAAAAATCTCAAAAACCGTATAAGCCCAGGGCACGACAAAATCAGAAATATTGCGGTTAAAAACCTACCCTTAAACGTAATATGTTACTTGACTATCTTAATAAATAAAATATTAAAACTAAACTATTTCCCCAAAGAATGGAAGGAAGCGATAATTATAACAATCCATAAGCCTGGTGAGGATGCCACAATTCCAGCCAACTACAGACCAATTAGCTTGCTACCGACACTTAGTAAAATTACTGAGAAAATTATTCTTAAGAGACTGAACACGCACCTTAGTGAGAATGACATTATCATTCCGGAGCAGTTTGGATTTCGGCCAAAGCACTCCACCACTCATCAATTGCTGAGAGTGGTAGAGTACATATCTTCTGGTCTCAATAACAAGACACCCACAGCTGCGATTTTTCTGGACATACAAAAAGCCTTTGATAAAGTATGGCACTGTGGATTAGCGTACAAATTGATCACTTTAAAAGTCCCTGACGCTCTTGTCAAACTTTTAATCTCATACTTAAATAACAGACACTTTCAAGTCAGAGTAGGAGGTAACTTATCTACACCCAAGCTCATTAAAAGTAGTGTACCGCAAGGTTCTATCCTGGGCCCGACACTCTTTAACATATACCTGAACGACATCCCTAGGACTCCAAACACAGAGCTGGCACTCTATGCAGACGACAGTGCGATACTTGCAAAACACCCCTATGTCTCAGTAATGCACAGACAGCTACAACAACACTTAGACATACTCCAAACTTGGCTGGAAAAATGGCGAATAAAATTAAACCCCAATAAATGTCATTGGATTTATTTCTCTAGAAAACGTAAACCTCCGCCGCCTCTGTACATAAACAACCATGCCCTAAAAGCGGAAAAATCTACTAAATACCTAGGTGTAACGATAGATTCCCACCTAACCTGGAAACAGCACGTAACGAACTTAATCAAAAAAGCGTATATGGCCACAGGAGCCTTATACCCAATGATAGGAAACGGAAATCTAAGTTATCAAAATAAACTTCTAATTTATAAATCGGTCATCCGCCCGGGAATGCTGTATGCAGCACCCGTATGGGGATATGCCTGTAAAACTACAATAGACCTCCTAGAGACAAAACAAAACAAAATCCTACGGATTATCAGGAAAGCTCCCAGGTACTTAAGAAACTCGGTAATTAGGAATGACTTCAAAATAAAAACTGTTAGAGCCCAAATTAAAAAGCTAGCGCTTAAATTTTACAGAAATTTGCCATCCGTCCCAAACGAACTGTTATTCAATCTGCATGACTATGATCATCGCAAGGCCAAATCTCGTAAGAGACCCCGCGCTGTTCTAAACATCGATAATCGGAATTAAAAGATCCCACCTCAAACATCTGATTTTTAAATAAAACTCGCGACTTTTATTTTATAAAAAAAAATATTCTAAACTCTAAACTGCCAAAACGCTAGGTAACCCTTAGATCTGCATCAACCCCCCAAACTGCTTGAACTCTAAATGTGCAACAAACTGCCACACTAGGAGCTAGGACAAATAATAAAAAGTAGTAAATAAAAACCTCGAACCTCCAATTAGGGTCACTGAATTAATGTCACAGTTTGACGATAAGAACCACATATTGAAACTGGAGATTAAAGGCGCTTCGCGCCTGGTGCTCTGTCTTGTACGACACTACTACCGGTCTTTAATCATTTTATATATGAGAGAGGCTTCACATTTTAAAATAAATTCTACACACTAAAATATTCGATTTGCTGAATAAATGTGAAACTCGAATTATCAAAAAAAATGACAATATTCAGGGGTTGCTTATTGCGAGACCGTTGATTTTCAACGGATATTCGATTAATTTTATATAATTGTGAAAACTTATTTGAAAAACGTGAAATATCTCAAGAACGGTTTTGGTTAGCGTCCAAAGTTTGTGTCATTCGTTTCATAGTGAAAATTTAAGTATGAAATAATTATTTATTTAACAGTATTAAAGGGCTTAATTTTTACATTTTTTTTTTCAAAAATTCCTTTAAAAGTCATGTAATATTTCAAGAACAGTTAATTCTAGCGTTCTAAAGTTTAATTCATTTGTTTACTATAAACACTGGACATATGAAATGCTTACGTATAATTCATTTTTATAATTTGTATATTTTTAAAGATTTTTTTCTCAAAAATTCATTCAAAAACTGAAGTGTCTTCCAAACATTCGATCATGTTGAAAATCCAAAATTTCCAGTATTCTTTTGATTGTAATAATTGTATCAAACTACGCTCACAACGCTCCATTCGTTAGGAAGTTATCGCATCCACACACACAGACATTCCATCAAAAATATTCGATTCGAGTTAAGGGATGTTTGAGACGTGTGCTCTCCCATAGAAAACTCGAATGCAAAGTTCCGACCTCGTCAAAAAACTCTCTCTGTGCATTTTATTATATATGTAGGGAAAGTGAATATTAGAGAAACAATGGATTCGATTATATTGTATTATAATGAACGTAGAAAAAAATCCAGTGAAAAATTATTCTTTTATTTCCTCTTTCTTCTGTGGCTTCTCGTGAGATATTGACATCAAACTGAACCCCTCGCAACCGCGAAATAAAAAAAAAATTCTAACCAAACAATGGGAACCTCCTCAACGGTGTTCCAATTAACTCCATTATCTCATTAAATTCGAAATCCGGTCAGGCGAACAACGCAACAGGACAGCATTATTTTAACACGTTTCAAGTGTTGTTTTTTCCTACAGTCCTGGAAGTGAACGAAAAGTGTGGTGTTTTTTTCATGAGGAATTACTTCTTTAAAAATTATGGTTATTTAGTCGTGTTTAGAAAAACATCTTACGCTTTGAACAGAAATATTTTCTGCAAATATATATCGATATAGGAGAATTTGTGGTTAAGTAGTAAGTTTTCTGTGCAATAGTCTAACTTAACGTTACTTAGGAGAGGTCATATATATATATATACCTGGATTAGCTGGATTTTCATGAATTCTATTCATAGTTTTTTTTATATTAGCCTCACATCTCCATTCTATTGTATTTCGATATTCTGTATTATATTCTCCATCTTGTATTCTATATTCTCTTGATTTTCTTATTTTTCGATAATTTAAAATATCTTGTTTCTTGTTCACTTTTTAATAATTTAAATTGTAAAATGTAGATATATATATATATATATATATATATATATATATATATATATATATATTTGAAATGTAATAATAAGAATTATGTAAAAAAAAAAATAATAATAAAATAAAAATACAATTCAAGTAATATTAACATCACCATAGAAGCAAATTCACGGCCATAATGCCGATAAGAGAAAAGAACAGAACCTTCCCAAATTCGATGATTAATTAAAATAAAATTCATCTTCAGGTCTGAGTATTTAATTCTAATTAACCCAAACAAATGCCTGTTTCAGATTAAGCAATAGTACATTACTATAAATGCTTAAACTCAGACTACAGGCATCAAAAAATGAAAAAAGGATACATTAAGAAAATTGTATTACCATGCGGCATGAACCCTTCTTCTCCTACCACGTGTATACACGATCAACCTCAACAGCTTAATCTAGAAGCACCGGAATGAACAAGTCGAAATTCTACCAGGGAGGCAGTACGAACGTTCACGGAAATACTCCCAAACCCGTCCAGTGAGTCTAAGCTGGAGACTGGACAAGCAATTCAGAATACAACATCCCAAACATGCAGAACTGAATATGAATATGAATCAAAGATGAAAATTCCTACTAAACAAGTAATTCATAGGAAAACTGGATAATCGAGAATGCCACTATACACCATTATAAGGGCGCTCAAAACGTAGTTTCAATACTGACAAAAGTTACATTTTTTTGCGAAAATAAAATTCAAAACATTAATGTTAATGCATCTTATTTTCCGATTTTTTGATTTTTCTAATGTTTTTGACTTAGTTTATTATTTTTCATTTTTATTTATATATATAATTAATAAATAATTATATATAATATACACATATACATACACATACATATATATATATATACATAAATATATATACATACACACATACACATACATATATATATACATATACATACACATACATATATATATACATATACATACACATACATATATATAGTATATATATATATATATATTTTTTTTTTTTTTTTTTTTTTGTATGTTAGTCACTATAATTGGGAATGTTTTCTAGGATGTTATCGAGTGAAATTTATACACTGAGTTGATAATTTTAATAACAAAATTGGGGGGATATGCATTATTAGTCGCTGCACTCAATAATTCCATAAAGTGCGCTAATTTATAATATTCATCACAAATTTTATTGATTCTAAGAGCCTGGTTTATTATAATATTTCTAAATACAGATATATGCAGACAAGAGTCAAAATGTTGAATTTTTGATGTATTAAATTTAAAATCCTGTCTTTTATCATACAAGTTTATAACCATATTACAATTTTGTAAATTTAAATTTAAATCTAAAAAGGTTGCAACATTTGTGTCATTATTACTTGCATTTAATTGTAAATTTTTTGGATAAAAGTTTAATACTATAGGGATATTATTATTAGGGGATACACATAAAATGTCATCTAAGTATCTAAACATGTGCATATTATGCAAGCTTGGATTAAAGTTTTTTTCATAGAAGAATAAATACAGATTAGCTAACAATGATGAGGCACACACCCCTTGTGGGATACCAACCTGTTGTTTAAAAATAGTACCACCATGTTGAATATAATTCTCATAAAGAGTGAAGTTAAGTAATTTTTTAAAAAGAAAATTTGAATATTTTAGGTTGATATTATATTTTTCAAAAATTCCTAAAATAATTCTATACAGATCATCTATATTAATATTATTAAACAAATCTTTGAAATCAAAGGTATAAATACTACGAATATTAGTAAGAGTTTTCAATTTCTTAACTACTTCAAAACTGTTTTTTACAATATGACAATTATTTGAGATTTCATCTGACGAGGATACTTCATGTAATATCTTTAATAATAATTTTCCAGCATTAGTAATGTAAGAATTATGCCCACTGGTAATGGTTCGAAAAGCAGCAGGGGATTTATGAAACTTGGGTACTAAAACAATATATGGAATGTTATTACAACTATTTTTTAGATGGATTTGCTTATATTTGGCTGATAATCTATTGTATAAGATTTTAAGGTTAGTTTTATGTAAATTATAGATATGATTATTAAGTAAGTGTGACTGAAGGGTATTTTTATAATAATATTTACATATAATTGAGTAGTTTCCACTTGCCTTATCGACATATGTAATGACAAAATCATTTTGTATTTCTTTAATAATGTGTGTGTGTGCGCGCGTGTTTTCGAAGCTACATATTGGGCTCAGTTCAACTATCTTACAACAATGGGATTTAAGATATATATATATATATATATATATAGCTAGATTAGCTGGATTTTTAAATTATCTGGATTTTCATGAATTCTATTCATAGTTGTTTTTTTATATTAATCTGACATCTTCATTCTATTGTATTAATAATATTTTTATTTTTACTTCCACTTAAACATTAGCCTTTCTATTATTAGCTCCTCCTTTTAGTAACTTTGATTGTATATTATCACTTATTCTTGCCTTTTCGCATTATTGTTATTTATTTCTTACGAATGGCAATAGTAGATCATTTCTTTTTCCTTTGCGAATGGCAACACTGGTCTCTTCATTCTGGCTTCCCTGGTTCGACAGGTTCGTGCTTTGTAGTGTTATTTTCCAAGTATTCTTGTTTCCTTTCATTTTTTCTTCTTTATGTATGTTGTCCAAGTAGAAATAGTTTACAGATATAATCTATCTATTTCTTCAGAAACATACATTTTTTGTGTTTGCTTCGACAAAACACTTGAACCCGAGGAAGAGTTTTGGAGAAGTGAGCAAATTCGTGATTTAGGCCTAGCCCTTGTCCACGTGTATAGCATTAATGCTTAGATTTCATTTGTTTTTCTTTTATCGATTCCATACCATTGATTTTTCATGATTTTATTTAACTTGATGATTCAAAATTTGTATTTTTTTCCATTTGATTGAAGATTTGCTGATTTATACTTTAATTTGTAGGCTTGTTAGAAAGTTAGGTTTTTCGAGTTACAGCTTCTCACATTTCTTTCATTGGACTTTCAAACTATTTATATATATATATATATATATATATATATATATATATATATATATATATATATATATATAATTGAAGAATTTTCATTTACTTGTATTATATATATCTGAGTTTGATCATTTATTGAAAAGTTTTGTATAGCAAAACTGAAACAATATGTCTGAAGTGATTATTTGAAATCAATAGTGACTATACGACAAGTTTGTGAAGATGTAAAGAGAACATTATAAATAAAACATTATAAATAAAACACGTACTAAATTGGTATAAAATATCCCTTTTTCCCTGTTCTATATATAAATTGAGGAATTGAAAAAGAATGACATTAGATTAAATTTTCTATTTTGTGTTATAAATCATATATGTAATACAGGTACTTAAGGTACTAATCCCCTTGTTCCCTGCATAAATATACATGGTGCAAAGCAAGAAGAGAGTATAAGATGAAAAGTTGCAAAACAGAAAAAAAAAATTTGCACGTGGACTATGCCCTTCTGGCTCCCAAGAATTTTTTGAATATGAATAAATTTAAAAAAGTGAAAAACATTTCTGAAACCATGTACGTTATCAAGGGTTATCAACCATACCTGATTCGTTAATGATGATTCTACGTTTCTGTGTACATTACTATAAATTGCATTACAGAATTAATAAACATGGCCCGACGTAGAAAAAAGTAGAAAATGGATCAGATATAAATATAAAAATAATCAAATATACCAGCGTATGGCTATGTATTTATGAGAATACAATGTAATGCATAAGATGAAAAGGAATAATAATAATAAAATAACATAAATTGAGTTACCGCCTTGTGCTTCTAACATTGTAGAGTAAGTGATACACACACACTAAGCATTTTTTCAACTCAAAACAGTTTACAGTTAATTTGATAGACCAACAGAGCAACTGTTGGAAGTGAAACATGGAGATGATAAATTGTTTATATTTATTAATCTAAAATGTTTGAGATTGCCTATATGTTGCTGTAATTGGAGAAAGGTTTTGAATTTAAAATTAAATTGTGTTTTAATAAATGGAAAAATAAGGTTTGGCGGGTATGTATTTTGTATAGTTGTGTTTATGAATTTAATAAGATGTTTTTTGCAGTAACACATTTTTAACACTTGACAACATAGTTGAAAAGTGTTTATGACTTTGTTCATGCTGTCTGTCTGTCCGTTAGCACGATAACTGCCGTAAAAATGACTTTATCAAAATGAAATTTTAGTATGTTTTTCAGACGGTCTGTGGGACCTATGGGAATATAAATAAATAATATCACCCAATTAGTTTTTTATTGAACCCGGGTTGAAAAAATGAAATACATTGAGCCCTATGGGACCTAATTTTTCAAACATGTTTTAAGCAAATTTAAAATTTACAAATTGCTTCGAAATTTTTAGAAAATATTCACATTATCCCATAAAATATATAAAAAAATCTCAGTAAAATATATTAAGTAGTTTTTTAATTAAAAATTATTTAATATAGGGAAAAAAACATATTCAATTAAATTCTGACTTTTGGGATATCCTCCAGAAAGAAAAAATAGATATATTATATAATAAATATCTTTCCAAAAGTTTGATCATTTTGTATATGAGAGAGGCTTCACATTTTAAAATAAATTTGGTAGATAACAATTTTTCAAATTTTTTTTTAATTTTATATAACTCTTCGTAATATACTTATCTGATGGCATTTTTAATGCACTTTCTTACGTTCTAGAGAGTTAAAATTTGGTACACAGCTTAAATTTGTTGAACATTTTATTCTACAAAAATTTGGTGAATCTTTAAATATAAGATCATACATTTTTTTCGAAATGACCTGCAAATAATCCCCGTTCACTTCTATAAATCATTGTTGTAATATTGCTAAAAATTCTGATGTGGGCAGCACATGGCTTTCCCTGTAGACTCTTATTCACGTTCTCTTTATTTCTTCAGTAATAATTTGAGTTTATCTGCACAAAATAACAGCCATAAGTATTTTAAATGACATTGAATTTGCACGTTAAACTTAAATTTGGTTCTCATATGATAGCTGGACTTATTGTCAAAGGTGGCGTAGCGAAAACGCGAAAAAACTGGAATATCTCAAGAACGGCTAGTCCTAGAGTAATGGGGTTAGTCTTATTCTTTTTGTTGTCAAAAATTACGTATAAAATAAGAATTTAATTGATATAATTGAGCACACGTAGTCTTTTATTTTTATATTTAACGATTTTTGCGGGCCATTTCGCAAAAATAGCCCGTTCCTTTTTCCCGAATCGTACTAGAATAACCTACAAATGATTTATATACCAAATTTTGTTAAATTTGATATATAAATCACTTGTAGGTTATTGAAATATTATACACCAAATTTTGTTAAATTTGTTCCATTAGTTTTTAGCTAGAGTGGATAAAGCAATTTCTGCCGGCCATTTCGCAAAGAAGACAGATTCTTTTATTACGAATCGTACTATAATCTAATGAACATCAGGATTTCCCACAAAAAACATACCTACCAAATTTTATGAAATTCGGTCCATTAGTTTTTCAATTAGAGTGGATGTAATATCCTCACAGACACACAGAAACATAAACAGATACACCCTTACACACACAGACGTCTTCCTAAAAATAGTTTTTCATGTTCTAGAAGTCCCAAAACGTGTAGATCCTTCGAAAATTCAAGTTCCAATCTTAGGCACGATTCCAATACTTTGAATACATACACACACATATTATCTGTGTATCTAAATTCCGTGATTATGCAGTTACAAAAGTTGTGATTTTAAATGATCCCTAAACTTTTATTATTTCTTCAACGAAGCCTAATTGTAACTTATGCAGAATGCAAATATCTCAAGCGATTGTAAGGTGAGTTACATAAGAATTGCTGAATTTTTTTCACACAAAATTATTTAGCTCTGGAGTCTGGAATACAAGTTATATGAATGAAATATTCATTGATTTTGCATAGAGAATCAGATGATTTATATTTCGATACAGTTTTAAATATTTAAGTATAATAAATTACTGTAGTACTGTGATAATGTAAAAGATATCACCACTGAATGTATCACATTTTAGAAATTTTTAAATGTAATTGCATTTCAGTTGGAAAGTGTTTCATAATCAATGCTTATGCATGATTAATCTTTCTTGTTATTCTTAACATAAAAATATTATAACTGATTATTTATAATATTTTTATATACTGATTTTGATAGATTGGATAAATAATGTTGCATTTTATTTACTTTGAAGTTATATGATTCAGTTCTGTCGTATATTTTAATTTTTAATGTGTCTTCATTATGAATTTTTATACTAACGTCTATGTAATTGATCCAGTGATGTATATACATTTTCAATTAGTTGTAGATTAGGAGGATAAAACTGAAAGTTTAACATTGTGGCATCATTAGTAATTTTAATAATAATTATATCATCAGTGAATCTGTACATGATATATGACTGTTGAAAGGGTACTGAAGTTCGTAAAAATGTAGATACAGGTTGGCCAGCAGTGTGGATGAGTTTCCTCCCAGTGGATTTCCCTTATTTGTATATCTATACATATATATAAAATAAAAAATGAGAGAAAAAATTGAAAAAGAAGGAAGGCTTAGCGAGATGCTTACTTATAGGAGGTAAGGGGTTGTGACCTTACAACCCAGTTGTTAACATGCATGTCTCAAATGCCGCGGCATTATACTACTGGACGCCAGCACTTACTGAAGCCAGCTCCCGAAGTGATAATAATAATTACCACAAAAGCGTTTTAAAAGAAAGTCCAAGGAATATGCATTTCCTCTCGCTTTAACCTTTACCAGTTCGTCAAACTTCATGTTGTCAAAATCCATATACCACTTTTGCTTCCCATATACCACTTTTTTGGTATTGTGCTGCGATCCTGTCTTGATGGCTCAATTATAACATGGTTTGCGATTATTCAACTTTTGAGATGAGATAAAAATGATTTCAATCCGATTCCATATTTGTTATTTTTACTATAGTAATTATTAATATAATGTTTCAAAAATGGTATGGGATATTGTTGTTTATATACCTGTTGTAGGAATTCTTCATCATATCTGATTCTAGTGACGCCATTTTTGTTGATTCCTTGTATTCTTGTCAATCCTCCTAAGAATACATTTCTAAAGATGTTTATGTGTAGATTGGAATTCCAATGTATTATTCTAGAGATGGGTATACTAGAATACAAAGACAAGAATACAAACAATCATAAAAAATGACGTCATTAGAATCAGGTATGATGAAGAATTCCTACAACAGGCATATAAACAACAATATCCCATACCATTTATGAAACATTATATTAATAATTACTATAGTAAAAATAACAAATATGGAATGGAATTGAAATCATTTTTATCTCATCTCGAAAGTTGATTAATCGCAAACCATGTGATGAGCCATCAAGACAGGACCGCATCATAATACCAAAAAAGTGGTATATGGGAGGCAACATGAAGTTTGACGAACTAGTAAAGGTTAAAGCAACAGAAAATGTATGTTCCTTGGACTTTCTTCTTAAAAGGTTTTGCGATAATTATTATTATCACTTCGGAGGTTGGTTTCAGTCAGTGCTGGCGTCCAGGAGTGTAATGCAGCGGCATTTGAGACATGCACGTTGACAACTGGGGTGTAAGGTCACAACCCCTTACCGCCTTTAAGTAAGCGTCTCGCTAAGCCTTCCTTCTTTTTCCATTTGTTCTCTAATTTTTTGTTTTTTATATATTATATTGTGCATAGTATTTATTGCTGCCTAGCGCATATATGCTATTTCACTAAAATATCTTTCATATTTTACTTTACATATTTTATATTATATATATATACATATATATATATATATATATATGTGTGTGTGTGTGTGTGTGTGTGTGTGTGTGTGTGTGCACAGAGAGAGATAGGGAGAGAGAGAAAGGGGGGGAGAAGGGAAGCGGCATATTGGTCTCATATTTAACTATATTTCAATAATGGGATAACACATATATATATATATATATGTGTGTGTGTGTGTGTGTGTATATACAGAGAGAGAGAGGGAGAGAGAGAAAGGGGGAGAAGGGAAGCGGCATATTGGTCTCATATTTAACTATGTTTCAATAATGGGATAACACATTATATATATATATATATATATATATATATATATATATATATATATATATATATATATATATATATAGATGTGTGTGTGTGTGTGTGTATACAGAGAGAGAGAGAGGGAGAGAGAGAAAGGGGGAGAAGGGAAGCGGCATATTGGTCTCATATTTAACTATATTTCAATAATGAGATTACATATACATATATATTTGTATAGAAGCGAAGGAAAATTTTTCGCAGGTCATTTTGCAAAATCATACGGGTTCTAAGATATACCAAGTTTTAACAGCTTAAAATGTTCTACTGGACTAAGCTGTGCTCCAAATTTTATATGTTCATGACATAGGAAAATGTATTAAAAATGCTATAAAGAAGTTGAAACAGACAGACCGTCATTCATGAAGAAATTCAATAAAAGATTTTAAAAAAAAATAGTCTTCAATTTTTTAGAAGATCCCATATTTTAATCAGTTTTAAATTATACACACATCATGGTATGGACAAAGAATGGCGCCCCATGCGAAAAGTATGACGTCATATACGGAGCCATTAATTGGCTAATCATCTTTTTATTTGGCTACACATATTTGGGGGTAGGTAAACAGCATAAGTACACATAATATTATTCCTTTCTGGTTGGTCGGACGGTCTGGGTCTCAACAACAACAACATAATATTATTCACCCCGTTATTTGACTGATTTAACAGATAGTTTTTTTTGCAATATTCGTAAAGTAAAACCCCTCCGTTGTACATGCCATTTTCAATTCACCCCTTCCGCATGCAAATCTTGGAAGATTCTTATTCAAATGAGAGAGCTCTTGGGAGACGAATTCCCTTTACGAATCACGATGACATGTTCCTTTCGATTTCACCTAAAAGTTTTCTGCAGGCATATGAGGATCCACATCTTCGATGCATATTTCCGCGCGCTCTTCAACGTTCGAGATTGACTCTCATTATAATATTCGATAACGGCCTGAACCCCGAGAAAGCAGGACTCGTTCAATTTCGCAAATCAATGACATTGAGAGAAAAGGCGGGAAAATTAAATTACATTCGAAACAAGCTGTATATATCCGTTCTTCGTAAGGAATGTGTATAAAGAAAGTTCATTCACAATTTGCGGTGTACTTTCTGCATACGAAGTCCTTTTTTTTTATTTTATAAGCACAAATTACATGTTTATTCATATAAATAATAACACTTTTGCAAATAAGCAATTGCTTCTTTGTATAGCTTTTTTTTTGTATTTTTACCTTATCATTCTGTGTAATATAGTATAGACAAAATATTGTTTCTACAAAAATTTTCGAATTCAAGATTTTAATGTCACTATATGATTTAAGACCTCCTGAACACATTTTGACTATTTTTGGAGTGATGCCCGTACGTCTGTCTTGGGTCGATTTTTTGTGCACATGAAAGCGGCCGCAAAAACTAATGGATTTTCACGAAACTTTATATCCGGCTTTGTTATCAAAAATCTGAAACTAGATAGAATTTTTTTAATTCGAGCGAAATCTTCGAAATTTACATTTTTTTTTTGTTCTTAACGTCATTACCCCCCCCCCCCCCGGGGTACATAGTCAGATGTGGTACCAATCGAAAGATTTTTTTTTCAAGCCCTTAAAAATGAAGAGTGAAACTTTATAATTATAATCATTTGGACTCAAAATACTAATTTAAAAAAAAAAAAAAATCTTGTACAATTTGAAACGAAAATAGAAAGGAAACAAACAATCTATTAAAAATGGATTCTAGTATAAGACAGCCATTATATTATCATTATGAATGTTGTGCTGGAAAAGGTTAAATTCTGAAGAAAACTCGCTGGTATCTTATATCAGCCCCCGTTGATCCGATTAACCCACAATATTCACTAGAATTATCAGTTCCCACTGAAGTTTGCTAAAATTGTAAAATTGCGGTAAATAGAAAGTTTTCTTGCTGCCATTACTGTTAACAATTATTCCATGTTGATGAGCACCTAATAAACGCGAAACCGGTCTATAGATACTGCTATCTGCAATGGGAGTGTCGTTCTTATTGTGGGGGATGCCCCTTTCTGGCGGGTTCTTGTGATCTTGAACTTCGTATAGCTCGAGTGGGATATAAGCATGAAGCAATGCGCGCTAAATTAAATTGAGAGATGCGTCGGTGTTTTGAGAATAGTATCGGTTATTTTGTGAATTAGTTGAGCATTTAATTGATATTTTACTGTACATGACAGTTGTTAAGAGACCTTGTAGGATAGTTATCGAATTGTTTGCTGTATTATATCCCTGTTATTATCGCTTATTAGTGATTTTAAATAAAAGCGTTAGTTATCCAACATTCGGACTCATTCTTGTACTCTGACAAGGGAAGGCTTTGCAATAGTTCTCTCGGATTGCAATCTTTCATGTCCTATCTTGTAAAAGACCATGAATAATGATAAAACGCCACGGCTTTCATCTGCTAAGTGATAGGGGGCGCCACAATAACAATCTGAAGTTGTCATGCAAACGTGCTCTACTGACGTGTATTATTTACATTTTAGTGTGAAAATATTATCCTTTTCAGTTATTATTATTATTAAATAACACCTGAAAAAACAATAAAATATGCACAGCCGTTAGACTGTTACTTCTTCAATCCTTATAAGGCATTTGTAAAACGTATCGAAAACTACATAAAAATTCGAGCTGTATGCATTGAAGGGGTCCATATTGAAGACATTGATGAATTTTGAACCAATATCGATGAAGAGACCAACAGAAAGTTAAATGACAGATTATTTATTTTAAAAATGCATTCATTTGTGAGCAATTAACTTGGCGCTGATATATTTCAAGATATGGTAATATATTCTTGGAAAAAAGCTGGATATTCTGTTGAAAAACACATTACAAAATTTAACAAGGTAATGGCAACTGTATTTAATATTGGTTCAGCAACTTGTTTCATTGTAAATTGCAATGATTATGCATTTGTTAAATGTGCACATTGTAACGTTTTCATTTGTATTGAACATACATTTAATCATTCCCATTCATAATTTCAAACTTACAAAGAATTTAAATCATTCATTATTTTACAAATTTCATTTGCTTTGACTTTCATTGTAATACAGTCAATAGTTTTGTTGATTAGATCAGTTTGGGTTTCCAAAAATTTCAGCTTTTGTCTTTGTTGTGTTTGATCAACCTTTACGACCATCTCTTGGCTGTTGTTTAGCTAATTAATAAGATATAAATTATATTAATAATAAATTTATCGTTTACTACTTACCATTATTGTCCATTTTATTTCAAAATAATAATAATTGAAAAGGATAATATTTTCACACTAAAATGTTAATAATACATGTCAGTATAGCACGTTTGCATGACAACTTCAGATTATTGTTGTGGCGCCCCCTATCACTTAGCAGATGAAAGCCGTGGCGTTTTATCATTATTCATGGTCCTTTACAAAATGGGACATGAAAAATCGCAATCCGAGAGAACTATTGCAAAGCCTTCGCTTGTGAGAAGATATCCGTGCTTACAGAAGACAAAAGTATAATAAATCATTCAAAATCATGCAATTTTTCTGCGTGAAGGTCCAGTTGCCATGCTCAAACCTTTAAGCTTTTGCTTACAGGTGAAACAGCGTCTATCCCAAACGAAGAACCTCTCAAAAAGACAGGTACTTGACATACCCTATCCCAATCAGTTCGATCCTCCTTTGCGGACATTGGCGTCTATGGGCGCCAATGTCCGCAAAGGAGGATCGAACTGATTGGGATAGGGTATGTCAAGTACCTGTCTTTTTGAGAGGTTCTTCGTTTGGGGTAGACGCTGTTCCACCTGTAAGCAAAAGGTTAAAGGTTTGAGCATGACATTCTTCATTTGGGATAGATGCTGTCCCACCCGTAAGCAAAAGGCAAAGGCGAGTCGTGCTGACTGGACATACAAGTCTCTACAAGACCTATTACCAGGATCCGAGATAGAACAGCGTTTGAAGCGAAAAAATCGCATATAGAAAGGTTCGATCCTCAATGCCGACCAGAACTATGTGCGCATCTATGAGGAGTATGACCACGTTAAATCTGTAGGTTCGAAAGTCCATCTAACTTTAGCAGCATTGCCACGATTGTTCAAACAGTTACTTTATACTTTCGGGTATAAGGGATAAAATACCTGTTGGTAAATTATGCAATTTTTTTCGGCAGTGGCTTCAGTCCGATAGAACCAACATTATTTTGCGAGAATGACATAATTATTTGTGCGTGAATGGAGGAAGCTGTCTTCTTCAGGCATTTTCAAAAGAGTTCTAAATATTAAAATATCGAAATTAGAACCACTTTTTCAAAATAGTGCAGGGAATTAAAATATTGAAATTAATCAACCCCATTTACAAAATAGTTCAAAACATTAAAATATCGAAATTATAATCTCTGTATTTCAATAACTAAGAACCTGATCTAAATTTCTACTATATTTTTTTTTTGGGGGGGGGGGGGGTAAATTACTACAAATTACTTTTTATAGTTCAAAGTGAGCAATTTTAGTTTTCTAGATTTAAACATTACAATGTTGAAAAACGGAAAATTATCAATCTTCTCGAATTTGATAACACGATTCCTCAGGAACTATAATATGTTTATATAAACAAATAATACATCTAGAAACTAGATTTCTTACTGAACATTTATGTCATTTAATATTTATTTTCATCTCTTATTGTTTAGAAAATATTTTGAGTTAGATAACAAAGTGGGCAATAACTCGCTCGGGCAAAACCTGTTTGTTTCTTCGAAATAAAAATGTTCAAAATATTAAAATATTGAAATTGTTTTTATATATTCGTAAACAGAACCCTATTTTAGACAATTGTTTACATTTTTATTTTTTAAGTTCGAAAATATACGAGTAGACGTCCAAAATGTTTGCATTTTTCGTAACGCTTCGATTCCTGAAAGAAATACACACAACCATAGACGGTATTCATATCGAAAACTTTGCGAATGAAAAGCCATAAAAATATAAATTATTTGTATTTTGACACAAGGAATCTGAAAATTGAATGCATGTGATAGTCGTTTGGAACCGCAAGAATACAGGCACTCGAAGGATTTTAATTCATTTTGCACCCCACAAATCATAAGTTTTCAAATAATTTCCGTAATTTTGCTTGACATCCTATTTAAATGACTACAATGGACGGGCAAATGTTCAATATAATTCAACCACGAATCTGAGAAGTTGCCAACTTGGAACCAAACCAAATTTCACTTTGATACAAAATAGGCTCGTGAACGAAAAATATCACTGGGCGAGTGATAGAGGCGTGTACGATACAATGTGTTTGAAAATCTGGACTGACATCAAAAATTTACAGTCTTCTGTGGGTGCAAACATTCGATTTATAAAAATGTTCAACACTTCGCAAGGAAGAGAGAAAGTCATCCCTTGAAAAGGGCTCAGTCATGTGTGTTTATGTAATATTCGTAAATGAATAAAACAGGCACGAACTTATCTTTTGTGCGAAATAATGACATAGTAACAATGGAAATGTAGATGTTATATGCTAGTGGTAATGCATTTGTATTTGACTAACAGACATAGCAGGCGTTGTTCGGGATAATACTGAAATAGAATAAACGCGGTACAGCATTTGAAATATTTTAACAAAAAACATATTTTTACGTTGGTCAAGTTTCTTGGCAATGAGCGTTAATAAGCTTTCCAAAAAAATTTATAAATCGGTTGAGCCCTTTTCAAAACAGAAGTAATAATTACAGATCGACAAAACAAAAATTTCAATTGCTGTTATTCCACAGGCAGGTATAGGAAGATAAAACTTATATAAAAGCAAAGTCAAGATTTAAGTCTCACTGTTTGAAAAAGTTTCACATATCGCGTACTTCAAGAGATATTTGGCTCGGAGCCTGTTTTGGAATTTTCCCTATTAATAAAATGGAAAATATTTGTAACCATAAACCAACTTCTTATTATGGATCACAAACCAATTAAATAATGTGTAAGTCTATTGAGCCGTTCATGGTTTATAACTTGTCATGACAAATGGACAGTCAGACAGACAAACAGGTTTTTAATTTCCGTTATTCCCCGTTTTGCAGTGGGATGATGAAACTTATTAACGCTCCATTTTGTAGTGGGATGATGAGTATTCTAGAATCACAATTATATGAGTAATGAAAGCGCTGCTTCAGCGTTGATAGCCGCCACTTATTAGTTAGTTCTACGATTATGACTATAAACTATTAACATTCAATGTAAAAATGATTAAGTATTCCAAGTAAGTTAGTGGCTGATATTCAACAGTTATCAAGTGTAAAACTTTCTATAAATAGCTTTTAATGCATTATTCAAAGAATGGCAATTTCGAAGAAATTTTGACAGTACACTTAAAACTATTACAGTGACAGCGTGAGACCAAATAAAGTAATATATATTTAAAGTAATACGCCATGGTGTGAAAAAATCTGAACAAAGAGTTCAGACAATAAGACACCAGGTTTGGCATTTAACTTGAACGATGTTTACGATCCATAAATTCTCCAATTTGCAATCATATCAGCAAGTTGAAGGGTCAAAATGTCTACATAGAAGTAACCCAAGCTCCCGGGCCTGACTCGAAGAATCAACGTCAAAAAGGGGAGCAATCCAATCAGGACCGACCCTAAACCATCATGATGGCAGAGTAATGCCAACCAAGATAGGGCACCACAAGGAAGGTGTGTTTCCCCGAAGCAATGTAAAAATGGTTACCTAACAAAAAAGAGAAAAAAGGGGACAAGCAGATCTGAAGAGATGTTCAAGATGTGAGAACGAGAAGCTAAAGAGGAATGATGTTCGATAGAATGAGACATAAAAAGATTCAATGTGTGAAAACGTAAAAATAGTCGTGTGAGTATACACCAGATGAAATACGAACAAGTTCGCTCCCCAGTGTTAAATGAAACAGCCAGGCAAAGTGTTCGCTATCGAGTGCAGTTAAAATGCACACAAATTACGTTGCAGTTTTATATTTTAACAACTGCGCATAACTTCAAACGTCTCGATGAATAATTGCTTGGTCTCATATATCCACCTTAGTCTCCCTCATAAAATATTAAACAAGTTTTCATGTATAAATTATTACATGTAAATGTTATATTATAATCTTCGAGTGTTACCTAAATAAATATTATAAAGCTAAATATTGTAATCGTTTCCCAATAATTTACTTTTCAGATTTAGTTGATTCTCAAGTTAACGATAAAGTTGGAGGATGATTCAACAAAAACATAGCATTGTACGCAATTACCAATGTGTATTTTAATAGATAATAAATCAACAATAAAATATGTTTGGGCAGATTTTGGTGCCCGCACATCTCTTATTTTTACGCCACCGGCAGCATAGGTCAGTTGAGGCCCATCGAATTATTATTTTGCTTTAAGTTAGGGAATACTAGTGTATAAAAATGTTCTTTCATTTTCTTCGACGTATAGGTAGACTTTATTTAGTGTTATTCATCTATCTTATATACTAATTGCTAAGTGTCCGTCTGTCTATCACGCTTTTTTAGGCACTTCTCGAATAGATAGAGACTTGAAATTTGGTACACGGATCGACCGTTCGTTAAAACCTCCTGGAAAAGTCAAATTTTTCAAAAATGTTTTGTAGAGGTAGAGGTGGTTCTCCACACCAAAACGTTCGAAATGTGAAATGATAAGGAAGCATACTTTGCGCTGAGAAAGACTTACAATTTAGTGTATGGGTAAATCGCTCGAAAGGAAGAAAGTGTGAAATTTCAGTTTTTCAGTATTTGCTACTCTAGGGGGTGCCGCGCACCGAAATGTTCGAATTGCTGAACAAATGAGACTTTAAAATTTGATAGAGGCTTGAAATTTGGTACCTGGGCTAATCATTTAATGAAAACACCCAAGACAAATACAGTTCCTCAGAAATGTTCGATTAAGGGGGTGCTTCAGAGAAAAACTTTCGAAATGTAAAATGATAAAAAAACATGTTTCGGTATGAGATAAAGATTTCAAATTTGGTGTACTGGTAGATAATTTGGAAGGAAGAAAGTGTACAATTTCAGTTTTCTAATATTTTCCACTTTAGGGGGTGCCGCACACCAAAGTGTTCGATTTTCGGAATAAAGGACAAACGCCCCTATTAAAACGTGATAGAGGCTTGATATTTGGTATATAGGCGAATCATCTGATAAAAAACCCAAGATGAATGGAATTTTTCAAAAATGTTCATTTAAGGGCGTGGGTACTCCACAAAAAACTGTCAAAAGGTGAAATGATAGAAAAAGCATGCTTCGCGATGAGATAGAGACTTCAAATCTAGCGTACGGGTAGATTGTTGGAAAGGAAGAAAGTGTGCAATTTCAGTGTTCCAAAATTTTCTGTTATAGGGGGTGCCGCACACTAAAATATTCGATTTAACGAACAAATGAAAAACACCTCCTTTACAATGTGATAGAGGCTTGAAATTTAGTATATGGTCTAATCATTTGATAAAAAAAACCAAGATGAATACAGTTTCTCAAAAATGTTCATTTAAGGGGGTGCTACACAGAAAAATGTTCGATAGGTGAAGTGATAGAAAAAACATGCTTCGCCATAGGATAGAGACGTCAAATTTAGTATACGAGTAGATAATTTGAACGGAAGAAAGTGTGCAATTTCAGATTTCCAGTATTTACTACCTTAGAGGGTGTCGCAACCCAATATGTTCGATTTTCCGAATAAATGAGGCACGATCATTTTTAATGTGACAGCAGCTTGATATTTGATATATGAGCCAATCATCTGATAAAAAAAAAACAATGACGAACAGAGTTTTTCAAAAATGTTTATTTATGGGTATGCTCCACAGAAAAACTCTCAAAAGGGAAAATGATAAAATAGTATGCTTCGTGATGAGACAGAGACTTTAATTTGATTTAAAGGCATATAGTTCAAAAGGAAGAAGTGAGCAATTTAAATTTTACAATATTCTTCTTTAGGGGTTTCTGCACGCCAAAATATTCGATTTTCCGAATAAATGTGAAACGCAAATTATTCAAAAATGTACGTTATTCAGGGCTTGCTTATTACGAGACCGTGGATTTTCAACGAGTATTCGGCTAGTATATACTAATTGCCAAGTGTTCGTCTGTCTGTCTGTCACGCTTTTTAGGCACTTCTCAAGTAGATAGAGATTTACAATTTGGTACACGGGTCAGTCGTATGATAAAACCCCCTGGAAAAATCCAATTTTTCGAAAATGTTCTATAGAGAGGTTACACCCCACACCAAAGCGTCTGAAAACTGAAATGATAGAAAAGCATGCTTTGTCATGAGATAGAAACTTTAAATTTGGTGTAGGGCTAAATCGTTCGAAAGGAAAAAAATCTACAATTTCAGATTTCCAATAATTGTTATTCTAAGGGGTGCCGCACACTAAAATGTTCGATTTGTCGAATGAATGAGAAACACATCCTTTAAATTTTGATAGAGTCTTCAAATTTGATATATGGTCCAATCATTTAATAAAAAACCCAAGAGAAATGGAGTTTTTCAAAAATGTTCATTTAAGGGGAAGCTCCACAGAAAAACGTTTGAAAGGTGAAATGATAAAAGAGTATTTTAGGATGAGATAAGAGAATTTAATTTGGTGCACAGGTAGATAGTTCGAAAGGAAGAATTGCGCAACATAAGTTTTCCAATATTTCCTTCTTTAAGGGGTTCTGTACACCAAAATATTCGATTTTCCGAATAAACGTGAAACGCTAATTATTCTAAAATTTACATTATGCAAGGGTGGTTGCTTATTGCGAGACCGTTGATTTTTAACGGGTATTCGGCTAGTATTGTACTAATCTTTTAAATGATTTTTTAAAATTATTAATTGTTTTTCGAAAACGGTTTTCTTAAGGAATACCTTTATTTCCTAAAACTCACATTTTCCCCCCTACTCTAAGAAAATCCATAGACAACTCAACAGTTTCATAACAAATTAAAGAAAAAAGAAATTTTCGACGCAATTTCAATTACTTCCGGTTTTTCAAAAGAAAATAAGCCGATTAGCTCAAAAAATGTGTGCGACAAACGCCCAATTTCCTGACACACTCTTGCCATGAAGCAAAACTTTTCGATCGATTTTGAGCTTAGAAACTCTGACCACTCGCACTTCTCCGTCATTCTTAGGTTAGAAAGTCTTTTGATGACAGTTTAATAGGAGCCATGGAATTAAAAGGAAATTAGCACCCGATGTGTGTGTGTGTGGGGGGGGGGGGGGGGCAACGGGAAAACGACTTTCAAACAACATCAACATTCTATTTCAGGCATATGTGCACACGATTTTTTTAAATTGTATGAAATGAGCATTTCATAAAGTACTTTTCATTTCTGAAGTGTACCTCAAATAAATCTCACATAATCAACTTTCCACACGATAGCATTTTTAATTCCCTTACGATAGATGGTAATGCATAGGAAAAGTATTGGGATCATGTCGAAAATCACAACTCGAGTTTTCGACGGATCTACACGTTTCTGGACCGCTAGAACACGAAAATCTGACACGATTTTTAGCGAGACATCTGTGTGTGTATGTGTGTGTAATGCATGTATCCACTCTAATTCAAAAACTGATTGACCAAATTTCATAAAAATTTATAAGTCACTTGTAGATTATTTTGTTGATTAGATTTCAGTACGATTCGGAATAAAAGAATCTACTCTTTTTTGTGAAATGGCCCTCAAAAATTGTATGTATCCTCTCTAGCTAAAAAATCAATTGCTCAAATTTCATAAAATTTGGCAGATACTTCACATACGGGATACTCTGGTGGTGATAAAATTTTGGTACGAATCGGAAAAAAAAACTACCTTTTTTTTTAATGGCCCTCAAAAATCGTCAAAATCTGAAATAAAAGATTCCGTACGGTCAAATGTATCCGTCAAATGCTCGTTTTATACGTAATTTTTGCCGATCCAAATAATAAGACCAGCCCAATTATTCTAGAACTAGTCGTTGTCGAGATATTTTAGTTTCCTTGCTACACCGCCTTTATAAATATGTCCAGTTACCAAATGTAAACGAAAATTAAATTACTAGAGCAAATTCAATGTCATTTTAAAGAATGATGCGTATTATTTTGTTTAATGAAACTCAAGTTAATGAATTATGAAAGAAAGAAAGAGAAATTGAATTTTGGGCCTGTAGGGAAAGTCATGTGCTGTCCACATCAGATTTTTTTTTAATTTATAAAAAAAAAGTGTAGGTAACACAAGGAGCTCTTTGCTCGACCGTCTCATGCATTTATATTTTCAAATTGGCTACAGATGTACCAGGCTCATAAATAAAAACATTTGTCTACTACGTTATTTTAAAGACCATTACACTCCTAGAGAAATCCGAATATTCATTTTCTAACATGTACTACCATCATTGTTTTGGGGAAACATCCCGTTCCTCCTTATGATATAACTGTAGGCAATTCATAAACTGCGAATAATTCTAGTTGTAACTATGTCACGTAAAAAACATTCTACCTATATGTCTGTAATAAACATTCTACCTATATGTCTGTAATAAACATTCTACCTATATGTCTGTATGAGATAGATGTTGCCATGCCCGGACCAGGTGCTTACAAGACCGACATTATAAGATTAGAGCAAAAGCTAGCTCCGACTCCGAACTTATAATTCGGGTATCCTAGCATTTTCGATCGATGCCTTTGGCAGGAACAGAGTCGTCTGCTGCCACACACTCCCCCACCTGATGAGAGCCCCTGTCGAATTTTGGCGAGGAGGGGGACCACCCAGAAAACCCCCGCGTGTCCCCATACGAAACTCAGTCGAGGGACTAAATGGCCGGGAGGCGTGTTGTACTTCGGGCGTGACGTCAGTCGTGGTCAACCAGGAAGGGAGTGATAGGACCTCTGGCTCCGTGTGGTGCTGCCATCTCGTGTTGAGATGGTGAAATCGTTGGTGAGAGAAGGTTCGTACTCGTACGTCCATGGTCATCATTGTGACGGATGAGAGTCGTCAGGCCGGAACCAGGGACCCGGTGCTTACAAGACCGACATTATAAGATTAGAGCAAAAGCTAGCTTCGACTCCGAACTTATAATTCGGGTATCCTAGCATCTTCGATCGATGTCTTTGGCAGGAACAGAGTCACCTGCTGCCACATGTCCTTCCTTTATTACATAACATATCCACATATTAAATATTATAGCATTACGGGCATTCGTTTTTCGATTACGGTACTCGCACGTCCCTGACACATGCGCAAACTCATACACACCCACACTAACACCGCTCAAAAAGTGTTCGAAATGTATTCAGGAGCTCTTAATACGTTTAACGCCGGGACAAAAATCAAGTATTTAAATTATAAAAGAAAAACGCCTGTCAAATAGCGGGGTTGCATAATATCTGTGAAAAAATTCTCTTTCAAATATTCCTACCAATGAGTTGGCGCTCATAAAATCCCCGGACACTTGAGGGCGATACTCTCTTCCGCGAATAGTATTAATTACTATACGACCTTTAACCTTTTGCTTACGGGTGGGACAGCGTCACTCCCTAACGAAGAACCTCTCAAAAAGACAGATATTTGACATACCCTATCCCAAACAGTTCGATCCCCCTTTGCAGGCATTGGCGTCCCCTTTGCAGGCATTGGCCAATGCCTGCAAAGGGGGATCGAACTGTTTGGAATAGGATATGTCAAATACCTGTCTTTTTCAGAGGTTCTTCGTTAGGGATGGACGCTGTCCCACCCGTAAGCAAAAGGTTAATAAGATGTGATGTTAAAATCCTAACAAATTGCAGTAATAATACGACCATCTAACGAAACATAATTACTGTATCAACAAAAATTACATTGGGTCGTAATTACCCCTAACAATACGTAACAACTATGCAAGTCGTAGCAAGACAATAGAATAGTTTCCTCGAAAATTTCAAACTAAATGTCTTTGTGAAAAATCCAAGTACGCAACTTAAAAAATACTCGAGTTACTTTCAAAAATTATTAAGGGGTTAATTCTTAGAGGGCTAAACTCAAATTGCAATTCAAATTTTACGTTCCTAAAAGAAGTTTTAAAATACAGGCTTGCATTTTTTTTTTTCGTATCCACAAAACGGCAGTGTAGCACAGAAGCAAGCCAAGCTATTCATTGCTAACCGCGAGGTGGAAATTTATAGTTTACATTTCTCTAGTTCACGACAAAATGTATGCAATGGGAACAAAAAAAGTCAAATTGCTCGTTATCAAAAGGAAAATTTATTCTAGGAACTTCGTTATTAACGATACCTAGTGATGGAAAAAATTAAATATTTGGAAAGAAGCTTTTCTTTTATCTTTCCTAAACTTTTATCTTTCCTATATTTGTTATACTTATTTTTCGGACAGAAAATTTTTTATCTGAGGGACCACATGACTTTCAGTACATGCTATGATAAATTTACATTTTAATACATAATTACTAACTGTACCCGCGTTGAGCATCTGCTCTCTAGCCATCACTAAACTTTTTAACAATAAAACTCTGATAATAACTATTTAATTGACTCTGTTGCATTTCTTCTTTGACTGAGACTATTTTCAATACTTTCGAAATAATTCACTATATTTGACTTATTAGGTGATATGTCCCGGTTCGGGTGTCATTGAACTCGTTAATCGCTTGCTTAGACCTCACGTTTGCTCTGTGTCATTATGCGCTCGCTAATCGTTAGCTGTATTGCAGTATGCGCTAATCGCTTGCTTAGACCGCACGTTTGCTTTCTGTTATTATACGCTAATCGTTTGCTCTGTTGCAGTATGCTCTGTGTCATTATGCGCTAATTGTTTGCTCTGTGGCAGTATGCGCTAATCGCTTGCTTAGACCGCACGTTTGCTTTGTATCATTATGCGCTAATTGTTCGCTCTATTGCAGTATGCGCTAATCGCTTGCTTAGACACTTTTGCTTTGTGTCATTATGCGCTAATCGTTTATTCTGTTGCAGTATGCGCTAATCGCTTGCTTAGACCGCACGTTTGCTCTGTGTCATTATGCGCTAATCGTTAGCTGTGTTGCAGTATGCGCTAATCGCTTGCTTAGACCGCACGTTTGCTTTATGTTATTATACGCTAATCGTTTGCTCTGTTGCAGTATGCTCTATGTCATTATGCGCTAATCGTTTGCTCTGTGGCAGTATGCGCTAATCGCTTGCTTAGACCGCACGTTTGCTTCGTGTCATTGTGCGCTAATCGTTTGCTCTGTTGCAGTATGCGCTAATCGCTTGCTTAGACCGCACGTTTGCTTTGTGTCATTATGCGCTAATCGTTTGCTCTGTGGCAGTATGCGCCAATCGCTTGCTTAGGCCGCACGTTTGCTTCGTGTCATTATGCGCTAAGCGCTAATCGTTTGCTCTGTTGCAGTATGCGCTAATCGCTTGCTCTGTTGCAGTATGCGCTAATCGCTTGCTTAGACCGAACGTTTGCTTCGTGTCATTATGCGCTAATCGTTTGCTCTGTTGCAGTATGCGCTAATCGCTTGCTTAGACCGCACGTTTGCTTTGTGTCATTATGCGCTAATCGTTTGCTCTGTTGCAGTATGCGCTAATTTTTGCTAAGACCGCACATTTGCTCTTTGTCATCATGCGCTAATCGTTTGCTCTGTGTCATTATGCGCTATTCGTTTACTCTGTTGCAGTATGCGCTGATCGCTTGCGCAGCCCGCACGTTTGCTTCACGTCATAATGCGCTAATCGTTTACTCTGTTACAGTATGCGCTAATAATTTTCTCTATTGCAGTATGCGCTAATCGCTTGCTCAGACACTTTTGCTTTGTGTCATATGCGCTAATCGTTTGCTCTATTGCAGTATGCGCTAATCGCTTGCTTAGACCACGCGTTTGCTTCGTGTCATTATGCGCTAATCGTTTGCTCTGTTGCAGTATGCGCTAATCACTTGCTTAAACTACACGTTTGCTTTGTGTCATTATGCGCTGATCGTTTGCTCTGTGGCAGTATGCGCTAATCGCTTGCTTAGATCGCACGTTTGCTTCGTGTCATTATGCGCTAAGCGCTAATCGTTTGCTCTGTTGCAGTACGTTTGCTCTGTGCCATTATGCGTCAATCGTTTTCTCTATTGCAGTATGTGGTAATCGCTTGCTTAGACTGCACGTTTGCTTTGTGTCATTATGCGATAATCGTTTGCTCTGTTGCAGTATGCGCTGATCGCTTGCTTATCCCGCACGTTTGCTTTGTGTCATTATGCGCTAATCGTTTGCTCTGTTGCAGTATGCGCTAATTGCTTGCTAAGATCGCACGTTTGCTCTTTGTCATTATGCTCTAATCGTTTCCTCTGTGTCATTATGTGCTTTTCTTTTGCTCTCTTGCAGTATGAGCTAATCGCTTACTTAGACCTCACGTTTGCTCTGTGTGATTATGCGCTAATCGTTTGCTCTGTTGCAGTATGCGCTAATCGCTTGCTTAAACCGCACATTTGCTTCGTGTCATTATGCGCTAATTGTTTGCTCTGTTGCAGTATGCGCTAATCGCTTGCTTAGACCGCACGTTTGCTCTGTGCCATTATGCGTCAATCGTTTTCTCAATTGCAGTATGCGGTAATCGCTTGCTTAGACTGCACGTTTGCTTTGTGTGATTATGCGCTAATCGTTTGCTCTGTTGCAATATGCGCTGATCGCTTGCTTATCCCGCACGTTTGCTTTGTGTCATTATGCGCTAATCGTTTGCTCTGTTGCAGTATGCGCTAATTGCTTGCTAAGACCGCACGTTTGCTCTTTGTCATTATGCTCTAATCGTTTCCTCTGTGTCATTATGAGCTTTTCTTTTGCTCTCTTGCAGTATGAGCTAATCGCTTACTTAGACCTCACGTTTGCTCTGTGTGATTATGCGCTAATTGTTTGCTCTGTTGCAGTATGCGCTAATCGCTTGCTTAGACCGCACGTTTGCTCTGTGCCATTATGCGTCAATCGTTTTCTCTATTGCAGTGTGCGGTAATCGCTTGCTTAGACTGCACGTTTGCTTTGTGTCATTATGCGCTAATCGTTTGCTCTGTGTCATGAGCTTTTCTTTTGCTCTCTTGCAGTATGAGCTAATCGCTTACTTAGACCTCACGTTTATTCTGTGTCATTATGCGCTAATCGTTTGCTCTGTTGGTGTATGCGCTAATCGCTTACTTAAACCGGAAGTTTGCTCTGTGGAATAACTGCAAACGTTACATCGTCGATACCTTCTCGCCTTTGCGATCCGATTAAAAAAACTGCATTCTACGATTCTACCATAAATATATATTTTGAAGAAAAAGAAAAATAAATAAATAATAAACCAAAAAATGTCTAAACCAATTCTTAGGTACATTTTATTCGTCGCACACAACGCGCATCAACTTTTTCCCATCCAAAACCTGTTAAAAGAGTGATGCTTCACATCAATCTATAACAAGCAACTCTGTATTTTTTTCTTCTTCCAAATTTAAAATCAACGCTACAGTGCTAATACCAAGGTGTACAGTATATTGAGAATAGATATATTATTTTTATTGATAGCCTTAAGAAGGCCTCTGATTTAGTTTGTGGCATTACCTAGTGAGGTCATTGTTGTTTGAAGAAATTAACCATAATTTTGTTAAACATGGCGCGCAATGCAATGGCTGATATATTTACTATAAACCATTTTATATATCACGCTTAGGTAAGTAGGTAAGTTGCGCAAGAAACGGAGCCAATTATCGTTTGCCGTATAGCAACGAGTTTAGCCTTGCATTGTAATTATATTGTTCAAAACATGAAGGTAAAGGGAAACTCTATCACCATGATTTAAAAACTTCATTGAACCTTTTTATTTACTTGTTGAATTACATTGTTTGGTGCATGAAGTAGGAGGGAAAATTGTTATACGCTGTTTTACACGAAGTTCTCTAAACACTCTTCCAACGAGCTCAACGAGTTAACTTATTGACATGTAAAATGTTTAGTCATTTTAAATAAATGAAGCTGATAGACTTTGACGCCTGGAAGTTTTTATTTTTTGTAAAACCTACGATTTATTGCAGCGCTTTCTAATTCGTGAGTAACAACAAACGAATGATATTGTAAATTTAATTTAAAAAAATCTGATGTGGGCAGCACATGACTTTCCATGCAGACTTATATCCACGTTCCCTTTATTTTAATTAAATTTAATTCACTTTTAATTCAATTTTCGTTCTCATTTGATAACTGAACTTTTTTTCAAAGGTGGCGTGGAGAAAATACGAAAAGAACTAATATATCTCGAGAACGGCTAGTCCTAGTGTAATGGAGTTGGTCTTATTCTTTTCTCCGTTAAAATTACGTATTAAACAAGCATTTAATGGATATATTTGAGCATACGTAGCTTTTTAGTTTAGATTTTGACAATTTTTGCGGGCCATTTTGCAAAAAAATGTATGTTATTTTTTTTCCTAATCGTACCCAAAAGTAATCAGCACCAGACTCGTCCACAAGTGACTTACCAACCAAATTTTGTGAAATTCGGTCGATCAGTTTTTAGTTAGAGCGGATACAAAATCTGCACAGACAGACAGACCGACACACAGACAGACACACAGACGTCACGCTAAAAATTGTTTTTTCGTATTCTAGAGGTCTCGAAACGTGTAGATCCGTCGAAAACTCGAGTTGCGATTTTCGGCATGATTCCAATACTTTCCCTATACATTACCAGATATTGCAGGGAAAGTAAAAATGAAAGAAAGAAAGAAATGAGGAGATCATATAGGTTTAAAGATGCATATCAATCCTGAAACTATAAAGGAGAATGTAAAGTCTACGCCAACTGCATGCAAAGTTTCTTATTTCCCTAAATACATAAATATTACATTGCATTTTAATTTTGGAAATAAATCCTAGAAAAGAAATGATTTTCATTCCAGAAAACTAACTGGATGGATAGATCGTCGCCTGCCTAAACAGACATTACGTGGTTCGAAGATTACGAAACAGAAGACCTTTACAGCATTGAAAATATTTATTTATAAATTAATTAAACTTAAATTTTGGAGAACACAATACATATTTATAAATGAAAAACATTTTAATTTGCTTTTCCCTTCTTTGGAGAAACTAAAATGATTAGATGAAATGCGATTTTTTAAAATACGCATACTTTGCTTTTTAACACCTTATACACTACGTGACAGTGAAAATGAGACAACAAGAAAGAGTGGGCAGAAGTGATGAAAATCGGCAAACAGTGAGAGACCGCAACGAACAGTAAGTGTTGTTTATTGTAACATGATGCACCTATTCACTGAGTGATAACACCGTTTGATCAGTAGGTTGTAGGGCCACCGAGAGCGGCGATATAGGCAGCAACACGTCTAGATACAGAGTCAATGAGCATGAGGATGGTGTCCTAAAGATGGCTGCCCATTCCCTGTCAACCATTTACCGAGTTCGTCTTCTAAAAGCGTCGGTGGCAGCTCACGCAAGCGACGTCCAATCACTTCCAGGTACAGAATCAATGAGCTTGCGGATGGTGTCCTGGGGGATGGCTGCCCATTCCTTGTCAACCATTTGCCAGAGTTCGGCTTCTAAACGTGGCGGTGGCCCCGCACGCAAGCGATGTCCACTCACGTCCCAGACGTGTTCGATTGGTGGGAGAGCAGGCAAGATTGGTGGCCAGGGAAGCACCTGGGTACCTTGCAGGTCATGTTCGCTGATGCATGCCGTATGTGGTCGGGCGTTATCCCGTTGGTAAATTAAATTGGGCACCTTCTGAAGGAAGGGTAGTGTTACCGGCCGCAGCATGTCATCCACATATCGTTGGGCCATCATAGAGTGCCCTCAATACGAACGCCGCGTTGTCGTGCGGTGTGGCGTTCCACAGATGCTTATTGGACCTGTCACCACTTCGGCGTCAGACGCGTACACGGCGACTGTCATTGCTAAAGCAGAAGCTTGACTCGTCTGAGAATACGACTCTCTGCCATTCCGCCGTCCACGTGGCTCTATCCCGACACCATTGCAAACGGGGGCGGCTGTGCTGTTGGGTCAAGGGCAGTCTTCTTAACGGGCGCCATGAGTACATGAGCATCAAGAGCCATGAGGCGCCATGAGCATCAAGAGTGTCCTGCACATTCTGCAAAAAAGCGAGGGAAGTGGCATGCGGGGCCACTTGTGCTTGCCGGCGAATGCGTCGGTCCACGCGTGCTGACGTCACTGTGACCATACTATATAACCCCTCAAACGTGCTACACTCCCGTATTCCAACCATCTTCGACACAGCCGGCGCACCGTGGACGCGTGTAGGTGGCTGTCCGCTGAGATTTGACATATAGACCGCATAGTATATAGACCAACGCATAGCATATAGACCAACACATAGCATATAGACCAACCTGCCCTTCTCAGTCTGATTACCATACCGCTCGTGAAATCGTCTGTCTGCAGGAATTGCCTCGGTTGGCGGCGGCCTGGCATTCTCTGCTACTATACGTTTCCTCTGAGACAAAAAAAAATGCAAAATGATTTCCCTGACCGGCGCGACTATTGTCGTTTCTGCAGATTCCTTCCCTTATATCTCTCTCAACGTGCGCGGGACAGCTGCGCATTTCGCATCATTTACATAACTCGGTGAGCTGTGTTTACCCTGCAATTTGCATATTTTTCTGCCCACTCCTTCTTGGAGTCTCATTTTCACTATCACGTAGTATATCTCGTTAGTTTACAAAACTAATTTTAATTTTCATGTACATCAGATAAAAATCGGAATATGTACGAAATCTGAGATCGAGCATACTGCGCGTATACTCCGAAAATAGCGACGTCGTTTTCATGTACATGTATCGTTATGTTCTTATCCGGAATTTGGTTCTATCCGATTTAGTTTTAATTACTGAAAAGCGCTGCCCATGCGCGTGATGCACATAATATTTAAAGTTTTGAAAAATTGCAAGGTTTTACATGGCATGTAACATTTTTATATTGTGCAAACCGGAAAATCTTCTAGATTTCCAATTTGGCATGAAGTTCGAGACAGAAAACGATTATGTCCTTTAACGAGCAAAGTAATAAAAATTTAATGACCATATACAAACGTGTTGCAACCAGTTGTTTGAACAATACAGTCTGGACATTATAAGCATAAAATAAATCCCGGTGAACACTTAGTAAACTGTGAAAATGCATTGTAAAACTGTAAACTTATTTTTCAATCGAACAAGAAATTTCAACACGCTTGGAGTTTATGCAAATAAGAAATATATTGAAACAATGTCAGTGTGTAGAAATTTTACGAGAAGCTCTTTCGAAATCCGTTATATTTTAAATTCATTCCTGTTAATAAGCAAATAAGCAACAACGCAATTCAAAATTTATTTAAGGGGACGGTAGACGTTGAAATTTATTTTAATTATTTATTGACTTTGAAACATGAAAATTTGTATAAATATTCCTCTTAACATTACTATATAAAATACCATTAAATTTTTTTCAGATTTGTTATAATTTTGCATTTTTTTTAATTTACTTTTTTTAATAAAAATTTGAAAATGCTCCTTGCGTGCCATTTATTCACAATTTTGATTAATTTTGTATTATGATCACTCAAAAACACATTATGAACAAATTTGGGTATTTATTTTTAAGGTGTCAGCTATCTCACGCAACTTCACTTTACGGTCTTTCAAAACTATTTTGTGAACTTTTTTTATGTTTTCCGGAACAACTGCCGATTTTGGGCAACCAGAGCGTTCAGCATCATCGGTGTTTTTTACGACCGCGTTTAAATTCAGCATACCAGTCAATAATAGTTGACTTCACTGGTGCAGAGTCTCCATAACGCTTATCAAGCCACTGTTTGGCCTTAACAGTATTTTTCCCCATCAAACAACACTGTTTAATCAACACACGAATTATTTTTTATCCATTGTTTTGAAAATTACAAAACTGGGGTCACTAAAACCACTGTAACCTGTAAACTGATTATCAGAATGTCATGAAATTTTGACACATATCGTTTGAAGGTTGGTACTATCCAGAAATCATATGGGTCTGTCAACAGTGTTGCCATATATGTGTCAGACCGGAGACTTATTGAGTGAAGTGTTAAATGACTGCTGGCGAACTGTTAGTCGTCACAACTAATTAATAAGTAAGTTACTGAAACGGTAAGTAGGTGTAAAGTTACTGAAACGGTAACGGAAATAACATGAGACGTTTAAATTAGCTGTAAAAAGCACAACCGAAAAAAAATAAGTAGAAAGTAACAGAAAATGAAGGCGAGTCATTGAAAAAATAGAAATAAAAATGAAAAACAAATATGAAAGAACTAACTAGTTTCGAAGGTTACATGAGGAAATTTCGTCAAAGTATATATCGCGGAAAATAACGAAAAATTCGGAAATAGAAAGACAAACAAACGAAAAAACTGAAGAAGGTAGACAGGAATAGAAAATTAAACCAAAGATTTCTAAACGGAACGTTAGAAGAGACAATTATCATTAAACAAGGGAGAAAAACTTTCAAGAAAGTCGAAGTCAAACATTTAATTTGGTGTAAAAATTAATCTTGGCTTCTGAAAACTTAAGAACATGATTAAAGTACCAAGAATGTTCAACAACTGAAGACTTGGATACCACATAATTAAGAAACATTACTGTGTAGCACATGATTATTTCTAAATAAGAGCTGTACAATTTTTGAGAGGAAATATATATGTACTGGAATAATTTGCTTTATAAAAATAGAAATATACCCCCGTATACATTAAAAGAGTAGTTTATAGGCTGAGAATAAGTAGCCATTCCATGAATTTTTTTTTATTAAATATTTCAACTAAATGTGGAAACATGTTCAATAAAAAAAATATTCTAATTGTTTGAATATGCACAAAAATTTAATTACGGAAAGAGATTTCACGGCTTTTCAAGTGCATTCTCTAATAAGAATTCCAGATAATAAAATCTTCATGATCTCAACATGTTTACATAGCAAATGAACTTTTTTTCCTTAACCCATCTTAAAAAGCAAATTATAAAATTATCAGGGACAAATTAGCTATAAAGCGATGTCGCGCACAAGTACAAAAGGAATATTTTTAAGATTTTTGCACAAATAATGAAGAAAAATCTTTTTCATCCACCATCCAAATTTTACATTCCCCACTTAAGTTTTAATACTTACTCTACCATTGTTGGGAAGAATATTAGAATGCATAAGCTCTTTCACAAATTCATGACAAAATTTATACAATGAAAGTCCAACTTTACACTGACTTTATTTTCACTTGGTTGATAATGAAATCGAGGGAGATATAAAAATTGAATGAGGTTGGAGGACATTTTTTTCCTTTATGTTTTTAATTAACTTACGTGCCTTAAATATTCCTATATTTGGTATCCTAAGTTTGTCTGGGTCGTAACTGGCTATTAAATGGCGACATCCCAAACAAAGGAAAATATGCGACATGTAATTAAACTGTTTTAATAGTAAATGAATTTAATTTGCTACTTTCACAATACACGTTCAGTTTATGCAGAAGTCCATAAGTCCTTGTGCATTCCTTTAACACTCGATTGCAGTGTTCTAGATCTGCAAATGCAAAAACGGGATATTTTGTTAGGAAAGCGATAATACGCTATCGATTAAGAAAGTTAACAGCTCCTCTAGTGGCGAAATGGGGAAGCTAGAATTCCTATCTCAAAATCAACAAAATATAGGGAAAAGTTTTCAATTACAAAGTTGTAAAATGGTGTCTATTTTGTGTGAAAAAACTGTGTGATTTGCGCATAACATGTACACAGACAAAGAATGGTGTCAACGAAAAGTAATAATTATGCAAATATCTTATTATACTGAAGTACTTCTGAAAGAAATGGCGCGAAATAAGCATGGGAAAAAAATCCGTATAATAAGCTTTATTCTAATTTATTTGGAATTATTCTTTTTGCAGTAAACAATAAATACTGCATAGAAATGGCAGACAAATTATGTAGTACATCAATTATCCACTTTCTTCGACACTATTTAACGTCTATAGTTATGTTATGTGCAAACCAGACCTCTTTTCATACTAAATAGAAATCATTCTACAACTTCATGATTGAAATTTTTTATAAAAAAAATTGTATGAAAATGTGCTTCATTTTCGACATGGGGATTCTAACTTCTCCATTTCGCCGCTAGAAACGCTGTATACTTTCTCAATCGATAGCGTATTGTTGCTTTCCTTTTAGTAGATGCTACGTTTGCAGCTCTAGAAGACTTCAATCAAAAATTAAAGAGATACATAAGGACTTTGGGAAACGCTAAATATGGAAAATATTGCAGCGGCGTTAAAAATCCGTTGCAGAGTTTTCAACAGATGTATTCAAAAACGTCTTCAATTTGCAAAAATGTTTCTTTTGTTGTTTAGAAAGAATAACATGAGTAACAGCGAAATTACAACTTGATCTCATTAAAATTTATTAGGTTTGCTGTTGTTACTGATAAAAGAAAAACTCATGCTCCCAGCATATGACTTTACTTATAGCAATGGTTTTACACTTTTCGCAGCGAAATAATCGCATACAATATTCCCAATACAATGTTTTAGTCTTAAATTATACTTTAAATCTGGGAACTGTTTTTTTTTCAGTGATTGACACGTTTTGGAGATTTTGAAAATTTTTGCACATTTTGACGACTTTTTTCTTTTCCGAGAAAGATGACTCTTTCATAGTCACATGCAAATTCTACACGTATCTCAGAAGACATTTAAATAGTATCCCATTCAATAAATCGCTGTCTGTGAAATATTCGCTGTTGTCACATCATAAAATTAATGCTAAAAGCATCTTCTTTTGTGAATAGAAGGAGCGAAATCAATGTTTCACTAAATGTGTCTCATAGTATTGAATATGGAAAGTGAAGATTCTTAACAACACTTACTAGTGTTTTAATCTTAATATTTTTTTTATTCATCCGTAAAAGTAAAAAATATCTCTATAATGATTCACGTTAGAGTTATCAAATGAGCTCGATTCGTTTTTTAACACTTTACAACAAAGTTGAAAAGTGTTTATGACTTTGTTCATTCTGTCTGTCTGTCTGTCTGTCTGTTCGTTAGCACGATGACTGCCGTAAAGATAACTTAATCAAAATGAAATTTTAGTATGTTGTTCAGGCGGTCTGTAGAACCTATTTGAATATAAATGAATAATATCCCCCGATTAGTTTTGAATTGAACCCGGGTTAAAAAAATGAAACACATTGAGCCCTATGGGACCTAATTTTTCAAACATTTTTTAAGCGGATTTAAAATTCACAAATTGCTCCGAAAATTTTAGATATTATTCAAATTGTTCCATAAAATATATAAAAAAAAATTCAGCGAAATATATTCAGTAGTTTTTTAAATAAAAATTACAATAATAATAACACCTCTTATAGGAAGCGATCACGTGACCATGATACGAAGCCTATTTTTCACCTATGTAAAATGTAAACAGCAAAATATGTAGAATGAGTTGTATTAGAATTGCTGTATTTCTTTAACACAAAATAATTTAGTTCATGGAGTCTGCATAGCTGATATGAATAAAATATTCATTGATTTTACAAAGAGAAGGACGATTTTTTCGATGAAGTTTTGCGCATAGAGTTTAATTACTTGTAGCTCCATGGTCTTAATTTTTAAATAAAATAAATTATTATAGTATTGTGATGAATGATATGAATGGGAAATTATTTATGAATGAAATGCTGCTTTTATAGAGAAAGCCAGGCGTGTTATTTTTTTCTATGACGCCATTTGAATGAATTTCAGTTGTTTTCGATGAAATTTTCAAATGTAATAAATTATCGTAGTATTATGATAATTCTAAAATTATTACCGAGGAATGTATCACATTTTGGAGATGTTTAAACCAGGCAATTTATATTTCAATGCCGTCATTTGAATGAAGTTCATTTTTTTCGATGAAGGTTTAAGTTTTCAAATATAATAAATTAATGTAGTATTGTGATAAGTTTTAAAATATTACCGAGATGTATTGCATTTTAGATATGTTTAAATAAAATTGCATTGAAGTTGGAAAGTGTTTCATAATCAATGGTTTAAACATGATTGATCTTTCTTGTTTAATTTTGAAGAGATGGTGAAGTTTTAAAATGAGTTAAGTTGCCTAATGAAAGAGAAAACGTATTAAAACTGAAAACTGGACATAATGTAAAAGTCTCCGTTTAAATGTGTGAAATTAAACTGAATTTAATGGATTATGAATTTAAATCTGTAAGGAAAATCATGTGCTGCCCACGTTAGATTTTTTAATGTGTCACAAAAAGCCTATTCGTTTGTGAGATCGATTCATAAGAAAGCCCTATCAAATGTTCGTTTAAAAACTGCTGCAAAATAACACAATAAATAAATCAAAACATCATAAGGGCAAATAAAAGCCTTCTTCGGGACTGCCAAGAAGAGCGACCTCGCCTACATTACTTTAGTGAGGTCGAGCTTCTTGTCAGTGCTAAAGAAGAAGGCTGTTATTTGTCTTTGAAACTAGTACAGCAGTTTTTTGCATATATTATGAATTAACGAAATTTTTATTTATTTATTGTGTAAAAAATATCTAATACGCGTCATTATTTTCCCACAATATCTAATTTATTAATTTGTAGGAAAGTACTCGTGTTGTACACATCCTGTTGCATTATTAGTCCGGAAAAATATTTACTCT
The DNA here is from genome assembly GCA_951213105.1 of Amaurobius ferox. Classification (NCBI taxonomy): domain Eukaryota; kingdom Metazoa; phylum Arthropoda; class Arachnida; order Araneae; family Amaurobiidae; genus Amaurobius; species Amaurobius ferox. The sequence continues at coordinate 19,296,865 of OX578140.1, forward strand.
AGATTCCTTCCGAAGAAATTGCTCTGCAAAATTGTCACTCAAAGTCTGACCTTATCGTATTCATTATCCTAATGAACGCCTCATTGAAGTACCTCGCCGCCTTCTGGCACTTCGGTGAATTCTTACGACTTTCTTACTTACTTCGAGAGTCTTAAAGTTTTACTAAAATTTAAAAATACCCCCACGCATGTTGATTATAAATTTACTTCAAAAATGCCCAGACAGAACTGTTGGAAATCTCTAATAGACTTCCCCTGTGCATCTTTTTGAAGTGCTGTTGTTCCAGCCCGGGAAAAAGAAACGCCAAGAAATTCTTCTCGACTCCGGAGCTTCGAAAACTGGAGATGCTTATCACTCATTTTTTAGTATCATTAATAAAATTTCAGAGGAAACTATTTTTCTAATAGCATTCATTATATGGGTTTGCAAGAAACAAGTTTTAAGCTCTGTTCGCGTATGTGTGCTAAGGTAAGAACAAAAAATCTGATGTGGGCAGCACAAGGCTTTTCCTGCAGACACTTATATACACGCTCTCTGTATTTTAATTAAATTTAATTCACTTTTAATTCAATTTTCGTTCTCATTTGGTAACTGGACTCATTTACAAAGGTAGCGTAGAGAAAAAACGGACAAACTACATTGATAATTATCAATATTGATAGCAATCGAAATAAGCAATAGAATCAACATATAATAAATATTTTAATAATTAATTCATCCATTTGCTGTTAATTCGTTAATTTATCGTTATTTTTGCAGTTCTGACGATATTTCCTTCAATGTGGAGCAAAATATTGCTAAGTTTGCGATATTTTGCCAAACTAATCGCCAAATTCGCCAAATTTATTGCCAAGCTCTACAGACACTTTAAAGACATCTTTAAAGACAAGAGAAGAAAGTTCCTTATATTCAAATGACTATTGTTGAATTGTTAGGCGTCAACATACAAAACCTATTACCCAAAGTATCTTCTCTCATGAATGAAACAAGATAGATCCACAAGAATGACGCTAACCCATTTATAGCAAAATATTACATATGAAAAGTGAACACATTTCACAATAGTTATTATATTTTAATTTTATGTGATTCCTTTTGATAAATTTATTTGAAAAAGTTGATATATCTAGAGAGCGGTTCATGCTAGCGTTCTAAAGTGTGTGTGTGTGTGCCATTAGTTATCAAATGAAAAATTATATGAGAAATAACCATTGAAAATTTCATTCGAAAATTTGAGGATCTGCCGAATATTCGATTCCGTTTACTCCCCCAACACACACACACACACAGAGTTATCACCTCTGCAACGTTTGATGAGAGTTCAAGGATGTTTGAAACATACTCCTCTGTGGAAACATACTCCTAATTAGAATTTTCGACCCCGTCACAATACTTTCCCTACACATTCTATGTGTATAGGGGAAGTAAAAACTAGTGTTTTAACCATACAAACTTATAAAACATTTATATTTACTTTTAGTGCTTTTACATAATATTTCTAAATATAAAATTTAAAGTGATGGGGAAATCGTTTTTGAATTATTCATCACCTTCACATCTTACAAGATACGTACCTACATCATCCCAATAGCATTCAACACTTTCTCAGATAAGTTTTGAGAAGTGCCTCTATGTTAAATCTCGTTTCAAAAATTTCAAAGCAAGACTTTCTGTGCAGAAATACGTTAAAACAAAAATTATCCACAGTTCAGCAAGTAAACTCAACAACGATGATAAAAGTAAATCTAACACCAATTCGCAAAATATGTTTCTATAGACTTTTAATTTGAAAAACTAAAGACATGGAAAATGATCTTCCAATAATTTAAATAAAATATTTTTAATATAATTTTTGTGGCTTTCTACACTAAATCTTGAATATATTTTTTAGGCACATATTAATACATATTTAGGAAAAAAATAGTTGAAATTTCTTTTAAATAAAGAAGCAAATATGAGAAATCAGGTTGAACAACCACGCTTTTGGTAGCTCTGAATTCCTTCAAATTATATATTTCTAAAAAATGAGGAAAATCTACCGTATATTGCAGTTAATTTTATTGTATTTCTACTTGAGGGGCACCGGACATTAAAAATGACTTTTTCATATAGCTATGAACCAAATTCAACAGAACCATTTTGGGAACTATAAATAAATTTACTAAACATAATAACGGTAGAAGAAAGCGCATTACTAACTTCATGGGACGGGGGGGGGGCGTCTTTTATCACCTTTACAGTTCTTGTCATAAATTGGTCTACGCATGCGCTGACGTATATTCCTACTATTGTTAAATTTTTTCCAATAAATATTTCTGAAAAAGCTTCTGAATAAGAATGCATTATTTATGATCATCCTGTAGTTATTTCGTTCTTGTCACGAGGGATCATCAAACATGGTTGCTGCACAATTTTCCAGATCATTTCTTCATTAAAATTTCACTGTTTAATTTTCAGAGTGAGTTCAATGCATGAGAGCAATATTCACCCCCATTAGATGCGCCTGTCCCCGTGGCCGTTCGACCGAAATTGTTAATAAGGTTCCACAGTTGAACACGCCTACATTTTGGACATCACGTGACCTTCCAAAATTAATGTTCTTTCGTAATAATAACGATCACTTACTAGGTTGAAACGCGTCGTTATAAATTGATGTCGAGTTTGTTAGGCATTCCACGCGTTGTTAAGCAGCTGGTTAATATTCATATTGTTTGTATTTTTGTGAAAATGTCTGAATAAAATATAAAATACTCATTATCGTCTTCCCTATAGCTTGTATGTATTTGTCTCTGTGCTCAGGACTGAATTTTGAATCAGACTACAAGCGCAAGTTTTTGAAAAAAAAAAATGTAAATGCAATTTTCTCGAAGTGAATTTTTGAAAACCGGTTGTGACAATAGACCAATTTTCAACGAAAGTATCTTTTCTTTTAATTTGGCATTATCCTTTTGGACAGTAACCAGCTACGTAGCCTTTTTCTTCGACCCAGACCGTCCGACCTACCTGAAGGTGTAAGGTATCTATTTGGACTGCTGGGAAATGCCATACAATTTAGACCGAAACCCAGTGGGGTGGCATCCACAGGGACCATATCCTTCTTCCGCTACCATCAACCTCTCGGAAGGACTTACGGATTCACATATTTAACATGTCCGTACTTCTCGTGAACACGGGGATAGTATGGGCAAAGGCGGAAAGCTACGTAGTCTACTTTTGATAAACTTTTATTGCAAATAATAAACGATTTTTGAACAAAACATAGTTAATTTTCGTTTCCATGGCCACCATTGTTTTACACGTTAACTATAAAAAAATCCTACCATTCTGACTACGCATTGACCTATATTCTTTAATATTTAGTATGTTTCATATCAGTTGAAATTCGTAAAAGATATACTGCCAACCGCGAAGAAAACACGTCATATTTTATCTTTTTTTTGTCTCTAATTCCATGGTCATGCGTTTGACACATCAATTTCTTAAAATACTTGTCGAAAGGAAATACTTGCATTCTAAACTACAAAAATCAACACAAATAAATTTAGTCAGTACAAAAATGTACTAAATAACAAAAACTGTACAAAAATGTACTAAATATATTTTACTATTAATTATTATATTTACTATTTATTATATTAATGTATTTACTATTAATTATTTTAATATATTTACTGTTAATCATTTTAATATATTTACTGTTAATCATTTTAATATATTTACTATTAATTATTTTAATATATTAACTGTACAAACATGCACTAAATATATTTTAATGCAATAGTTTTCTTTACTAGGAAACTTCGTCACAGTAACAACTCAACTTTTAGGCTATCTAAGAATTGTTCATTATTTGCCGGCGCTGCGTAAAGTAGTTAGAAGACATAAAGCACGTAATAAATCTCATAGGATTTATAACGACAGTAATAGAAAGATCTAACTCACGAACAATGATCTCTAGTTATCTGTTTAGGATTTGGACGCTGCGTGTAGCAGCCTGTGAAGTAACAATACCCTTGATGCCTTGTTGGGTCAAAAAAATAATTTCTTGGCGAAGGACTATGTTTTAACACCTTTGTAATTAGTTTTTCACTTCTCTTTTGGGAGTATAAAATTAACGCCTCAAAGTACGAAGCAAATAATAGGAAGTTAAACTTATTTATGAAACAAGTATAGGAAGAAAATAGATTTTCTTCTCTCTATATTAAAAAAAAATATTCCTGCGAATTTTTGCCCCTAAGTCTCAAAAAGACAGGAAAACGCACAGTTCTGAAATTTTACATAAACTAATATAAACATATAGATGTACACTACGGGATTATAATTTTGATTTAAGACTTGATTAATTATAAATTAATCAATATAAAATCTATCATTGCCATTATGGGTAAAGATTTAATGGGTTGAGCCGACCTTCAACTTTTCTGTGATTGGATGCTAGTAGAAACGTCACAAAAATGGCCGAAGACTGAACAAGTGTAATTATTAAAGCGTAATTATTATCGCAGTTACCAATTTTATGTCTCTCATTGTTGATTCTTATAAATAATTAAACAAAGAAACTACAAAAACTAATTTTTCTTAATCCCAAATAAAATCATTACAAAATTCCACCAAAGCGAAAACAATCCTATCGGACTAGAAATAAAAATTGAAACCACTCTATACCTGCTGACTATTTGAAGCATGCGTATGTTCCTGGCATTCTCCTATAATTCATTACTACATTGTTTAGGTTTACCTGTATCATATTTGGCATAAGAATAGAAGAACAATTATTTAATATAAATTTTAAATTCTTTAATGACATGATAAAGTTATATCAGTTTTAGAATATCTTCTATATAAAATTCTTATTGCGTATATTTTAATTGTATATTCCGTATGTGGCGAAGTGGTAAAAGCCATTTTTTCTTGTCATATGCGTGAAGCACAATTTTAAAAAAAAAAATCTTTCAAATAAATTTTAAATCTTTTAAAATTTTATTTACTACAAAGTATTGTAATATCTCTTACATAAAACGTCTTATATTTTTAAATGTATACAGAATGATTAAAAAAAGATAGACCAAACTTTACGAGGTGGTAGTATACACCAAACAAAGCATTTTTTGTCATATTTTACGGGGTCAGAGATAAAACGTAAAGGCGCCAATAGACGCTAAATGGTGAAACCGATAAGGTGAAGGGAAAACACAAGAATGACTTAGAAGTTATAAAATGACATTTAGTAAACCATAATTACAGTAACAGCTCAAAAGAGCGACCGCCAACCTGCTGCAGCAGGTACAATGCTTCTGCAGGCGATTTCCATGGGCGCCAATGTCTGCAAAAGGGGATCGAACTTTTTGGGATAGGGTATGTCAAATATCTGTCTTTTTGGGAGGTTTCTCGTTTGAGATGGACGCTGTCCCACTCGAAAGCAAAGGTTAAATGCATTTTATTTCGAAACGGAATTTTCAAATGTTTTACATTTTTGAAATGCTGCATGCGCCTTAATTTTTGTTTGAGATGCATGAAATTTGGTAAGAAGACACCTTTCATACCTTTTAATGAAACTGGGTATGCATTTTATAATTGAACTTTATTAAGATAATTAAAAGTGAATAATAACCAAATGAAATGATGAAAATTAAGTTTTAATGCAGAAAAATATTTTTAAAAAATTAGCTTTCTAATGGATTTAAAAATTAATACCCAAATTTGTTTATAATGTGTTTTTGAGTGATCATAATGTAAAATTAATCAAGAATGTGAACAAATGGCACGCAAGGAGCATTTTCAAATTTTCGTTAAAAAAAGTAAATTTAAAAAAAAATACAAAATTATAACAAAATTGAAAGAAATTGAATGGCATTTTATATAGTAATGTTAAGAAGAATATTTATACAAATTTTCCTGTTTCTAAGTCAATAAATAAATAAGAAAAATTTCAACGTCCACCGTTCTCTTAATTTGCCTTTCTTAAGTACATCGACTTTATTTATACTAATGGCTTTCCGAAATAACTTGTACATACTGGCTGTATCCGCAGCCCATAAGCGACGCAATTCTTGAAGAAACTGCAACCGACACTACCAATAAATGTCAACCGACCTGGTCATTACCCTTACCAATAGATCACTTCTTTTTGGTCTCACGACACTTGGCGCTTTATTAATTCATTTGTAGCAACCGGCGAGCCAATATTCTTCTTTTAACGGCTTCGGCGTTTACGTGTAACTAGTGATTATAAGCTCGTTTCTCGAGTTAATGTTCCAGTCAATACAACGAAAGAATTTATCACACAGAATAATTCAGTGAGTGGAAAACAATAGTGATTATTCTCTGTATTGCGTTATTTAAAGATTTCAGCTTTGTTTATCCTGAAAAAAAAAATGTTCTCGTGGAACATATGCAACAACTTTCAGAATATAAATTGCGCCATTCTTGGCCGGGTTAAGAATTTGGGGAGCTCCTTCTGGTATAAATTATGCAGTCATTTAAATTATCAGACTTTGCAAGTTGCAACTTGTAAAGCAATCGGTACAAAAGCCATTGGATAAAAAAAATTTGTAGAAAAGCTCGGATAAAACGCTCGTGAAAGCTAATTTTCATTTCAATGTTGTCAAAGTTTTTTTTAATTTTTATGTTAACAATTTTTCTCTTTAAATTTTTAATTCTAGCATTATTTTTTTCTAGCATTTTTATTCTCTTTAAATTTATAATTATTTTCAATAAAAAATTAAATATTTAAAGATCATTTTAAGACAGCGATGCATGTAATATTTTATTAAAATTCCATTGCATGGAGGTCTCAACTTCCTAATTTGTAAATAAGTTATTTATACAGAAATATTTTTAAAATATAACAAAATAATATTTGTTTACGAAATTCTAGGTCAAATTTTTGATCTACTTCTTTGACCCAGACCGACCTACCCGAACCAAATTCTGGATATTAAAATGGTGATCTGTCATGAGTGCTCATAAGGCTGTATTAAATTTCTTGAGCTGGAGATGTCTTTAACTCAGCGTCATGATACTGGTTTACCACGCTTTGACCCTGGGACCCAACTCCGGCACGACCAATTTGGTGAATTCGCTTTCTTGCTACTGATCTGTTTAACCTTGGTTAGAAACAAGTCATGTGATACATCCGTATAAAGACCATAAGAAAAAGAAGGAAATTAGTAGGGGGGATGTTTGAAATGTGCACAACCGTCGAAAACTCGAATTCGAATTTTCGACCCCGTCAAAATACTTTTCCTGTCCATTATACACTATGCATATATGGAAAGTAATAAAATTCTACTATTTCAACATCACGGTACATTACGTGAATTTAAATTATTGATGTGTCTAATTTTTCGATACATTATGGTATAATTTGTATACTATATATGGATTTATGTATGAAAAATCGAAGTTAAAGGTTTTCCAACATTATTCATATGTTTAATATTCTACAAACAAGCATAACAAGTAAACATGTCCCATCATTCGATTAAAAACAAGCCTATTACCTTCAATATAAGGGTTTTCCGCTCGAACACTGAACCGAAACAGCTAATTAAGTTCTACAGTTAAGTGTATCTGTTTTACAAGCAACGCGCGTGACATCGTGCAAAATTAATGCTACATAATGGCAGTCACTTAGGGGGATAAAACATGCTGCTATAAATTTTTCGTGGGTTGGATTTTCCACGCACTGTTATAGGGAGACTGTTACTGTCTTTGTTTCAGAACTTTTTGACCGGGAGTGGGGTACGTGTATGGAACATTCGAGTTGACATGTTTTAGAGAACACAATTTAACTGCTATCCTTACACAAATAGAAATAATTACTATATATATAGTAATTTCCTTACATATCTATCTATTTATAACTCTCTCTCTATATATATATACATATATATATATATATATATAGAGAGAGAGAGAGAGAGTCACTACCTCGTATAGTGAACCAGAAAGGGAAACAGCTGTAAATTACATCATTTAATAACGAATAACTTTAATAAAATAAAATTAGATGTACACTAGCCGAATACTCGTTAAAAATCAACGATTTCGCAATAAGCAACCCATGAATAATGTGAATTTTTTAATAACTGGCATTTCACATTTATTCGGCAAATTGAATATTTTGGTGTGTAGAACACCCTAAAGAACAAAATATTGGAAAACTTAAATTGCGCACTTCTTCCTTTCGAACTATCTAGCCGTACACTAAATTAAAGCCTCTATGTCTCTATCTAATCCCGAAGCATACTATTTTATAATTTCCCCTTTCGAACGTTTCCCTGCGGAGCACACCCATAAATGAACATTTTTGAAAACTCTGTTCGTCTTGGGTCTTTTATCAGATAATTGACCCATATATAAATATCAAGCCTCTATCACATTTAAAAGGATTCGGGAAATCGAACATATAGATGTGCGGCAACTTCTTAGGTTTTCTATCAGATGATTCGACCATATACCAAATATCAAGCCTCTGTCAAATTTTAAAAAGGGCGGTTCTCCTTTATTCCATAAATCGAAAATTTTGGTCTGCGACACCCCCTAAAGTAGCCGGCCACTCAATTTGCTGTGCATGCCTTAGGGCGAGTCGAATGGTCTGGGTTTCGACCCCCTAAAGTAGAAACTATTAGAAAACTGAATTTGTACACTTCTTCCTTCCAAACTATCTATCCGTACACCAAATTTAAAATCTATATCTGATCTCGAAGCATATTTTTTTTATCAATTCCCCTTTCAAACGTTTTTCTCAGGTGCATCCCCTTTAAACGAACATTTTTGAAAAACTATATTCGTCTTGAGTGTTTTCATCAAATGATTAGCCCATATGCCAAATTTCGAGCCTCTATCAAATTTTAAATGAGCCGTTTCTCTTTTATTCGGCAAATTGAATATTTTGGTGTGCGGTACCTCCTTAAGTAGAAAATATTGGAAATCTAAAGTTGAACCCAAGAATGGCGGCATTTTGTCCACCTGTGCACCAAATTTCAAATCTCTGTCTCACTTCAGACTAGGTATTTCTCATTTTTTCAGCCAATTAAACATTTAAGTGTGCGGTATCCTTAAATTAGGAAGTATCAGGAAGCTGAGATTATACACTTTATTCGTATCTAATTATCTATTTTTGCACCAATTTTAAAGTCTATTTTATTGCAAAGTCCGTTTTACTATAATTTTACATTTCGAACTTTTTGGTGTGGAGCACCCATTAAATGAACATTTCGGAAAAATATGATTTTCTCCCCGGATTTTATCGATTGATTGACCCGTGTATCAAATGTCAAGTCTTTATCTCTCAATTCTCCTTTCGAACGATTTGGTGTAGAGCATCCTCCTGCACCGAACAATTTCGGAAACTCAATTTTTTCAGAGTTTTCTTGAACGATTAACTTGTGCACCAAATTGCAAGACTATCTCACATTAAAAGGCGTTCTTCATTTACTTGGCAAATCGAATATTTTTAGCTTCATATTATGGAAAACTGAAATTGTACAGATTATTCTTTTCAAACTATCTGCCATAATGTCAAATGTAAAGTCTGTATCTTATCGCGAAAAGTGTTTTTCTCTCATTTCACTTTTCGAACGTTTCTGGGTTGTATACCCACCCCATTAAATAAAATTTTTGAAAAATTCTATTACTGTCATGTTTATCAAATGGTTAGCCCATATACCAAATTTCAAGTCAAATTTCACATTTTAAAGGAGGAGTTTTTCATTTTTTTGATAAATCGGATATTTTAGTGTGCGCCACCCCCTAGAATAGCAAATGTTGGAAAACTGGAATTGCTCACTTTCTTCCCTTCTAACTATCTACCCGTCTGTCAAATTTGAAGTCTCTATCTCATCGCGAAGCATGCTTTTTCTATCATCTATTTTCCCTTTCGAATGTTTTTGTGTGGAGTACCCACCTCTTTAAATTTACATTTTTGGTAAACTCCATTCTTAGGTTTTCTATCAGATGATTGACCCATATACCAAATAGCTAGCCTCTATCACATTTTAATAGGAGCATTTCTCATTTATTCCAAATATGCAGCATTTTGGTATGCAGCACCCTCTAAAGTAGAAAATATTAAAAAACAAACTATACACTCTCTTCCTTCCAAACTATCTACCCGTGGACCAAATTTGAAATCTCTATCTCGTCCCGAAGCATGCTTTATTATCAATTCAGCTTTCGAACATTTTTCTCTGGAGCACCCCCCTTAAACGAATAATTTTGAAAAATTATATTCGTCTTGAGAGTTTTCTTCAAATGCTCATATATCAAATTTCAAACCTCTATCAAGTTTTAAAGCAGGCGGTTCTCATTTGTTCGTCAAATCGATCATTTTGAAGTGATGCACCCCCTAAAGTACCAAATATTGAAAATTCGAAATTGCACACTTTCTTCCTTTCAAATGGTTTACCCACACGCTCAATTGGAAGTCACTATCTCATTGCAAAGTATGCTTTCCTATCATTTCACTTATCGACCGTTTTGGTGTGGAACACCTCGTCTAGAGAACATTTTTGAAAAATTCGATTTTTCCAGGGGTTTTCATCAAATGATCGAACAGTGTACCAAATTCCAAGTCGCTATTTATTCGGGAAGTGCCTAAAAAGGTGTGACAGACAGACGGACACTTGGCAATTAGTATATATAAACTAGCCGAATACCCGTTGAATATCAACGGTCTCGCAATAAGCAACCCCTCAATAATGTAAATTTTTGAATAATTCGCTTTTCACATTTATTCGGCAAATCGAATACTTTGGTGTACAGAACCCCCCCCCCCCACTCCCCCGCCCCCCTACAGAAGAAAGTATTGGGAAACTTACTTTGCGCATTTCTCCCTCCGGAAGCATGATATTTCATTATCTCTCCTTTCGAACGTTTTTCTGTGAAGCACACCCATATCACCCTATCACATTTAAAAGGAAGCGCGCCTCATTTATTCGGAAAATCGAACATATTAGTGTGCGGCACCCCTTAAAGGAGCAAATATTGGAAATATGAAATTTAACACTTTCTTCCTTTCAAACTATCTACCAGTACACCAAATTTGAAATCTCTACCTATCGCGGGGCATGTTTTTTCTATCATTTCACCTTTCGAAAGTTTCTCTATGTAACAATCCGTTAATGAATATTTTTGTCAAACCGTATTCATCTTTGATTTTTTTGTCGAATGATTATGCCATATACTAAATTTCAAGCCTCTATCAGATTGTAAATGAGGCGTTTTTCATTTGTTCGGCAAATCGAACATTTTAGTGAGTGGCACCCCCCCCCCCCCTACAATAGCAAATGTTGGAAAACTGAAATTGCACATTTTCTTCCTTTCCAACTTTTTACCCGTACACCAAATTTGAAGCTCTATCTCATCGCGAAGCATGCTTTTCTAGAATTTCACCTTTCGAATGTTTTTGTGTGGAGTACCCACCCCCTTAGATATACATTTTTGAAAAACTGTATTCTTTTTGTGATTTCTATCAGATGATTCATCCATATACCAAATATCAAGCCTCTATCACGTTTTAAAAGGGGCGTTTCTCCTTTATTCCGAAAATCGAACCTTTTGGTGTGCGGCACACCCTAAAGTCGAAAATATTAGTAAACTGAAATTATACACTTTTTTCCTTCCAAACTATCTACCCTTGCACCAAATTTGATATCTCCATCTTACTCCGAAGCATGGTTTTTATCAATTCATTTTTCGAACGTTTTTCTCTGGAGCACCCCCATAAACGAACATTTTTGGAAAAACTATATTCGTCTTGGGGAGTTTTCGTCAAATGATTAGCCCATATACCATATTTCAAGCCTCTATCAAATTTTAAAGGTACCTTTTCTCATTTATTCGGTAAATTGAAGATTTTGTTCTGAGGCTCCCCGTAAGTAGAAAATATTGAAAAACTGAAATTGCACACTTTTTTAGAACGATTTACCCACACACCAAATTTGAAGTCCATCTTATCGCAAAGCATGCTTTCCTATCATTTCACTTTTCGAAAGTTTTGGTGTGGAGCACCCCTCTTTAGAGAACGTTTTCGAAAAATTCAATTTTTCCAGGAGTTTTTATCAGACGACCGATCAGTGTACCAAATTGCAAGCCTCTATCTATTCGGGTAGTGCCAAAAAATAGCGTGATAGACGGATGGATAGACAGACAAACAGACAGACAGACGGACACTTGACAATTAGTATATATATATAGATAGATTACTATCTTGCATGCAGGGCTTTAAAATTCCATGGCAAAAAGCTCAGCTGACCAGCAGATAGATGCACTCATAACGAGAGAATATCTCGAAACACGCACTCAAGAGTTCTGGACTTGAAGCTCTGAAACTTGAAGCTTAAGTCATGGCGATTGTAGAGCATTAAATCCACTGCCACAGAGACACACATTGCATATTGACATGAACATTGCCTGTGTTGGCTATTCAAGCAAGAAAACTGCGTAGTCCCACAGTAAAGGCGATACCACACACACACACGTTATTTATTTATATATAATATATATATATATATAATTTATTTTCCATTTGATGTAAGCGCTTAGTTTAACACAGTACATAAGCAAAGCAGTAACTTTATATCATATCTTTAGTGTAGATATTGTTTCATTTCTTATAATTTAATTCTCTAGTTAAATATTACTTCACTTTCCTTATGCATTTTTTTTATTAAGTTATATATGGTTAGAATTATAAAATAATAGTTTCAAACTAATCGGATTATATTTAAAATTGCCTTATCAGGGATTAAATTTCGCCCACTTTTCTTTCATCATTACTGTTATTGAAAATAATAATTTTAGTAGCCAACTTTTTCTAAAAATTTATATTTACTTGATAAATATACCTGATAAATTTGTCAATTTATCTGAAGTATTACCATCAGAGACCAAGATAACGACTCTGCAAGCGTATTTCACGCTATAAAATAAGCAAATACGCTTTATAAATTAAGTATTGCGTATTTTTACGCACTGATTTTGTTTACAAAAGAGAAAAGAAATCGCTTTTAAAATCACAAATTAAACAGATTTGGCTTGAAAATAAGCAATTTCTTATTCTATTCGGCATCACGTACATCGTTACAAATTCACCATAGGAAAATTGATTTTTATCCTTCTGCGCAACGCGCTTTTTACCGAAAGATAGATGTACATTAAATTGGTGTACACATAGAATTATAGGATGGTAAGAACATCGTCTACAATACATCAAAATGATGTACACCGGAAGTAGACTGCAGTCAGAGGATTCATCAGGTATCAAAGCAGGCACTCGTTTTTCTTGTGTATTACTAACTTCAGAAGCAGTTTTACATATTTTTGACATTCTTAAAATAAAAAATTAACTTTCAACTTTCTTTGCAGTTTTTTATGTTAACCGTTGGGTTAATCGCACCCGCTGAATATTTAATATGAATAAACTGTAACCGCGTTAAAAGTAGCTTCATTTTAATTTCTTCACGTCGGCTCAATAACTTTTATCCGGAAGTCAAGAAAAAATCCAATAGAATCTAATTGATTTCTTTCTACAACTTGATTTTGTTGTGTATACTTTTTACCTACTTTGATGATGAGGTTTTGGGTAAGCTCGTATTTTTTAATTTTGCATATTGGTGTTGTATATTGAAATTAATTATAGCGTGTTCTGCTAGAGGTCCGTTAAAAACTATGAAAAATCTTTTAAGAGAAAATACACGGATGAATAAATTAACGACTACAGAAATTCAAATCCTTTGAATCAGACAGTATGCGAGTCACATGCACTGCTTTCTGCACTTTCTTTCACACAGCATCAGACCAACAAAAAGATCAAATTAATCAGTACTGGAGTGGGTGAACAAAATTTTACAAAACATAACAAATTTTTACCAAAGTGGCATCGCGAGTTCCCTTGGGTGTTTCGCAAAATCTCTCAGAAAGCCAATATGAAGGTTGTGATGGCAACCAATGGCTCTGTTTGCTTCCAAAGGAGTGCTTTAGTAAGACATGAAAAAACAATGGAACATAAAGTTGCTTTAAATAAGTAAAAAGATGCAAAAGTTATCCATACTGTCGTTTAAAAATTAAACAGTAATGTTTTAGAAGGGGATATGACAGTATTTAAAACTGTTTATGTGCTTGCTAAGGAAGTATTGCCACAGACGAAATGAAAGTCTGTAATGCATTTCATGAAATCATGTGGTAATAAAACAATCAAGGAGCAGCATATGAACTTATCACATAATTCTCTAACACCAATTCAAAACATTGTGTTCGATATTTTACAGCCAGAATTTGAAATTAAAAATAGTCCTTATTTTTCCATTTTAATTGATGAGTCTACAGATATTGCTATGAATCACTAACTCATAATCTATGCAAAATGTCTAAGTAATAATGAACTACGTACTAGTTTTTGTCCAAACTTAAAACTGAGTGAAGGAAGCAATTCTGCTGCATTAAAATGTGTATAGAAATGAAAAATGTGCAAATGTCTAAATTAGTTGATCTTGCTACAGATGGTGCAGCAGTCATGATGGGCAAGAATAATGTTTTTGGGAAAAAACGGCAAGATCTGACACCAACTCTTCTGCACTACTATTGCATTACACACCGTTCAGCACATGCCATATTTCAAGCTGCAAATGGTATAGACCTATTTCAAAACTTACAAAGAACTATGCGTTCACTGTATGTTTATTTCCATATATCTACAATAAGGTCAGAAAAACTAAAAGCAATTCAAGAAATATTGCATTAACCTTCCATTAGCTTAAAAAAGATTGCTACTGTTCGTTGGCTCTCTCTTGCCTTGCTGTTGATGCTTGCCATATAAGTTATGATGTATTGATGATAGTAGCATTAACTGATATCGTTGATAATAAATTTAATATCGTTGAGAGTAAATTTAATTCTGAGAAAGCTGTTCATTTATGAAAAAGCCAAAAGCAAAGAAGGTTGGAATTTTAAAAGGAAAAAATAAAAATTATTTTACTTAATAAGTTTTTAATTTTCTTTTCTCCTTTGTTTACAACCATGTGGAGAAACTAAGCAGCCAAGGGTAAGGTAACAATTTTAAAATATTTCATCGTGAATTATTAGTTATTTTTATGATTGATAAACATTGTTAATTATACAATGACGAATTTAAAATTCAAGATTTCTACTGTACTTAGAAAATCGACAGGAAATTAAAAAAGAATGTGTTCCTAAAAGTCCATAATTTAGTAAACATTTTAAAACTCATTTCATAAAGTTTATAAGGTATATTGATTATGCTATCAGATATATAATGTATTTTGCTTATTAACACAAATAAAGAGTATAGTGCACTTCTTAAATCTTTTTTTTTTCAAAGTAGAAAAGTCAAATTTATATCCTGTTGGTCGATAACGCTGTAATTTTTTTTATACAAAATGCAATAAATTTAATAAAAACCTGGAAATTTGAAGGTAGTTGTACATTTGTTAAAAATGACTCCTCTGGTAAGCAAAATACTCCTTTAAATCAAGTCAGGGAGTATTTTTTCTCTTTTGGAAAAATTCTAGCTCGATATCTGATTGCTGCCTCACTTTTTGCTCGATCTCTGATTGATACCTCACTTTTTCAGAAAACTAATAATAATGTCTGAAACGCTCTCTTAAGATCATTTACCTCGATGAGGAGCCACTGGAAGGTTTTGGTGGTAGAGTATTGCAAATCATTCTTAAGTTTTGAGAGTCCACACTTTCATTATCACAAAACAAAAAGTATGTTTCAGAAGGATATGGTTAAAACTGTTGAGCATGAGATCTGCGAGATTTGGAACAAAGTAAGGATTCCAATCTTTGAGGAGAAAAACGTTGTCAGAAAGATGGATTCATTACTGAAAAAGTACCGAAACATTTGTCGTAATAAGAATCGTAGAAGTTCTGCGCAGTTTAAACAGGATAAACACGTATTGATGGATCAAAGGTCGGAACGATAGTATGTCGTGGGCAAGGTGGACATAAATTTAGCTAAGAAGGAACATAAAAATCAATGAAATCTTTGCAAGTGGCTAAAAGGTTTAGAATGGAAGAAATGAAGAAACGTAAAGCGACCGAGGAAGCACATTTGTCAAGTTCTTCGAACGACAACGCAGCCGATCCGATTAGTGACCCTACGCTGAGTTAGCCAAAGATATGAAAATAAGCTTTAATGCCATTGTTACATCTTCGTCAAAGTCAAAAACTACACAAAAGCGTGCATGAAAGTATCAACAGTAAAATGAAAATATCAACAGTCATTTCTGGATATCTTGCCTCTGCTTTGGATGGTACGAACTTCAGCTACAAGAAAGCAGCCTGTCTTCTGGCTGCAACAGCTGTAAAAGGTTATGAAACCTAGGCGCAACCAAGCTTCTTTTTTCCGTGAGCAATATTGGAAGATCAAGGACGCTCTCATCATACTGCAAAAGCGAAAGCTGCATTCTCCTCTTGTGGTCCTTTAATAATCTACTCCGGTAGAAAACATACTCCCGGCTATTTCTTAGGACCAACGAAAGAGGATCGAGTTGCCATTTTAGTCTCAGGCCACAAGGTAAAAGACTTTTAGGAGTTCCCAAAGTTGAAAAGGGAACAGGAGAGCAAGTAGCACAGGTAGCTTTAAATGAAATCCTTGGAATGTAACTTTCAAGATCAGATCGTCGGAATATCCTTTAATACGATCGCCGCTAATGCAGGTCGCTTAAATGGAGCTTGGGTTCTATTAGAGCAAAAGCTGAAGAAATAATTGCTTTGGCTAACTAGTCGTCACCACGTACTTGAAGTGGTATATTAGGGATGACTTCAATGCATTATTTTGGACAACGTCTAGCCCAAATGTTTTGATATTTCGACAGTTTCACGAATTTTAGTCAAAGATAAAACAGATCAAATATGAACCAGAGACAGTCGGCTGAACGGAGAACTACAGAATTATTCAAGAACAGCAGTTTGGACTTTATAAATCATCCCTTAGTGAGTCACTCATCTGCATGATATAAATAAGGTTGTCTTATATCGTTTTATCTCTATAATCTTTTTATGCAATCATGTTCATTAAATGACCAAAATAATTTAAACAGACTTCATATTTGCTTGATAAAAATTCACTATAAAACTATCGTAGATTCGTAGTATTAAATTCATTTTAGCTTACATAAGATTTATTTACCTTGTAGCAATATGTAGTGCGATAACTACATTAAGGGATTTTTAATCTATAACGACGAAAGTAATAGAAAAAACACGGTAGCAAAAAATCTAAGGGTTCTTTTTTATAGGACAGTTTTCTTTAATAATATAATAAACAGGGAATTGTTTCTACAAGAGACTATAGCACTCTTAAATCCAAAAGAAATCATTTACCCCATTATTTGTAACAAGTTAGCTCCTTTGTTCAGTACAAAAGTAATAAGTTACAAGTCCTTAAGATCTAGGCTTATTGATATATACATGTATGTTTATAGGTTTTATAGGTGTTTCGTTGCTAAACATTTATTTTCAGAAAACATATCTAAGTAAGAAACTTTTTTCGATTTTCTTATGTTTATAACTCCACATTGATCAAGTCCCCGTGTGTATCATAATAAGTATCTAAATAAAATTATATAAAATGTCCTAAAGGAAGGTTTTTGCTTGTCTGTCTGTCGACGGTATAGCGGAAAATCTAAACGATCCTCAGCTAAAAAAAATCGGTAAGGTTGCAGTTCATGCCAACAGTGGCGTTAACAGAAAAATTTCTGGGCGGGGTGGGGGATAACCAAATATTTTGTTTTGTTTCTCCATATATCATTTCTTCGACATTCAATGGGTTTGGGGGGAGTAAGAACCCCCAAATCTCCTCCCTTGTCGACGCCACTGCATAGCAATTTCCGAGATATAACATCTATGTTGTTTTAATATTTATAATTAGATTTTTAGTTATTTTATATTCAAGTACATTTTTGAGCGATTTTCACACAAATCGGTATCTTGGGATCAAAAGGATCATCACAGATTTTACAATATCAGCACCATAGAAAACATCAAAAAATGATTTTTTCAACGATTTTAAACCGCATCCGTAGGAAATTTTCATATTTAAAAAATTAATAATAATATTAATATCTAAATACGCGTTTTAGGCTATTTCAATTTAACTGTCGTTTATTGGCAAATTATAAATTCACACGATTCTAATCTTTTGCTTATGTTCAGAGTGATATCTTTCTATTTGAAGTTTTTCGAATTCAAATTTAATTTCTCTATTTCTGTATTTTTTATGAATTTCTAAATGACTGTGGTGAAAGAAAAGGGAAATTAGGTTTAATTTTTAAATAAATTTCGTGGATTAAATTAATAATCTTAATTAAAGTGGTCGCGAATCGTAACATTTGTACACTGTTATCATGGCCGCAAAACTCGCCATTACGTTTTTGCACGAGTTCCTTAACATAATCATTAAATCAAAACACTGAACAGTAAAATCCACATTTTAACCTTTAAAATAAATTATCATTTATTCTCCATATTATTAACCCTTTCAGTCCCGTGATGCCAATTGGAATCAGACTTTTAGAATGAAAAATAAATATTTGGGATTGAAAGGGTTAATGAGAATTACATAAACTTATTAACAAACGCCTAAGGAGAAGGAAAGCACCACTTGGAGACCAGATCTTTTGAATCTTATTCCAAAGATCAAAAATTGACCTAACATACATGAAGACTAGCACATACCTCTGCATTTCGGATCTGTTGCTCAGCATGGCTGCCACCTTTTCCGATTCTTTTGTGACATTTGGAGTCATAACTAGTCTTTTTCTAAAACATTCTCAATACTCAACTGAATAACGACTCTCTCTGAATAACACTGTTTGAAATCACGACTCTCTTTGAAAAACAAGGCTTGAAATCACGCCTCTCTCTGTCTTAACTCTTGAATAATCATTCCATTATATTCGTTGACTTTCTTCCTTGCAGCCGCATCATTTGACCCAAGGTTCAGATACGCCCTCCCCCTTGCTCTCAGTGGATCCTCCTCAGTGCGATGTTGTATCTTTGTATTATTGCCTCTTTCAGTTTCCAATGAAGCTTGGTTTAAGTCTTGGCCCTAGGATATTTTGCCAAAACCACACCTGCAATTTGCGTGACGTGTGTTTATTGGGGTCATAACTTTCCGGGCCAAGACTGTCCTAAAAACGGTGTCTACATGTTTGCGCTTTGCTTCGTCATAAACATCAAAAAGTGCATAGGGTGCCTCCAAGTCTCACTGACTCTATAAAAGTTACGAATTTTCACTCGAACGTTCCACTGCTTCTGCGTATTACGTGTCCATTACGGCACAACTGAAGCCGTGTACAAGCTGTAAAGATCTCAAAACATGGCGTCTTTTATATCTTCTTCTTCATTGGCGCGACAGCCCCGGGTGGGCCCTGGCCTTCCTTAGAATTCTATTCCATGTCGTCCTGTTCTTGGTCAAGGTTTTCCAATTAATCACCTTAATAATTTTCAGATCTTTTTCCAGGCAGTCACACCACCTAAGATTGGGTCTCCTTATTTTTCGGACACCAATTGGTCTAGCCAAGAAGATCTTTTTTGTGGACCGACTGTCATCCAATCTCATTAAGTGTCCTGCCCATTTAATCCTCTGTATTGCTATAAATTTAATAATATCTGACCCTTTGAATAACTTGTAAACCTCGAAGTTGGTTCTTCTTCTCAAATAATCATCACACTCTATTCCTCCAAATATGCTTCTCAAGATTTTTCTTTCCAATATAGCAAGAGTTTCTTTGTCCTTCTCGGTCATTGTCCATGTCTCAGCAGCGTAAGTGAAAACGGGTCTAATCAAACTTTTATGAACGTATTTTATATAGCAATTGTTAAATTGTGTTATAAACTGCTTTATGAGCAGAAAAATAACAGAGCACGGGAAATTGGGTAATGCTATCCATATTGCTTACGTAGAAGACGCTTATTTAATATATGGTCGACGAAATTTTATGACCAAAATTTTTTTGTTGCGTTCAGGTCCAGGCTTGTCGCACTGAAGAAGAAAATCCAATGACTTCCAAACCGTGCATATGCTTACTTACCTCTATGTGTGCTGCATTTTATGTTATTATCCAGTTCATCGATATTAATGAAAGGGAGAATTTATCTGTCGTATGTTTGTCAGACCTGTAAGTGTCCGGTCGCCTAAATAGTTACTCGTATCCAAGGATGGGTCGGGCGGCCTGGAACTTAAGTGCTGTAAGTGCGATATCGATTTTCACACAGAAACATCCATACTTAAACTAATGCACCTTGAAGGCTTTTTTCCACAATTTTGATTAAATGTTTACTTTCTCATGCTTATTGAATAAGTATTATTTTCACGAATTTTTGAGATTTTGATGCTAAAGACCGCCTAAAGTTTAGGACCTCTTGAACACATTTTGGCAATTTTTAGAGTGATGTCCGTCGATCTGTTTGTGATCCTGAAGTCTGTTTGTGATCGATTTTTTGTTACTAATATACCCAGTTTGGTTGAACGTCGGCCAAGTGATGTCTTTTCAAATGGGGTTGAACAGTAATACTTTATTATCACACCTTACTATTACTTTTAAAATGGGACGCTAAAATGACATGGGAATACCGAAAGGATTTCTACTTCATTCACCGATAAATTGGGAGGACTTTGATATATTTCAGCTTCCCTCTCATTTGCAATAAAAAAAAACAATGTATACAAGGTTTAACGAAATATTGCCCATGTTTGCTCTGCTCTCCAATATATGCCACCAGAAATATTTCCAGATTAAAACTTATGTTCAAGTTAGAACATTTTTATTTTTGTTTCTTATTCGTGATTCTTATTTTTCCAGCGCAGGGAAAAATACTTCACTTATATTAGTTTTATCTTTACTCTCTCGCTAAAGAATATTTAGAAAAAGAATTTAAGCTGTATCTAATTTACAGACTCATATTACTATGTGTAGAATTCTATGTGTATGCTATTTCGAGCCCCTGGCAGAGTACGTTTCATGACCTGCTGGACATATTGCCAAAAGTTGCAATCCCGTTGTAGATAATATCATTCATAAATCGGTTTTACAAGTAATATTAACATTTGAACACCCCTCTATACAGGCGGGTTCTATGAATATGAATTTAAGCTTGTCCAGAGCTTCATCTTTAAATTAACTAGAGTGCACATACCAGAAATATTTCTTTTTCAAATTTTATATAAAAAATTTTAGAAAATCGGTACATTGGGTGCAAATGGTTACAATTATAGCGTATTACCCTTCACTTTAAAAGACTTGATAAAATATTTTGATTGATACCATACCTGACAATGTACCCCCGGGGGGTAACTTGCCCCTCTCCCCCAAAGGAGCTAATGATGTCACGAACAAAACAATTTTTATCGCGGCTATTTTTTCACACCAATGATTGAAACTATTAATTTTCGTGATCATTGTGACATAAGTAAACCTTTTATTCGTGATATGTCGAATTTTGTTCTATGCTACCATGTTAAAAAATCTGATGTGGGCAACACATGACTTTCCTTATATAATGCAATGAATTTACTACTTTTACAGTTAAAAAAAATGTTATTCCTATAGTAGATACTTATATCCTTTCCAAGATATTGAATTTTCTTCAATTAGTAGTCATTTTCATTGATTTAGCTTCATTTTTATCTATTTGGAGAGATTTTCGTTAATTTGGCAGCATTTAAAAAGTCGCCAAGTTGGCAACATTCCGTCAAATTTGACGCCAAAATCTCGCCAAACGTTATGGACGGAGAAAGATATTCTTATACCAGGTAAATGACTATTGGCGTTTAAATACAAAAGTATTACTCAAAGTATCTTTTCTCATGAATGGAACGAGCTAGATACACGAGAATGATGTCACCAAATTTATCGCAGGGTATCACATATGAAAAGTGAACATGTTTCTCAACAGTCAATATATATTTTATAATTTATGGGATATTTTGATAAATTTATTTAAAAAATGTGCAATATATCGAGAACGGATCATACTAGCGTTCTAAAGTTTATGTCAATCGTTTTCTAAGGAAGAATTACATAAGAAATGTTTATTTGCATAACTTTATTAAAAGTTTTAATTTTTTGATGATTTTTTCAAAATTTTACTCGAAAATTTAGGGGGGTTCTGGACATTCGACTGCGTTTAAAAACAACAGGCTTCTAGTATTCATGGATTGTGAATTTTATACCAAATTTTATTCGAATCGCTCCATTCGTTCGTGAGATATCGTCTCTACAGTCTCATTGACACCCACACACATACTTCTGTCGCGAACGTTTTGGTATACTCGACAGAGAAGACAAAGTTTTGAAATCAAACACATTTATTAAACATGAAATAACAAGGCAGTTGATCGAAAACAGTGGAGTACAAGCATTTCTCGCAATAACTCAGAGTTACACTCGGTAGGGTGACCATTAAGAACACCCCTGGAGGAAGAGGAACCAAGAGAATACACATATTTTCTGATACATAAAATAAACACAATATTCCTCATATTATACTTGACATTTATATATCACATTTGTATACCTTGAACATATACGACATTTTCATATAACATCATCAATGACTTGATACTCACGAGGATTTGACAATTAACACTCTATTCGTTAGGTGGAAGACTAAATATATATAAAACTTTACCTCGTCTCTTTTAAATATAACATTTACAATTCTGTACCATGGGAAAGGATATCAGGATGGACTCTCGGCATAAACTCATCGAGATTCTTGCGCAGAACAAAATCCATAATGGTCGGGAAACTTGATTACACAACATCATGCTGGCGGAATTCGACATCTTGGTTGGTTACGGAGATTGGTTGATTCGTACCTTAGGACACAAGGAGGAGTCAGGCAAATACAAATCGCTGTAAAATGAGCTTTCCCTCTAGCCCTATTAGCGATTCAAGCCGACCAGTGAAAGAACCATTTTCTCTTTTCACAAGACTCATTATTCCATTACTACCAGGCTGATTCATTTAAAAACACGAGTGACTCATCTCTGAACCGAGCCAAACGACTCTACGCACAACTTGTCGAACTATGTTACATATTTTAATCACATCCTTCCACTTTCAAAATTAATCCACCTTTTCTTAAAATTCGCGATCATACGCGAATCAAACACACACGTCTACATTTTTCCACGACTCCTTCCACTCTGCTTCCAAAATCCTTTTTCAAACGCGCGCGTGCGCAAAACCTGCAAGTTCCCAACTAGCGACTGAGAAGCGAAAATACAAAACTATTACTATTTTTCTGGAACATAAACACTTTTGCGATTTTAGAGTTCACTTCCCTTAAAAGACAATGTAATTGAAAACATGTAGAAAAGACATTTACATTTCGAAATTGACACTTTCAATCACACAGAAATAAAACAATACTTTAATATACAATTTTAACACAGAGGTGTGAAAGCCTTATCACACTCCTTCGGGGCCCGGGAGAAAAATTTCCTGCAAAGCGGGGAATTTTTCCACACAATACTAGGAAAATACCTGCATTAAGTTCCCAATGACATATGTTCCATTGAGAGGAATTTAGTGTAAATTTTGAGCGATGTACATGTACATCAAAGAAAAAAACAAAAACAAACAAGATCATGACCAGCATAATAACCAAAATCCAAGAGTGGCCTAAAGTTTGACTCGTGAGTCAAAAAAAAATAAGTCTCAATACAAGCATAGACCTTTACAAGACAACACCAAATTAACAAGACACAAATGATGAAATTGCCCCTTTTAAAATTTAAACACTAATACATTTTCTGGTGAGTACCACAGAGACATGAAAATTTAATTTACTCAACTCACAAAAAGTTTAACTAAACAAAAAGTTTTCTTTCTTCAAAAATCTTACAATTAAAATTCTATAAATTTACTTTTCACAGAAATCAATTTATTAACTATTATCCAACCTTGCCAACAAATTACTTTAAAAGACATTTAAAAAAATTACTAATTTAGAAAATGAGACAAATTTTCAAACCAAGAATGTTGATCAGGCACCCAGGCAAGAAACAAGTCCATTAGAAAGTTGCAAACCTAGAGGTGGCGGTACCCCCAACCAATAAGTCAACAACACCAAATTACAAAAAAAAATTTCTAAAATTTACTAGACCTTTAAATTAAAAAAAAAAATCATTCACACATTCATAAAATAAAACAGAGATAAAAATTATCAGTTATCCTTAAAAATCCTTACCAAAACTCTAATCCATCAAGTACTTAATTATCTTAAAATTACTTTAAAACATTACTGCTTATCATTAAAGTAAAGCAAAAAAAAATTATTATTTAAGTATTTAGAATTTTAAAACACTACTTCAACCTGATTAACATGGCACTCACATTCAGAAAGCTGCACTAGCACAGAACTTGCAGTACAGAACATTCAGCTGACTGACACATAAAGCAAATTACACAGAAGTTCAGAAATATTGGATCCATTTTAACATAGCATACAGTTTTGCAAAACATTTTGTGAAACAATTGAAAATATAATATTATGAAACATAATTGTCCATCTCACAACAATATCAGTCTTTTTTTTTTTTTTTTGAAAATGTGAGAATTTCATAATCTAAACATTTTACTTTACTTTTGAGCCAATTGCTCTCTTGACATATTGCCTTAATTGACAAGTAACTTTAATGAATAAATTGGCCTCTTGGGCGCAAGTCATACTTGTGTGAATTAGGAACATTTTGAGTTTTAACCCTATTTTGATGGTTTAGAAAATATCTACTTTTAAATTGTCTTGTTTCTTGAGTTGAAGAATTATCAATGTTATCATTATATGTGCTAGAAATCAATTCACTACGTCTAGGAGGTAAAGGAGTTAATCTATTAACGTGGACCAATTGCTGATTACATGGATTGTTTTTGTGTTGAATGACAAAGTTAACTTCAGTACCACCTCTAACATGATTTTGCTTTTCCCCCATATGCAAAGTAACATTCTGTGCATTTACTACCAAATCTCTAAAAGATTTGCTTCCATTTTCCAAATCGTTAATATGTACCTCTTCACTACCCAAATGTGGCACTACATTATTTTCCGAAAAATTTCTGCTCACATACTCTTCCCGAATGACCTGAGACTCATTCACTACCGGTGCCAGATCTGCTTTGCATTTGGCACATGCATTCGTATGGAACTCTTTCGGTTTACAGTCCTCTACCACACGAACATTTTTTCCACTACTCATCTGCGAGTCAGGCACAGCAATACGCTTTGCGACACTACTTAGGTTTGAGTCTGCAATTTCCGACTCATTTGCCGGTTCATGATTTGAAATCGAAAGTAAATTATTCGTACATTGATAACCAACAAAAGGAATGGAAGAGTTTGAAAACTTAAAACAGAAGTGATTATAATCTATAATAGCATTATGTTTATGTAAAAACTTGTTACCAAGGATTACATTATATGAAATAGGAGCTGGTGATTTTAACACAAAAAATTCGGTAGGGAATCTTTCTTTTCCCAAATTTAGTGAAATAGTGGCTAAACATTCAACTTTAGTATCTTGTGAACTAAAGCTACGCAAAATTGTTGGTTTGTATGTTAGCAACATATGTGCAATGGGTACAGCATTTAAAGCTTCCTCATACACTAAATTAATTGAACTACCCGTATCAATCAATATTGACACTTCACTGCTCACTAATTTTCCTTTTATAATAGAAGAAGATGACAAAGAATTTGTAATATTATGACAAATATTATTTTCCTCAAAATGTGATGTTTGCCTATCAAAAGTTTTTCTATTATTATAATTGTGCATGGGATATCTACTCTGATTCCCAGAAGAATGATTTTTGGAATTTTGCAAAGATTTATATGACTCCTTATTTTTATAATTTTGCGTTCCTTGCTTTCTATGCTTCCACTCATTTGCAGACATTTGCCCTCTGTGTCTTTCACCCTGGTGATACCTAGTTCCAGGACTGGTATAAATTTTCCTACATTTTATACCGTACGCATCTCTTTTTTGAAAAACCTTTTTCCAACACTGTTCTTGAACGTGACCTAATTTACCACATTTGTCACACTTTGGACGCGGTGAACGCTTTTCGTTAACTTTATCTGAATTAAACTTAAATTTTTCTATTTTACCCCTAAGAAATTCAATGTCCCTTTCCTGTTCTAACACTTTTCTTTTTAAATCTGACATACTTTCACTTTGATCTGGTGTGAGAACATATTTTTCTGGTGTGAGAACACCTTTTTTTGTAAGTACCGGATTAGTCAAGTACATAGCATTATTTTCATTTAAAATAGATTCCTCAAGAATTGCAAGTTTTCTAGCCGAATAAAAATCTCTAGGGTTTTGTGACAACACCAATCTTTTTAGTTCCGGATATAAACCATTAATAAATGAAGTTTTTAAAAGTGTTTGCCTGATTTTATTCTCACTTTCGGAATCTACATCTTCCGGAACAACCTTAAATGAAGCAGCTTCGATTCTCATCGAAAACTGTTTAACCGACTCATTTGGTCTCTGTGTAAAGTTCACGAGTGAAATTATGTTTTTAGTAACATTTTCGGTCACTTCAAAATGATCTTTCAAAATGTGAATAATTTCCTGCAAATTTTTACAATTTCTGTGCTTTGGATTCTCTTCAATCAATCTATTTGCTTCCCCCTCTAAATTCAATCTCAAACAAACTAATTTGTCACACTCACTCCAGTTTGCATGAGTGGCTACTAAATTTAACTTTTCCAAAAACTGTGACAACGAAAGCTCTGAATTTCCCGAGAATTTTGGAATATAATGTGCGAACTTAGGTGTGAAAATATGGAATGATTTTAACATGTTATCATTTACCGATGAAGCACTGTTTTGATTTGGCAAAGTGCCAGAAGAAGAATTCAGACATACCGGCGATTTATCTGATATATTTTCCTCATTAGATTTAGCTTTGTGGCTAACATTTTTAACTTTACTTTTAGAATTAACAGAATCCGACTCAGTAGCAATATCAAGCGACAAATTCAAGGAGGAATTTAATTTTTTACTTGAATTTTTACTCATCTTACCGACATTTACTTTTTTGTTTCTAGTAATTGGAGCCATTTTGCATAACAATCAAATATACTCGTATAGTTTAACACAATATGCAATTGCAATGTTCTTAAACAGTATTTACAATAAAACCAGTTTTTATCAAATCAAATGACATAAATATGCAAACAAATCTTTTTTTATCAAATGGCACATATCAAATTCCAAAAACACTCGTTTTTGAGAATACCGAAAACAGAACATGGAACTCTGTTTACTTAAGAAAACACTCATTTTAGCACAACGGTAATTTTTAACCTTCAAAATTTCAATTCTTAAGAAAATTTTTAAAAATTTTAATTCTCTCAGCTCTTCCCCACTCACCGAGAAAAGTAACGGCACCAATTCTGTCGCGAACGTTTTGGTATACTCGACAGAGAAGACAAAGTTTTGAAATCAAACACATTTATTAAACATGAAATAACAAGGCAGTTGATCGAAAACAGTGGAGTACAAGCATTTCTCGCAATAACTCAGAGTTACACTCGGTAGGGTGACCATTAAGAACACCCCTGGAGGAAGAGGAACCAAGAGAATACACATATTTTCTGATACATAAAATAAACACAATATTCCTCATATTATACTTGACATTTATATATCACATTTGTATACCTTGAACATATACGACATTTTCATATAACATCATCAATGACTTGATACTCACGAGGATTTGACAATTAACACTCTATTCGTTAGGTGGAAGACTAAATATATATAAAACTTTACCTCGTCTCTTTTAAATATAACATTTACAATTCTGTACCATGGGAAAGGATATCAGGATGGACTCTCGGCATAAACTCATCGAGATTCTTGCGCAGAACAAAATCCATAATGGTCGGGAAACTTGATTACACAACATCATGCTGGCGGAATTCGACATCTTGGTTGGTTACGGAGATTGGTTGATTCGTACCTTAGGACACAAGGAGGAGTCAGGCAAATACAAATCGCTGTAAAATGAGCTTTCCCTCTAGCCCTATTAGCGATTCAAGCCGACCAGTGAAAGAACCATTTTCTCTTTTCACAAGACTCATTATTCCATTACTACCAGGCTGATTCATTTAAAAACACGAGTGACTCATCTCTGAACCGAGCCAAACGACTCTACGCACAACTTGTCGAACTATGTTACATATTTTAATCACATCCTTCCACTTTCAAAATTAATCCACCTTTTCTTAAAATTCGCGATCATACGCGAATCAAACACACACGTCTACATTTTTCCACGACTCCTTCCACTCTGCTTCCAAAATCCTTTTTCAAACGCGCGCGTGCGCAAAACCTGCAAGTTCCCAACTAGCGACTGAGAAGCGAAAATACAAAACTATTACTATTTTTCTGGAACATAAACACTTTTGCGATTTTAGAGTTCACTTCCCTTAAAAGACAATGTAATTGAAAACATGTAGAAAAGACATTTACATTTCGAAATTGACACTTTCAATCACACAGAAATAAAACAATACTTTAATATACAATTTTAACACAGAGGTGTGAAAGCCTTATCACACTCCTTCGGGGCCCGGGAGAAAAATTTCCTGCAAAGCGGGGAATTTTTCCACACAATACTAGGAAAATACCTGCATTAAGTTCCCAATGACATATGTTCCATTGAGAGGAATTTAGTGTAAATTTTGAGCGATGTACATGTACATCAAAGAAAAAAACAAAAACAAACAAGATCATGACCAGCATAATAACCAAAATCCAAGAGTGGCCTAAAGTTTGACTCGTGAGTCAAAAAAAAATAAGTCTCAATACAAGCATAGACCTTTACAAGACAACACCAAATTAACAAGACACAAATGATGAAATTGCCCCTTTTAAAATTTAAACACTAATACATTTTCTGGTGAGTACCACAGAGACATGAAAATTTAATTTACTCAACTCACAAAAAGTTTAACTAAACAAAAAGTTTTCTTTCTTCAAAAATCTTACAATTAAAATTCTATAAATTTACTTTTCACAGAAATCAATTTATTAACTATTATCCAACCTTGCCAACAAATTACTTTAAAAGACATTTAAAAAAATTACTAATTTAGAAAATGAGACAAATTTTCAAACCAAGAATGTTGATCAGGCACCCAGGCAAGAAACAAGTCCATTAGAAAGTTGCAAACCTAGAGGTGGCGGTACCCCCAACCAATAAGTCAACAACACCAAATTACAAAAAAAAATTTCTAAAATTTACTAGACCTTTAAATTAAAAAAAAAAATCATTCACACATTCATAAAATAAAACAGAGATAAAAATTATCAGTTATCCTTAAAAATCCTTACCAAAACTCTAATCCATCAAGTACTTAATTATCTTAAAATTACTTTAAAACATTACTGCTTATCATTAAAGTAAAGCAAAAAAAAATTATTATTTAAGTATTTAGAATTTTAAAACACTACTTCAACCTGATTAACATGGCACTCACATTCAGAAAGCTGCACTAGCACAGAACTTGCAGTACAGAACATTCAGCTGACTGACACATAAAGCAAATTACACAGAAGTTCAGAAATATTGGATCCATTTTAACATAGCATACAGTTTTGCAAAACATTTTGTGAAACAATTGAAAATATAATATTATGAAACATAATTGTCCATCTCACAACAATATCAGTCTTTTTTTTTTTTTTTTGAAAATGTGAGAATTTCATAATCTAAACATTTTACTTTACTTTTGAGCCAATTGCTCTCTTGACATATTGCCTTAATTGACAAGTAACTTTAATGAATAAATTGGCCTCTTGGGCGCAAGTCATACTTGTGTGAATTAGGAACATTTTGAGTTTTAACCCTATTTTGATGGTTTAGAAAATATCTACTTTTAAATTGTCTTGTTTCTTGAGTTGAAGAATTATCAATGTTATCATTATATGTGCTAGAAATCAATTCACTACGTCTAGGAGGTAAAGGAGTTAATCTATTAACGTGGACCAATTGCTGATTACATGGATTGTTTTTGTGTTGAATGACAAAGTTAACTTCAGTACCACCTCTAACATGATTTTGCTTTTCCCCCATATGCAAAGTAACATTCTGTGCATTTACTACCAAATCTCTAAAAGATTTGCTTCCATTTTCCAAATCGTTAATATGTACCTCTTCACTACCCAAATGTGGCACTACATTATTTTCCGAAAAATTTCTGCTCACATACTCTTCCCGAATGACCTGAGACTCATTCACTACCGGTGCCAGATCTGCTTTGCATTTGGCACATGCATTCGTATGGAACTCTTTCGGTTTACAGTCCTCTACCACACGAACATTTTTTCCACTACTCATCTGCGAGTCAGGCACAGCAATACGCTTTGCGACACTACTTAGGTTTGAGTCTGCAATTTCCGACTCATTTGCCGGTTCATGATTTGAAATCGAAAGTAAATTATTCGTACATTGATAACCAACAAAAGGAATGGAAGAGTTTGAAAACTTAAAACAGAAGTGATTATAATCTATAATAGCATTATGTTTATGTAAAAACTTGTTACCAAGGATTACATTATATGAAATAGGAGCTGGTGATTTTAACACAAAAAATTCGGTAGGGAATCTTTCTTTTCCCAAATTTAGTGAAATAGTGGCTAAACATTCAACTTTAGTATCTTGTGAACTAAAGCTACGCAAAATTGTTGGTTTGTATGTTAGCAACATATGTGCAATGGGTACAGCATTTAAAGCTTCCTCATACACTAAATTAATTGAACTACCCGTATCAATCAATATTGACACTTCACTGCTCACTAATTTTCCTTTTATAATAGAAGAAGATGACAAAGAATTTGTAATATTATGACAAATATTATTTTCCTCAAAATGTGATGTTTGCCTATCAAAAGTTTTTCTATTATTATAATTGTGCATGGGATATCTACTCTGATTCCCAGAAGAATGATTTTTGGAATTTTGCAAAGATTTATATGACTCCTTATTTTTATAATTTTGCGTTCCTTGCTTTCTATGCTTCCACTCATTTGCAGACATTTGCCCTCTGTGTCTTTCACCCTGGTGATACCTAGTTCCAGGACTGGTATAAATTTTCCTACATTTTATACCGTACGCATCTCTTTTTTGAAAAACCTTTTTCCAACACTGTTCTTGAACGTGACCTAATTTACCACATTTGTCACACTTTGGACGCGGTGAACGCTTTTCGTTAACTTTATCTGAATTAAACTTAAATTTTTCTATTTTACCCCTAAGAAATTCAATGTCCCTTTCCTGTTCTAACACTTTTCTTTTTAAATCTGACATACTTTCACTTTGATCTGGTGTGAGAACATATTTTTCTGGTGTGAGAACACCTTTTTTTGTAAGTACCGGATTAGTCAAGTACATAGCATTATTTTCATTTAAAATAGATTCCTCAAGAATTGCAAGTTTTCTAGCCGAATAAAAATCTCTAGGGTTTTGTGACAACACCAATCTTTTTAGTTCCGGATATAAACCATTAATAAATGAAGTTTTTAAAAGTGTTTGCCTGATTTTATTCTCACTTTCGGAATCTACATCTTCCGGAACAACCTTAAATGAAGCAGCTTCGATTCTCATCGAAAACTGTTTAACCGACTCATTTGGTCTCTGTGTAAAGTTCACGAGTGAAATTATGTTTTTAGTAACATTTTCGGTCACTTCAAAATGATCTTTCAAAATGTGAATAATTTCCTGCAAATTTTTACAATTTCTGTGCTTTGGATTCTCTTCAATCAATCTATTTGCTTCCCCCTCTAAATTCAATCTCAAACAAACTAATTTGTCACACTCACTCCAGTTTGCATGAGTGGCTACTAAATTTAACTTTTCCAAAAACTGTGACAACGAAAGCTCTGAATTTCCCGAGAATTTTGGAATATAATGTGCGAACTTAGGTGTGAAAATATGGAATGATTTTAACATGTTATCATTTACCGATGAAGCACTGTTTTGATTTGGCAAAGTGCCAGAAGAAGAATTCAGACATACCGGCGATTTATCTGATATATTTTCCTCATTAGATTTAGCTTTGTGGCTAACATTTTTAACTTTACTTTTAGAATTAACAGAATCCGACTCAGTAGCAATATCAAGCGACAAATTCAAGGAGGAATTTAATTTTTTACTTGAATTTTTACTCATCTTACCGACATTTACTTTTTTGTTTCTAGTAATTGGAGCCATTTTGCATAACAATCAAATATACTCGTATAGTTTAACACAATATGCAATTGCAATGTTCTTAAACAGTATTTACAATAAAACCAGTTTTTATCAAATCAAATGACATAAATATGCAAACAAATCTTTTTTTATCAAATGGCACATATCAAATTCCAAAAACACTCGTTTTTGAGAATACCGAAAACAGAACATGGAACTCTGTTTACTTAAGAAAACACTCATTTTAGCACAACGGTAATTTTTAACCTTCAAAATTTCAATTCTTAAGAAAATTTTTAAAAATTTTAATTCTCTCAGCTCTTCCCCACTCACCGAGAAAAGTAACGGCACCAATTCTGTCGCGAACGTTTTGGTATACTCGACAGAGAAGACAAAGTTTTGAAATCAAACACATTTATTAAACATGAAATAACAAGGCAGTTGATCGAAAACAGTGGAGTACAAGCATTTCTCGCAATAACTCAGAGTTACACTCGGTAGGGTGACCATTAAGAACACCCCTGGAGGAAGAGGAACCAAGAGAATACACATATTTTCTGATACATAAAATAAACACAATATTCCTCATATTATACTTGACATTTATATATCACATTTGTATACCTTGAACATATACGACATTTTCATATAACATCATCAATGACTTGATACTCACGAGGATTTGACAATTAACACTCTATTCGTTAGGTGGAAGACTAAATATATATAAAACTTTACCTCGTCTCTTTTAAATATAACATTTACAATTCTGTACCATGGGAAAGGATATCAGGATGGACTCTCGGCATAAACTCATCGAGATTCTTGCGCAGAACAAAATCCATAATGGTCGGGAAACTTGATTACACAACATCATGCTGGCGGAATTCGACATCTTGGTTGGTTACGGAGATTGGTTGATTCGTACCTTAGGACACAAGGAGGAGTCAGGCAAATACAAATCGCTGTAAAATGAGCTTTCCCTCTAGCCCTATTAGCGATTCAAGCCGACCAGTGAAAGAACCATTTTCTCTTTTCACAAGACTCATTATTCCATTACTACCAGGCTGATTCATTTAAAAACACGAGTGACTCATCTCTGAACCGAGCCAAACGACTCTACGCACAACTTGTCGAACTATGTTACATATTTTAATCACATCCTTCCACTTTCAAAATTAATCCACCTTTTCTTAAAATTCGCGATCATACGCGAATCAAACACACACGTCTACATTTTTCCACGACTCCTTCCACTCTGCTTCCAAAATCCTTTTTCAAACGCGCGCATGCGCAAAACCTGCAAGTTCCCAACTAGCGACTGAGAAGCGAAAATACAAAACTATTACTATTTTTCTGGAACATAAACACTTTTGCGATTTTAGAGTTCACTTCCCTCAAAAGTCAATGTAATTGAAAACATGTAGAAAAGACATTTACATTTCGAAATTGACACTTTCAATCACACAGAAATAAAACAATACTTTAATATACAATTTTAACACAGAGGTGTGAAAGCCTTATCACACTTCCACACACACACACACATCACCTCAAAAATGTTCGATTCGTGATCAGGGATGCTTGAAACGTGCTCTTCCGTCGAAAACTCGAATTCGAATTTTCGACCCCGTCACAATACTTTCCTTACACATTATGTATATAAGGAAAGTAAAAATATATAAAAAGTTTCAAAGTTTACGCTCGAATTTAAAAAATATTCTATCCAGTTCTAGATTTTTTTAGAACGAAGCCGGATATAAAGTTTCGTGAAAATCCAATTATTTGTGGCCACTATCGTGTACATAAAAATCGACAGACATCTCTCAAAAATAGTCAAAACGTGTTCGGGAAGTCTTAAACTGCACGTCTTGATCGGCAACAAAATCTCGAATTCGAAAATTTTCGTGTAAATAATACTTTATCCGCACTATATTACATAGTATAAGAAAATAAAAATTTAAAGCCTACTGCGTGGTAAGACTGACTTCATCGGTCTCTATAATGATTCGTAAAATTGCGACATATAGTAGACTTTCCTGCTACCACTGCAGGTATCGGCTATTTTTGATGCTGACGTGCACATAAACGCAAAACGTGTTCAAGGATGCTATTATACACAATGGGAGAGATATCTTGCATTTAGAAAACTTTTAAAATTATATCAACATGTGTTTGAATGGGTCGAAAACCCAGGCCGTCCGACTCATCCGAAGATATAGAGCAGCAAAAAGGGGCGGCCGGGAAACGTGTTTGAATGGGTTGTTGTTGTTGTTGAGACCCAGACCGTCCGACCTACCAGAAAGGTGTAAGGTAACTGTTTGGACGGCCGGGAAGTGCCCCCCAGTTTAGACCGGGACCCAGTGGGGGAGGCATCCATAGTGACCGTGCCCTTTTTTCCTCTACCCTCCTTCTATACCCTCCTTCCCCTACCACCAACCTCTCGAAAGGACTTACGGACCCACATGTTTAACGTGATCGTACTCCGCATGAACACGGCGGCAGTTGCAGCAGAGTGCAAATCCAGCGGGCAAACCACCGGGCTACCGCGCCCGAAATGTGCCAACAGCACGCTGGTGTTTGAATGGGTATAACACTTCACTCAATAAGTCTCCGGTCTGACACATACATGGTAACACTGTTGACATACCCATATGATTTTTGGATAGTACCAACCTTCAAACGACACGTGTTAAAATTTCATGACATTCTGACAATTAGTTTATAGGTTACAGTGGTTTTAGTGACCCCAATTTTGTAATTTTCAAAACAATGGATAAAAAATAATTTCGTGTGTTGATTAAACATTGTTTTTTGATGGGGGAAAAATACTGTTGAAGCCAAACAGTGGCTTGATAAGTGTTATGGAGACTCTGTACCAGGGACATCAACTATTATTGACTGGTATGCTGCATTTAAACGTGGTCGTATAAACACCGATGATGCTGAACGCTCTGGTCGCCCAAAATCGACAGTTGTTCCGGAAAACATATAAAAAGTCCACAAAATATTTTTGAAAGACCGTAAAGTGAAATTGCGTGAGAAAGCTGATATCAGAAGGTAGTGTGTTTACAATTTTACAAGAAAATTTGAACATGCGTATGTTGCTTTCAAAGTGGGTGCCGCGTTTGCTCACTCCGGACCAAAAACAACAACGCGTCGACAATTCAGAGCGCTGTTTGGAGCTGTTCAAGCGAGATAAGAAGGATTTCTTGCATCGGTATGTGACAATGGATGAAACATGGATCCATTACTACACACCTGAATCAAAAAGATCGTCAGCTGAGTGGACAGCAGCCAGTGAAAGTCGTCCAAAGCGATTAAAAACCCAAAAGTCAGCTGGCAAGGTTATGGCCTCCGTATTATGGGATGCGCATGGTATTTCGTTCATCGACTTTCTTGAGAAAGGTAAAACTATCAATAGAGAATATTACATGGCATTATTGGATCGATTGAGTGTAGAAATCAAGAAAAAACGACCTCACATGCAAAAGAAAAATGTGCTGTTCTACCAAGACAATGCCCCGTGTCACAAGTCGATGAAAACGATGGTTAAATTATATGAACTACGCTTCGAATTGCTTTTCTCACCCACCGTACTCTCCAGATCTGGCCCCCAGCGACTACTGGCTTCTTGCAGACATCAAAAAGATGCTCCAAGAAAAAAAATTGGTTCAAATGAAGAAGTGATTGCCGAAACTGAGGCCTATTTTGAGCGCAAAGACAAATCGTTCTACGAAAAAGGCATCAAAAAGTTAGAGGAGCGTTGGAATGAATGTATCACTCTTGAAGGAAAGTATATTGATGAATAAAGTCGAATTTCTAAAAAAGAATTGTTTTTCTTAGTTAGACGGGGGACTTTTTGAGTGCTGTAGTATGTGTGAATGTCTGGAAAGTGTATATACGGTAAATCAGTATCAATTACACTTTGCACTATCAAAATTTATATTTAGAAGTACATATTAAAGATCAGAACTAGACATATATTTATATCTAATTTATTTTATAATTTATAAGATAGAATATAAAATATAAATAAGTGTGCCGGAATTTTAGAAGAAAAACTGCTGGTGAGTTCCCAGAAACTTACATACCTGTGGTACTCCAAACTTTAATAATACTTTACTTTACAACTTCACTTTGTACTTTAACAAAAACTGTACTTTAACAACAATGCTAATATTGAACAAATGTTAAAAAAGGAGAGATATGCTAAATTCTCTAAATGCTAAGATATGCCAAGTTCTCTAAAAATTATACGCATCTCTGAAAAAATGCCATCCTATTTAGCAAATTTTTTAAATCCATATTATGGATGTACATTATGTGTGCAACAGCATTTAAAATTGTATATATTAACCCAAGTCATCCAAAATACATGCAATTCATCGATGTTGTAGACCTTTTTCGTCAAGCTGAAAAAAATATATTTATTTTTTTTATTTTTAGGTTTTGAACTTGAGAACAAAACTTTATAAACAATACAATCTAACAGATACTCAATATTATACAAATGACACTAACGAAAATCAGTGGGTCAGAAAGTCCACTTGGGTTATATTCTGTTCTATTTAAGTTATGTTACTTAAATTTTACATATTTCTCCCGGCTTTGTGTTGCATTCCGAACTGTGCTACATTTCCTATGACTTCCGGTCTACGACTCGTAGCCCCATAAGTGATGGATTGGTTGAAGAGAAATGCGGCAGAAAATCACCCATAACTGTCAACTGATTTCTCATTAAAGCTCCCAATAAATCACAATTTTTCTGATATCTCGCCGTTCACGCGCAATAAATTTGCTAATGCCACTTATAAGGTCAATAGTTTTCTGCTTTTTCAATGGCTTTAACTCTGTTGTGTAAAACAAGCTATTATAAGCGTATTTATAAAAGGAAACTGGTAGTGAATGAATAGTATTTCGTACGATATAGTTTATCAAGAGAGAAATTTATTGAATGAAAACTGCACGTAGGAGATAATACGCAATTTTATTTGTTGAGTTTTAATTAAAAACTTTGTGTCATTTTTTTTTAAATACTTAAACATGATAATCTACTTGCTTTTCTAATTGCTGCTTATTCCATATTTTAATTTTATCTGTATTACAATAATTGTCGAAATAAAAAAAATATATGTATTGTGTTTGCAAGCGGATCTTTAAGAAATAATTGTTTAAAATTATAAGTTTGAAATGGATCAGTGAAGTCGATTCGTTTGATACATTTAGCTTCTTTATATCTATTTAATATCTGTTCTGAACTAGAGTTATGCATCGGGTCGGGTATGGGACCCAGGTGCGGTTCGGATTTCCTTTACTTTTAAAGTTGCGACTTGGGTTTCAGGTTAGGTTTTCTTTGCTTTTCAAGCTGCGGGTCTACCCGCAGAAACTATTTTTAAAAGCTCTTTGCTTAATAAAAGCTACGTTGCTATTTATAAATCTGTGTTGCTTAATAATTAAATACGCCCATTTTCTCGGCTTTAATCTCCCATACTTTCTCTACTACTACTTTTTTATCTTTCTCCTGCAACCACTATTCCATCATTTTGGTCAGTGGAGAAACTCAAAATAAGAACAACAATGCAAAGGAATAATCAAATATCTCAAAACCACTTTGCTTAATTAGTATTGAGCCCTTACACTCTATCGACTATTAAGCACTTCCTCTCTATCGAGTATCGAGCACTTCCACTCTATCGAGTATCGAGCACTTCCACTCTATCGAGTATCGAGCACTTCCACTCTATCGAGTATCGAGCATTTCCACTCTATCGAGTATTGGCACTTCCAATTTAGATAGAATCTTTGTTCGATCCGTTTCAGCTTCCAAATCAACTGAATAATCTAATATTTCAAAGTCTTGTCGTTAATTGGACAAATTTCGATTTCGAACACGTTAGAATGTTTTGAAATATGCATTATAGAGCCAATTAATTATTGCAAGTGTAATTTCTATTAGTGCACAGAGTATCAAGAAAAGTCACGGACAGGCGAGTCATTCGAAAAGTATTATGGTTCTCGTATATGTTTATGCTAGTGTATAGGAGACCCCTATCGCGCTACACAATGAGGCAACTTTATGGAGTTGAGCCCCCTTCTTTAAAGGGTGCGGGGCTATCTCGCTTCCTATTAGAAATAAGGGAAATAATCAATTCAAAGTTGTAAAACGTTGCAAAATTAGTATTAAGTAATTTTATTCCGCAGCAAAGGCTATCTAAACGCTCTAAATAACAATGTTAAAAGAGACAACATTAATCAAATAAGTGTAAACGTGGAGACATTAAAAAACGCATTAAGACCTCTTTATTATGTGTATACAATCCTGCATCGTTCCTGAATGTGAATATTTTATATTTTGTGTATAATAAAGTCAATTTTATTTTTTCCGATTGTCTAAATGTTTAATTCTTTGGGTTAGAATTTATATACTGATTTTTCAGGATTCCTTTCTATCTGTTGCGTGGGAACAAAAAAGCTGAGTACTAATAACACTCCACAACTTTGTAATTGATATTTTCCATGTCTCTAACAGGGGGCTAGAAAAACTTTATACCTCCCTAATAAAACGGGGTAAACCCCCTAAAGTTATCTCATTGTATGGCGACATAAGAATTTACTGTACACCAGCATAAAAAAATCTGATGTAGGCAGCACATGACTTTAATTATATATAAGGCAATGAATTTACTACTTTTACAGTAAAAAAATAGGTTATTATAGTAGATACTTATATTCTTCCCAAGATATTGAATTTTCGTCAATGAATCGTCCTTTTCATTGATTTAGTATCATTTTTATCATTTGGAGAGATTTTCGTTAAGTTGGCAACATCTAGAAAAGTCGCCAAGTTGGCGACATTCCGCCAAATTCGTCTCCAAAATCTCGCCAAGCATTATGGACGGAGAAATAAGTTATTCTTATAGCAGACAAATGACTATTGGCGATCGAATACAAAAGTATTATTCGAAATATATTTTCTCATGAATGGAACGAGCTAGATCCACGAGAATGATGTCACCCAATTTATCGCATGATATTACATATGAAAAGTGAACATGTTTCTCGACAGTCAATATTTTTTATTAATTTAAGGGATTTTTTGATTTTTTTTTTTTGAAAAATGTGCAATATCTCGAGAACGGTTCGTGCTAGCGTTCTAAAGTTTGTCAATCGTTTCCCAAGTAAAAATTGCATCAGAAATGTATATTTGCATAACTTTATTAAAGGTTTCGATTTTTTGATGATGTTTTCAAAATTTCACACGAAAATTTAGGGGGGTTCTGAACATTCGATTGTATTTGAAAACAATAGGCTTCCAGTATTCACGGATTATAATTTTTGTACCAAATTTCATTCGCATCCCTCCATTCGTTCGTAAGATATCGTCTCCACAGACTCACACACACCCAGGCATCACCTCAAAAATGTTCCGATTCGTGATCAGGGATGCTTGAAGCGTGCTCTTCCGTCGAAAACTCGAATTCTCGACCCCGTCACAATACTTTCCTTATAAATTATGTTACGTATATAAGGAAAGTAATATATGCGTTAACCCTAATAATTCTTTATTGGCCTGGTCCATAATTTCCCTTCACACCCTGTATGTTTTCTGTGAATAGTACGAAACGGAACAGATACTCCCCAAAAATGAATCGAACATTTTATCCCATTTTACTTCCTATTTCTCAACTCCTTCCCAACCTCTCCTTTCAGAGTCTCAAGGTTTTTATGGTGTCTGAGCCTATATCCACGACTCGCTACCCCATAAGTGAAGAAGGGAAATGGGGCAGAAAGCCACCCATAACTGTCAACTCTCTGGCCCTTATATCTTACGATAAATCAACCTCTTTTTGGGACCCTCAGCAATTCACGCGCAATTAATTTGTTAATGACTCACGAAAGTCAATATTTTTCTCCCTTAAGCATGATTTTCACACTGTTAGCCTCTCTTGATTATACGCTGATTAGGAAAGTGAATATGAAATTAAGTAAAGAAACTTTTTCGTACACTATTATTTATTTAAATTTTAGCATTTTGCTCCGAGTAATTACTGTAAGAGACTATACAGTTCAACCTAAAGACAGTTGAACTTTTCTTTCCAGAGCATGAATGCAGATTCAACAATAGTTGTCAACAATCCAGTCATTTCATCTTCTTTCCAATTCGCTCTTTAATTGTCGTGCCAAATCTCAGACAACAGATACCAATAATTTAATATAAAATATTCGTACAACAACAGCATACAACAAGAATTTGAATGTCAATCGGTTTCAAAAGCAAAAAACAGCCTTCTTCAGTGCAAGCAAGAAGCGCACACTTGTTCAAGCAAGTTCTGCATCTGTGGTAGAATAACACATAACTGAAGGTAGGAGAAAAGTTGACATCGAAGGGAGGAAACTGAAAAGAGGTAAAACCAAGGAGATTAGAAACAAATGGCAGAAAGAAAGAATAAAAGAAGATAAAGAATGAACAGCGTAAAAGAACGGATAACCAAAGCAATAAAAGAACAAATAGCGGATAGAATAGAAATATCTGATGAGTCTTTTGTAATAGTAACTGAAAAACATACGTTTAAACAAGCTGTAAAACCTAAACAAAAAAATAAGTATAAATAACAGAGAATGACGGCAAAACAATTGAAGAAAACAGGAATGAAATGCAAACAACTGGTTTGGGAACAATTTGGACTCTTATAACTCACAACAACGAAACGTTGATATACGTCTTTTCGGCTGAGGGAGACAGTATATATGTGCAAAAGGTACAAAACTTGTTTTATAAACATTTCAAAAACTAGATCTAATCTGGTGTTTTAATGGCAATTTTCATTATCGGACCAAACAACATAAAAGTAGGTTTTATCTCAGATACATACAGAAAGTCAAAATTTGATGTCCAGTGCAATCTGTGTCACGAAACAAATCAGACAGCCTCTCAACACACAGCACATTACGTAATGTGAGCTGCAGAAGCAATATCACTCGTCAATGGGTCATAAATATTTGTCTTCTCAGTGTATATGCATCGACTGGCTAAATTATTGTGACCACCAGGCGAGTTTATGTAAATCAGCTATTCCGCAGCGAATGCTGACGTATAGGATGTCTGAATCAGTATGAAAACGGAAATGCCAAGACTAACACAGAAATTCATGAAGAAATGGGTAATTGACAGCAATCTAATGAACTTTAACGTGTAATGATTGTGGAAGCTAGCAGCAATTGTGCGAGCATTAATAAAAGATTTACACAGGTGAATTATTCGAAGGCGTCCATTGTGAAAGTGTACACACTGTGAAACGCCAGATAAAAAACTGGATCTGACGCCATAGCCTGTGGTCGTAAACAACGAATGGATGGATGCTCGAGTGAAACGTATAGTGAAAATACTAGTTCGATCTAACAGACGTACAACAGTGCAACAAATTACTGATAATTTGAATCAAGGACCAATGCAGATGACCTCTCAATGTACGCCGCACATTCCATCGTATAAACTCAGCTGAATGTCTGTCCGGCCATCATTACTATCTGATAAAAACAGGGTAAAACTCCCAGTTTGCTCAGAAACGCAGAAATGGAACATTAAGGAATTGAAAACGAGTGATGTGGTCTGAGGAATCACGTTTCCAGTTATACAATGCAGATAATAGGGTGAAAATATGGAGACAATACAACGAAATCATGAAAACTTTTCGCATCATCTCGGTACTTCAAGCTGGCGGGGATAAAGTTTGATGGTCTGTAGCACACTTTCTAAGAAGGGGTGGGGGGTGGGGGGTCTGGGTCCTTTGATGCATATGAAACAACATTTGAACGTCGAATGTTAATTAAATACTGTTACCGGCCAAGTCCACTCAGTGATGTTGCTGTTTAAATCCATTGGAGATGGATAATTCCAGCAGCACAATGCTCCATGTTATAGGAATATATATTGGGCGCGATTGGTTAGAGGAGCATGACGAAGAGATGTATTAAAAGTGGATGATACCGAAAGGAAGATCTGACAAATGGATTCACTACCATTAACCCTTTAGGGATGGAAGATGCAGTTAATCACATTTGAGTGAATACTCCCCACGACATATATCACAAGTTATAGGAATCCATGCCGAGCAAAATTCAAACCATTTTAGGGACAAAAGGCGGCCGAAAGTACTAACCTGCTAGTCATAATAATTTGATCACTCAGTATATATATATATATATATATATATATATATATATATATATATATATATAAATCTAATCTATTCTAAAATAAATTCTAATTTAATCTATCTATTTCTTCAGAAACATACATATTTTGTATTTGCTTCGACAAAATACTTGGACCCGATGAAGAGTTTTGGCAAAGTGAACAATTCCATTATTTAGGCCTAGCCCTTGTCCACGTGTATAGCATTAATGATTGTATTTTATATGTTTAACTATTGTCAATTCCATACCATTGATATTGGTTGATTATCTTTAACTTGATGACTCGAAATTTGTATATTTTTCCATTTGATTAAAGATTTGCTGTTTCATACTTTTATTTTGTAGGTTTGTTTTAACGTTAGATTTTTCCAGTTACAGTTTCGCACTTTTATATCATTGGACTTTCAAATTATATATATATATATATATATATATATATATATATATATATATATATATATATATAAGGAAACAAAGTAAAAAATCTCTATAACGCCATAGATTTTTAGAAAATGATTTTCACCCAATAAGACTGGGTCCAAAGAATAGTCCGATATAAATTTTATTCCCCTACAGCTATAGTAGAAAATCAGAAATTGATCCCTATCAAGACCCCTTATAAATCAGAAATGGCAGTTTACATACTTTTTCACAACTTTGTTAAATTTAATAGGGATTCGATTTATGACTTTATGAAATTCCAAATTTGCAAACACGTTAAAACGTTAAACACATTTTAAAGTTAACACTGCGGTCATTCAAAGTAAAACACTAAAAAAAAAACTAATTCAAGAGGCATTTCAACGCGTAAACTTGACATCGAAAAAAATAATTTTCCTTAATTTTTCACCCAATAATAAATTTTGAAACGTAGACCCACCGCAGCTCTGCATGTAACGGTAGGAACTTACTTGAAAACAACTTTATGGTGAAAAAAAATTTCGTTTTATTTAAACATTTTTCAAGAAATTTGACAGAGTTCAGCGACTGTTAAATTAAAGTCAGTTAATAGATCTAGTCTAATTTCCCTATATAAGTTTCATCCTCTTACATCTGCACAGGAAACAAAGGGGATTGAAATACCTTATTTCATGCATCTGTAACGACAACTCATAATACAAGAACTACTCAACCTATTTACAATTTTTTCACAGATTTATGAAACTTTATTGATACATGTTTATGAAAATATTTCATATCTTGTACCGAGTGATATTTATTTTAATAATACCCCTAGTAACACCAAGTATTTCTTTCTAGTATATTCTAAAATAAACTTAATTTACCTTTGTCTTACTTCTTAACTCCTGCATAACTTATCCGTTACAACCGACGCCTTCTGGTTTACGACGCGAACCCCCAAATGAAGGAATCGTTCAAAGGA
Source organism: Amaurobius ferox (assembly GCA_951213105.1). Lineage (NCBI taxonomy): Eukaryota > Metazoa > Arthropoda > Arachnida > Araneae > Amaurobiidae > Amaurobius > Amaurobius ferox. The sequence goes on from OX578140.1 coordinate 19,340,697, forward strand.
TATGTAGCAGAAATCCACCCATAACTGTCAAATAGGCGCTTGTTAACGCTCAAAATAAATATATTTTTCTTTTCCATAGTTTCACGCGCAATTTGTTTATTGTTAATGACTTAGAGAAAGTTCAATATTTTCTCTTTTAAATAGAATTAATTTATCTTTGTGTAACCCATGATTACATACGCTTGTTTGTGATTTAATATATGTCCGAGACCTGATTGTTGTTGTTATATAGAGTTATGTCTTAAGAAACCTATAAACAATGCTTTACAGTTTTCTACGTACTGTTTTATGGGTTTTTAATAATCGGAAAGTGTTGTTTATTTAGCTCGAGTAGTTAAGAAAACATTCAAACATGAATCACCCAATTCGTCTCATCTACACGCTATGACCAACAGTGTCGTATTTGACTTGTTTCTGTTATATAGGTACTGTTTTACAAGCTTTAATAATCAGAAAACGTTGTGTATTTTTCTCATGTAGCTGATTTAAAAGAAAAAGATTCAAACTTTGATCACTCGATTCGTCTCATCTACACTCTATGACCAACACTGTAGTATTTGAGCTGTTTCTGTAGATCACAGTAAAATGTTAAAGCAGACATACTAGAAGTGCACGACTATCAATACTTATCAGATGTTTGCTTTTGAGTACATTTTTATCATGTATGCATTTCAGCGCTATATTGAATCGAAATCTACCAGTCTAAAAAGATCACGTAATCTACCACAAGACACAGCTTAACGATATGATCCACTGCAAGGAAAAATTTATATATCTTCAAATGCACTTGTGAAGCAATAAATATTTACTCACACCCTGTAAAATTTCAATACGAGATCCACGGATCAATAGATAAGATATTCCTTATCAAAGCGAGCTATCGTATATTGGCTAAAATAGAGGTGCCTCAAAATAAATATCCCTTGAAAGAACATCAAAATAGTATTAAATGCCAAAAAAGTAAAAACTCTTCAACTGCTAGTCATTGTTGGATGACAAGAAACCGAGATTTTCTTCTTTCTTTTTTATTAACACTTTACAACAAAGTTGAAAAGTGCTTATGACTTTGTTCATTCTGCCTGTCTGTCTGTCCGTTAGCACGATAACTGCCGTAAAAATGACTTAATGAAATTTTAGTATGTTGTTCAGACAGTCTGTAGGACCTATGGAATATAAATGAATAATATCACCCAATTAGTTTTGGATTGAACCTGGGTGAAAAAATGAAATACATTGAACCCTATGGGACCTAATTTTTCAAACATTTTTTAAGCGGATTTAAAATTCACAGATTGCTTCGAAAATTTTAGGTAATATTCAAATTGCTCCATAAAATATATAAAAAAAATCAGCGAAATATATTCAGTAGTTTTTGAAATAAAAATTAAAATAATAATAACACCTCTTACACGAAGCGATCACGTGACCATAATATGAAAAGATCACGTGACCCGCTTCAAAATGAAATATGGCATCCATCTTGTCTCAAAATCGTGATTTTTAAAGTTCTTTTTAATTTATATTGAGTGTTGTATCCGTCCTAAAACCACTTTATTTTTGCTTAAATTCTGTGCATCTACATACTGAAACAACGCAATTACAATAGATTTGAGTTTAAATGATCATCCAAATTTGATTATTTCTACAACGAAGCCTATTTTTCACTTATGTAAAATGTAAACAGCAAAATATGTAGAATGAGTTGTATAAGAATTGCTGTATTTCTTTAACGCAAAATTATTTAGCTCATGGAGTCAGCACAGCTGATATGAATGAAATATTCATTGATTTTACAGAGGGAAGGACGATTTTTATTTTATGAAGTTTTAAGCATAGGATTTAATTACTTGTAGCTCCATGGTCTTAATTTTTAAATAAAGTAAATTATTATAGTATTGTGATGAATGAAATGAATGGGAAAATGCTTATCAATGAAATGCTGCTTTTATAGAGAGAGCCAGGCGTGTTATTTTTTCTATGGCGCCATTTGAATGAATTTCAGTTGTTTTCGATGAAGTTTTCAAATATAATAAATTACCGTCGTATTATGATAATTCTACAAATATTACCGAGGAATGTATCGCATTTTAGAAATGTTTAAACCAGGCAATGTATATTTCAATACCGTCATTTGAATGAAGTTCATTTTTTTCGATGAAGGTTTAAGTTTTCAAATATAATAAATTAATGTAGTATTGTGATAAGTTTTAAAATATTACCGAGGAATGTATTGCATTTTAGAGATGTTTAAATGAAATGACACTGAAGTCGGAAAGTGTTTCATAATCAATGCTTTAAGCATGGTTGATCTTTCTTGTTTTTCGTTTTTTTTTTCCTTCATTATTCAAAAATCCTCATCAGTTTCTGATTTGGACTTATTTATAGCTTTTCATATTAATAAAAATTCAGTAATCTGCTTAATGATTTGACAATGACACCTTATTTCTCCGAGGTGTCGTATGACCATTGAAAACATTTTATTTTATGTTTCGTTCAGTTTTTGCTTTGCGCGTTCATTTCATTTACTCTACATTTTATTTTTTCTTGTTTAGAACTCAAATTCATATTTCCTTCATTTTCTACCTTTTTCATTATTACTTCTCTTTCTTCCCACTAGGTGGCGCCACCTACTCGGTATTGAATTTTAACCATTTTCTATTTGTTCCACAAAGTTTAGCGTTCATTTGGGTTTTCAAACCACAACGAATGAAATCCAAAAATTTCTGAAACGTACATAACTTTATTCATTTGCTCTGCCTTTTCCGTTGTGATCTAGTTAATTATTGACTTTGCGCAAAGCCACGTTCTATACAGATTGCATTTCTTCCTCAATTACGCGATCATCAAGTTCCTTCAAGTTAGATCATAATATTTACTCACCAATAACTAATAGGATGGTCATGATCTTTCATTATGGACTCTTATGGGAAATCTTGTAAAAGAAATGGATAAGACACAGTGAAGATCAAACGGAGGAGACTTGACATATGAAATGTCAGATGGAGGACAGTAGTAGAAAAGTCAAATTCTGCCAACATATTTGAGATGCAACATCGATTGCGAATGTCCAGCAGAAATGTAAATGTTTTTCATTTTCTAAATACTTTCCAGACTTCGCTGCTACAATTCCCTCCAGTCCCCTTGCTTTCTGCTTCCCAATTTGCAGCCCCATTAAGTGTCGAATTCGTTCAAGGAAAATGCTGTAGAAAGCCACCCATAACTGTCAAGCGTCTGGGGTCGTTACAGCTAAAAATAAATCACCCTCTTTTTTGGTCTCGCAACAGTTTCTCTCTCAATTCATTTGTTAATGACCCTCGAAGAGTTAATATATTTATTCCTTTTAAATGGGACTGAAAACGCTGATGTATGCAGCCCATGATTATAAGCTCGCTGTTTGTTGTATTTGATAATAATTATTTTTCATAAAAAAAAAAGTGTTGTGGAAAACTCAGCTCCAATTTCTCATCCATAAATATTCCATAACTGTGAAATTCATTTATGTCATGTCTCTTATTTAGGGCATTTCCTCGCCAAATGATGAAAATGAAACAGTTCTTTTATACAAGTAATGAGCGAGTAGTGCCAAATGTATATTTGCTTCATGCAACAAGATGGGACTTTCAACCCCTGGATCTCGGTCGTAATTAAAGCTAGGGAAACAAGTCTTTTAAAGTTGTCACCTAGAGACTAAAATAGAATAATAATAATTATTCAAATCAGTGGTATACAAGTAGAAAAAAGTGCAATTTTGAACGTTGCTGCTTATTGTTCTTGTTGCCTCCGATTTTTTTGGTTGACGAGCCTACAGCCCAAAACAGTTAAAATAATTTTGATGATATTTTCTTATCATTTACCTTATGATCCAAAGATGTGTCTTTTAAAATAAAATTTGAATTTCGGTCATTTTCCTCAGGGTTAGTGCATTAAAAGACTTTTTGGCCTGTCCACAATTTAGACCACTTTCCCTTTGAAATCAGCTGTACGCAAACCATTGAAACCTGCAATAAGTGAGGTACAGAAGCAAAAGGATATTAAATCTTTAAAAATGTACTGAGGTTTTCTGTAGGCCCTATAAAAAACTTCCCGACTGCAGTTAAAAGTACTTTCCGATCGAATTTCACACGAAAAATCGTTACAAATACAATGAATGTAAAACACATGCACACTGATAAAAATATTGCAGTCCCACAAATTTAAACCAGGGGTTCAGCACAGTAAAATCTACAGAACCAAGCATGAAAGCACAAATCCCACTTCCGTTTTAACCAAACAAATCTGATGTGGGCAACACATGACTTTCCTTATATAATGCAATGAATTTACTACTTTTAAAGTTAAAAAAAATGTTATTCTTATAGTTGATACTTATATTTTTTCCAAGATATTGAATTTTCTTCAATGAGTCATCATTTTCATTGATTTAGCGTCATTTTTATCTATTTGGCGGTATTTTCGTTAATTTGGCAATATTTAAAAATGTCGCCAAGCAGGCGACATTCGGCTAAATTCGTCGCAAAAATCTTGCCAAGCGTTGTGGACGGAGAAATAAGTTATTCTTACAGCAGATAAATGACTATTGGCGTTCAAATATAAAAGTATTACTCAAAGTATCTTTTCTCGTGAGGGAACGAGTTAGATCCATGAGAATGTCACAAAATTTATCGCATGATATTACATATGAAAAGTAAACATGTTTCTCAACAGTTAATACTTTTTTTTTAATTTATGGGATATTTTAAATAAATTTATCTGAAAAATGTGCAATTTCTCGAGAACGGTTCATGCTAGCGTTCTAAAGTTTATGTCAATCGTTTTCCAAGGAAAAATTACATAAGAAATGTCTATTTGCGTAACTTTATTAAAGATTTTGATTTTTTGATGATTTTTTCAAAATTTCACTCGAAAATTTAGGGGGTTCTGAACATTCGATTGTGTTTTAAAATAATAGGCTTCCAGTATTCATGGATTGTGATTTTTGTACCAAATTTCATTGCTACATGCGTTTGTGAGATATCATCTCCACAGACTCACTGGCACACACACACACACACACATCATCTCAAAAATGTTCAATTTATGATCAGGGATGCTTGAAACGTGCTCTCTCGTCGAAAACTCGAATTCGAACCCCGTCACAATACTTTCCTTATACATTATGTATATAAGGAAAATAAAAATATTCACCACAAAATGATGTGCGATTTTATTTTGATTTATTAACACACTTTTATTTACTCTGTCATTTTGTTCTTCGATGAATATCCCAGTCATATATAATTCAGATATTAAGGAAACTTCTAAACATGGTTTGATTTTAACTTTCTAACGCTTATTTCAATTTTTTTTTCTATCAGAATACTGCAGCTTCCTCGTCGAGAAAAATTTCTTATAAACGATATCTAGGACAAATAACGTAACATTGAAGCCACTAATGCGTTGTTATTTTTCTGGATGACAAACATTCATTCTCAGGGGTGTCATAATAGATTTTCACGCGCTCTTAGCTCGCTAATGATGCTTGTACTGTTTCAGTGCTATTTTTTCAACACCGAAGAAACACGAAAAATCTCAACTGTTATGCTAAAAAACTGTACCTAAAATTAAAATTAAAATATTAAAAACTTAAATATAAATGAAAACAAGCATTACAGTTAAATTAATAACTAAATTAAAAAACATATAACAAATAACTAAATTAAAAATCATTAAAAATTCTTAAGTGTACACGAGTCATGCTTCTAAACAAAAAATTTCTAACAATGTTATCAATTTTTAGAAAGCCAATATCATATGTACAACTAATTCAGTTTTCGAATTCAGCCTTTTTTTTAAATTATCGATTGGAATAATCAAACCAACTTTATTCAATTTTACCAATTTATTCGATATACATACCCCCCCCCCCCCACCAGTCTGAATGACACATATATAATTGAAAAATGGTTAATTCATATTCATGCACGCTCAAAATATGTATATATATATATCAAAATCCAAAAGTCTGACTTTTTATCCCATCCTCTTTCTTAACATAAATTATATTTTTTAATGAAAATGAAAAACTAAGACTTTGACAAGAGATTTAATCACTAAATGAAAAGGAGATTCGTTTTCGACCATGGCACAATGAAGTCCTTTCCATCAAAGGAAACAAAATGATATAGGGTGAAATTCGATATTAAAACAACCATCCCTGATTGTCCAAAATTCTAAGTGAATATTCACTGAAATCATAATTATCAAAATTATCATTTGAGTATTCATCAACTAAATAGTAGACAATCTGCACTACATATTTTAAGTATTTAATAGAATTGACATAACGCGTTATCTGATTATGTCAATGTTCTTTATTAAGCATTTTCTCAAGGGACTCCGAAGTATTTCGCATGAAGTCTAACAATTTCCTATGTAAAATGTAAAGTGAAATCAGTTTAATTTAAAAATTGTCTAATCGTAGTAGAATACGTAAAGAAATATATAAAGGGAATGAATACGTAAAATGGCTAAATTGCAGTCTATAATACTGGAAGATGGGGTATTCTGTGTGTTCCATTTTTAAAATATAGGATGTTTATTGAACATAAAATGAATAAAACTGACCAATTTTTAACACTGTTAGGTAAATGTAGCAAATTTTATCCAAACACATAATGTCTAACTGCAGTGAATAAAATAATTGGTCAGTTTTCACGTCTAATGAAACTCATCTGCATTAAATAGTGATTGTAGCGGCCTGTCTGACGACACCAGTCCAGCGGTGCGTACGCCCTACTACAATTTCGAGCCCGCTCGAAACTCGGGTCTCGTACAGATCACTGGAGTGCATGGAGTCGGTGATCTCTTCCCGTTTCATTTTCACACAACCGCCTGTCGTATGCTCTGTGTGTCTCACGACACCAGTCCAACAGTGCGAACGTTCCACTAAGATTTCGAGCCCAGTCGAAACCCGGGCCTCGTACAGATCACTGAATTGCATTCAGTCAGTGACCTCCTCCCGTTTCATTTTTAAACAACCGACTTTCGTATGCACTGTGACTTTAGCCGGCAGAGCCGGCCTGTCTGACGACACCAGCCCAATGGTGCGTACGTCCCACTTCAATTTCGAGCCCGCTCGAAACCCTGGCCTTGTACACATCATTGGATTGCATGGAGTCAGTGACTTCTCCCCGTTTTATTTTTAAATAACCGACTTTTGTAAGCTCTAACTTTAGCCGGCGAAGCCGGCCTGGCTGACGACACAAGTCCAGCAGTCCGTACGTCTGTCCCCCTTCAATTTCATGCCCGCTCGAAACCCTGCCCTCGTACGGATTAATGGTACATACATTTGACATTCACGGATTCATGGGTCATTTTCAGACTTCTAAGCGGTGATTTTTCGGTAAGTTTGTTTGGAAAACCGGTGAATTGATATTTTTACAACCAGAAATCTTAAAACATACAACTACGATTTTAAAAGGAAATTTTAATAGCACAAGTTACTTAAGCATCATTGTTTCAAATGGACTGCACTTTGAGCTTCTTAAAATATTTAGTACTTGACACATTTTTCGGTTAGAAAATAAATTAAGAAACAAGTGGAGAAGTAGATGGGGTCTATAAAACCCTTAAAGTTATTTGGAGAACACTGTTTCCTTCTCAGTGTACTCAATATTCATTGTTTTGGACAACGGGATTCGAACCTGCGCCTTCAAGCATGTGAATTCTATTCTTTATCGTCAAGCTGTACTGATACACATTTCAGAGGTTTACGAATGTATTAAATTATTCAATTCCTGGTATTTGAAATTGGAATGCGTGTAATCTATGTTGTAACATATTTCATTTCAAATGAAATGAACAATATCAGACTATAATTCAACTACTATGTGATTGTGTTAACTGATTAAGCTATCCTTCAGAAATATGATCTATTTCTGTAAATAATTTAAAAGAGTCCTTGATCAGTTGTTGTTGATGAGACCCAGACAGTCCGACCTACCAGAAAGGTGTAAGGTAACTGTTTGTACGGCCGGGAAGTGCCACCCAATTTAGACCGGAACCCAGTGGGGGAGTCCTTGATCAGTGTAATAGATTTTCCTTTTCAATATTTTGATTCCCAAATGGAGAAATTCAATGAATTGTTTTAAAATTCAATACATAATTTAAAAATAAAAAGGTCAATATTTCATTATGATCGTCATACTCTAAAATGTTCAGATAATGTTACTCTATACAGGAAATCATTGACATACAAATTGTTCCGATCTGGGTTCGATCCCGATATCTCGTTTACTGGAATCCAGCGCTTTACAATTTCGCCATGAACACATGATGGAAATCGGTCTTGAAATATATCATGAATGTGGGTTAGTCTGCATGCTGATCCGCATGCCCATATAAGGGCATCTTCTAGAGTACTACCTTACTCCCAAGCGGATCAGTCCATTTTTGGCTCCTTTTACATGATTCACCTGTGATTTTTCCACTTATAGGTGAAAATCGAATGTTAGACCGGTAAATCGTTTTTGCCCTTTTAATAGAAATGGCCTTTCGACCGCTTTAAATTCATTTGTTGCCAATACTCTTGACTGCTTCTCACTCAAAATTTTTTTCTTCGTACTTTTGGCTGTTTTTTTTTTATTTTTACCGATTGCGACTCGCATGATTCGTGTTCCGGACTACTGAAATTGGGTTCGGTGATTGAAAATTCTGCCAGCACATGATAATTGATGTGACGCCCCTCCAAATAGGACCCCCCCCCAAAAAAAACCGATTGGGGGGTTTTGTACAGAAATAAAATGTGTACAAGTCTGCCCAGTTTCAGCTTGGTGGCCAGTTATTTTTGATTACGGCTGTAATTCGTGTACTGGTCGTTGCATGTACTGGTATACAATTTAAGTATGTGTACAACGGATCAGTTGTCCTTCGTAAACGTGTGTTTCACTGTCAAATGTATGCAAGTAGTTATAAAAGGCCGGTTCACCGGCAGATCGGGGAGGCGGTGCCAGAGGAGACCCTCTTTGGGAGGAGGGTCCCTCTTTGGGAGGATGCCTCTCTTGAGCCACCTCCCCTCTTTGGAGTGTCTTCCCTCTTTTGAGAGGACCCTCTTTTGGGAGGATCCTCTCAGAGGGTCTTGAGACCCCCAGGAGGGAGGATGCCCCCCTCCCCTCTTTTGGAAGTTTGGTGAGGCGCAGCACCGGATGCCTCTTTCGGAAGAGGGCAATTGCGAAGTCTTTCACAGAGGCCTGATGACTCATACGGAGTGAGTTTCACTCTTGAGAGGGAATGTCACAATCGCTGACTGACCCTTGACCTGAGGAAGTGGTTTCAAGGGATTTCGCAATCGCTGACCGACCCTTGACCTGAGGAAGAAGTTTCAAGGGATGTCGCAATCGAACAATCTGGAAATGACGTGTCGCGCCTTGGAGCTCCTTAGCACACGTCCTCCCTCTCTGCTGGTCAGCGACAGAGTGAAAGATCTTATCAGCGTGACGTAGTTAAAGCGCCCTCTGGCGAATTTTGATGAAGTGCTGCCATCTATCGACATTTTTTTTCCAAAAGAATTTAATGTTTCACTTGTCAGGAGCTGGATTCGAACTTGGGCCCAACTGATTAGAAGCCGCGCGTCTTACCGCTGTGCCAAAGCACCCGTGCTTTATAGGCAGTTAACTTCGAAGTGTACCTTATCAGTGGAAGTCAGATTATTTTTCAAAGTTCATTCGAATAGCGATGCGCTTTATAAAGGGTGCGTTTTAAAACAGAATGCTACGGAGTGAATATAAATCTGTGTATTATAACATTATGATTTTTTAAAACAAATGTATACACAAACTTTAAAAACACGAATGTAATAATTAGCTAAAATTGTATTCAGTGGATTTTTTTTTTTTTTTAAATAAATCTAACTATCAATATAATTTTTTTTAAAAATGATTTGAATACACCCAAGTATAGTTACGCATTTTCAAAATGGTGTTAAGTGAATAGCATTCGACCATTCTGAGTGTTGTGTATCTAAAAACAAATGTATACACAAACTTTAAAAACATGAATGTAATACATAGCTGAAATTATGTTTTGTGAACAGGATTCGACCCTTTCAAGTGTTGTGTATCTAAAAACAAATGTATACACAAACTTTAAAAACATGAATGTAATACATAGCTGAAATTATGTTTTGTGAACAGGATTCGACCATTCTAAGTGTGTGTGTGTGATTTTTGAAAAATAAATCTAACAGTATATAAAAATAATAATGAAAATTAGAACTCACAGAACGACCTCTTCACTACCCACTGGTCAAACTCCAAATGAGTGAGACACTCTCATTACGCTATTAAACATTAGATCTTATCATCACCAGCATAAGGTGTTGCCACCTATTTTTTCTAATAATATATTTTTAATAGTTGGATACTTCAACGGTCTGATTTACTACACGTAATCTAAAACACATCACTTTAATGATATTGTACATCGAATATGATTCGGCCATTTTTAAAATGGTGGATGTAATTGAAATACCGAAGTTTAGAATTTAACAAACTAACGAATTTTCACCCCCAAAAATTTTAGCATTCAGTTTAAATAAAACCCAATGAATATGATATCACCATTTTAACATCGTAATTTTACTACCATGATAGAACTTAGAAGTGAGTGTACATTATTTTTCCCTGACACAAACACCTTTAAAATCTATTGCAAGTTTGACTTAAAACCTTTTTTAAAAATAAATCTAACAACGTATATGACTATTATAATAACGAAATGATTTCAAATGTTTAAAAATATAATAGATTATGGATGAACACACAAAAATTGTGTTCAGTGGACACACAAATTGTGTTACATGAATAGCATTCAACCCTTTGTGTGTTGTGTATCTAAAAATTAATGTATTACTACATTGTACTTAGGCATTTTCAAAAATGGTGCGACAACTCCACACAATCTGAAAAGAAAGTTTCCACTAGAAAATACATCTTATTTCGAACTGTTACATATATACTAATATTTAATCACTAATATTTAATTAACTGCATTAAATAATACACATAATTAGTTAAAATTGCAATGACGACCCAAAGATTGAGAATATATGTAAATAAAACACATCAGAGAAGTAGATATGAATTATGTTCGAAAATAAAACTATTCAAATTCTAGCCATTTCTAGAACCCCATCGAATGTTCCAGCTTATCGGAAATCATGTGCTTTTGACTTTTCGGAGGACGCTGTTTGTTTAGCACAAAGCAAAGGTCCCCTCGGAAAAGGGTATAAAATGCGGTCCTTATCGAGCTATGGTCAACTGCTCTTTTTTCAGCCAGTGCTTTTGCTTTTTGAATTAAATACGATAACGAGATTATTTACGATGTCTTCCTCCCGTGCATTTGAAGTAAGTAAAATTTTGATTTTCATTATTTTATGATTTATTATATATGACATTTTATGATTTATTATATATGACGATTAGCACTTGAATTTTATATTAATTATTTTTTTTTTATGGATTTTCAGTTCGACTTCGGCATCCCAATTGAGGAGATGGATTTAATTTGTGCAAACAATCCCACGACCAGAGACTATATAAATCAGGTGAGTTATTTTAATAATTTTTTTAATTGAAAAATGTATTTGTTTTAATTTTATGCATTTGTAAAAATACTGTTCAATACAGTTTGAAATTAAACACAACAATTGAATTAAACCTTGAAAAATATAAACATTTACGCTCCATCTGAGCGAAGCCACCGCTGACTTTATTAAAATATTTAATAGGACCCACACATATTTTTTTAATGTTTCACATATTGAACCATTCAGTTTAATTGTACTTTGAAAAATATGAAGCTATTTCCATCGGAGTGGAATCATTTTTTTTTTTTTTTTTTTTTTTTTTTTTTGTGATAGATTTGTGTGGACTTCCAAAAATTATATCTTTCAACTATAATTTTTTTATATCAACATTTTAGTATGTGGTTTTAATAACACTTTTAAATTTAAATAAATAATGAGTTTAACACATAACTTAAAATAAAACTAAGAATGAAGCAACGTTTAAAGAAAAAACATTTTTAATAATACATAGATTTTTACAAAAGTAATATTCTACTAACTTGTATTTCACATATGGAACAACGCAATCATCGCTGTATAATAGTCCTTTACGGTGAGACTTTTAAAAAATTCAGGTGAAACATTGTTTTCATTTGTTTCACGAAACTCTCGAGCAATTTCTTGAATGTTTATCATTAAAAGTTCGTGATCGACTAGTTCATAATCCACAAATTGCACATGAGTGGATAGCGTGCAGCACTTGTGTTTCAAATCGGTACATCCGTGACTTTTGCATGTTTCGCGTTGATATAATTTATACAACTCTACACATAAATTTTTATGTACACACTGCATTAAAGTGTGTTTTAATTCATAGAGTGGCAAAGTCGGTAGTGCTTCGACAGGTTTTTGATACTTCACAATACAATTGGGTAGGATATTTGTCAGTAACTGATCCAAAACACATTTAGTAACATCTTGACTAATGTACTGAAGAGTATGAAAATTATCCTGATTTAATAAGATTAATTTCTTTTTGAACTGTCCAGTGCAAGGTGGTAATTGTTGTAAATATAGATTGCTTTCACACACACAAACTAAGAGTTCGTTATTAATTGTGAAAGATGAATTTTCACTGTCCATATTTGAAATGCGTTTTAAAAATACACTCCACGTATTAGGCGTGAGTGTTACTCCATGAGGGGTAGGCACGATAACATCAGAAGCATTCATCCTGTAGACACGAAAGTGTACTTTCACATTTCCTCGAAAATGTTGCACGCTAACGTAAATGTTACAGCCCAAATGGTAACGGAACTTTTCAGATGAGGATAATTCTATCGAAACCGATCCATTTTGAGAAGTAGCATAGTTCAGAGCCGACGACACCAAATCACTTTGCGAATCTGTAGTAGGTATAGATGGAGTATGCATATGGCTCCAATCGATTTCAGGTATAGGCGAAAGCGCTGCAGGCGGGACATACATTGGAAACTCGCACTTGCGTTTCTGTACAGGCGTTTTAGGTAGAATTTTTCTAAATGTTAGACTTATTCTAGCTTCTGAGACTTCGGGTTCCGCAGCAATTCCGTGAGAATAGAATTTATTGGTTGGCACATGCATCGCATAAAGCGATCCGTGTTGGATTGGAATACTTAGAGGAGATTGTCCTTTTCTTTCGAAAATGATAGATCTTGTAGCACCGAAACTGAGAGTCGCTATAGGTGTTTTAGAGCATAGGGGTGATTCATTGTCCTTGTGTTGTCCTATTTTAGCATGTCCATCCACATAGTGGTTTGCTAACACAAAATTGTAGCTGTATCCCATATGTTCTTCCACACGTGATTTTATCTCCGATAAGAGAGGTGTCCATCCCTCAGAACTGTTTCCAGCGTCTCCAAATGCATATACTTTTTGAGCTGGTTGGTATGGATGACCATGCACCACCCCTTGTGATTGTTGAAAGGGCAGACTTTTCAACTCTTGAAAAATTAAATCGGCTACATTTACCGAATAAAATTCGCGAACATATTCTACATTCAACTTCTCGCGTTTAAAAAAGATAGACATTTTTAAAAATAAGCAACGACAACCTTCTAGGAGAACAAACGTTGAACGAATGAACTCATATCTAAATAATATTCCTTATCGTAACATGTCACGTGATATTTCTTATCGTATCACATGACACATCATATCTGTAAATCACATGATATTTCTTATCGCATCGTGTCACATGATATTCCTTATCGCATCATGTCACATGATATTCCTTATCGTATCGTGTTACATGATATTCCTTATCGCATCACGTGACACGATATTCCTTATCGTATCACGTGATGTATCACGTGACATCTTGTTAGCGAATCACAAGGTTCCACGTATGGAATCACGTGACAAACCAGATAAGGAATATTATTTAGATAAGAGTTCATTCGTTCAACGTTTGTTCTCCTAGAAGGTTGTCGTTGCTTATTTTTAAAAATGTCTATCTTTTTTAAACGCGAGAAGTTGAATGTAGAATATGTTCGCGAATTTTATTCGGTAAATGTAGCCGATTTAATTTTTCAAGAGTTGAAAAGTCTGCCCTTTCAACAATCACAAGGGGTGGTGCATGGTCATCCATACCAACCAGCTCAAAAAGTATATGCATTTGGAGACGCTGGAAACAGTTCTGAGGGATGGACACCTCTCTTATCGGAGATAAAATCACGTGTGGAAGAACATATGGGATACAGCTACAATTTTGTGTTAGCAAACCACTATGTGGATGGACATGCTAAAATAGGACAACACAAGGACAATGAATCCTCCCTATGCTCTAAAACACCTATAGCGACTCTCAGTTTCGGTGCTACAAGATCTATCATTTTCGAAAGAAAAGGACAATCTCCTCTAAGTATTCCAATCCAACACGGATCGCTTTATGCGATGCATGTGCCAACCAATAAATTCTATTCTCACGGAATTGCTGCGGAACCCGAAGTCTCAGAAGCTAGAATAAGTCTAACATTTAGAAAAATTCTACCTAAAACGCCTGTACAGAAACTCAAGTGCGAGTTTCCAATGTATGTCCCGCCTGCAGCGCTTTCGCCTATACCTGAAATCGATTGGAGCCATATGCATACTCCATCTATACCTGCTACAGATTCGCAAAGTGATTTGGTGTCGTCGGCTCTGAACTATGCTACTTCTCGAAATGGATCGGTTTCGATAGAATTATCCTCATCTGAAAAGTTCCGTTACCATTTGGGCTGTAACATTTACGTTAGCGTGCAACATTTTCGAGGAAATGTGAAAGTACACTTTCGTGTCTACAGGATGAATGCTTCTGATGTTATCGTGCCTACCCCTCATGGAGTAACACTCACGCCTAATACGTGGAGTGTATTTTTAAAACGCATTTCAAATATGGACAGTGAAAATTCATCTTTCACAATTAATAACGAACTCTTAGTTTGTGTGTGTGAAAGCAATCTATATTTACAACAATTACCACCTTGCACTGGACAGTTCAAAAAGAAATTAATCTTATTAAATCAGGATAATTTTCATACTCTTCAGTACATTAGTCAAGATGTTACTAAATGTGTTTTGGATCAGTTACTGACAAATATCCTACCCAATTGTATTGTGAAGTATCAAAAACCTGTCGAAGCACTACCTACTTTGCCACTCTATGAATTAAAACACACTTTAATGCAGTGTGTACATAAAAATTTATGTGTAGAGTTGTATAAATTATATCAACGCGAAACATGCAAAAGTCACGGATGTACCGATTTGAAACACAAGTGCTGCACGCTATCCACTCATGTGCAATTTGTGGATTATGAACTAGTCGATCACGAACTTTTAATGATAAACATTCAAGAAATTGCTCGAGAGTTTCGTGAAACAAATGAAAACAATGTTTCACCTGAATTTTTTAAAAGTCTCACCGTAAAGGACTATTATACAGCGATGATTGCGTTGTTCCATATGTGAAATACAAGTTAGTAGAATATTACTTTTGTAAAAATCTATGTATTATTAAAAATGTTTTTTCTTTAAACGTTGCTTCATTCTTAGTTTTATTTTAAGTTATGTGTTAAACTCATTATTTATTTAAATTTAAAAGTGTTATTAAAACCACATACTAAAATGTTGATATAAAAAAATTATAGTTGAAAGATATAATTTTTGGAAGTCCACACAAATCTATCACTAAAAAAAAAAAAAAAAAAAAAAAAAAAAAAAAAAAAATGATTCCACTCCGATGGAAATAGCTTCATATTTTTCAAAGTACAATTAAACTGAATGGTTCAATATGTGAAACATTAAAAAAATATGTGTGGGTCCTATTAAATGTTTTAATAAAGTCAGCGGTGGCTTCGCTCAGATGGAGCGTAAATGTTTATATTTTTCAAGGTTTAATTCAATTGTTGTGTTTAATTTCAAACTGTATTGAACAGTATTTTTACAAATGCATAAAATTAAAACAAATACATTTTTCAATTAAAAAAATTATTAAAATAACTCACCTGATTTATATCGTCTCTGGTCGTGGGATTGTTTGCACAAATTAAATCCATCTCCTCAATTGGGATGCCGAAGTCGAACTGAAAATCCATAAAAAAAAAATAATTAATATAAAATTCAAGTGCTAATCGTCATATATAATAAATCATAAAATGTCATATATAATAAATCATAAAATGTCATATATAATAAATCATAAAATGATGAAAATCAAAATTTTACTTACTTCAAATGCACGGGAGGAAGACATCGTAAATAATCTCGTTATCGTATTTAATTCAAAAAGCAAAAGCACTGGCTGAAAAAAGAGCAGTTGACCATAGCTCGATAAGGACCGCATTTTATACCCTTTTCCGAGGGGACCTTTGCTTTGTGCTAAACAAACAGCGTCCTCCGAAAAGTCAAAAGCACATGATTTCCGATAAGCTGGAACATTCGATGGGGTTCTAGAAATGGCTAGAATTTGAATAGTTTTATTTTCGAACATAATTCATATCTACTTCTCTGATGTGTTTTATTTACATATATTCTCAATCTTTGGGTCGTCATTGCAATTTTAACTAATTATGTGTATTATTTAATGCAGTTAATTAAATATTAGTGATTAAATATTAGTATATATGTAACAGTTCGAAATAAGATGTATTTTCTAGTGGAAACTTTCTTTTCAGATTGTGTGGAGTTGTCGCACCATTTTTGAAAATGCCTAAGTACAATGTAGTAATACATTAATTTTTAGATACACAACACACAAAGGGTTGAATGCTATTCATGTAACACAATTTGTGTGTCCACTGAACACAATTTTTGTGTGTTCATCCATAATCTATTATATTTTTAAACATTTGAAATCATTTCGTTATTATAATAGTCATATACGTTGTTAGATTTATTTTTAAAAAAGGTTTTAAGTCAAACTTGCAATAGATTTTAAAGGTGTTTGTGTCAGGGAAAAATAATGTACACTCACTTCTAAGTTCTATCATGGTAGTAAAATTACGATGTTAAAATGGTGATATCATATTCATTGGGTTTTATTTAAACTGAATGCTAAAATTTTTGGGGGTGAAAATTCGTTAGTTTGTTAAATTCTAAACTTCGGTATTTCAATTACATCCACCATTTTAAAAATGGCCGAATCATATTCGATGTACAATATCATTAAAGTGATGTGTTTTAGATTACGTGTAGTAAATCAGACCGTTGAAGTATCCAACTATTAAAAATATATTATTAGAAAAAATAGGTGGCAACACCTTATGCTGGTGATGATAAGATCTAATGTTTAATAGCGTAATGAGAGTGTCTCACTCATTTGGAGTTTGACCAGTGGGTAGTGAAGAGGTCGTTCTGTGAGTTCTAATTTTCATTATTATTTTTATATACTGTTAGATTTATTTTTCAAAAATCACACACACACACTTAGAATGGTCGAATCCTGTTCACAAAACATAATTTCAGCTATGTATTACATTCATGTTTTTAAAGTTTGTGTATACATTTGTTTTTAGATACACAACACTTGAAAGGGTCGAATCCTGTTCACAAAACATAATTTCAGCTATGTATTACATTCATGTTTTTAAAGTTTGTGTATACATTTGTTTTTAGATACACAACACTCAGAATGGTCGAATGCTATTCACTTAACACCATTTTGAAAATGCGTAACTATACTTGGGTGTATTCAAATCATTTTTAAAAAAAATTATATTGATAGTTAGATTTATTTAAAAAAAAAAAAAAAATCCACTGAATACAATTTTAGCTAATTATTACATTCGTGTTTTTAAAGTTTGTGTATACATTTGTTTTTAGATACACAACACTTAAAATGGTCGAATCGTATTCATTGAACACAATTTGTGTGTCCACTGAACACAATTTGTGTGTTCATTGGAAATCCGTAATCAATTTGTTTTTAAACATTTGAAATCATTTCATTATTATTATAAAAATCGTATTGATAGTTAGATTTATTTTTAAAAAAAAATCCACTGAATACAATTTTAGCTAATTATTACATTCGTGTTTTTAAAGTTTGTGTATACATTTGTTTTAAAAAATCATAATGTTATAATACACAGATTTATATTCACTCCGTAGCATTCTGTTTTAAAACGCGCCCTTTATAAAGCGCATCGCTATTCGAATGAACTTTGAAAAATAATCTAACTTCCACTGATAAGGTACACTTCGAAGTTAACTGCCTATAAAGCACGGGTGCTTTGGCACAGCGGTAAGACGCGCGGCTTCTAATCAGTTGGGCCCAAGTTCGAATCCAGCTCCTGACAAGTGAAACATTAAATTCTTTTGGAAAAAAAATGTCGATAGATGGCAGCACTTCATCAAAATTCGCCAGAGGGCGCTTTAACTACGTCACGCTGATAAGATCTTTCACTCTGTCGCTGACCAGCAGAGAGGGAGGACGTGTGCTAAGGAGCTCCAAGGCGCGACACGTCATTTCCAGATTGTTCGATTGCGACATCCCTTGAAACTTCTTCCTCAGGTCAAGGGTCGGTCAGCGATTGCGAAATCCCTTGAAACCACTTCCTCAGGTCAAGGGTCAGTCAGCGATTGTGACATTCCCTCTCAAGAGTGAAACTCACTCCGTATGAGTCATCAGGCCTCTGTGAAAGACTTCGCAATTGCCCTCTTCCGAAAGAGGCATCCGGTGCTGCGCCTCACCAAACTTCCAAAAGAGGGGAGGGGGGCATCCTCCCTCCTGGGGGTCTCAAGACCCTCTGAGAGGATCCTCCCAAAAGAGGGTCCTCTCAAAAGAGGGAAGACACTCCAAAGAGGGGAGGTGGCTCAAGAGAGGCATCCTCCCAAAGAGGGACCCTCCTCCCAAAGAGGGTCTCCTCTGGCACCGCACGGCACCGCCTCCCCGATCTGCCGGTGAACCGGCCTTTTATAACTACTTATGCATGTTGAAGAGTAATCTCAATATTAAAAAATACAGACTAATTACATTTAACAACAATGTTGACTTATTTAGACGACTTCTTACAATTCACGCTAAGACTGAAAGTAATTGAAATTAAGCAAATTAATTCCATGCAAATGAGCCTATTAAACGTAACTTTCAACTTCACTGACTGATTGTTAAGTGGTAAGTAACACACAATGAAACCAATTTCATATTTTACAGACAACACTGGAAAACAGTGTGACAATTGTATTTCGCGGACAGAGTACGGACACTGATAAATTATGAAATTGAAAGTTGGAAATGAATAGTGTCTCTAATTAGAAGGAATAACATAAAACATTACTGCAATTAATAGACCGAAACTAAAAGCACAATGTCGCAAAATGCGAGATTCGAATCCACGACCCCAGGCATACTAATTACACACAGTAGCAATTTACTGCAGTGACATAGTCAACAATAGGTTCCTGAGGTTTAAACAATGCAGACTAATTTGAAGTGACAGGAAAAATGAGTGAACAAGACTTAAAAGCATTCATGTGCATTAAATTAAAAACAGATGAAATTAAGGAAAATGAATGTCTTCAGAAGACCATACGAATCCAAAATTTCAAATTCACTGAGTAATTATTGAGTAGTAACAATTCACATAGAATTTAAACAATTGTATTATTTGAATAATAACACCACTAAAGAACACTAGGAAAATGTATGTAACGGACACAGTGCGGACACTGTTACATTCTAGAATTTAAACTTACAAATTAATAATCTTTAAAAGTGATTTACAGAAAAGCCGAGTAACATACGGACAAGTGTTGTTGAAATTCGCATGGACAGTTTAAAATATAACCTGAAAACATACATTTCAGCCATGCGGGAATATAAAATCATCCTACAGAATATATAAAGAGTGTGAAATATGAGTTATATATTCCAAACATAATTCTCTGTACACAGGACCTAAAAATCATTCGGAAAAATTCATGCATTCCACACATTCGCAACTGTAAATAACACGCAAATACTGGAACATTTCGAAATGGTAGTTTTTATTTAAAACATAAAATTCAAATAAGTAAACAGAAGTAAATCTTACGACATAAACGTCTACACGAAACATCAGCAAGCGTCGAAAGGGAGTGCACTTGACCAAACATCATATCGCAACAATTGTTAAAAAGTTATGGGTATGTAAACAATGCAGGAAACAATTTTCAAAATATTGAGAACCATGGGGCTAGAAAATTGTCAGAAAATACCTCATTACCGTTGAGTTGCTTCCGGCAGTAGGTCAGAAAGCAGTTGTTCATACACAATGTTGGTAATTCGTGAGGTGTAAGAACTGGACCGGCTCCGACGTCAGCGGTAACTTCAGGCAGGCCCGCCAATCCGAGGTCAACGCTAGGAATGTCGACAGCGACGTCAGACATGACGGACCGATCGATCTCCGGACGAGGTGATGGAATAGGAGAAACTTGTGTACCTTTATCCATTACTTCTGGAGGGGTTTGGTGCACCACAACTTTA
This sequence comes from Amaurobius ferox, assembly GCA_951213105.1. Classification (NCBI taxonomy): domain Eukaryota; kingdom Metazoa; phylum Arthropoda; class Arachnida; order Araneae; family Amaurobiidae; genus Amaurobius; species Amaurobius ferox. The sequence goes on from OX578140.1 coordinate 19,361,225, forward strand.
TTAAGAATCCTTGAATCCACATAGGCAAGCGCAGATTCTATAACCATGGAAACGGAGTGACTTTGGGAAACAGAATGCGGTCGACGACGTGACAGATTTGCCCCTCCGGTAATTGACGCGAGATTTTAATTGGGGTTTCACGAATTCTTCGCTTGAATCAACGTCAGTGGGACTAGCGAAATGCAATATCCGGATTCTTTGTAGAAGTTCGGAAATGAGAGATGCTGTACGTTGGCGTCGGACTACGTTTCTGCGAGCCAGCTCATCAAATTTATCGGAGAGGTGTACTGGACGTCGTTGATTGATTGGTAATTTCGGCATTGCATCGTCTCTTATTTGAACGGTGGTGGGGTGGGGTGCCTTGGCCATATGCAGGTGGCAAATTTCCGACGCAATTTCTGTGCCGTGGGTCCAAACCCGAGGTACTGGCGGCGGCGCCACGAGGCGGAGCGATAGCCTGATTCTGTGCCGTTGAACCGCGATTAATCAGCACGGGACGTGGTATGGGTGGGGATGGGGGAATAGGTTCTACAAACCCTTCAACGTTAATCAGGACATCAAAAACCATATTATTAGGCGTTGACTCCATCCTGGGACATCGACTGACTAATCCTGTTTTGCTGAATACCAATTCTGTGAAACGTGCTCTCAGAGCATCTAACATTCTGTCTTTGAAAACCTCAGACATCGTATAGTTGCTGGTAACAAATACGGCCTTGGGTCTGATGACATAGGAGGTCCCTTTGAACTCAGCAGTAAAAGCATAGCGGTTGGCCCATATCCTGAGCAGATGGCCAAGCGGATTAGTATGATCCTTATCTACATCCGAAATTAACAAGTACTCCTGTCCGTTATAACCATCAAACAATTTTTAGACGGGTTCGTAAATACCCGTCCCAAACGTCTGACTGCATAGTCCTTCCCGCATCGTGGTGGACCCGCCAACCACGACCCACAAGAATCGTTCAAATCGTCGGCCAGAAACTCTCGAAAGGCATCCAAGTTCCGTTTGTAGCATAGATATAACCCGGGGTTGGTTTCAACCAGTTCGGCAAACTAGCCTTCTTTAGCAAAGGTTATCACTTATCTGTAGCCTAAGTTATCTTGCGTCGCATTGGGCGACCTGTCCCCGACCTCTGTGAACTGTCTATCTTTAGTGCAATATTCATAATTCTGTTGTATTGTCCCGCATGATTTTTCAAATTGAGTCCCCGGTAAAGTCGTTTCAATGCCATCAATCTCTGCCTTGTCTTGAATATGACAAACCCTGCAAGTGCTGTCGACGTGTAACTGGGCACTTCTCAATCCCATAGACTAAATAACGGATCTGGTCACGCACAGTTGAAAAAGGTTGCAAGGTGACATCAAAAGCCGTGAAGAACCAGTGCTTCGAATAAGGACTTCCGGGCGTAATCACACTCACGGTACAATTGTGGAACGACAAAAGTCTACACTATGAATGGAAGACGATAAAAGATATGTATTTAGAACTAACGTTCACAGAACACAACTTAATCGAAAAACAACGAGGCGAAAATGTGCACACGCACTAAACACTTGAGTCGTGATGTGGGATGAAGTAAAACAACCTACTTATATATACGTGGGCAATTGCTGATGATGCCACCCACCCAACAGAACTCGCATTCCTCGTGACCGTTCCTCGGTGTCATTGGTCGATACGAACCCAGCTTGAGGTGCGCACTCAGTAACACTAATTCATTCACGGTTCGTAAGCGTTGCGGTTACAGTTCCGACACAAATTTGACTTTAAAGGGGGGAGGAGGAGAAAGAACTAAGCATAGCACAGAAGCAACCGAAAAAGATGTTTGTTAGGATGAATTTTAAAAACTGTTTCTCCTGTGTATTAATGACTTCCCCACTGGATTTGGAGGGGCAATTTGGAGGAACGTCACATCAATCTTTAACTAATAGCAGAATTTGGAAATGACGCCATATGACATTGCGAGTATCTGTCCCAGGTTTAATGGGAAAAAGCTAGAACTGGCCAAACTTATTCAGTTTGAAGTCCCCTACAAAAACCCACAATCGGATTTCTAGTAGCAGAACGGGGGGGGGGGGGCAAAATGGGAGAATTAGGCCTAACGGAACAGCGAACGAAATTTCAAAAATTCCGAAGAGATTCAGCTGAAACTTGGCAAATGTGTTCACTTTGAGCTCCCCTACAAAACCCCCCAATCGTTTTCCCAATCAGCCAATTTGGAGAAAAGTTATTGCAATCTTTAACTCAAAACAAGATTTTCCTATGGGAAAAAAAGCTTTTCCTTGCTGAAGTGGACTCTAACTCCCCCGGGTTTTATTGGATTGAACTGGAACTTGGAAAACTTGTTCGGTTTGAATTCCTCTACAAAACCCACCAATCGCTTTCTCGGGGGGGGGGGGGGGGGGGCACTACTGAGGGACAAAATCGAAGAATTAGAAATACACAAAACAAGCGCAAACGGCGTTGTTCAATCCAAATTACAAAATTTAGCCCCCCCCCCGTCTGTTAATCGCTTTCTCAGTAAAGACCAGATAACATAGGACAGACAGACACGTACTAGGTGTCCTGAACGAATGAGGAGTAAGGGTAGTAAGCCAACCAGAGTTATAAGTTACCTCGCAGGGGCGCCATATAGGAGGATTGGTTGCCGGCTGGCTCCCCCAAAGACTTCCAAATTTTAATATTTCTCATATAATTTTCCTTGCCAAACTATATTTTAATTATTAGAACATTGGTCCATCAACTTTGCCTAAAATATGGTTTTTCCCCCTTCGCAAAAAATTCTTCAAATTGCGTCTCAGCTACTTCGAGGATTGGAGTGAACCTAACACATAATCTCAGGAGTTCCACTTAAAATTCGCAACTCCTGCTACGTCATCTACAACCGTTATGGATCTTGATTGGCTAGGGATCCAATAGCGGAACATTTAGCATAATAAAACAATACAGGGAGATTAGAAAAAGTTGGGCCAAACTTTACGAGGTGGTACCATACACCAAGCATTTTTCGTCATAGTTTACCGGGTCGGAAATGAAACATAAAGGCGCCATGGTGCTTAATGGTGAAACTACTGAGGTGAGGCAAGAACACTGACTTAGAAGTTATAAAAATGGCATTTAATAAACAATAATTGCAGTAATGGCTCACAAGAACGACCGCCAATCTGAATTCACGTCTCACAGCGGCGATAGAAGGATGCGAATTCCCTCGAACAGACCAGGCATGCCGCGCACTTCGACAGCAGCGGCCGAAATTCTGGTGACCAGTTCCTCTCCAGATTCAACGAGAGTGTTATAGACGACGCTCTTGAGATATCCCCACAAAAAGAATTCAAGACACGACAGATCGGACGGTCGTGATTCTCTATCGTCGCAATAGATGGAGCTGGGAATAACTGTTGCAAACTGATAAGGCCGTACATTCGGTGTTACGAAAATTTTCATAAGAGTTCTTCTTCCCCAGTTGAAATTTGCATACGTGGTCTTCTTCTTCGACCAGAAAATAACAACAATAATGACACTTTTAAGTTTGCGGAAAGGCCACTTCCCAACAAGTAAGCAGCCTGTAACGATTTTACGTTTCATTTCCAACCTGGTATACTATGACGAAAAATGCTTGGTTTGGTGTATACGGCCACCTTGTAAAGTTTGGTCTACCTTTTTTTAATCACCCTGTATATGGAATGAAATGGTGAAAGGGAAAATCTTTTATCATATGTATGAAGCAAGATGTCTATAAAAATTTCTTTCAAATAAATATTAAATCCTCTACAATATTATTTACGACAATTTTTAAGATATCTGCTATACAAAATTACCTTTTACGCATATTTTTAACTATATATATATATGTATATATATGTGATGAAATGGTAAAACGATAAACCTATTTTTCCTTCCTAACTTTTGACAACTTTATCGACATACTAAAACATTTCAGCAGATCTAAAAATGTCCTTGCTGTTTGTAAAGTACCTCACTGTAATCTGCAGAGTATTGACGAACTTTACCGAGAGCTAAACCCACTGACGCTGTTTTATCTTACTGAAATCATGATTTCAATCTATGAATCCTATCATTTGGATTAAATTTTACAACTAAGAGATCTGTTACATTCAATGTTTAAACTGTTTAAATATATCGTACAAATTGTTGTATTAAAACTCATTAAACTACAAAAATAATGAAATAAAATAATTTATAACAATTTATACTGTTATTAAATGTTGTCCGCGACCATATACACTGCTAAAACAGTATAAAACAAAATTAACGCTCTCCACCAGTTTCATCAGCAAAAACGTATGTCCTCAGTCAGAATAATATGAGTCAACTACACCATCAAGCCCTAAATAACAGTTTTCAGTGCTTGCTAATTTAGTGGCATTGTTTCTCATCTTGTGGAGGAAGGTCGTTTAACTTCTGCAACTATTTGTTACCGTTAATTTTATTCTATTATATTAACAAAGTATTTGTTCGTCGATAAATTAATTCACTTGTTTGAAATTAAATATATTGAATTAGAAAACAAGCAATATAAAATTTCGCTAGCGAAGTATGAAGAAAGCTGGAGAGACAGTATCTACAAAAACAACCGAATAGTAAATTTTCATTTGCTATACTAGGGACACCGTCCCTGCTCGCTAATCCCCGTAACTAGCTAGCGCTCTCTGAACTCGCTTCATTTGGGACCGTCGCTTATTAACTGGCATTCACCAGTCCTGGAATTCGCTTCGCGAGCTATTTCAATCAGATCGACTCACACGATTTCTTAAATGCCCTGTGCTCCCTGAAGCTTTCACCCCTTGCTCGCCAACACCCGTTACTCGCTTAACGAGTCGGTAAGCTTCACCTCCTGTTCGCTTCGCGAGCACTTTAGTGCCGCCTGTTGGGGACCGTCCCTTCTTAACTGACACTCCCCAGCTCTTTGCGAGCTCTTTCAAGCCGGATGGCCCACACGACCGTCTGCGTATCCTGTGCTCGCGGAATCTCGAAAAACTCCAAAATTCCATCCTCCATTCCTGCCCCTCATTAATCGGAGCTCGCCGCAGGCGTGATGCACCTGTTGGGGCTTCGCCCCCCCCCTTATTCGCTCACCTTAACTCGTTCTGCGAAGAATTTCATCAAGCTTCAGCTCCCAGTTCGCTATATATTACATAAGTTTTTTTATCCAGTGTAAATTACTTTATATTAAAAACAAACATTTACATTTGGTAAAACATGCGTTTGCACTAAAGATAATAATAAATATTGATATTTAATAAAAAATAAAATATAGCAGTGTTGAAAGATGTGAATATACTATAAATCAATTTTAATATATCGCTGCCAAAAATATTTTCTTTTTATTTGCCCAAATCATTGTTTGAATACCACTTTTTGGAAAATATCTCTTCACAAGGTTTATACCCATTTTACAAAATAAGAAAAAATATGTGCTATGCAAACCTTAATAATTAACCAGAATATTTAGAAGATGGAGATGGGTAGAAAAAGGTACGAAATGTACTCTTGGCATCGATCAACTTATATAACAGAATGACAAATCAATAGATCACAAAAGTCATTTTATTAAAAACATCCTTCAGATGTACATACAAATTTTTTTAAAGCCAGAGCGCTTTCGGGTATCATCATACCCTTCCTCAGTGGCGTTAAAATAAGAAAAATTGCTAAGATGCTTATATACAATCTACTGCCGGTAAACTGAATTTGCATATCCTTTAAAAATTATAAAAATTACAAAATCAAAAAAACGTATTGTCATATTGTTTTAAAAATAACTGCTTAGCGATTTATACCGAATGACAATTTTTAAGGAAGCGATCGCGATCTTAATTTACATTACACGCGGTCGTAAATCCCCATTGTCACGTTGATTTGATTGGTATTAACGCGCATGCGGCCATAAATTTACATTGACCTAGACAGAAAAGCAATTTTCCATAGAAATCTATACACATTCCATAATTCGTAGAAGCTACGAAAAATCCGCAGTTATCGGTATCTCTGCTCGTGGAGCAGTGGGAATCCAAGGTTAATAGAATGTTAACAGAATATAATTATATATAAGATAATAGTTAATAGAATTATATATAAGATATTCTACGGACCTTGGTGGGAATCGTAGTTTTCGAGCGTAATTTTCTCAATCGCGCGGAAACGGACCAGAAGAATGAGAAAACTCTGATCTCAAAATTAGCATCTGTGTTTAAATTCGTAACATTTTCGGGAAATTCTTGACCGATTTCCGTTTGTATGACTTTTTCGGGACTTCCATGACCTGTAAAAATCGTGATTAGAGATTTCTTTTTAAAAATCAATGCGTAAAAATACGCCTTACTTAATTTTTAAAGCGCATTGTCCCATTTTATAGCGTGAAATACGCAGGGCTCCCGAAAGATCAGCTTAACCGTGTACCGAATCTAACGGATGTCCAAAGCTCAGATTTTCCGCTACAGAAGACACTCATATACAACATATACACACAAACAACTTTTATATATGATAATGTTATACATAAGAAAGTTGCAAATTATTAAAACAAATATTGCACATATTGTGCATCGGTTTTGAGAAACTATATTGAAAGGGAAGAGGGGACGCCCAAAATGCAATTACGCACACAACAGCACAATTACGCACACAACAGCACAATTACACTTCTAATGAGCGTATGGATTAAAATGCACACAATCATATTACTCTAGCTGAGTTGCGTCCTTCAAATAGGAAAGAATAATGATAATCAATAAAAAAAATTAACTTGAGCATGACTCCACTCGACTTTCTCATACCAGAATTCACTTTTAAGTATCTTGTATTTTTTTTTCTTTTGAAAATTTAACTGAAAAAAATATTTTGATTGATATCAATGTTGACAATGCACCCCTGTATAACTAACAACGCAACTTGACTATCCTCCCCGAGGGGCTGACATCACGAACACAAAAATTATATCGCAGCTATTTTTCCCTAAAGAGTGGTCGAAACTACAGTTTCGTGATCATTGATCCATAAATAACCTCTTTTATGCATGATGTCACGTTTTGTCCCATGCTGCCTTGTTAAGAAAATATGAAATTTCGAATAAATTTTGAAGTTCTCACTCTCATTTTAAAAAAATTCTATCTAGTTCTAGATTTTTTGATAACAAAGTCGAATATAAAGTTTTGTGAAAACCCATTAATATTTGTGGCATCATTCTAAAGTAGTCTAAACGTGTTCAGGAAGTCGTAAAACATATACTCGCATCCAAATCTCGAAATCGAAAATTTTCGTGAAAACAGTACTTCATACTGAGTTCTATAGTACGAGAAAATAAATATCAAACAGACAAAGATTTATTTTTAAATAGTACTATATTGCAATCGAATAAGCCTGTAATTTAAGCACAGTTTCTTGTTAACTGGACCACTCAAGTTAAGATCACAAATGATTAGCATTTTCTTAACAACAATGTATGTTGAAACATTGAATTATACTTTATAATTAGTGCCTTCTTTAGAATTTGCGAAAGGATTTTAAGTTAACTTTCATGCTTTTTAATGCGACCCTATTAATAGCAAGGGCCAATTGCAGAAACCTGATGAAAGTTTTGAACTTATATAGTTTTATAAAAAATAATAATTATATACGCTCTAAGTTTAATTTGAGCAACACCCTTATAACGTATACATTTTTAATGATATTAGCACGTTTTGGAATAAAGAAGATCACCAAAAATTCTAAATACATTAAACGATTAACTTTGAAGATCCTGTTTTTTATTTTACCTTCTTTCAAGTTAAAACATAAAACTTACTGCTCCTTCTGTTTCGCTAAATTTATATCTGATGTTTTGATATCAATCTTACCACAAAATATATAAATTTTCATAGAGATTGATTTTAAACTTATACACAACATTATAAATGTTATATACAACATACACATATATTTTTTACATATTTCGAACATACAAATTAAACGATAACTGGACAATGCAATACTGGACAATGTAAAATATTTCCTTTCTCCAGCTGAAATAAATATATGCAAGAGTATTAAAATGTTGAAAATAAGTCCATTCAAATCACGTATTTGCAAATCTGTTAAAAATATAATTTATAAAATATTAATTTAAGTCCTTAGACAACAATATATAGGTCTACATTTAGACCTTGGGGTACGGTTTGCCTACGTGACCTATACCAAATATAAACAACTTCTATTGTTTCCTTAAACAGTTTAATCTTATCAAAATCCCGATCAAGTAACAAATTGTTATATTAAACAATCAGTAGTTAGAATAGAAATAAATGGCTTGCATCCACATCCGATCGTCAATCATATTGCAGGATCCTCTACAAAATAAAATGGCTGATAATATAACCCTATGTTTGGCCTTAGTAGGTGTATTTATATTAAATACTATAAAGGCGTCACTTACATTAAAACTATCTATTCCAATTTACATTAGTGAAACATCACAGTTTACCGATTATAGAAAATGATGAAATTTTCATTCTCTGAAACAAATTACTGATAACATCAATACTTAATAAAAGAACAGTACTTACTTCATAAGCGCTTTAAATACAATTAGAAACAAATGGAATTGCCAACACAGCCAAAACCTTCGATAGTAAGATTCACCAGAAAGTTAATGCTTAAGACGTAATCAGTTGCTAGTCTATACTTTCTGCTCAACTGTACAATCATCAACATGAAAAAACTGCACTTACTGATGCGTTCCAGATTACTAAAATCAGTTTAATATCTGTCTTTCAGATTTGCGACCATCATTCTAATCTCATAAGTCTTACACAAGGCTTATCAAACGTATTGAAACTAAAACCTTATTGAAATACTTTTCAGAAAATCGCAAAATGATTATACTACTGAAGTGTGGGCATCAGCTTCTGTTACAGGATGGCATATCAAGTTTAAACTCCTAAGGAATATTCTAAAGTGCATTATGGTCGACATCTTTAAAGATAGCTAAAAATTTAATTTCTGGGTATAGCGGAAACTTTTAAACATAGTTGAGAAAGGCAAAATATGGCTATGTAAAGTGAGCCTGCTGAGAGTTCGCCATCTATTCGATGCTATCACGTGACCGTCAAGTCCACGTAAGTTCTTGCTACTTAATCTCATGGTAAAGAAGCACTTGTAGTCTTAATTGGCGACTTATCGCTTAAAAGTTAATTTTGCGGGAAAAATATTTTTTTCAAAAATCAAGACAGTGGACTTATTTTGTATTGAAACTTAGAGATAGTCGTGATCTCTGACTAAAAACTTGATGTGGGCAGTAGTGCATGACTTTCCTACAGGCACAAATTCGTTTTCTCTTTCTTTCCTTCACAATTCTTTAAATTGAGTTCAATTGCACAAAGTGACTTGGATAATATTTATCAACTGAACGTATTTTCAAAAGCGATGTGTTGAAAATTCGAAAACAAGAAATATCTCGAGAACAGTGAGCTCTAGATTTATGGAGTTGCCTTAAAATTACGTATAAAGCAGACCTTTAACTAATACATTTGAGCATACGTAGTCTTTAACTTTTTTGGATTCTGATGATTTTTATGAGCAATTTCGCAAAAAAAGGAAGGTTATTTTTCCCCGAATCATACCAAAATGAAATCAGTACCAAAGTCACCCACAAGTGACTTATCTACTGAATTTTGTAAAATTTGGTCAGTTAGATTTCAGCTAGAGTGGATACATTTAATTTTTGCGGGCCATTTTGCAGTAAAGGGCAGTTCCTTTCTACCTAATCGTACCAAAATCTAATCAGCACCTAGGTTACCCACAAGTGACTTATCTATCAAATTTTATAAATTTGGTCCACTAGGTTTTAGCTAGAGTGGATACATACATTGCACACACAGACAGACACACAGGTGTCAAGCTAAAAAAAAAATTCCGAGTTCTAGCGTGCTCAAAACGTGTAGATTCATTGAAAACTCGAGTTGTGAGATTCGGCACGATTCCAACACTTTCTCTGTACATTATCATGTATTACAATACAAAGGAAGTAAAAATGGATGTGTCCAATACACAACTTTCATTACAAACAAGCAAATTCAGAACTTGGGGTGCAAACGTTAACAACAAATTTAAGTTTTCTTACGAAGCCGACGTGGTTGTCGAGTGGTCAAGGCAAGCGTTTCCGTAGCAATCGCTCGACCGCCACGTTGTGGGTTCGAGCCCCACGTAAGGCATGGATGTTTGTGTTGTGGACGCAATGTGATCCGCCTCCCTCTGGTGACCCTGGGGCAACGTCAATGGACGGTTAAATGGTTCACACTTTGGCCGCTCCTTTCTGGTAGGTCGGACGGTCTGGGTTTCAACAACAACAACAACACTTTGGCCGCTGTTATAAAGGCGAATGACGAAGGTCAAAGTGCCTGACCATTTGGAAAAAAAAAGTTTTCTTACGAATCTCGCTGAAAGAGGTTTTTAGTCAGCAGTTAGAAAAATGACCTTCAAATCATGGAAATTTTTCAAAAAAGGGGAAACTATGTGAAACATAGTGTATCCCTAAAGTGGGAAAATAAAAACAGTGGTTCCCAGACGTTTTGCTCAAGGAGCCCCTTTTTATTAGAAAGGATCTACATTTCACTTTTAATATCTACTTTATGTAGAACCAGTATGTACGATGGGACTGATAGACCAATTTTTGTGGAAGTATCTAATTTCATAGGGAGACCTTTGCCAAGCTCCGTGGAGCACAGTTTGAGAACCATTGGTATAAAGTGTTGTCTTTTCCAAAATGGCACGTTTTAAGACTTGTTCACATTTCAAACACTTTCAGAGAAATGTCCCGTCTGCATGAGCATATGTATGTCATGTAACGAATAGACACGATAGACTCATCAACAAATGTTTCTATCACTGACATTTTATGTATATATACATTATGTAAAAAAAATAAGAATATAGATTTTTTTTTAGAAATCGCATTGTTAGAACACTTCATTTTTCTTTTCAAAATATAAGATGAGTTGTAGACACGATAACTAGAGATTGAACGATCAAATAATAATGAAAATTTTGGTGTGGTTATATTATTTAAGAACTGGAACAAGCTGATGGACGTGGCAGCATAAAAACGACTGCACATATTACTATGAAATTTTCGTTTGTAAGCTATGTTTAAAACGTTATTCAATCGACGTTTTTTTAATTCGATACAGCCCTCGGATTATTACGGCATTAAGACTTTAGTAGCATTATTTTTATGGAATACAAAGCCCTAGGATATATATTAAAATCTACCAAGAACGTCAATTCCAGTTGTGCTGCGGATGGGACAAAAGCACTGCGGCTTGATTCTTCAAGTTTTAGTGGTTAGTGTCGTAACCACTAGGCCATAAGTCGGGTTCATAAAACTTCTTTAAATGTATTCATACCAATAGTTTTCGAACATTTTTGATTCGCGAACCCCAAAAGGAGAACATTTTGCTGTGAATCCCTTATTCACTGGAAGAACCTCTGTTAGTTTTGTTTTTGGTGCAGTAAGTTAGAGACCTCATCGGACTCAGGCCTGCACCCCAGTAAGGTTGATCCTCATTCCTTTTGAAATATTTAGCCAGACTTAGGTTGAGTTTGGGAAACTTTTGGACTGGACACGCCAGATAAATTCCATGACATAAAATGTTATAAAGAAATACAAACACAAACTGTATGCGCGTGACTTCTTCTTTACATCTTGACTTTACATCTTTCACAGCGAAATAATGAAGTACAAAATGCACGAACAAAACGACATATCTTTACTCACTTGCAAAATCCTCATTAAAATGCAAATTACATTTAATTAATATCCCGTGAAATAAATCACTATTGGCTAATTCTTGGGCGTCACAATACAAAATTATTATAAAGAGCATCCTCTCTCGCGAATAGAAACCATTAGATCCATGAATATGCTGTTGACAGATTTATTTCGTAATTTGCATGTGGAAAGTTAATCTATTGAATGATATTTATAATTTTCTTAATTTTATGTACTTTTTTTATAAATTTATTTGGAATACAATAATATCTCTGTAACAGTTTATACCAACGTCGTGAAGTGTGTCCCATTCGTTTTTTGATTTAAATTGCGAATGAAAATATTATTTATTTAGCGATATTGAAAATTTTAATATTTTAGTTATTTTTTTTAAATCATTCAATCTCTGGGAAACAATTCATGTTAGTGTTCTAAAATTTGTATCATTCGTTTTGTAATAAAGCGTTATGTATAAAATAATTATTTATTTAATATTATTAAAGGTCAACTTTTTTATGATATTTTTGTAAATTCATTCAGAAATTGGGGTTTTTCCAAACATTCGATTGCGTTTAAAATTAATAACGCTCCGGTATTCACTGATTGCAATAATTGTATCCAACAAGTTTTGAAACGCTTCATTCATTCGTTAGAAATCGCGTCCACGGGCCCCACATACAGTCACATGTGCACGTGCATATGTCGGATATGTCGGTGTATGTCTGGAAATGAAATTAAAACAAAGGACCGACATGACCTCAAAAATGCTCGATTCGAACGTGAACTTAAAACGTGAACTTCTGTCAAAAACTCAAATTCGAATTTTCGGCCCCATCACAATATTCTTTCCCTGCAATCGGCCGCGTTCGATAAAAATTAGACATTGATAGAGACAATTTTAGACATTAATATAGACACATACTACTTCTCCTTGAACTGACAATACTTATTCAGTACATTCCAGCTGTAGGGTATTTTTGGAATAAATCCGGTGCACTCCCCAACCATTTCTCATCATCCCATGAGGTGCTTTCAGAATGCAGACGCTGCGCTTCCCAATTGAATATCCCAATTTGCATAGAGAAGGAAGAAGCTTCCCTTTATTTTCAATTTCAAACACTTTTTACCTTCCTTTTGTTCTTTGAAATACTTCTGCCTCACAAAATTGACAGAAACGCATAAAATGAATGAAAAGAAGGATTTAGAGTGTTGCAACCCCCCCCCCCCCCCGCCCCCAATCACTTTAACAGCTTAGGACGTAAATTGGCATCAAAATATACTTAAAGATTTTAGAAAGAGATTTAAAGAAAAGTTTAAAAGATTCGGTTCTTGTTTTAAATATTTTCAGGGGCTCATTTCTTCAGAAGAATCTGTGAAATCATATTTTTATCTGTGGAATCATATTAAACTGCTCACGTGGATAATGTTCCTCTGTATGCATTAACACAAAATACGATTCAAAGTCTTGCTTAAAAATTTGTATCTCTTTATAAAAAATTTTACCTTTAAAAAATTTTTAAGATAACACAAATACGACAAAAATATCTTCTGATCACAAATAACAAACAACTTATCAGATATTATTTAATCTCTATAGCAGAACTAGAGAAATTGAAAACATTTTAGTAAAAACAATAATATGGAATTTTTTTTTGCCAGAAATAAAACACTATACATAATGGTGAAAAATTTTTGTGACCAGAACAACTGAATTTTAAGGGGAAGGTGAACAATGAGCAAAAATCGACTAAAAAAAGTTTTAATATATAACATTATTTTACACATTTAACATTTGCTTACGGGTGGAACAGCGTCCATCCCAAACGAACAACCTCCCAAAAAGACAGGTATTTGACATACCCTGTCCTAAACAGCTCGATCCCCCTTTGCAGGCATTGGCGTCCATGGAAATCGCTGACAGAAACATTGCACCTGCAGCAGGTGCAATGCAGGGGGTCGAACTGTTTGAGATAGGGTATGTCAAATACCTGTCTTTTAGGGAGGTTCTTCGTTTGGGGTGGACACTGTCTCACCCGTAAGCAAAAGGTTGAATGCATTTTTTTTCGAAACGGAATTTTCAAAGGTTTTACATTTTTAAAATGCTCCATGAGTCTTAATTTTTGTCTGAGATGCATGAAATTTGGCAAGAAAACACCTCTCGTACTTTTTAATGAAACTGGGTATGCATTTTATAATTGGACTTTATTAAGGTAATTAAAAGTGAATAAGAACCTAATTAAATGATGAAAATTAAGTTTTAATGCAGAAAAATATTTTTAAAAAATTAACTTTCTAAGAGATTTAAAAATGTATACCCAAATTTATTCATAATGTGTTTTCGAGTGATCATAATGTAAAATTAATCGAAAATGCGAACAAATGGCGCGCAAGGAGCATTTTCAAAGTTTTGTTAAAAAAATTAAATTAAAAAAAATACAAAATTATAACAAAATTGAAAAACAAATTTAATTGTATATAGTAATGTTAAGAGGAATATTTATACAAATTTTCGCGCTTCTAAGTCAGTAAATAAATAAAAAAAATTTCAACGTCCACCGTCCCCTTAACATAGATGGCCGCTAAATGCAGATTTTCTATTTGACCAGTGACGCTGCATTTAGCTTTTAATTGTAGAAATAAAACTGAATCTCGGCTTTAATTGTGCATTCATATTTAAAGGAAATATTCAATATCCATCATAAGTAGAAGTTTGTCATCGCCAAAATATTAAAAGTATAAGCTCTCAACACTCCCCTTATTTTTCGAAAAATTCCGTCATACACCTTTTCAATATCCCCGAAAGTTCTTCATAATGCGTAAAACGTTCTTTTATATTCACCTTGTCAGCAGAGATTTATTTTAGAAAAAAGTTTTTATAGAAAATAGGCAGTCCGACAATTCGTCAGATGCTCAAACCACGTGAGAATCGAATACGAGGTGAGAGGGAAAAAAAAAAAGATTCACTCTGATTATGCAAACTGGGGCGGTAAAGACAATCACTCTGCACTATTGGTTGCCAGACGACAGTGAAAATAGAGACAGATATTTATTCCATAAAATGCCGTAGTTGCAGAAGGGAAAACACTCTGTGAATGTCAAAAAGAACACTTGTAATCGAGATCTGTTCTTAAATATATGAAAATGGACGGACTTCATGGTCTGGAAAAGCAGGACTTTAACTATCAATTAGGATATTTTATGTTTTTATAATAAAATTTTAAATACGAAATTTTAGTGTAAATGCATGCCTTTCTTCTGAATATGGAGTAATGTGCGTTTATGTGCGAGTTTGTAAAAGCTGCTGATGGTAGTGACCTATTGAGGGCCAGGGTGACGTGAAAGTAGTCGCTACTATACCCCCCTCCCCCTCTAAGCAAAAGCCCGGAGCTCTAAAATTGTTTGAAACATTACTTCAGGTGGCGCTGGGATAAGATAAATCCCACCGCATTATATATATATCTAAGACGGAAGGCTCCTGTTGAATTAAATAATATCTATTTAAACTGGTAATTTTTCAGAAATAAATTATCAGTACAGTGAAAATTGGAACTCAAATAATAAATATTATTCTTACGTATTGAGATTTATTTTATCTTTCAGTTTATTTTTATCTATATATATTTTGTACCCTGTTCCACAACCAGGAACGAAACACTTACTACTTTTACTCATAATTACGAAATTTTGATGCAATCAAAAATACATATACTGCATATACAAATACATGTACCTACTGTGCCAAATGAAAACAGATGAAGCTTTATTAACACTAGCTACACTTAAATGTAATTCTAAAACCATTATGGTATTTTCAAACGTTTCATTCATAGGAGTTTTATCTCCGTCTCTCTAATTCCATGGTAAAAATTATTATACCTATAAGCGTTGCCATTTGAAAAACGTTAATAAAGAAATAAACGTTTAAAAAACAGATTTACGTTATTAAAGAATTAGTGAGGGTAACCAAGCATTGTTCATTGTAAAAATATCTAAAATCATCACTACAATATATAGAATCATTATACAATACTAATACGTCTCGTGGGTATTCTGCTCTTTAGTAAATGAAAAGCCAGTTTATTCATGAGATGTCTTAAAGACAACACTCAACCATTGTATACGTAGCCACAACACAAAAGGAAGTATTATAATATCCATTGCTGTAAATAAATTAAAAATGAGTTTAATAGCCAGCTTAGTTTTCAGTATCTGATGCCATCATGCAACGTAACGCTCCAGAATTCTCTATTGTTGTAAATAAGTTAAAAAATAAGTCCAATATCCAGCTTCATTTTCAGTACCTGACGTCATAAGCAACGTAGAACTCCATAATTCTATATTATTGTAAATAAGTTAAAAATGACTCCAAAATCCACCTTTATGTCCAGTATCTGATGTCATACTCAACGCAGAACTCTGGAATTCTCTTTTGTTGTAAATAAGCTAAAAATGAGTCCAATATCCAGCTTCATTTTCAATACCTGATGTCATACGCAACGTAGAACTCTAGAATTCTCATATATATATATATATATATATATATATATATATATATATATATATATATATATATATATATATATATATATATATATATATATATATATATATATATATATATATATATATATATATATATATATATATATATATATATATATATATATATATATATATATATATATATATATATATATATATATATATACTTTTCCTTTTATTCCTTTAAATATATTATGTATTGTAATAAATGTAAAAAACTCAAATTAAATAAAAATTCCGTACAAATGTTCATGCTGGTATAAAAAAAATAATACAAAATTTGGAATTTTAATTCAACACCAATTACGTTGTCATTTGAATCTTTCACAGAATAATTATATATTATCGCCAAGTAAACTCAGAAACGTATGTAGGAAAAGTCTTGTGCTCTCCACATGACATTTTTCTTCATTTCAATGTTCCATTAATCAAACTCGAGGGATTTAACTATGTAGGATTTTAATCCCCACCACTAAAAAAGGGAAAGCAAAATTTTATACAAAAAAAAAACACCTTAATAAGTTTTACTCGTGTGTAAAATTATGTCTCCGTCAGAGGGCCGCTGGGCCATGAAAAGCACTTCACGTCTTGTGAATGACAGTAAATTTGATTTCGAGAAGCTAAAAAACGAGCAAAAATAAAATTATCTGATGTTATTGATGGAAGAACTCTCTCTCCAGTTTTCAAAAGGGTAAAAATGTATTTCTTTTAAACTTTCTATATTTTTGAGAGTTTTTGTTTGTCTTTGTACTGAGCTCCAGTCTTCGCAAAAGTTTTAAGATAAAAATGTCACTTAAAGGATTTTGGGGTGCGTTGTTTTCTTGATGGATATACAGCTATGATTTTATAAAGTAAATTTTTAAAACATTCTTTAATGCGTAGTGTAAAGAACTTATGTCCTGACAGGAATTCGAACAACATGAGGAGTCGGTACTGCATCCATTGAGAGACTTAAACAAGTCTTTTCTTCTATACTTGAAAGGGACACTTCAATGTCCTCCTTTAGATTTCAGATCAAAATGATATAAGAGATTTTGAACGATCTCCTAATTAATATTCTTTTAATTTTCTATACTATACATTTTAATGTATTGGGCAGGTACTAGAATAGAGTCCATAATTGGTATTTGAGTTTTCGATAAATTTAAACATTTTGAGCATTCTTTCATACAACTAAACATTTTGGCAGGTCGTCTTTGTATACCGGCCTATACAATGAGTTTCCAATCTAGCTTAAGAACTAAATAGACAGAATTTCATGAAATTTTGTAGATAAATCTCTTATGCCACTGTTGTTAAGCCACTCTGATGTTGCTTACGTTTTGGAATAATTAGGAAAAATGTAATTGGCCAGTTTGGGATGCTAAAAAAATAGCTGAAAAATTGAATAATATAAATAAATATACTTAAATGTACACTCGTTTCAGAGTAATTTTTGATGTCTTAATGAGAGAGAGCTGTATATAAAAAATCTATACTACAAGCAAAATCCGAGGCATGAAAAGAATTTTGCACAAAAACCAGTAAGAAGTATGGGGTAGCTTTTAAAATGGCCTACACCAAATCATTCACAACAGAAGAAGCTGTCTATGACCTGGTGCCGCAAGCAGTAAATTTGGATCGAGAGAATGTGTTACAACATCTTGCAGATTCTCTTTTCATTACGAAAAAACCAACACTGACAAATAACACATTTTCTCGTATGACAGAAGAAAGCACTTCCGACAATTTTTCATGCTGTCTACCAGTAGCGGAAGTGAAAAGCGCATTTTATTCACTTAGCTCTAACAAGGCCCCCGGAATAGATAATATCGATATCCGAATTCTGAAAGAAGTGTTTAGAGTCATGCCAATAATTATAACAACATTGATGCATAAATGCCTATCTCTGGGATATTTCCCAAATGTCTGGAAAATTGGAGAAGTCATTTTTTTCCTGAAGCCTAACAAGGATCCTACCCAGAATCGCTCATATCGGCCGGTATGTCTTCTACCAACTTTGTCAACAGTATTAAAAAAAATAATTCATAGGAGAATGGTACGCTTTCTAAAACTGAATGGTCTTATGAGCAAACATCAACATGGCTTCCGAGTTGGTCACTCTACTGAAACAGCACTGGCATACGTCCTGTCATGCATAGAAGACAATATATCCGAAAGAAACTACACTGCCTTAGTATCATTTAATATACAAAGCGCATTTGATAACATGAACTGGTCCATCTTACACAAAAGATAATACAAAAGATAAATTGTCCTTATTATTTACAGAGCATCATAAGTAGTTATCTGAAAGATAGGGCAATTAGACTTAATTCAGGAACAACTTGGAAAGATATTCAAGTCTACGGGGGATGTCCACAAGGCTCTTGCTTGGGACCCTTACTTTGGTCAATAATGGCTGATATCATTCTTAATGAATTCAGTATTCCAGGAATACAGCTTTTGGCGTACGCAGATGACTTTATGCTGGTATCAGGAGGCAGTTCACGTAGACTTCTGAAAGATACAACTAATGCTGGCATAGAAACATTTTCAGATCTCTGTGAGCAGCTCCAACTATCAATTTTATCAACAAAAACTTCAGCTTTAGTGATAGGAAAACCATCCCAATTAAAAAGGAAGCCTATCTTCAAGATTAAAGGTGTTAGCATACCAAGACCAAACTAAATCAAGTACCTTGGAATTATAATTGATAAGCATCTATCGCGGATTTCACACATAGAAAACCTGCGAACGAAGATTGGCTGCCAAATTCATAATGTCAGAAGACTAGCACCATCTAGGTGGGGCATAAATTCGAAGATCTTAAAAACATGGTATCTATCAGTAACAGAAAGGATCCTGTGCTATGCTGCGAGTAGTTGGGCTCTAAACTTGAACATCCATGCAAAGAGAAAACTAGAGTCAGTTCAAAGGATAGCTCTTCTACAGATTTCAAGGGCTTATCGCACAACATCTACAGTAGCGCTACAAGTGCTTACAGGTATCCCCCCAATAACATTGACAGCGCAAAAAGAAGCTATCATAGCGCTAGCGCAAGTAACACGCCTCAAACAAACAGTACAGTGGAATAATCTTTATTATGATCACAAGGATTACGAACAAAAAAAGGTTACCTGGTTAACGGACCCAGCAGTAGATAACATTCACTTACACTTTGAAAAGTCATCGCAAGAAATATGTAATTACATAAATATTTATACGGATGGCTCTAGAACTGATTCTGGAACAGCATCAGCCTACTGTGCTTTTTACGATGGCATGTGTGTCCACAAGTGGTCAACTCGTCTGCACTATAAAAATAGCGTCTTCCAGGCAGAGCTGCTCGCAATAAAGGAAGCTGTATCTTGGGCGACCAAAAGTTTGCATAAGAATTTCATTCTTTACTCTGACAGTCTGTCGAGTATCGAAGCTCTTAAACAATATCAAACGAAGAATCCGATAGCTCATCAAATTGTAACTATCATTACCCACAGCATCCATCAAAAGTTTTTTATAGGATGGGTTAAAGGTCACTCGAGTGTTTTGGGAAATGAAGTTGCAGACTATTTAGCTTTTGAGGCGACATCAGATATCTCTGTTCAGAGTACAAACTTACCATATCCCTGTTCATCGTTAAGGTCACATCTAAATATTAATATCATAAAAGAGTTGCAACAGCAGTGGAATGAAAGTGAGAAAGGAAGAGAAACTTTCAGCTATTTTCCCAGAGTATCTCAATAGCAACTGTTTTGCAGCAGAGAATTGGTACAGTTTTTCTCGGGGCATGGCTGTTTCCCAACCTATCTTTACAAAATCCAAAAGAAAGACACCGAAAATTGTATTTATGGTGAAATAGGATCTCTGAAACATTTCGTATTTGATTGCGAACTTACAAAGAACTATCACTTTAAAAGGTCCAGTAGACAACATATGTCAATATTTGCCAAAAACCTTCTCGGTAATAGCTGGGCTAAACAGAGAATAAAATCTATAATTCAATTCCTAGAGGAAAACGAACATATCTTGTGAATTATTACTGGTAACCCCACACATTCGCTCAATGTTTTTTGCATATTTATTTATAGTACATGTAAATTTTGTTTTAAATACTGCAATCAAATTAATTTTAAATTCACATTTGTTTTAATCATTGCAAATATTATTGTATGTATCAATATAGTATTCAAAGCCATGGTAACCAGTGAGAGGTGTATGTATATGTTGTATATATAGTTTTGTATGTATGTTTGCATAAGTAGTTTTGTATATTCGTATATATTTTGTATATATATATATATTTGTGAAGTACTATCTGTATCTAGTATAGACAAACATATTGTATATAATTGTTTATCATTTTTATCTTGGCATTAAGTTTTGATTTCTGATTTTGGCAGATATTCCTCCCCATAGTCTGTAATTACTGTAAACCTTCGGGTCGGTGCCTATAGGTGGTTAATCTGTTAATCTGATGTCTTAATGAATAAGATCACTCTCATTATGTTGAGATAATTAAGTTTTTCTTTACCATTTTAGCGACTTAGTATCATTTTAAAATACCCCCAAGGGGCCGAAATGAAAAGGAATTCAAAATTACACTCTCTGACAAAAGACAACGAAGTACGTCGAGTTAAGCATCCGATCAAAATGAAACTTAGCACATTCAATGACGAAGAAATGATAAAGAAATGATTACAATATCAAATCCAGAGGCCTCCTATTTTCAAAACAGTTTCATGATAATAGTTGCAGATTAGTGAATAGCAAAGGCTCTCCGGCTACGATGATATCCTGCAGTAGATTGTTCCTAGCGTTCTGCAATTGCTGCTTCAGATACGAATATTTGGTGATGTCTGCAATTGATTTTTGAGCGTGTCCCAGACGTACACAGATAACAACAGGTTTGGTTCCTGACTAGATAAGAAAGGATTTCAGCACCGCAAAGGCATTCCTAGGAAATGCGACACGAAAAGCAAAATCTTATGTACGTATCATTCTGCTGTTAACGTACTTCGTATACCGCTAGCAGTGGTACGTTACTAGGAAGACTGGCTATCCGAGAAGATGGCTTTCCACACTATTACATGAGGAGTAATGTGGGTGTGCCTCTTCACAATATAATAAAAATTAAGCATTATCCTATCCGCCTCCATGCAAATACGATGATCATCCGCTTTACAAGACAGAAGCGGAATTCATCACTAAAATTGATATGATACCATTTACAGCCCATTCATGACCCTTGGATACGACTCCTTCAGACGGAACCACAGATGAAAGGTAGTTAATGTGAAACTTTTTAAAGGGCAATGCAAGCGGTGGTATAGAATGCTGTATAAAGGAAGCCACATGTCGTTGGATAGTGAACAACTGAACTGTGAGAGAAATATTGGCTTGTCTGACTATCAGCCGATCCTTTGCATCAGTTGTCCTCCTGTGCCAGAAATTGCTTATTTGTCTGACATTATTTCAAGTCTAATGATACTTTTGGTTTACCTGTACTACCCGAGGAGCTTTAAGAACGAGCAGTGTTAGGATACTCTTTTGACTAAAACTACGATCCCAATGAGCATCAACAAGGTCTTAGTATGTATTCAAAGATTCCAGCAAGCGTAACAGATTTCGTTGAATTCATTCATTTGTTTGTGAGAAATGGTGTCAAGAGACTCACACGTACATACATATATACATACATACATCTTAATGTGAGTTCAAGGATGCTCAAAACGTGTATATTTTGTCGAAAACTCGAATTTAAATTTTCTCTCAGTCACCTCACTTCTCCTACACGTTGTAGTACATATGTAGAAAAAGCGTAAAGAAGAACTATATATTTCTAATAACTTAATCAATCCATCATCATTTGCAAATCAATATCATACCATTCTTATACATCTCGCGTTCCGGTCACTAACAGTAGCAGAAACTATTAGCTGTCTGATCTTCGTTCTCTTGAATGGCAGCTTGTCATGTGACGAGAGTGACAGTCTTCAGTCCGTGATACTGCATTTGCATGATAACAAAATAAGTTTCCGTTCATCTAGATCTTTGACGGAGAGAAAGATTGCGGTTGTCGTGGATACGAGCAATTGCTGAATATTATATGCTTGATTTTTCGGACTTTCTAGCATAAGAGGTCTAATTCGCCCAGGAATCTACAGCCACGCGTTAATTTTAGACATTCATGATTATTCATGCCTACTCAAGGCTTGATCCAAGATTCAAATTCGGCACCTGTGGGTCGAAGGCCATGGCGCTAACCATTTAGTCCCTGAAGTATCTAGAAATTTTTAAAGTTGTTAATTAGTTTGAAGGGAATATGTGTGATATATTACCGAAATAATATACACTCTTTGAGAAAACTATAAAAGGTACTTGAAATGCATTACTGTACTCTGAAGTCACCTATAGTAATCTGAAGACTACAGACATATCAACTTTAGTTTACTTTTCTCTATGCGCAGTTTGAATTTTGCGCACTTATGTTACACTAAATCTAACTGCCGTGTAAGGTAGCGATGAACACGCAGGCATCGTTTGTTACAAACAACAAGTTTACTCTTAAAGCTGTAGAAAATCATAAAATAAACACAAATTATCGTAATTTACAAATAATAAATCAGAATGTACATGATCAACCTTTTCTCCAACCTTTATGCCCACAGCTGCAGCCAAATACACCACGTTCCCACTCGTGCTTCGCACTTCGCATTTTTATCGTACTTCGAATTCCGCAAAACTTTCCTCGCACTTCGCATCTGGTTGCCAGCTCTCCCTGCAATCTGAGCGCTGCCGTTTAAATTCTAGACTCTTCTTTCCCCGGGGAAGACACTGCTTGAAAAATAAGAAGTCGAGAATAGAAATTGTTAATCCTTACAGCCTTTCTAAGATGTTTATATCGAATTATAGTAATAAGCTTAATTTGGTGTACATATGGGATAAATATCAAAATGAAGTTTGGATTGGGGAAAACGATACATACGAGTATACTGTACGCGTTACTGACTAAATGAAAAAAAATTATCTTGACTTTCTTTTTTTGTTTTTTTTTTTTGTTTTTTCAGTCATATAAAACAATCTACATGCATATACCAAATTTCATTTAAATCGACTTTGTAGTCTTGGAGATTTTGTAATTTTGTGCAAAATGATAAATTAAATCTGATATGTAACAAAAGCTTCATGAAATTGAGGCATTAAATGCGCACGTGATCTTTCAAAAATATTTTAATAATAAGAAGCCATTTTGATTTCTAGCCCTCGTGTATTCTTGATTTTATTTTATTTACGTGAGTGTTAGAAAAGAGGTTTAATAAAAAATATATGTTTATATTTAAATATGAAAATTTCTTATGAGAAAAATAATGTTACTAAAAACGTAATCTATTTTCACTTTCGTAAATGATATATTTTTTTCTCGGGACTACAACAATTCCGTCTCTTCAACATTGTGATAAATCTTTCAAAACAGATACGCTAATATTATATATTATATACGCGCGGATTATATACGCGCAGATTATATATGCACGGATTATATACGCGCGGATTGTAACTGGGATTGTAACTGTTAACGCGGGCTGTAACTGGGACCTGATGTTGGATAGCATTGTCTCAATATTATAACCAAGGAAGTTTTTCCTTAAGTAAGTCTTTCCGAGAGGTTGGTAGGAAAATATACGGTCTCTCTGGTTGCCACGTCATTGGGTCCCGGTCTAAATTGCGTGACACTTTCCCAGCCGTCCAACAAGATACTTCAAACATTCGGGTAGGTCGGACGGTCTGGGTAAAATAAACTTCATTGACTATAACAATAGCATATCCCGTCCATTGGTGGCTCGTGACTTCAGTAATAGGTGAAGCAGATTCAGAGACGGGATTCCCCCTCCTCCTGGACAACGAACATCATCAAAACACATCACGCTACTGGCACAAGTGTTGTTAAATATTATCTAATAATAACCACACGAGTCTAAAAAATTAGGCAAATAATAATAATCATAAAACTAATAATAGTAATAATAATAATAATAACTAGAGATGTGGGTGGAAAGTTTTCCCAGAAATGAAAAATTTTCGAAAAAGTTTCTGCTATGTTTTTCCGAAAATTTTCCGCTTTTTTTTAATTAATTTGAAAACGAAATAAGTTGAAATGTAAGTTGAAATGTAAGTATTTTTACACTGACTTGTGTAAAGCAAGTAACTTTGGAAGAAGTTATAGTTTTCTAATTTCCAGGAAGAAAATGGTGGTAAGGTTTATTTAAAAAAAAAGTAACATCTTATTCATTCTGAAAAAAAGCAGGTGCAATTTATAAAGACTATTATAATTTTTAGAAGACTATATTCTTTCAGTGTGAAATTCTGTAAAATTTATAAAGGTATAGAATGTTTTCGCAAGTGATTCTTCTGAAGGAAAATGTTTTAATAGAACTACACATACGTTAACTGAAGTTCCACAAAATTGTATATTTTATCTCATGATACTCATGCATTCAATTTTAAACAGCAATTTCTTAAACAATTTTTAATATATTTAATATATTTCTAATACATGAAAAATTTACTTTTTTCTTCTTATTATTATAGACTCACACTGGGTATATATATATATATATATATATATATATATATATATATATATATATATATAATTGTAAATCCAATGGTAGAATGTAAGTAGTAACTCATAATACACTATCTTAAAAATTGCCTACCAAATACAATAAAATACAATGAAATAAAGGAAATTCAACCATAAAGAAGAAATTATGAAGCGTAATGCAAGTCATAAAGACAAAGATAATCAACAAATTTCAAAGGAGAGGAATTTCATAGGAAAACAAAAAAATCAAGCAAAAAAGCTTGCACGTGGAAGGGCTCTAGGATAGTTCATTTCGAAAAAAATTATTTTTCAAGTCCATATATCCCTTCGAAATGAACACAAAAATGCTTGTTTCTGAAACACAAGATAGATTTTATCTATAAACTTGTGTTATATGGACGACAAGCATAAAGATTGGAAAAAAATATAGGAAATATAAATACCTTAAAATACACCTCTTAAAGGTCATCCATGATGAGCAATATTTGACTAGACCAATGTTGCCATACGCAGAAATGAAAAGAAGTTTTCTGCTGTTGCCAAAGAGAGTAATAAAAACCGTACTGCATAAAGGCATTAAAAAGAGGTATTCTACAGTTAAAGCTACAAAAGTAAAAGATGAAAATATATTATAATGTAAATTCAAGAGAATGTAGAAGTATGGCTAAAATAAGGTATTAAGGAGAGATTATGAGAATTTTAGGCTAATCGGAACTTATTAACTATTCCATTTACTAAATATGCTGGATATTGATGATCATCAAACTTTGATTATTTCTACAACGAAGCCTAATTTTAACTTATCAAAATGCAAGCACATCAAGCTGTAAGATGAGTTATATAAGAATTGCCGAATTTTAAACGCAAAATTATTTAGCTCTGGAGTCTGGAATATAGCTGATATGAATGAAACATTCATTAATTTTACATAGAGAAGCAGACGATTTTATAGTATTGCCTTTTTCGATGAAGTTTTATGCATGGAGTTAGAAAATACTTTTACCTCCATGGTTTTAAGATTTCAAGCAAAATAAATTATTGTAGTAGTGTGATAAATTTAAAAATATCACCTTTGAATGAAAGGAATGGAATAAAAGTTTATAAATGAAATATTCATTTCTTTTACATAGAGAGCCAAGCGATTTATATTTCGATGACGTCATTTGAATAAAGTTTTTTTTTTCGATGATGATTTAAGTTTTCAAATATAATGAATTATTGTAGTATTGTGATAATTTCAAAAATATCACCGCTGAATGTATCGCATTTTAGATATATTTATATGAAATTGCATTACAGTTGGAAAGTGTTTCATAATCAATGCTTTATGCATGATTAATCTTTCATATATTAATCTTTATACATTGATCTTTTGCATATATTAATTCAATTTTATATTTTTTGTAAATTTGTTTACAAACGGGGTCAGGATATTTTATTCTTCAGATCTGCCCGTGAAGATAATTTTGTATAGCGAGAACAGATATTCTTAAACTTCTTTTTAGGAGCATTAAATTAAGTCTTTTAACAAAATAATTTGATTAACAATATTATTTAGTATAATATAGAAATTTGAATATGATTGTGAATTTATTTTTTTATATACTCCGTACGACGAACGGGTGTGCTGTTAGTTATCAATATAAATAAAACAGAAAATATGTATGTCTGTCTGTATGCATTTATGTATGTTTGTCTCATCATCACGGGAGAACGGCTGAACCGAATTTAATGAAATTTTGTGGGTAGCCTTGAAATTGCCGATCTTAAGATTTAGTCCATGTTTCAAGTTTCTAGGACCAAAGGTTGTCGAGATATTAATGAACAACGAAATATTTCATAGCAGTTCTCCTATCTAACTCCTTGGTTTCGCCAAACAAAAAAGGTTGGAAATCGCTGGTTTAAAACTTGAAAGTGAATTAAAAATCTATCTCTGAGTTTGTTGGAGTTTATTGCTCTTATCAGTCATTTTTGAAAATCGCAGATTTAAAACATGAATTTAAATGGAGACTCTATCACCATGATTTATTTTTCATAGGCTCTTACTCAACAATGACAAGCATTAAAAAATCAAAATAGTTATTTAATTATCCGCATTTTATGAGGAAGATTCTATCCTATATCATGTTGCTCAGCAACGCAATTACTTCAAAAGTATTTGTTAAATTTTATTATTTTTTTTCAATTTGACTAATAAATAAATAAAAAATGGATATAAAAGTATATCTTATAAATGAAAGGTTTGAATTTTAACACTTCACAACAAAGTTGAAAAGTGTTTATGACTTTGTTCATTCTGTCGGTCTGTCCGTTAATCTGTCCATTAGCACGATAACTTCCGTAAAAATGACTTTATCAAAATGAAATTTTAGTATGTTGTTCAGACGGTCTATGGGACCTATGGGAATATAAATGAATAATATCATCCAATTCGTTTTGAATTGAATCCGGGTTGAAAAAATTACAACTTATTACTCTTTTTTCTTATACAACTAACAGTATACCCGTTCATAGTACGGAAAATATAATATAAATAAAGTTAACATTCACAATTATGTGTACATTCCTATATTATTCTAATTGAATTTGTTATTCAAAATATTCTATTAAAATATTGAATTCAATTCTTTTAAAAAACATATAAGAATCTATGAGCTTGATATACAAAATTATCTTCACAAGCAGATCTAAAGAATATAGCTTCCTGGTCAAGTTTGTAAAGAAATTTAGAAAAAATATTTTTTTTAATTCTCACAAAACGACAGATATTATCTAGATAATCGTACTTAATTATGCAAAATATTAAATTTTCATCGATTCGGTGTCATTTTGACGAATTTAGCGTCATTTTATCAATTTGGCAGCATTTTCAGCAATTTAGCGACATTTTAAAAAATCGCCAAATTTATCTCCAAGTGGGACTGTAGAACTGATAGACCCACTTCGCGACAAATTGACGAAACATCATCACAATACTATCCCCTAACAAAACACAATTCATTTCATTGATTAATCGCAATTTTATCAATTTCAAGATATTTTTTATGGAATTACAAACATTTTTATCAATTTGGCGACAATTTAAAAATTCGCTAAATGTATTACTAAGTAGGACGGTTGGACTGACAGACAAATGCTACCGAAACATCGTTTCAGTATTCTCTTCTAACGAAATAAAATTAATTTCATTGATTTAGCGTCGTTTTTATCAATTTGGCGACGTTTAAGAAAAGTTGCCAAGTTAGCGATATCACGCTAAATTCGTAGATCTGAATTTGTAGATATGAAGAGTTAAACATCCTGATCCCGTTTGTATATACTAAATGAAAACATTAAAATTGTATTAGAAGATATACCCGTTATACTCCTATTCTGTTTCAACAATCGGCTAAATGAGTTTACTGGCTAAACACAACATATGAATTTATTGACTAAACACAATATATGAATTTATTGGCTAAGCACAATATATAAGTTTGAAAACTCTTTGCCAAAATAAATGAAAGTGATATACGCAGTCCGTAATTAATATAATTAAAAACAAGGAACATCAATCATGCATAAAGCATTGATTATGAAACACTTTCCAACTTCAATGCAGTTTTATTTAAACATTTCTAAAATGCAATACATTCCTCGGTAATATTTTAAAAATTATCACAATACTACATTAATTTATTATATTTGAAAACTTAAAATTTCATCGAAAATAATGAACTTCATTCAAATGACGGCATTGAAATATAAATTGCCTGGTTTAAACATCTCTAAATTGCGATATATTCCTTGGTAATATTTTTAAAATTATCATAATACTACAATAATTTATTATATTTGAAAACTTCATCGAAAACAAATGAAATGTATTCAAATAACGTGACGTCATCGAAATATAACACGCCTGGCTCTCTCTATAAAAGCAGCATTTCATTCATAAACATTTTTCACTTCATTTCATTCATCACAATACTAAAATAATTTATTTTATTTAAAAATTTAAGACCATGGGGATACAAGTAATTAAACTCTATGCTTAAAACTTCGTCGAAAAAATCATTTGTTCTCTGTGCCAATGAATGTTTCATTCATATCAGCTATATTGCAGACTCCATGAGCTAAATAATTTTAAGTTTATTTATATTATATTTTCTGTACTATGAACGGGTATACTGTGAGTTGTATAAGAAAGAAGAGTAATAAGTTGTATAAGAAAGAAGAGTAATAAGTTGTATAAGAAAGAAGAGTAATAAGTTGTATAAGAAATGCAGCAATTGATATGAACAGGTATACTGTTAGCGAATATATGACATTTTCAATATTTTAATATTTTGGAACATTTAAAAAAAACTAAAATGTTTTTGTTCTAGGAAGTTTTTGCCTCATTTTGTTCATTTTCACTCAAAATATCTTCTAAAATATAAAAAACAGATATTAATAGTAAGCTACAAAAGTGTTCAGTAGGAAAATTCAGTTTCTAGATTAAAAATTTGTTCTTACAAAACGCTTATAGTTTTCGAAGAAGCGTCTTGTCAAGTTCAAGATGATTGAAATTTGTTTGTTTTTTAAGTTTGTAATGCTTATATTCCGAAAACTAAAAGTGAATTATTAGAAGAAATTTGTTGCATTTTAAAAGCTCTATAAAAATATATAATTTATTTTGGATAAGGTTCTTAGTTTTTCACATATAGTGGTTATAAATTCGATATTTTTATATCCTAAAATCTTTTAAAAAGATGATTTAAATTTTGATAATTTATTATTTCGAACTATTTTGCCATCTGGTTCTAATTTCGATATTTTAATATTTTGAACTGTTTCTAAACTGTATAAAGAAAACAACCCCCACCCCCCTTAAAGGAAAATGTTATTCACTCAAAATCAATTCAGCTTCATCAGAATGGAGGCACTGCCAATTTTTTTTTCAAACTTGATCTGAAGGCATTTTTTAAACATATTAGTTTTCATTTAATTGTTACTTATTTTGTGCATGGTTTTAAATTTGTGATTTAGAGAAATATTTTCTCTATTGTTATAGAGAAAATAGAATTATTTTTATAACTTTTCAAAAGCACATATACTTAAAGAAAACATTAAATTTCATTGGCTAATAATCCACCTCTACTTAGACCATTTTGCTTCAAAAGAAGGCTAAAAAACCCAATGTCAGAATATCAGTAATATCATCAACTGAATGATGGTAGGTATTACAAGACCTGAGCGGCGAAGAGATAAACTGTATTGAAACGGACTGGAATTATAAAATCACAAACTTTAACGTTTTCAGTCTTATAGTTATATGCTTCAAATTAGATATGTAAGTCTATTTTATCACAAATGGCAATATGTCCATAAATCGTGCGATTCAGAGTAAAAATAGAAATTTATTTAAATTTTATTTTATTACTTTCTTTATATACATAATGTATAAGGGAAGTATTGTGACGGGGTCGAAAATTCGAATTCGAGTTTTCGACGGGAGAGCACGTTTCAAGCATCCCTGATCACGAATCAAACATTTTTGGAGTGATGTCTGTGTGTGTGTGTGTGTGTGTGTGAAAGTATGTGTGTGTGTGCGTGTGCGTGTGTGTGAAAGTATGTGTGTGTGTGTGTGCGTGTGTGTGTGTGTCAGTGAGTCTGTGGAGACGATAACTGACGAGCGAATGGACCGATTCGAACCAAATTTGGTACAAAAATCACAATTCGTAAACACTGGAAGCCTATTGTTTTAATACGCAATCGAATGTTCAGAACCCCCCTAAATTTTGGAATGAAATTTTGAAAAATCATCAAAAAATCAAAACCGCTAATAAAGTTACGCAAATAGGTATTTCTTATGTAATTTTTCGTAAAATACGATTGGCATAAATTTTAGAACGCTAACATGAACCGTTCTCGAGATATTGCATAATTTTCAAAAAAATTATCAAAAAGTCATATAAAACGAAAAAAAAATTTCCTATTGAGAAACATGTTCACTTTTCATATGTAATACCATACGATAAATTTAGTGACATCATTCTCTTGGATCTAGCTCATTCCATTCATGAAAAAAGATACTTTGAGTAATACGTTTGTATTTGAACGCCAATAATCTTTTGTCTGCTGTAGGAATAACATATTTCTTCGTCCATAACGCTTGGCGAGATTTTGGCGGAATGTCGCCAACTTGGCGACTTTTTGAAATGTTGCCAAATTAACGAAAATCTCGCCAAATGGATGAAAATGACGCTAAATCAATGAAAATGACGACTAATTGTCGAAAACTCAATATCTTAGAATATTAGTATCTACTATAAGAAAAACCTATTTTTTTTACTGTAAAAGTAGCAAATTCATTACATTATATAAGGAAAGTCATGTGTTGCCCACGTCAGATTTTTTTGTTATATTCTTGTGATAGGTAACTGGGAAAAATTTTAGACGAAGTTATTTTGATCCGATCTTGCTCGCATAGCATTGCTCTACGGGAGGCGTAAGCAAGTATTAGGAGAGAAAGGACAATTATTTTAATTTCTTTACGAATAGCAAAAACGATGGAAAGAAGCGGGTATTTTAGGTTCTACTGCCGTTAGCCATTAATACTAAAAATGGTATCTATTAAAACTGTGACAGCTGGTCGCGGACACTCAGTAAGTAGAAAAAGTGATCAAGCATATTACCACCTTATGAGATGAAAAGTAAATTTCCTAAGACTGAAACAAATTTTCTTCTATGTTCCAAGACAGTTTATTTATATAGCAGATAAAATACTTTCCCCTCCATATATATATATATATAAATATACAGGTCGAAGATTTGTTTTCGATAACAAACAGCTGTGGAAAAAGTTAGAAAGTTATTGAAAATTTGGGAAGTTTCTACCCGAGAAATGTTGTGCATGATTTTTTTCTCGTGCCCTTGTATAAACACAAAGAGAAATTTGAAGTTTGTGTTTCTTTCCCATTTACTCATACTTTCTTTGGCCAGAAAGATTAAAAATATGTATTTTCCAATAGGTATTGGAATATTGCATTTTCTTTAAGTTGTTTCTGTTTCTTACCCGTGGAAATTCAAAATCAATGAAAAGTATTTCAAATGAAATTTCGAGTCCCAAAGGGAACTCGTAATATTTTGATATTGCATCTTTCAAAATTGACAAATATAAGTGCAGAGCTCGCCTAAATTTAGTGCAGAGCCCTCCTACACAGGGGGTATTATCAAAAACTCCAGAGCTCGGATCCTCAAGTATTTTCAAAATTTTTAGTTTCGTGTTAAGGAATTTAGAGGGATTGAGCTTGAGAACTTTTACTTTCATTTTACAATTCTACATTCCACTGACTGTTAACTGAATGGCATGATAACATTTTATTGCAATAATAATTCGTTAATTCGAACCCATACTTTCCAAATTTTTTAATTACTTAAATTAAATTTTTGGTCCGTCCAAATGATGTATTTCAATATCGTAGTGTCAAAAGGGTAGTAAAATGCTGAGAGGGTATCTTTTCATATTCAGGCATGAACGCCAAATGTAATTAAAACAGCTTCCTTGAGATCAATTGATCAGATGCCTCTATTCTAACTTTGATAAAGTTGTTTAGAGGGAAATGAGGCAGTAGCGAAGCAGAAACTTACGGGATACTCACCATTTAAAATACATCCCCATATCCCTCCCCGAACCGACCTGATGGCATTGCAGAGTCCACTTCAAAGATAAGAATTTGCAATATCGTCCCAGAACCTGAACGGTAGAGCGTCGGCTGGCCAGTTCGAAGATCCTGGGTTTGAGTCCCGGTTGGGACGGCAAGGTACTTTACAATACCGCCCGAACGAATTAACCCTGAAGGTTAGAGCAAAGATGTCGAAAGTATGAAAGTTACTCCAGTACGAATAGCACGGATGCAGTGGACTCTGGAATATGCAGCGTCGATAAGGGATAACGACCACGCAGGATACTAGCCTGGGTAAAAACAGTAGTGGCAGGAGGCTAACCTGAGGTAAAAATAGCAAGGAGGTGATTAGGCAGATTTTCAGCTACCCACCAATCTGACAAAGGGTGGAGAATGCAGAGTCCACTTCAAAGATAAGAACTTGCAATATCGTCCCAATAGCTCAACGGTAAAGCGTCGGCTGGTCAGTTCGGAGATCGTGGGTTCGAGTCCCGGTTTGGGCGGCAAGGTTCTTTACAACATCAATTACCAATAACCTGATGACATGAGACGTTATATAAACTATGCCATTACAAAGAGTCTTCTGAATAAGTTTTAACATAGGACCCCTAAAATAGTCATCTGTCATTGTTTGTACTTGGAAAATAGAAACATCTATTAGAAAATTGAACCCACACTACAATAGGCTGCGAGTTATGTGGCTCACAGGAGATAGGACGCTTAGCTAGGTAAACGAATGGTTGGCTAACAAAAACTATTCCAAAATTTAAATAAACTGATAAAAGAATCAAAATTTATTAGTAGTGTTGAAGACCCAGGCCGACCGGCTCGTCAACAGGGACATGAGCAACCGATTAGCCAAAATTTAAATAAACTGATAAAAGAATCAAAATTTATTAGTAGTGTGTAAAAGTAAGTTTCATCGTTCATGTTATTGGATTTATTGAGTAATTCAATCCATATTTTGTCAAATATAGAAAAACATTACCATTTTAACACGGAATTTTAGTACATATTGCAAATCAAGGGAATATAAAAGAACTTGCCAAAGTTTCAATTGTTTTATACATACCACCTAGCCTAAATATTGGACAATGGTAAAATATTTTAAGCTTCTAAAAACTATAAAAAGCATATAACCATACATTTTTATCGTTTTTACTGCTTAATATAAGAGACAATTACCCTTAAATACATATACTTGTTTATTACTAATTCCCGTGCATAAAATATTGATTATAAAACACTTTCCAACTGCAATGCAATTTTTTTAAACTACCCTAAAATGTGATACATTCAGCAGTAATATTTTTTAAATTATCACAATATCATAATAATTTATTATATTTGAAAACTTAAAACTTCATCGAAAAAAATGAACTTTATTCAAATGACGTCATCGAAATATAAATCTCCTGGCTCTCTATGTAAAAGCAGTAAATATTCATCCACTTTTAAGCCATTCCTTTCATTCATCACAATACTACAATAATTTATTTT
This sequence comes from Amaurobius ferox, assembly GCA_951213105.1. Classification (NCBI taxonomy): domain Eukaryota; kingdom Metazoa; phylum Arthropoda; class Arachnida; order Araneae; family Amaurobiidae; genus Amaurobius; species Amaurobius ferox. The sequence goes on from OX578140.1 coordinate 19,395,271, forward strand.
ATTTAGAAACGTAAAACCATGGAGGTAAAAGTAATTTAACTCTATGCTTAAAACTTCATCGAAAACATCGTCTAGTTCTCTGTGTAAAATGAATGAATGTTTCATTAATATCAGCTATATTGCAGACTCCAGCGCTAAATAATTTTGCATTAAAGAAATTCAGCAATTCTTATACAATTTATCTTGCAACTTGATGTGTTTGCATTCTCCATAAGTGAAAATTAAGGTTCATTGTAGAAATAATCAAAGTTTAATGATCATTTAAACTCAAATATATTGTAATTGCGTTGTTTCAGATTCCAGATGCACAGAAATCAAGCAAAAATAAAGTAGTTTTAGGACGCATACAGCACTAAATATAAATTTAAAAGAACTTTAAAAATCACGATTTTGACACAAGATGGATGCCATATTTTATTTTGAAGTGGGTCAAGTGATCTCTTTAAATTATAGGGGTAAATATTATTTTAATTTTTATTTAAAAAACTACCGAGTATATGTTGCTGAATTTTTTTTTCATTTTTTTTAATGGGATAATTTGAATATTTCCGAAAACTTTCGAAGCAATTTGTGAATTTTAAATTCGCTTAAAAAATGTTTGAAAAATTAGGTCCTATAGGGTACAACGTGTTTCATTTTTTTAACTTGGGTTCTATCCAAAACTAATTGGGTGATATTATTCATTTATATATTCCCCTAGGTTCCACAGACCGTCCGAACAACATGCTAAAATTTAATTTTGATAGTCATTTTTGAGGCAGTTATCTTGCGAACGGACAGGCAGAATGAACAAAGTCATAAACACTTTACAACTGTATTGGAAGGTGTTAGAAAAGAAAACTCAACATTTGACCAATTAAAAATTTTTAAAGCCATATTGACCTAATATAACATAAATTAAGTGATAAGATGCACTTACTGGTTGTGTGAAAACTGTCGAACATTGAAAGTAAATCAAAAAAATCTGATGTGGGCAACACATGACTTTCCTTATATAATGTAATGAATTTACTACTTTTACAGTAAAAAAAATAGGTTTTTCTTATAGTAGATACTAATATTATTTCCAAGATATTGAATTTTCGACAATTAGTCGTCATTTTCATCGATTTAGCGTCATTTTTATCCATTTGGCGAGATTTTCGTTAATTTGGCAACATTTCAAAAAGTCGCCAAATTGGCGACATTCCGCCAAATCCGTTGCCAAAATCTCGCCAAGCGTTATGGACGAAGAAATAAGTTATTCTTACAGCAGATAAATAACTATTGGTGTTCAAATACAAAAGTATTACTTAAAGTATCTTTTTTCATGAATGGAACGAGCTAGATCCACGAAAACGATGTCACCCAATTTATCGCATGGTATTACATATGAAAAGTGAACATGTTTCTCAATAGGAAATATTTTTTTTTATTTTATATGACTTTTTGATAATTTTTTTGAAAAATGTGCAATATCTCGAGAACGGTTCACGTTAGCGTTCTAAAATTTATGCCAATCGTTTTCTAATGAAAAATTACATAAGACATGTCTATTGGCGTAACTTTATTAGCGATTTTGGTTTTTTGACGATTTTTTCAAAATTTTACGCGAAAATTTAAGGGGGTTCTAAACATTCGATTGCGTATAAAAACAATAGGCTTCCAGTGTTTACGGATTGTGATCTTTATACCAAATTTCGTTCGAATCGGTCCATTCGTTCGTCAGTTATCGTCTCCAAAGACTCACTGACACACACACACAGACACTTCAAAGACATCACTTCAAAAATGTTCGATTCATGCTCAGGGATGGTTGAAACGTGCTCTCCCGTCGAAAACTCGAATTCGAATGTTCGACCCCGTCACAATACTTTCCTTATACATTATGTATATAAGGAAAGTCATATAGATTCCAGATCTATCAACAGTATCTTCTACCAATCCTCTAAAACTAGAACGAGTTCGGAAATCATCCAACCTTGTTAAATACTACAACAAACTTTACAATTATGACACCCAAAATCGCACATCAAGATTTTTGGCGGAGTGGCAAAACACAATCACAGACTAAACAAAAAGAGCACTTATTGTAGAAAAAAAATTTATCTTTTATACTCATATTTTGAACCTTGCTCCTTAAAACCCTTTATGTGTTGTCAGTGATTCTCAACCGTCGAGCTCTGGCATCAATTATACCGGGCCGCAAAATATTTTCTTGGAATTTGTCGTTTTAATTTTCTAAGCATTTTGTATGAATAAATACTTCATAGTGAAAATATTCAAAGGAAAATAATATTAAGCTCAGAACCAGAACGCCTAAGTGTAGCAAATGTCAGTGACCAAGCAGCATTTCAATTTTAATGTGAATAAGAGACTGCTCAGCTGATATCTATAATAAATTATAATAGATAAATATTTTTCTATACCTTTTTTACTTTCCTTATATATATAATGTATAAGGAAAGTATTGTGAAAATTCGAATTCGAGTTTTCGACGGGAGAGTACGTTTCAAGCATCACTGATCACGAATCGAACATTTTTAAAGTGATGTCTGTGTGTGTGTGTGTGTGTCAGTGAGACTGTGGAGACGATAACTGACGAACGAATGGACCGATTCGAACAAAATTTGGTACAAAAATTACAATCCATAAACACTAGAAGCGTATTGGTTTTATAAGCAATCAAATGTTCAGAACCCTCCTAAATTTTCGAGTGAAATTTCGAAAAAATCGTCAAAAATCGAAACCTCTAATAAAGTTACGTAAATAGACATATCTTATGTAAATTTTCATTAGAAAACGATTGACATAAATTTTCGAACGCTAACATGAACCGTTCTCGAGATATTACAAGTTTTTCAAAAAAATTATCAAAAAATCATATAAAATAAAAAAAAACATTTCCTATCGAAATACATGTTCACTTTTCATATGTAATACCATGCGATAAATTAAATGACATCATTCTCGTGAATCTAGTTCGTTCCATTCATGAAAAAAGATACTGTGAGTAATACTTTTGTATTTGAACGCCAATAGTCATTTATCTGCTTTAAGAATAACTTATTTCTTCGTCCATAACGCTTGGCGAGATTTTGGCGACGAATTTGGTTTAATGTCGCCCACTTGGCGACTTTTTTAAATGTTGCTAAATTAACGAAAATACGCCAAATGGATAAAAATGACGCTAAATCAATGACAATGACGACTCACTGACAAAAGTTGAATATCTTGGAAAGAATTAAGTATCTACTATAAGAATAACCTATTTTCTTTTACTGTAAAAGTAGTAAATTCATTGCATTATATATGGAAAGTCATGTGCTGCCCACATCAGATTTTTATAATCAGTTACCAGAAGCAAAATGTTATACGTATTAAAATATATGAAGCAAAATTTTACTACCAGAATTTTTTCTGAAATATGTATAAAATCTATTTAAGCGAGGAATAACATATAAATTTTAAGCCTTAGGTATGTATTACGAAATAATTGTCTGATTATGATAAGACTTCTTATATATTACGTTCCTTCAAATGCCAACTTAACTGACATGCGTAGTGTTAACGTGTTATCATGACGATTTACCTCAAATTAATGATAGATCACATAATATAGCATATAAATATGTACACGGGGCTCCATAGCTAGAATCCATTGTTGAATGAGATAATGTTGTTGCGTGTGTGACTGATGCGAAGACTTCCAGCGGATTAGACTGGCTCTTCCATATTCGGAGCGGCTATGATGCAATTTCAACGCACCAGTGATACACGTAGGGACTGTTGTTTCTATCGCCTTGGGGGAAGGCTAATTGTCCCTGTGCCTCACGATCTTTGACTTGTTTATATAGTGAAAACATATAATGTGAAAAATTGTAGCGATTAACCACATATTAATAAATCATGTAATATAACATATAAATCTGTGTACGGGTCTTTATAGCTAGAAATCATTGTTGAATGAGATAATGTTGTTGCGTGTGTGACTGATGCGAAGACTTCCAGCGGATTAGACTGGCTCTTCCATATTCGGAGCGGCTATGATGCAATTTCAACGCACCAGTGATACACGTAGGGACTGTTGTTTCTATCGCCTTGGGGGAAGGCTAATTGTCCCTGTGCCTCACGATCTTTGACTTGTTTATATAGTGAAAACATATAATGTGAAAAATTGTAGCGATTAACCACATATTAATAAATCATGTAATATAACATATAAATCTGTGTACGGGTCTTTATAGCTAGAAATCATTGTTGAATGAGATAATGTTGTTGCGTGTGTGACTGATGCGAAGACTTCCAGCGGATTAGACTGGCTCTTCCATATTCGGAGCGGCTATGATGCAATTTCCACGCACCAGTGATACACGTAGGGACTGTTGTTTCTATCGCCTTGGGGGAAGGCTAATTGTCCCTGTGCCTCACGATCTTTGACTTGTTTATATAGTGAAAACATATAATGTGAAAAATTGTAGCGAATAACCACATATTAATAAATCATGTAATATAACATATAAATCTGTGTACGGGTCTTTATAGCTAGAAATCATTGTTGAATGAGATAATGTTGTTGCGTGTGTGACTGATGCGAAGACTTCCAGCGGATTAGACTGGCTCTTCCATATTCGGAGCGGCTATGATGCAATTTCAACGCATCAGTGATACACGTAGGGACTGTTGTTTCTATCGCCTTGGGGAAAGGCTAATTGTCCCTGTGCCTCACGATCTTTGACTTGTTTATATAGTGAAAACATATAATGTGAAAAATTGTAGCGATTAACCACATATTAATAAATCATGTAATATAACATATAAATCTGTGTACGGGTCTTTATAGCTAGAAATCATTGTTGAATGAGATAATGTTGTTGCGTGTGTGACTGATGCGAAGACTTCCAGCGGATTAGACTGGCTCTTCCATATTCGGAGCGGCTATGATGCAATTTCAACGCACCAGTGATACACGTAGGGACTGTTGTTTCTATCGCCTTGGGGGAAGGCTAATTGTCCCTGTGCCTCACGATCTTTGACTTGTTTATATAGAGAAAACATATAATGTGAAAAATTGTAGCGATTAACCACATATTAATAAATCATGTAATATAACATATAAATCTGTGTACGGGTCTTTATAGCTAGAAATCATTGTTGAATGAGATAATGTTGTTGCGTGTGTGACTGATGCGAAGACTTCCAGCGGATTAGACTGGCTCTTCCATATTCGGAGCGGCTATGATGCAATTTCTACGCACCAGTGATACACGTAGGGACTGTTGTTTCTATCGCCTTGGGGGAAGGCTAATTGTCCCTGTGCCTCACGATCTTTGACTTGTTTATATAGTGAAAACATATAATGTGAAAAATTGTAGCGATTAACCACATATTAATAAATCATGTAATATAACATATAAATCTGTGTGCGGGTCTTTATAGCTAGAAATCATTGTTGAATGAGATAATGTTGTTGCGTGTGTGACTGATGCGAAGACTTCCAGCGGATTAGACTGGCTCTTCCATATTCGGAGCGGCTATGATGCAATTTCAACGCACCAGTGATACACGTAGTGACTGTTGTCTCTATCGCCTTGGGGGAAGGCTAATTGTCCCTGTGCCTCACGATCTTTGACTTGTTTATATAGTGGAAACATATAATGTGAAAAATTGTAGCGATCAACCGCATATTAATAGATTAATATAGCATATAAATCTGTGTACGGTGCTCTGTAGCTTGAGACCATTGTTGATTGAGATAATGTAATCCAGAAGAAGTATGGGAAATAAAACACTATTTAAATATTTTTTAACATGGAAATCGGTGTAAGGAACTAGGGACCACCCAAATGGTATTTTCTAAGTCAGTTCGGGGCAATAAAATCTATAGACAATAAGTCAGACTCAATGACATAAAAAATAGATATATATATCTTACTCAATTTCACAATTAATGAAAATAAATGAATAGTGACCTGCAGAAATCACATGCTACAAGGGAAAACTCCAATAACATGATTTCACTTTACGGGCAAGTATGGCTCAAAATCTTCTTCTAACCAATCCAGCTATAAATGCAATAGTGCTGTAGCAATAAAATAGGGCGAAGCAACAAATAATGCGAAGCAACATATAATAGCGCGAAGCAAAAAAGACAATTGTGCGAATATCTTGAGAATGCTTTGCCGTGTTAATGAGCAAGCAGTGTGCCCGGAGTATCGATATTAAGATTATAACTTATCGATATTATTATTGATAAGTTAAAACTTTAAATGAAAATAAATACACATTTTTTTTCGCTTTACTTTAACTAGTTATAGCCCAATGAGATAGTATAATGCTCCTATTATGAATGAATTAATTAGATTAATTGACAAATTGGCATTAATCACTTTCTTCAAGTATAAAGAAAAATTAATAATTTCGCTCAAAATTAAGTACAACGCAGCATACAACTGATTCAAGGATACACTAAATGTCTTTAATTAGAGGATTTTGATTTTTGTTTTTTTACTTCCAAGTTTGCTTGTTTGTTAGCAGTGACGAAAGAGATCCAAAGTATCTCCGTGACAGCTATTATTTTTGCGTAATTATATTGACTAATTTTTGCTTTATTAGCTATAGTTCAGTTTTAATTAGTTCAGTAGAATATCTTCTATTCAGATCAAACATAACTGGATATGATTCTTCTCCTTCTTGACTCAACCAGCCCTGTGAATATTAATCCCTGACGTTCTCGGACATTTTGTGTCATCTTGACTTGTTATCAGAGACATTTCTCCATTTCTCCAGTTCTTAGTCTTACAAATGCGAAAATATTTGTCTACACAGTTAATCCATCTGAATTTTAGCCTTGCTCTAGGCCTAACTCCAATTGGCCCAGCCAGAAACATTTATTTAGTTTCCATTTTGTCATCCATACAAACGACTTGTCCATTTCATTTCATTTTTTGTATCTTTATGTATTTAACAACGCCTGTGGTTCTTTATATAGGAAGTATAGTTCGAAATTGAATTTTCTTAGCCACAATGCATTTGGCTGATTTGACTGTATACCACCAAATTTGCTTCTTAAAAACATTCCTTCAAAGGTCTGCAGCGCATTTTCGACTCTTCAGTTCATGATTAGATAAAAATAACAAACGTCAATCATGCATAAAGCATTGATTATGAAACATTTTCCAACTGAAATGCAATGCCATTTAAACATCTCTAAAATGCGATACATTTAGCGGAAATATTCTTAAATTTTTCACAATACTACAATAATTTATTATATTTCAAAAACTTCATCGAAAACAAATGAAATTTATTCAAATAACGTCATCGAAATATAAATCCCCTGGCTCTCTATGTAAAAGCAATGAATATATCGTTCATAAACTTTTTTCTATTCCTTTCATTCAGCGGCGATATTTTTAAAATTATCACAATACTACAATAATTTATTTTACTTAAAAACGTAAAACCATGAAGGTAAAATTACTTTCTAATTCCATGCTTAAAACTTCATCAAAAAAGCAATAATATGGAATCGTTTACTTCTCTATGTAAAACCAATGAATGTTTCATTCATATCAGCTATATTGCAGGCTCTTGAGCTAAATAATTTTGCTTTAAAGAAATTCAGCAATTCTTATACAACTCAACTTACAGCTTGATATGTTTACATTCTCCATACGTACGGCTCCGTTGTAGAACTGATCAAGGTTTGATGATCCTTTAAATTCCAAAATATTGTAATTACGTTTGCGCGGTATATAGGTGCACAGAAAAAAATAAAAAATTAAGCGGTTTTAGGACGGATGCAACACTAAATATAAATTAAAAATAACTTCAAAAATCACGATTTTGACACAAGATGGATGCCATGTTTTATTTTGAAGTGATCACGACGTGATCTCTTCATATGATATGGGTATAATTATTATTTTAATTTTTATTTAAACTACCGAACATATTTTGCTGAAATTTTTTTTTATATTTTTATGGGATAATTTGAATATTTCCTAAAACTTTCGGAGCAATTTGTGAATGTTAGCACCGCTTAAAAATCTTTGAAGAATTAGGTCCCATAAAGTTCAAGGTATTTTATTTTTTCAAGCCGGGTTCAAGCCAAAACTAATTGGGTGATATTATTCATTTATATTCCCATAGGTCCCACAGACAGTCTGAACAACATACTAAAATTTCATTTTGAGAAAGTTATTTTTACGGCAGTTATCGTGCGAACGGACAGACATACAGATAGACAGACAGAATGAACAAAGTCATAAACACTTTTCAACTATGTTGTAAAGTGTTAAATAAATCTGAACTTGCTGCACGTGACTTTTCCTACAGACTCAAATATATATTCTCTATCATGATCATTAAATTGAGCTTAATTGCCCCAAATAATACGGAAGCTTGTTTGACATTATATCTCTTTTGCAGTTTAAATACGTCTTTTCCATTTCACAATTTAATGAATTTTTAAACGTCGCCCGCTTCATAATCCTAGATTCATAATCCTAGACCAATGAGGTTGATATTATTCGTTTTGTCGTTAAAAATTAAGTAACTCAAAGTTCGTGCGCTCTCTGAAATCGTGAAAACCTAGAATTTACAGGAATTTGAAAGAGGACTAAAATGTCGGGGAAATTACTGGGTGAAGCGATTTTTTGTTTAAAATTCTGGAAAAATCGGGGAATTTTCAATTTGCTGACCTGCTTGCTCACAAAGATGCCGACAACTACGGATTCTCTGTATTTTCAGCGGGAAACGAATTCTGTGCATAGAACTTGCATAGTTTTCTATGGAAAATTATCTTCTGTGAAGGTCAATGTAAATTTACGGCCGCGTGCACAGTAATTTCAACCAAAACAACATAACAACGATCAGTTACGGCCACAGAGACAATAATGCCAATCAAATTAATGTGACAACGGGAATTTAGGTCAGCATGGACGATAATAACAATCAAATCACAGTGGCAATGATGATTTACTGCTGCGTGGAATGTAAAGGATTTTTGTTTCATGTGATAAATGTATTTCTCAAAAATTGTTAAATTTCGCATAAATTGCTGAAACATTAATTTTATAATTATTTGCACATAAACAGTGCAATTGCGCATTTCAGTTTATGTTCTCTTGAATCGCTGAGAGTCGATTAGAATATTTTTCCATCTATCTGCATCTTCTAAATATTGCATATTAGATTGACTAAACAAGCTTATTTTTATATTCTGATAATTATTAAGGTTGAATTTTTAATCATTTTCATAAGCAGCGCGATTACGCAAGTCACTTTCTGTTCCTGTGAATCGCCGAGAATGCATTAGTGCATTTTCCATCCATCCACATCTTCTAAATATTGTTCACTAGATTGACTAAACTAGATCTTTTTCATATTTGGGCTATTGTAGGTTGATTTTTTAATTATTTTCACATATGTTCACGTGAATCGCCGAGAGTCCATTAGTATATTTTCCCATGCATCTTCTAAACGTCGCATATTAGATGGACTACACTACCTTATTTTTATATTCTGGTTACATAATAAGGTTAATTTTTAATTGTTTTTGCATAATACATATATTTCTATTTTAAAAAGTTGGTATGAACCTTTTGAAGGGATATTTTCCAAGAAGTGATATTAAAATAATGATTCAGGCAAATAAAAAAAGCAACCATATTAACAAGGATATATTAAAATTGGCATATTCACATCTATAAATACATTGCTATATTTTATTTTTACACATTACTATTTGTAATTATCATTGGTGAAAACATGTGTTTTACCAAACGGAAATGTTTGTTTTCAATATAAAATATTTTAACTGGATGAAAACTTATGATATAAATATATATATTGATGCATAATTATAAATATGCTTAAATAATTTTATATATATGCATTTTTGTATTATGTGAGCATATGTATTCTATTTCTTAACCTGACTGCTAAAAACGTCTTAAAACTATTGATCTTTTCTTTCTTCACTACTAAAATCTTTGTCAGTTGAGTGGCATCACTATAATGATTGAGGCTGTTAAATTTTGTGATCCATTGAGTCATAAATATTCCATTTTATGTGTGATTATGCAAACTTTTGCCTTGTGCTACCGTAGAAAATATGAAATTCACTCAAAAAAGTTTGCACCCAAATTTCAAAAAATTCTATCTAGTTCAAGATTTTTCGATAACAGAGCCCAATATAAAATTTCGCGAAAATCCACCAGTATTTATGGCAACTATCTTGTACATTAGCAAACGATTATAGATGGACATTACTCAAAAATAGTGAAAACGTGTTCAGCAGGTTCTAAAACATATTGAGGTGTGCGTGTGTGGGAGGGGGGAGGGGGAGTCAACAGAAAAAATACCTGTTGATAATCATGTACAAACAGTCGATCACACAATTAAAGGTTTCAAACAAAGAAAATTCGTGACCAAACTGGAAATAATGCCCATCTACCTACTGGATAAAAGACAAGAAAGATCAATCATACGTAAAGCATTGATTATGAAACACTTTCCAATTGCAATGCAGTTTTAAACATCTCTAAAATACGATATATTCAGCCGTGATATTTTTAAAATTATCACAATACTACAAAAATTTATTATATTTGCAAACTTAAAATTTCATCCAAAAAAATAAATTTTATTCGGATGACGTCATTCAAACATAAATCGCCTGGCTCTCTATATAAAAGCAGTGTATATTTCATTCATAAACTTTTTCCATTCCTTTCATTCAGAGGTGATATATTTAAAATTGTCACAATACCACAATAATTTATATTACTTAAAAACCTAAAACATGGAGGTAAAAGTACTTTCTAACTAAATGATTAAAACTTTATCGAAAAAGGCAATACAATACAATCTTCTGCTTCTCTATGTAAAATCAATGAATGTTTCATTTATATCAGCTGTATTACAGACTCCAGATATAATTAATTTTGAGTTAAAAAAATTCAGCAATTCTTATAGAACTCATCTTACTGATCAATGTGTTTACATTCTGCATCCATATCTCAGAAACTGGAGGAAAATTGGTGACATGGACGGATCCGACATTGAATATTCTCAGACAGTCATAGCTTTATTCCATACCTGAGCAACTGGAGGGAAATTGAGGACATGGTCGGATCCGGCATTGGCCTCAAGCTCAAAGCGCTCTCTGCACATAGGGAAATACACGTTTATTGCATCCCTTCACATGTGGATCTCCAATGTAACGAGACTGGGGATAGAATAACTACAGAGAGGGATCTTCTGATCCATTGCTTTCTCCTAGTTTACTAACTTATCAAGAATTCGTCTCAAAACAGAAAAATTTGATCAATTCTACCTGGAAGAGTCTCCCTGCTCATAGTTGGTACCTCAGAGATCATCCGGTGCTGCACTTGAGCAAATGTGCGATACAAAACGAAAATGTGGAATAAAGATTTGAACCATACCGCCATGTCAAGACTTGTCATGGGTATCCAAGAGCATTTAATTTATCCAGAGACTTAAGTCTTCCCAACGTCTCTTAAATGCAACTTTGAGCAGGCCTCTCCTAACCATCTAATGTCTTGCAGTGGTTGGACCAGAGAGGATTTTCTTCGGTCTCCTGTTCTGGTGATCGACTTTCTGATGATATGTGGACTCATGAACTTGATGTAGCCATCACTAGACCATGATGAATTAGTAATAATAACAGCAACAACCATTCTCTATTACTTTCCCTACATATCTAGTTTAAAATCAAATTACTTTGACGAGTAATAATTGTAAGTTTTCGACTGATTTTTATTGGATTGAATTTGAATTAAACATTTTGATGACATGTCTTTGAACAAATTACCCCAAAATAAATTATTAATTTAATTATGAGAAAAATTGTACAAACCTAATTTTTAGCAGATTTAAACAAGCATTATTTCGGGCCAGACAAGGTCAAACCTGGCTGAGGTTATACCTTTATAAATATCTTCTGTCTGGGGCCAAGTTAGAAAAGACCAACTCCATGACAACGGTGAATTTTGTGCCGATTTTTAAGGAGGATCTCCGGTTCAAATATTTATTCCAGCGAGGTCCCAACCACGAAAATATGGTCAATGGAAACAATCACATGACAGGGTTCGAATATTACCAAGCAAAGACTCTAATCGCCGGCAGATTTGGGCACAAATAACAAAATAACTCCCACACATACACGCATCTGTAAGATCCATTTGCTAGAAACCCAGGGAATTCATCAACTCATCTCTCTCAAGCACCAGATTAAAGTGCCTCTCACTGAATGAACGGTGGTCAATGAGGTAAGAATGAAATTATTCTGAAAGAGCATCTTCCCTACGAAGGAGTATCCGATTTAGGCCATGAAGGGCGCATTGATAACCTCGGGCAAGGGCAGATAAGTCTTAAATATCGGTACAGGCAGACCTTCTCCCTATTTATTTTAACATTCGAAAACTGGGGTTTTCGAATGTTCTTTTGAAGAAATAAAAGATATTATCCCATCATGTTGATTTAAAGGTCATTTCATATCCTATTTTGCGTTAAAAAATAAATAGTGCTTATTTTAGAACGGCAGGATGAACTGTTCTCGAGATACTTGTATTGCACGTTTGTCAAGAAAGTCTATTAACTTTTAGGATGTACTTACTACACATGATTAAGGCAGCTGACTTTTTATATCCGAGTCGCATTTTAAGCCTTTTTGGTACGTAAGTTTGTTGATAAAATGGATAAAATACTGTTCTACCGGCAGAAGATTTGTTTTCGATAACAAACAGCTGCGGAAAGAGTTAGAAAGTTATTGAAAATTTGGAACGTTTCTGCCCGAATGAGGTTGTGCATGATTTTCCTTCCATGACGTTATATAAATATAAAAAGAAGTATGGAGTTTGTTTTTGTTTTTCATTTACTCATACTTCCTTAGCAGAAAAGATTAAAAATAGGTGTATTGGAATATTGTATTTACTTTAGATTGTTTCTGTTTTCCACTCCTGGAAATCCAAAATCAATGAAATGTGTTTCAATGAAATTTTGAGTACAGAAAAATGAAAATACTTTATTCTTTTATTGTATCTTTTTAAACATACATAGAGCATATTTTGATCATTGTTTTTATTTTCTATTTTCTCATAGGATAAGAAACGCATTATTTTTCCGAGTATTGCTTTCCCTGAAATACACAGGTAGAAGGAAAATATTGTGTTGGGGTCAAAAATTCGACTTTCGGTTCTTTTGCTTTTTTCTTATATAATTTTATGTTGTTTAACCCTGAATACGAATCTGTCATATTTGTAATTATTCTATACATACACTACGCGACAGTGAAAATGAGACACCAAAAAGGAGTGGTCAGAAAGTGGTGAAAATCGGCGAACAGAGAGAGACAGTAACAAACAATAAGGCATATTTATTGCAACATGATACGCCTATTCACTGAGCGATAACACCGTCTGATCAGTAGGTTGTAGGACCACCGCGGGCGGCGGTATAGGCAGCAACATATCTAATTACAGAGTGAATGAGCCTGCGGATAGTATCATGAAGGTAGTATCCTGCGGATAGTATCCGTCCAATCATGTCCCAGACGTGTTCGATTGGTGAGAGATCAAGGGAGACTGATGGCCAGGGAATCAAATGGGTACCTTGCAGGGCATGTTTTCTAATGCGTGCTGTATGTGGTCGGGCGTTATCCTGCTGGTAAATGGCATTTGGTACCCCCTGATGGAAGGGTAGTGTCACCGGTCACAGCACGTCATCCACGTATCGTCATAATGCCATCAATACGGACCAGAGGTGACCTGCTATCGTAGACGATGGCGCCCCAAACCATGATGCCGCGATGTCGGGCGGAATAGGCGTTCCACGGATGCGGCCGGATTGGAACTGTCACCACTTCAGCGCCAGACTCGTACACGGCGACTGTCACTGCTAAAACAGAAGCGTGACTCTTCTGAGAACACGACTCCGTGCTATTCCGCGGTCCACACGGCTCTATCCCGACACCATTGCAAATGGGGGCGTCTGTGCTGTTGGGTCAATGGCAGTCTTCTTAACGGGCGCCATGAGTACAAGTCGCCGGCGATCAATGGGCAGATAATGGTCCTGGTCGATATGGGAGAATCAAGGGTGTCCTGCACATGCTGCAAAAGGGCGACGAAAGTGGCCTGCGGAGCCGCCAACGTTTGCCGGCGGATGCGTCGGTTCAAACGTTCTGACGTCACTCTGGTCGTACCGGCACCCCTCAAACGTTCCACATACCGTTGTTCCAACCATCTTTGCCACAGCCGGTTCACCGTGGACGTGTGTGCCCGCTGAGATTTGACTTGTATACCAACCTGCCCTTCTGGGTCCGCTCACCATACCCTTCGTGAAATCACCTGTCTGCTGGAACTACCTCGGTTGGCGGTGACCTGGCATACTCTGCTACTATACGTTTCCTCTGAGACAAAAAAAAATGCAAAATGATTTCCTTGGCAGTCAGAGCGGCGCGACTATTGCCGATTCTGCATGTTCCTTCCCTTATATCTCATTCAACATGCGCGGGATAGCTGCGCATTTCGCATCATTTACATAACTCTGTGAGCTGCGTCTACTCTGCAATTGGAATATTTTTCTGTCCACTCCTTCTTGATGTCTCATTTTCACTGTCACGTAGAGTATATCTGAGTTTGTGTACACTTTATTTCGCGAACGATGTTTAAGAATTAAATAAAATTTTGTACGATTTCTTTAAATAAATTTTTAGTACTTTTTTAGAGTGGTCGTATCTAGGGAATAACTTCAATTCTTTTTCGAAGAATTTGTAAAAATCGAAAAAAATTCTAAAAAAAAAATTTAATTACGTCAAAAATCATTACAGATTTGGTCATTTTATACATAATATTTTATTTAAAACTGATTAGCATTATTTATAGAATTGACTCTGAAACATGCCGTTTTCGATATGCATCACATTTAATATCTAAAATAAAACAAAATCATAAAAATTTGAACATGTTCAGATGAAACGAAATTTCAAGGATTTTCAACCTTAAGTCCTTAAAACAAGTAAATTAACATCGTTGTATAGGAATTATCAAAAGTTGTTTTCAAAATATTAGAACTTTTTATTTTTGACACAGAAAGCGATATCTCTCGACATAATCAAACAATTTTTTTGAAATTGGGTATATTAATTGACGAAAATCCAACTACTTAAAAATCCAATGCTTATTTGCTAAAATAAGCAAATAAGCGACATTAAAAATCTAATCCATTTTCAGTAAGATCAATTTATAAGGAAACACTTATTTATATGTTTCTTTTATCACATAATATCAAAAGATGTATACATGTCGGAAAAGTCAGGTTATGGAAACAGTAGATTTTTACTTTCCTTATATACATAATGAATCAGGAAAGTATTGTGACAGGGTCCAAAATTCGAATTCGAGTTTTCGACGGGAGAGCACGTTTCAAGCATCCCTGATCACGAATCAACCATTTTTGAAGTGATGTCTGTGTGTGTGAAAGTATGTGTGTGTATGTGTGCGTGTGTGTGTGTGTGTGTCAGTGGGTCTGTGGAAACGATAACTGACGAACGAATGGACCGATTCGAACCAAATTTGGTACAAAAATCACAATCTGCAAACACTAGAAGCCTATTGTTTTTATACGCGATACAATCGATACAATCGAATGTTCAGAACCCCCCTAAATTTTCGAATGAAATTTTGAAAAAATCGTCAAAAAATCAAAACCAATAATAAAGTTACGCAAATAGACATTTCTTATGTAATTTTTCATTAGAAAACGATTGACATAAATTTTAAAACGCTGACATTAACCGTTCTCGAGATATTGCACATTTTTCAAAAAAATTATCAAAAAGTCATATAAAATAGAAAAAAAAATATTTCCTATTGAGAAACATGTTCACTTTTCATATATAATATCATGCGATAAATTGGGTGACATCATTCTCGTGGATCTAGTTCGCTCCATTCATGAAAAAAGATACTTGGAGTAATACTTTTGCATTTGAACGCCAATTTATCTGCTGTAAGAATAACTTATTTCTTCGTCCATAACGCTTGGCGAGATTTTGGCGACGAAATTGGCGGAATGTCGCCAACTTGGCGACTTTATGAAATGTTGCCAAATTAACGAAAATCTCGCCAAATGGATAAAAATGGCGCTAAATCAATGAAAATGACGACTCATTGTCGAAATTTCAATATCTTGGAAAGGATATTAGTATCTACTAGAAGAAAAACCTATTTATTTTACTGTAAAAGTAGTAAATTCGTTTCATTATATAAGGAAAGTCATGTGTTGCCCACATCAGATTTTTTTATATTATCACCACTCTGATTTGCCTATACATCTGACTTTCAGCCACATCTTAGAAAAAATGTTGTTACAAAATTAAGTCGCTTGCTTTAAATTTATAGAATATAGAATTCGGCCTGCATTAGATTACAGCGTCTAAATTCATAGTTACAGAACCCACCTGTAATGACATTTCGAAAATCTAAATTTAAGAATTGCACATCGAGGTGAAATATAGGTATCACCTATATCTCTGGTCGAAGGAATTGTGCCCCCTGTCCCCACGCTTAAAGTGGACTGCGTGGTATAATGGACTATGTCAATCACTACAGAGGTTCGCAAAATTGCTGCAGATTACTGCACAAAAGCATATTGCAGCTAGGATATAATCTATTTCATGTACGAACGCAAAAAGGGTGACACCAGTTCGTATGTGCTATATTTTCTGAAATGGGAAAATGATCCTAACTTTGGGAATGTCCCTTTACAGAAGAATTCTGTAAGTATAAACTTGACCAATGTAGCCTCTTACAGCTTGAGTTAAATATTTAGCGAATTTGGAAGCTGGGTTCGTCGTAGAACTGAATTTCTAGTTCTAAAATTATGGTATGCAGCAAATTTTCTGGCTGTCCATCTGTTTTTCTCATAAAAGGAACTATGGAGAAACTTAGACGAGGCTAAGAACTCCCCAAAGTTACATTAGCACCTCAGTGAATTTTCACATATACCTACTGTTAACGTATATTGCAAATAGCATTATTTGTGCTAAAACAGTTCAGCACCCCATAGCGAAGGCAGCACACCCAAACTAATATATGTAGTTCCCTAACGATTTTTTCGTAAAGAAGAACACTGAAAACAGCGGAAACGACCCAACATGCTGCTCTCTGCACCGTAAGCGTAAATGGTATCTTTGATAGGTAATTTCTGTGAAGGGATCTATGAAAGGAATATTTTAATATATTTTAAGAAGTAGTTCACTAAAATTAATGAACTGCTGTAGAAGATTCAGATTTCGAGAATTCGATATTCACTCTAAATTTTCAGGATAAAATCATATTTCCGAATTCACAATCGACCAGCGCTTGCTGAAATTCCAACATCTGCATGCACTGATATGCGGTAAACCGCACTCCCAGGCACACCGGTATTAACCCAAATCACCTTTGGAAAACTCAGCATTTGTTGAGCGTGATCTGCATTTGTGAGGCATACCTCTTACATCCTGGCATTTGAACGAGGATGTGTAGAGGATCCCCACATTCAGATGGCTGGAGAATGGGATTTATCAAGAATCGTTCAGGATAACTCTTGATTAAAATCATAAAACGATTTGATTTTAACTCGGGACAAAATGCATGTTTATGTTCATTTGTATGTTAAATGCCTGATATTTTTATCATCAACAGTACTTAGGAAAACTTGATCAAAGTAAATAAACATAAATAAAGTGATAATGCAGCATACAGCTGATACGACTCCTCTATTGGACTTTGGGTTTTCTGGTTCTCTTGCGCTGACAAAAGGGATCCAACGTACCCTCGAAACAGATGTATGCTGCATTATCATTTTATTCGTGTTATACGTTGCTCAAATTTTCCCTATCCTTCATGCAAAATGTATTTTTCTTATTGATCAACAGTACTTTTAAATCTTTGTTCTTCCATACCATTATGGAGAGAATGTATCGTTTTCAAATGATTTTGTTTCGGATAAGACTTCCTGAACACATTTAAAGCATTTACAGAAAGATATGTGTATGTATATGTGAATGTGTATATCTGATATGCCGATACAATAACTTTAAAACTAATATGCATCTCTGGATTTTTATGTATAAACAAGTATTTAAACCTGTCAAAGACAGGGAATTTAACACTCTTAAATTAAGTATTAAATCTATCAAAGACAGGAAATCTATTACTCTTAAATTAAGTATTAAACCTGTCAAAGACAGGGAATCTAACATTCTTAAATTAAGTAGCAACTTTATTTTAATAAGTTTTATTTAATAATGTATAGTGCTTAGCATAAGTCTTTATCCAAAATTGGTCCAATAATGTTCCACTCCGCGGTCGAGTTTCAACCTTTTAGATCACCAGGCAGCTTAGGGAGGTATCTGAGAAACTTTACACACTCTGTTTTGACCACCTTAGGGTAGAAATTGAAAATCGGGCTCTGTTTGGTTTGACGCCGTACTAGATATGATCAGTGTGCAAAAATTCAGCCTGCTAAGGCAGAGTGGGCTTCTTGAGGGTCTGAAAAGACTTTTCTAAAACAACCATATTTCCCGCTCCAAAGGGAGGGATGATCAAAAATCTGGCTCCGTTAGGTTCTGATCCGCGATCGTTATTATAAGTGTACAAAGATTCAGCCTACTATGTCACCGGGGGAAGAGGCTGTTGTGGGGTCTAGGAAGACACAGACATGTTAGGCAATCGTTATATAGATACATTACGTGCAAAATCAGAACTAGATAGAATTTTTGTTAATTTGCATGGTTAAAATTTGAATTATTCGAAATTTAAGATTTTCGAAACATTATTTCCTGAAGAGGATTTGTTTTTAATTCCAGTAACAAAAGTGCAAATATAAAATGGTCTGCTCGGGAAAATGACGGTAGGGACTACACTATAGATGTAAATGGTATTAAAATAGTATACATTAATACAAATCAGTCCAATTTATGAAATTCATCTACGTCATAAATCTGTTGCCAACTTGAAAAATTAAGAACAATTTCCAGAAATTTTTAAAAAGAATTACATGCGAACGAAATCTGTTCGTCCCAGAGTTATGGAGCTAGTCTTATTTTTTTAATGGCTAGGCACTTGATCAAAATTATGGATAAAGCAAGCATTTAATAAAGACTTGCATAGTTGGCCTTCTTTTTCGAAATTTAGCGGTTTTGTGGGCCATTTTGAAAAAAAAAATTGCGAGTTCAATTTTTCCGAATCGCATCAAAACCAAATTAGCACCAGGGTAATTCACAAATGACTAAGATATCACATTTTAAGAAATTTCATCCAGTAATGTTTTAACTACAGTACAAAAAGACTTCAGCGCCTCAAAACTCCAAAAACCTTCATATCTCAAAAATTCTCCATCCTAGAATAATGAGGTTGGTCTTATTAATATTTTTCGTTAAAAATTCCGTATAAAACAAGCATTTAATTAATACATGTCAACATATTTTGTCTATTTTTGTCATATTTTGTCTATTAATGATTTTGACTATTTTTGCTGTCCATTTTGAAAAAGAAAAAAGTGAGAAGATTCTACTTTTCTAAAACGTATCAAAATTTAATGCGCACCAAGATGACCTACAAGTGACTCATCTACAAAATGTTGGCTTATCTACAAAAACATTAATTGTTTAGAATTTTTGAGCTAGAATGTATATATGCATTTCACGGACACACAGACCTCATTTTAAAAATAGGTTTTCTGTGTTCTAGAATGCTCGAAATATGTAGATCCGTCTCAAACTCGACTGATTTTTAGAACGACCCCAGTCCTTTCCCTATACATTACCATGTATTGTAAAATAAAAAATAGCTCAGTCAAAACATTGCTTTTTAATATAAGAAAATGACTTTTTAGTCAATATTTTATTTTCACATCTTATTACCTCACTAATACATGAAATGATTATATATATTCAAATATGCCACTAATTTTAAAACTTCCAAAAAAAGACCTAGTACCACTTCAAAAAGCTGCTCTTCCTTTCTTTCAAATACGGGATTTTTCAACCCTATTGTTTAGTTCATAAAGTTATAAAATTTATAAATGAAAATATTGATGGCTATTGTTCCTAATCTGAAGTCATATAAAATAAATATATAGCATGTTTAATTTATAGTTTTTTTTTTTTACGATATATAAATTTTATTTACAAACTTTTTGTAAATTTACTTAAAATAACAGATTGTATATAAAAAATTAATAACTTCAATGGACGTAGTTGAAGGGGTGTAAAATGATTTCAGCCCTACCTTGCTGTACTGATCGATCTCTGGGTCCCATTATTTTGAGTATTGATATTCAAATGAAAAAAGCTCAATTCAAGTTCCAAATAAAACAAATAATTTTATACCCATTTAATCGAATTAAATTCTAAGCACCTGTATAATTTCAAGTTCTTTCATTTAAAAAATTCCATTCGAGGTGCATTTTTTCTCCATAACTTCCTTCGTATTTGACGTATACAATTTGCTTCTGATATGACAAATTTGAACATGACTAACTCCTGCACTAGATCACAATTCTGAAGTACTATAAATAATAAAAATTTTTAAAAAGCGTAGATCAAAGAAAATATTGGTAGATAATAACCTTCTCACGTTATGGAGATATTTTCAAAAAAATTTTGTAAATAGTATGTACTATGGGATATGGGTCATTTTCTCTAAACAGGCTTCTTCATCTTTCTTGTTACAATATATTTTTTTTCTATTTTTCAACCTGTTTTCTGCATTATATTTTAACATGGGTGGTTTAAACTAAAATAACACAGCAGCAGTGATCATTTTGGGGAAATTAAATAGTAAAAGCAATTTTTTATTTTTAAGTAAATACAGCATTATAGGGGAATGACACTTAATATAGGCAACTGCTTTGTTAATATATATAAAATAAAAAAATTGTTTTACTTTAAATGAAATCTTGTATTAAAAACAAACTTCTTATTTGATTTATCTTCTAAAAAGGAAATCTAGTTTTTAAATGTAATTCACCTGTTCTAATGTCATTTTCTTGTCTACCAAGAAGACAGGTGAATGACGACAGGAGAATAACAAATCATGTGATTTTACTTTCTGAGCACATGAGTTTTATTTGCATCTACGCTTAACTTGATATTCAGTTTGCTGGACTAACTAGGCACACATATATGTTTAAAAAATTATTTACTTTTTTATTCTGAGAATAATTAAAGACAGGTGAATGGCAGGAATAAAAATACTTATCCAAAATTGTTCAGCTTTATAATATTTCCCTGCACAGAATGATAGCTAGAACATAGTCAAACTCTTAAAAGGGTGAATCTGGACTTTAATAAAAAGGAATAATTCTTTAATTATATTTCATTGTCATCTATGTACGGAAAGAGGTGTTAAAATTTAACGACAGGTGAATGACAAAAAAGCTAGGGGACAGATGTAAAAAATTAATTTAAAATACTGCTCTAATGCATGGTGAATTTTTTATTACTGTATGTATTTTAAATTGTCTAATTTAATATAAAACATCAAATTAAGAGAAAACTAGATAATGAAGGCTTGTAAATGAAGTTGTGATTTCATTATTTGGCTGTTGGAACACACAGGGGAATGACATTTAATAAAATAAACTTAATTTTTAAATATTAAAGAAATAAATTGTTTCTTTAGCTAATGGGTGATAAATCTGAATGACAACATAGTAAAACTGATCAGTGTCCAAAATCAGTCCCAAGTCATGCAAACTTTTATTAAAACACCTCAGACATGTAAAACTCCCGTTTACAAAAAATGACCCATATACTTAGATGTATATTTCTGTATATAAAATAAATATAAATGAATTTACTAAACACACGTTTGTTAAATGAAAATTTAACTATGATTCTGTGAAACGAGATTTAATGGAAATCGCGATGATCAAATCATATTTTCCGACTTATATTCGCACTCCATGCTTTGTATAGTAATGAACATGTTCATGGATTATAACAACGTGCCCAGACATACCGTGACAATAACTCGAACAACTTTTAGAAACCTCAGCATTCACCAAGCATTTGTAAAGCATTCAGCAGCTATCTGCATTTGTAAAGCACCTCTCTCACATTTGAATAATGATTCCACGCAGAAGATTTCACGCATTCGAATACGAGAAAATCGGAATTCATTAAGTTTCGTTCAAGAGAACTAGTCTTATTGAGAAACGAAGAAAGATGTAAGTTTAACGTACATCCAAATTCGTGAAACCAAAAGTGGCTAAGTTCTCTAAATTTTGCAAAATGTGTCAGCTCACCAAATTTGTCTCCAAACTCATTAGCTAACACTTCAACAACCTTCACCGTAATGTCAATTCGTATAGAACGTTGTCCTTTCTTTCCTACGGAAAATCGGATAATTCTAACAATATGCATTCTTATTCTTCACTACTTTTTTATTCATTACATAAAACAAGCACAACATAAAGCACTATGCACATAAAATAACAACAGACGTTCATTTTGAAACACTAGAACTTCCTTCTTCAGTGCGAATAAGCCCTGAACTGAGTGAGCCTGATAAGAAAGCGTTTGCAAGAACATTACATTTATGAATCAGCGCTATACACAACATAAATCAATCTTTTTTCCATTCGAAATGTGCAAAAGGAGTGATTTTTCACATCAATCTATAACTATATCTATCAATGTATAACTATCATCAATCTATAAGTAACAATCACATCAATCTATAACATATATCTATAGATGGCTGCAAATGGATAGATTTAATAGATGTCATTAAAATGACTTGCCATTTGTCGCTAGATTTTGTCATTTTATAGGTACTATATTTTCCAAAAAATCTGATGTGGGCAACACATGACTTTCCTTATAAAATTTCAATGAATTTAATACTTTTACAATAAAAAAATAGGTTTTTCTTATAGTAGCTATTTATATTTTTTTCCAAGATATTGAATTTCCGTCAATTAGTCGTTATTTTCATTGATTTCGTGTCATTTTTATCTATTTGGCGAGATTTTCGTTAATTTGGCAACATTTAAAAAGTCGTGAAGTTGGCGACATTCCGTCAAATTCGGCACCAAAATCTCGCCAAGCGTTATGGACGGAGAAATAAGTTATTCTTATAGCAGATAAATAACTATTGGCGTTCAAATACAAAAGTATTACTCAATGTATCTTTTCTCATGAATAGAACGAGCTAGATCCACGAAAATAATGTGATCCAATTTATCGCATTATATTACATATGAAAAGTGAACATGTTTCTCAACAAATAACATATATTTTTTAATTTATGGGATTTTTTGACAAATTTATTTTAAAAATGTGCAATATCTCGAGAACTGTTCATACTAGCGTTCAAAAGTTTATATTAATCGTTTTCTAAGGAACAATTACATAAGAAATGTCTATTAACGTAACTTTATTAAATGTTTTGATTTTTTGATGATTTTTTCAAAATTTCACTCGAAAATTTAGTGGGATTCTGAACATTCGATTACGTTGAAAAACAATAGACTTCCAGTATTCACGGATCGTGATTTTTGTACCAAATTTCATTCGAATCGCTCCATTCGTTCGTGAGATATTGTCTCCTCAGACTCACTGACACACACACACACGCACATACACATACTTTCACATACACACACACACGCGCGCGCGCGCATATACTTTCACACACGCACACACACACACACACACACAGACATCGCCTCAAAAATGTTTGATTCGTTATCATGGATGCTTGAAACATGCTCTCTCGCCGAAAACTCGAATTCGAATTTTCGACCCCGTCACAATTCTTTCCTTATACATTATGTATATAAGGAAAGTAAAAATGACCAGATCTAACACGGCTAAATTGGTAGCCTTAATTTCAATTCGTTACAGCTGTATTTGTGCAACTTTCTGGATTTAAGATTGATTGAACAACTAATACTGAAACTTAACGAAATCATTATTTATATAAAATATTCTACTGAAATATTATCGATACATATGGACAGTATCCAAAAATATTTCAATTTAGTTTTTAGTAATCTCATATTTTGTGGTAAGATAGAATAAGGTTCTGTAGTTTGGACTTCGCTGCCCAAATGGTTGCAGTCAAAGAGTTTACCTATGGCCTGTCAAACTATGAATAAGATAAAATGAAATTTAGACATGAAATGGAAGAATGATGAACATTAATTAAACGTGGTATTGCTATAACTCTGAAAAATTTGGTGTCAGAAACAAATTATCAGTCAGTGTGTTGAGGTATTTTTTTTTAATATGAAAATCTTCAAAAAGTTTTGGATGTTCAAGTCCAGATTTTTAACACCGAAGAAAGAAATCTTAATATTTCCAAAATAATCATCTGTTCTTTCATTTTCGCAAAAATCTGCTTTATTAATTGTTAGTGCCCAGCGTCACATTTTGTACTTTATTCATTCACACACACATAAAATCTTAATTTTAAACACATTAATATATTAGTCACAAAATTTACTATATGGTCGATATTCGCAAAACACATAAAGGGAAATATTCAGCAGTACGCCAGTTGCTATGGTAACTGGAATCTTCTCGTCCGTCAGAGGTCCAAACGGACGGAAACACAAATTTCCATAACATGCAAACGAAGTGTCAGGGATGGAGGGCTGTCACTCACGTCACGTGACAAGCTGTCATCCGAAATACCAAAGATCAGTCTGTTAACTGTTTCTGTAACTGGCCAGATCGCGGGATAAGAACAAAACAGTATGGATACGGAAAATATTGAGTGATATATATATATATATATATATATATATATATATATATATATATATATATATATATATATATATATGTATATATATATATATATATATATATATATAATATAATACAAAAGTAATCAGATGAAGAAAACGAAAGCATACAAAAGTATCAAAAAGGCTTAATGTAGATGGCGCAATGCTGCACAAGTACGTAAAGCAGTTATAGCAAATAAAATTATTAAGGAAAAAAGCCAACGGGAAATCAAGAATAAGAATCAAGCCAACGGGAAAACATAAATGGCAGAGGGGGATTGTGACCCCTCGTTCCCTGTTATAGCATGCTATTACACCCAGGTAACACTCCCGGTACCAAATGCTTTGCCGAAACTTGACTTCCGAAATGGTGTCGAGCACAAGACACTAACCGTGGAAGTGAGTACAAAACTCAAGTATCGAAGAAAAATCCGAAGTACAAAGCCGAAGTAAAAAACCATAAAGAAAAAGGCCAAGAGTCGTTGACAAAGGAGAGTGCAATCCATATACAGCATTATACTACCACTAGGGTGCGCTATCAGTAAGTTCCGTGTAAGTGAATCACACAGTTACCATTTCCAAAATCGATAGCATCACAAGTGTGTACAAGTTATATCCCTAAAATAAGTTATATCCCTAAATTTTTTACATCGTTGTATACAGTATTATAATAATGTCTAATTAAATTTGCGGGATAATGTTTCTTAATCTCCTCTTGCATTATTCTTCTGTCATTGGTAGTTCGATCTTTTTTGAAAGTATGGATTCTTTGATTACGTTTCAGATGATTTACAATAATATTTCGTAATATATTTTTACTCAAATTTGAGTTCCAATCGATAACGTGGTTGATGCTGGTCTCGAAAGTTTTTCTCTTGTCGTATAAAATGGTATATAAACAATTGTTTTTATCGTAAAGGATACTAATATCCAGGAAATCAACTTGATTTTTAATTTTCCATGTGTGTTTCTATGAGATCCAAGTTATCTGGGTAGAAACTAAAGTCAAAGTCAGGCATTTGTTCGTATTGGCCTACAAGAATGTCATCCACAAGACGAAAATACGGCATTTCATTTAATATGTGAGTGCCTTCCTCGTATTTATTCAGGTATATGTCTGCAAGGAGTGATGAACATCCTCCACCCATTGGAATGCCTTTGACTTGCTGATAATAGTTAGTACCGTTAAATAGTATATTTTCGAACAGAACAATCCTGATCAGGGCTTTATATTTACTTAATATAATATATTCATGTAATTCATAAATCTCATAAATATCCAATAAAATAATAAGAAGATCATCAAGATCAATATTATCAAAAAGATCTTTAAAATCGTAACTTCGGAATTTCAAACAATCAGGGAAGAATTTGAGTTTGTTGAGTACTTCATAACTATTGTTTACGATAATGGTGCATTTATGCTTGATTTTTGTCATGACATGTTTCAGCAGAGCTAATAGCTTAGAATTAGCTATAGTCAGATAAGTCTTGATACCGACCGTTACGGGACGGAGTTTTGCAGGGGTTTTATGAAGCTTCAGAATCAGGATGAGGTAAGGAAATTTAACTTTTAAATCATGATCAATACGTTTATATAAGGCCATTATTTTATTTTCAAAAGTACGGCCTGTAAGGTGTAATTTTGTATACATAAGTTCTTCTTGATAATGATTACTTAGAACTTCCACATAATATCTGATACAAGTAAGTGTATAATTAGAAACGACTTTGTCGGTATAAGTTATTACATAATCGTTGCAATATTTATTCAAAATGTCTTCCTTGATCATGCTTTGATTTTTGTCAGTACGTTGATTTTTATCAATACGTAAGCCAAGATAGTGAAAATTGAATAACCCCGCAATATTAAATTTCCATTCTTCAAATTCGTCCAATGGTACACTGTATTTCACGGCCATCCTATATATAAAGTCATTAAGATCCTTCTTGAAATTATTCACTACATTTGCAAATTCTTGAATACGGAATTTTGTTCCAAGTTGCAAAATAGACTTTAGGTTGGTATCTTGGATGAAATTTAAGTCCCTTGTTATGATGTGTCCATGATGACGATCGGTAACTTCGGCTTTGTACCTCGGATTTTTCTTCGATACTTGAGTTTTGTACTCACTTCCATGGTCAGTGTCTTGTGCTCGACACCATTTCGGAAGTCAAGTTTCGGCAAAGTATTTGGTACCGGGAGTGTTACCTGGGTGTAATAGCAAGCTATAACCGGGAACGAGGGGTCACAATCCCCTTCGGCCAATTATGCTTTCCCGTTGGCTTGATTCCCATTTTTCCCTTAATACTTTTATTTGCTATATATATAATGAAAAAGAGAGAGTAAAAAAGGAACAAAGAAGGAAGGCTTATCGAGATGCTTACTTAAAGGCGGTAAGGGGTTGTGACCTTACACCCCAGTTGTCAACATGCATGTCATAAATGCCGCTGTATTACACTCTTGGACGCCAGCACTGTCTGAAGCCAACCTCCGAAGTGATAATATCAATTATCACAAAACTTGGATAAAGTAAAGTCCAAAGAAAATATACTGTCCAACACGTTAACCTGTATAAGTGTTATAGACGGTATGGTACTTCCTAAATACTACCTCTTGGTATCGTGCTGTGGTCCTGCTGATATTACATACTCATTGTTCACGATCTATCAACTTTTTAGATGATACAATATGTGTTGCAATTCCAAACTATATTAATTATTTTTACCATAGTAATTATTGATATAATGTTTCATAAATGGTATGGGATATTGTTGTTTGTATGCTTGTTGAAGAAATGCTGCATCATGTTTGATTCTGATGACGTCATTGTTGATAATTCGTTGTATTCTTGACATTTTATTTATGCATCGACTTTAATGGAGTTCCTGTCAAGTTTACTATATATGACAAAAAGAAAAAGTTATGGTATACCCATCTCGGGCATGATCCACTGGAATTCCAATCTACACTTAAATATATTTAGAAATGTATTCTTAGGAAGATTGTCAAAAATACAAAGAATTATCAGCAATGACGTCATCAGAATCAAATATGATGAAGCCTTTCCTCAACAAGCATACAAACAACAATATCTCATACCATTTATGAAACATTATATCAATAATTACTATGGTAAACATAATAAATATTGTTTGGAATTGAAGCACATATTGTATCATCTAAAAAGTTGATAGATCGTGAACAACGAATATGTAATATCATCAGGACCGCAGCACGATACCAAGAGGTAGTATTTAGGAAGTACCATACCGTCTAAAGCACTTATACAGGTTAACGTGTTGGATAGTATATATTCTTTGGACTTTATCCAGATTTTGTGATAATTGATATTATCACTTCGGAGGTTGGCTTCAGACAGTGCTGGCGTCCAAGAGTGTAATACAGCGGCATTTATGACATGCATGTTGACAACTGGGGTGAAAGGTCACAACCCCTTACCGCCTTTAAGTAAGCATCTCGATAAGCCTTCCTTCTTTGTTCCTTTTTTACTCTCTCTTTTTCATTTTAATTTTATATCGTGCATAGTATTTATAACTGCTTTGCGCATACATACTATTTCACTACAAGATCTCTTATTATTATCCTTTTATATTATTAAATATTGTATATATATATATATATATATATATATATATATATATGCTATTTCTACGGACAAATGACGATTCATATTTTTAACAATTTGCATTCAATTTATCTTATAAGAGGAGTGGGTATAAGGTGGGGTTTCAAAAATGATGTAACCCGACATTTAAGAAGATATAAATTACTGACAGTTAATTTTTTTGTCAAATTATTAATTGTTGACACTATACTGGTTCTCCTAATTTTAAGGACAGTATATATTTCAGAAAATTATATAGAAAAAGTTTACGTGAGAGTATTATATGTTAATTAAATGCAAAAAAAATGACATTAAGAAATGAAATATATTTACATATTTTATTTGACAAGGAATGAAATAAAACCCAAAATTCAGATTTCCTTCATGTGCATAAATATAAGGACACTTAATTATTTTAGTAATTTCAGTTATTTCATCATCATGGTACTACAGCTCTTGTAGGGCCTTGACCTCCTTTAAGATTTTTGACCATTCCTTTCTATTGGCCGCTTTCCTCTTATAATTGCTAACACCAAGCAATTTCAAATCCTCCTCTACCTGCTCCTTCCATCTGACCCTAGGTCTTCTTCGAGATCTTGACTCTCCTGGGTTTCCTTCTAAAAACCTTCTAGTGACTCTCCTCTCCTCCATGCTCATCATATGTCTGAGCCTTTGAATTCTTTTTTTTTCTTATATTTGTAATAATATCTATCTCTTTATATCTTTCATAAACCTCTTTATTTGTTCTACTCCTCCAATGTCCATTTTCACATATTGCTCCGAAAATTCGCCGCAGAATTTTGCTCTCCCATATTCATAAAAGATCGGTATCTCTTTTAATTAAAGTCCAAGTCTCCGATCCATATAGAACAATTGGTCTTATTATCACTTTATAAATGAGTATTTTGAGTTTAATATTTACGTAGCTAATTCCAGTCATTTAAACATTAATAATTAATTGAACCACCATTCTTAACCATGAATTGTACCGTTTTATGTAGCATAATTTCTACTAAATTTTGAAAATACTTAGGGGTAATTTTAGCCCATGCAGCATAAACACGTTCTTTAAATTCTGTAATAGGAAGAAAATTGTCTCCTATTTGCATATATTTGTTTCTAATGAGAACCTCCTACACATTCCAGATAATGTTCAAGTCTGGGGAATTGCATGTCCAGGTTAATTTCCAACTTCGTAGATTTGGAAGTATGACTCGATGCATCATCTTGTTAAAACATTCCTCCTAAAGGCCATCGATACGCCGATAGTTGTAGATCTATTCCCTTCATATATAACTACGGGTCCAATGTAATAGGTACTGATGTTGAATCAGGCTTACCCACTTGCAAAAATAGCACACGAGAACATCAAAGAACCGCCTTTGAAACAGCGGTTCAATCTCATGTCCTTCTCTCGCCGTAAATCATGCCCCGTAGCTATGTACACCATCGGGTCCATCGAGATTGAAAAGTTTTTTATCATAAAATATAATGGTTTCACAGTTGACATTGTCTTGCATTCATTTAAATGTAACCTCTCTATGCATGATTTTATAGTTTCTCAGAGCTGACTTCTTATTCATTTCGACTATGCTGTGATATCACGTTTATTCAGAATACGCTGTGAGTGGTAACCATTATGTTTAAATGACTCGCAATTTTTCCTACTGGCATTTTTGGCAGTGCATGCACAGATGTCATAGTGTGCATGGCAGTTCACCATACACACTGTATGTCTCTGATTTTGTTCAAACAGCTTCCTTTTGACACCTATTCTTTTGTCTACGAAACCACGTATTCTTCATTTTAATCACGTAATTATTTGCGTCATTTGACCTTTCTATAATTTTAGCCATATTTCGAATAGGCATGCCTCTGCGTAAATTCATCACATTTCGTACATTCGTCTGCCAACGAAGAACTACTGATTGTGAAATATACGCAATAGTCCACAGCTATCGAAATTTGCTTACAAAGCTGAAGTTAAGCATTTGAGTAATAAGTTAATTACGAATAACTAAACTGCCCTTGTAATTATGATTCAAATAAACGATGCAAAATTTTAGTGATTTTTAAATTGTTCTATGATTTCTTGAACAATACTGTAAAAGACTATGGTAACAAGTTATCCATAGATAAATTGTTGTATATAAATAGCATAATGTTCTTGCGTAAATGTTTTCAATATAATTTTCAGAAAACACAAAGGTCCTTATATTTATGAGAAGCAGTGTACAAGGAGAAATGATCAGATAAAATGACGTTCGCATCAGTCAGTTTCCTGAAGTATCTATTCCTGTATTTTGAAGCCAGCTGTGTAATTTTCTAAGAACAAACGTACGCTTATTGTTGAACTTATTTTACACATAAATCCTATAAATGATGAGTTTCAACTGTTTTTTTCCTCGTTTGTTTCTATTTTTGCGAGTTAGCACCACTTAAAAGTACACTAACTCTCTAAATGAATATATGTACTTGAAAACTTCAAACAGCACCACTTAAAAGTACACCAACTCTCTAAATGAATATATGTACTTGAAAACTTCAAATAGGATGTAATTTCAAATAAGTCTCTATTGCTTTCATTCTTTTTCACTAGCGATCTCAATTTAAAAACTATTAATAATAACTTTTGAATAAGTCAATTTGAGTCGTCTGTAAAGCCATGGGCTGGACGCATCACCTTTTTTTTAAATATTTATTTAAAAAGGTGCATGAAAAAGACGAGTGGAGCATATAAATAATCAATGAATTTTTTTTTCTCGTCATTTCCTTCTTCAAAAGTAGCTTTAAAACTTACTGAACCCATTTCGCCATATTAATGATTTTACTTCCAATCATGTATCAAAATTAATTAAATGATTAATTAATTAATTAAGATGTAATTTCAAGTAAGTATATATGGCTTGCATTCTTTTTCGCTGGAAAACTCATTTTAAAAAGTATTAATAATAACTTTTAAATAAATTAATTTGAGTCAGTAAATCCATGGCCTACATATATCACTTTTTTAAATATTTATTTAAAAGGGTGCATGAGAAAGACGAGTGAAGCATATAAATAATCCATGAATTTTATCTCGTCATTTCCTTCGTCAAAAGTATCTTTAAAACTTACTGAACCCATTTCGCCATATTATTGATTTTACTTTCAGTCCTGTATCAAAAATAAATAATTAATTAAACTGTAATTTCAAGTAAGTGTATGTGGCTTGCAGTCCTTTTCACTAGAAAACTCAATTCAATAAGTATCAATAATAAATTTTAAATAACTTAATTTGAGTCTGTAAATCCATGACCTACACTCACATCACTTTTTTAAATATTTATTTAAAAAGGTACACGAGAAAGACGAGTAGAACGTATAAATATTTCATAATTTTTTTTCTCGTCGCTTCCTATTTCAAAAGCAGCTTTAAAACTTACCCATTTCGCCGTATTATTGATTTTACTTTTTATCCCGTATCAAAAATACCTGACGCATCTCACTTTGCAACATAAATCCAAGACAGATTCGTGAAAAATGCTTGAGTAAAATCAAGAATTTTCACTTCCATACCGCGACGCTAACCGTTTTCACACGTCCAGGACGGTTTAAATCAAAACATCACGCATTTGACAATTCGCGGTTCGGACAGGACGTTCTCCTGCGACAGTGACATCCCTTCGGAATAAATATTTGCCCTTATTTTCATTGGTCGTCTGGCAAACTTACAGTGCAGTCAAAGTGACTGTCTCGACTGTCTCAATTTGCATAATCAGAGGGTGTTTCCTTTGACTTCGTATTCCATGACCACGCCGTTTGAGCATCTGAGTGATTCTCCGATTGCCCATGGGAAAACTCCATGGGGAGAGATGACTTCTGCTGGCAAAGTGAATATAAAAGAACGTTTTCTGAATTATGAAAAAATCTACAGAATATTGTAAACGTGCATATCTGAAATTTGCTGGAATGATAGCCTATGTTGAAAATCTCTAAGAATGCATATAAATATATGTATCCTATACATGTAGTGTAATTAGACTTCATTTATAGTGAATTCATAAATAAGAAAACTTCGGTTATGGTGAACGAAATTATAACTTTCTTCAAAACAATGCTTTGAATTGAGTTTCTTAGCAAATTGAAACAGCTTATTTATGCAAATTTCTCAGTAATGGGTAATCAAAGGACAAAGAAACCGATGAGCAAAGAATTCGTAGGATGTGGTACCTGCGGTAGAAAGACATAAGCTTTCCTTTTTACAGAAATATACTTTGAAGTTTGAAAGTGCTACTTCTGCAATATCTTTTGTAAATATAAGCAATCGAAAATAACGGATTAAGATCAAAAGCTACATCTTTAAAATCATGTTACCTTATGTTGATACTGTCGCATTAAATAGGTCACATATTGAGGATTCAGGACGTACAATACATCTCGTATGTTGTTCAAATATGCACTAGAAACCGGTTATTCTCCTGGTTTTCTTATCTCTAGTGCAGCGTGTGGCTCTGTGTCTCCAGTGTATGGACAGTAGGTAGCAATCATAAAGCATGAGCATCACCGTAAATAAACAACCTGCGTAGTAGAATGCGCAGAAACGTATAGGCAAAAGAGCATTATTTTTACCAAAGCGTGTAAAGGTAAACTGACGATGATGGCAAATAAAAATTAAAACTAAGCCCATTAAACGTCGAAATTTATCTTTATCATGAAAATAAGTTATTTATAATACTTAAATAACAACATATATTTAAAGATTTCATTTGCTAAAGTGCACGTTAAGTGATTTTATGTCAATGCACAGTACTTCTCATTTTTACCGTAGTCACTAACTGCCGTTCTAAAATTGTGTACATTTACTAGCAAATTCTGCAATGTATATGCGAACGAGAAGAGAAAGATACATAACGAATTTTCTTAAGAAAATTGTGCATATATTTCATTGAAAATGAATATTTTATTTTCCAGTAAATTAAAAATATACATCAAAGAAGATAAATTTAGATATATCCTACTAAAATTAGAGGTTAAACGATTGTACACTTTTAACGTAGCCGTTTTTAATGCAGAAATAATGAAAATTTCCATACTGCTAAGCATACGAGTATTTTGGTTTGTAAACGTAAGTGTAAAATTCCCCGTGTGACGTCACGTGCCCATACTCTCCGATGCAGCGTGTGTCCTCAATGCGTGCTCTCCTTTATTATGTTGATAGGAACCCATTGCAAATAACAACATGCATGAACAGTTTCGTTTTTTCAATATATACCCATCCGCATGGAATAAGCGATACCTGCAATGCCAGTCTTTGTGCTTAATACTTTGCGCTATCCTAATTTTGAAAAAAAAACATCCTATAGACGGGTTCTGTGAGAATGAATTTAACCGTTACAGCCTCCTGTAGCTTGAGTTAAATATTTATGAAATTTGATGCCAGCTATGTAGAAGCACAGAATTTACCGGTGTCCATGGAGGTTTGCAAAATTGTGCCACGCAAATTTTCTTGAGGCCATTGCAGCACACTGAAAAAAATATGGGTAAAACCACACAAAAACTGGGTTTACTTCCGTTATTCACTTTTAAACAGGCAAATTTTCTGTTACACACTTAAAAATGTAACTATATCTATAGTAATATGTTTTTTTCATTTATATGAGACTTGTTCGGAATAATGGGTATATTTTATTTTACGCTTCAAAGACCGATATAAACAGGTAAAGAGGTGGCATGAAATGTTCATTTTACGCACTTGTTTACCTGCTTAAATAAATCCTTCTTAAAGGAACCTTTTAACCAGGTAAGCAAGTGGGTAACAAATAAACAGATAAGTAAAATTATAATAAAATATACCCATTATCCCGGATAATTCTCATATAAAAGAATAAAATAGCTGCAGCAGGTGCAATGTTTCTGTAGGCGATTTCCATGGACGCCAATGCCTGCAAAGGGGGATCGAACTGTTTGCGATAGGGTATGTCAAATACCTGTGTTTTGGGGAGGTTCTTCGTTTGGGGTGGACGCTGTCCCACCCGTAAGCAAAAGGTTGAATGCATTTTTTACGAAACGAAATTTTCAAAGGTTTTACATTTTTAAAATGCTCCATGCGTTTTAATTTTTATCTGATATTCGTGAAATTTAGTAAGAAGAAACCTTTCATACTCTTTAATGAAACTGGGTATACATTTTATAATTGGGACTGTATTAAGGTAATTAAAATGAATAAGAACCTAATCAAATGATGAAAATTAAGTTTTAATGCAGAAAAATATTTTTTAAAAATTAACTTTCTAAGGGATTAATACTCAAATTTGTTTATAATGTATTTTGGGGTGATCTTAATGCAAAATGAATCAAAAATGTGAACAAATGGCACGCAAGGAGAATTTTCAAATTTTCGCTAGAAAAAATTAAATAAAAAAAAATAAAAAATTATAACAAAATTGAAAAAAAAATTAATGATATTGTATATAGTAATGTTAAGAGAAATATTTATACAAATGTTCACGTTTCTAAGTCAATAAATAAAAAAAAGAATTTCAACGTCCACCGTCCCCTTAAGTGTATAACAGGAAATCTACCTATTTAAAAGAATATTTCAAGTGACAATAAATCCATTTTTTGTGTGTTTACATTTAAGTACGAGTATCGGTTATCCCATGCTGACGAGCAGATAAAACTCGCGAAACCAGTAAATGAATGCTGTTATCTGATATGCGAGTGCTGCCTTATTATATTGATATTAAGTGTGATTGTAAATGCATCACAAAATAAATGTTTAGGAGGATCTTTCTGAAAATTGAAGTATGATCATTTTTTTTTTCTTTTCTAAAAGTGGCACCCTTTAGTGACAATGTAACTCAAAAACAAGTCAGCTTTTGTGCAAAAGTAAAACAACTAAAATGTCACAATTCAAAATCGAGATGTTCTTTTTCATATGAACACAGTCTCAAAAGTGTCACTGCTCAAAATAGAGTATGTCTTATGCGCATGAACGACATACCAAAAGCATCCCAACTCAAAATGTTGGAATGTCTTTAGTATTTTTTGAAAGATTGTAATTTAGAATGAACCAAGCTAGCAATTCACTGATTATCTAACAATTTCTGCAAAAAGGACAATGCGGATATAAATTAATTTACTAAATCATTTTTTTCAGTTTTGTCATTTTACTTTTAAAGGGAAATTAAAATATATATTAATGCCTATTGGCGACAGCAACATAAATTGGTCTCTGTAAGTAAGCTCATAATAATTGGACTAGACTATAAAAGTGGCTTTTTCAGTTTTAAGAAAAAATATAAAAGTTGATTGTAAGTCACAATTCAACTTTCTCATGCATGCATATTCCGTAGTATTTAGTACCACTTGTATCACATAATCATTATCAAAGTAAAAAAATATCTGATGTGGGCAGCACATGACTTTCCTTATACGTATAATGCAATGCATTTACTTATTTAACGATAAAAAAATGATGAAAAAATCCACTTTGAATTGTACATTTGGCGCTTTTCCGGATGAAAACATGTTAAACTATTTAGTACTTATATTTTAAGCAACTCTAAATTAACAATTATCAATATTGATAACATCCTCAATACGCAATATAGTCCATATATTTAAATATTTTCATAATATATTCATCAATTAGGCGTCATTTTCATTAACTTGGCATCATTTTTGCAATTTTGACGATATTTTCTTTAATTTGGGAATAAATATTGTCAAGTTGGCGATATTTAGAAGAGCATTTCTATATAATAAAAGGTGTGCCCTCATATGACGGAATTAAAAATTTGTAAAATATTGCATCCCATTTGGCGTCATTTTTATCAATTTGGCGACATTTTTTTCAATATAATAACATTTCTATCAATTTGGCAACATTTAAAAAGTTGCCAAATTGGCGATATGCTGCCAAAATTCGTCGCCAGATTTCCGCCAAGCGTTGTAGACGAAGAAATAAGTTATGTTCTTTCCAAAATAATGAATTTTCATCAATTAATTATCATTTTCATTGATTTAGCATCAATCTTATCAATTTTGCGACATTTTTATCAATTTGCGGAAATTTAAAAACTCGCCAAGTTGGCGATATTCCGACAAATTCGTCGCCAAAATTTGGTCAACCATTATGGTCGGAGAAATAGGTTAGTCTTAAAATAGATAAATGACTAATGGCGTCCAAATATAAAACTAATACCCAAAGTATTTTATTTTATAGTAAATTCTTGTATTATTTCCAATAAATTGAATTTTCATCAATTAGTCTTTATTTTCATTGATTTAGCGTCCGTTTTATCAATTTGGTGACATTTTTATCAATTTGGCGATATTTTCGTCAATTTGGCAACATTTAAAAAACTCACTAAGTTGGCGATATTCCGCTAAATTCGTCGCCAAAGTTGCGCCAAGCAGTGTGGATGCAGAAATAGGTTATTCTTATAGTAGATAAACGACTAATGGCTTCAGGTTAGAACGCTATTACCCAAAGTATCTTCTCTCATGAATAAAATGAGCTAAATCTACGAAAATGATGATAATAAATTCATCGCATAATATTACATATGAAAAGTGAACAGATTTCACAGTACTTTTCATGAATTTTATGTAATTTTTTTATAAATGTATTTGAAAAATGTGCAATATCTCGAAAACGGTTCATGCTAGCGTTCTAAAGTTTATGTCAATCGTTTTCTAATGAAAAAATACATAATGATTATTTACGTAACTTCATTGAATGTTTTAATTTTTTGATGATTTTTTCAAAATTTCATTTCAAAATGTAGGTGGATTATGAACATTCGATTGCATGTACAAACAATAGGCTTCCAGTATTCACTGATTGATTGAGATTTTTGGGCCAAATTTTGTTCGAATAGCTTCATTCGTTCGTGAGATGTCGTCTCAACAGAGTTACTGACACATACACACACACACACAGAGAGAGAGAGAGAGACATCATCTCGAAAACGCTTGATTCGTGCTCGAAAATGCTTAAAACTTGCTTTCCCGTCGAATACTCGAATTTGAATTTTCGACCCCGTCACAATACTTTCCTTATACATACTACATACTAAGTTTATAAGGAAAGTAAAAAGGAAGATGTATCATTTTCAGATTTTGCATTAAAATTATTCTTTTAAATAATTTAGTATAAAGTTTTTAAAAATGTCGTTTTCAAGTTGGCAACAGCGTGCGACGCCGAGAAATTGGATGTATTTGACTTTTATCTGTGTTACTAGATACTATTTTTATAACCCTAACATCCATACCGTAAGTCAAAATGTCAATTTCTCCCATTTGCTACCTACTACCACCATTATTCTGATAATTACCCTTGTTTTGCATAGGAAATAAAATTTTAAAAATTTTAAAATTCGAATAATTCGATTTCTAATCGTGGAAATTACAAAATATTAAATTTAATTTTATTTCTTCACATAAATACGTAAAATTCGATGAAAGTAGGTCCCTTTAGTCTTAACTTCTCGTATCTACTTTTACACGCATACACACACAAATGCGAGTCTTTTCAAACCTGTTCAACTTGAGTTCAGGAGCTCTTAAAATGTATTAATACGTCATATTTTCAAATTTTTTTCAAGAACACTATACATTCTCTGTACAATAGTATTTAAAAGTAAAAATGCGACAAAATATTAAAAATATCTCAGAGGAAATCAAGATGCATCTTTTCCAGCTCGCTTGCATCAGTCGTTTTCACACGTTTTAACTCAGATTTATATAAAAACTCCCGTGTTTGTCATTCAACCCCGACAATACGTCCTATACCTATGCGACTGTGACATCTTTCAGAATAAATTTTCACCTTCGTCTCACAACTCAAAGTGCACACAAAGTGACTGTCTCTACTGCCGTCATTTGCATAATCAGGATGATTTTTTATTTCATCTTTCTCTTTTCCTCTAGCTATGTATTCAAAGAACTTCTTCATTTGAGCAACTGAAGGATATTTCCACTACTTATTTTCAATGGAAAGTTCCACAGGGTGACTCAGCTGACAAGAGGAATATAAAAGAACGTTTTTCGAATTATAAAGAACTCTCCAGAAAATTGAAAAGGTATTTCCGACTTTTACAGGATATACAGCCAGTAAGAAAACTCGGTAATAAAATATTTAGATCAATACCTTATACAAATCGCGCAGATGAAACTTTAAAATCATATTATATACCAATAAATCGAATGAGTAGATTTTTTTTTTACATCTAGGTAGCACTAAAATACCCACAAAAATCTAATATGGGCTGCACATGACTTTCATAACTTGTTTCACAGTGAAAAAAATTATGTATAAGATCCACGACACAATGTTTTTAGCTTTGGATTGCGCATTTTTTACTTCTTAGGATGTCAACATGAAACATATTTCGAAGTACACAACTAACTTATTAAATCCTATCAACTTACTAAAGCCTATTAACTTACTAAAGCATATTAACTTATTATCACCTATTAACTTATAAAGAGGAATCTTTAACATCTCTCTCTAGATTGACTTTCCTTGAATTTTTCTCTTATCACAAAGTGCTGGAAAACAGAATGTAGATAATGCATTCTTCTCACTACTGGTATATGGAATGCCAGCCGGGGCCAGCCGTTAACTATTATGGTGATAGAAGGTGTCAAATGACTTGTTCCAAATTAGATGTAGCTATCGGAGGTGAAAAGAAGATATTTCCTACTTGCACGAAATGTAACAGCACCGAAACTACATCACTTCATATGCTTTCTCGTGTTGGGTTATGGTGTTATTACATGGAGCAATTCCTTCAGGCAATTGTTCAGCAACACCATATATTTCAATGGGAAGAAATCTTGCCGCCCAATTGCCCCAACTCGTTCGTACTCGGCAATAAAAATTGCTCAATTTCTGAGTTGCGAACCAATCAGAGGACGATAACATTGAACGTCACTACACTCCGCCTTTCCTCTCCTCATTTGCATTCAAGATGGCGATGGCGACTGTAATGCAAACACGTCGAAGCAGCTCAATTACGTTAGAATCTGGAGATGTAAAAAATGATAGAACTTCAACCAAATTACAGACACCTGTGGGATATAAAATATCCAAATTATACAAAAAAACACACTAAAGAATGCTTCCTGAAATCGGCGGCACTAAACAGGAAGGGGCTTACAGTATCATTGCCGGGCGGAAGTGCTAAAGTCTGGAGATGTAAAAATAATAATAGAACTTTTACCAAATTACAGACACCTATGGCATATAAAAGATCCAAATTATACGAAAAAAAAACAACTAAATAATGCTTCTTGGAATGATCTCTGCGGTATTACAGAGGAGGGGCGTTTGAGAAAGGCGGGGCCTAAAGTATCATTGCCGGGAGGAATTTCTAAAGTCTGGAGATGGAAAAATAATAATAGAACTTTTAACAAATTACATACACTTTTAGGATATAAAAGATTCAAATTATACGAAAAACACACCAAAAACTGCTTTTTGAAATGAAATCGGCGACATTAGAGAGAAGGAACCTGTTAAAAAGGAGGAGCCTAAAGTATGATTGACAGGCGGAATTGCCGAAGTTAGGCAATAAAAATTGCCCTGTTGTTTATTCATCCACAGTTTGTAGCTTGCCAACTCGAGAGGCATGACCTTCTTGACCTGGTTTAGGTATTGGATAAACTGGGCGATTAGCAACAACAACAATGGAGCTTGGTAGAGTAATTTGGTTATCATATTTAGATTCAAAAATGCAAGTTATATTAGAATTGACATGAATTTTAGTAAAAAGCGAAAAAAAATATGTTTTGCGATTTGTAATATTAAGGTATACGATTATTACAATCGATAATTAACAGTGGCTTATTGATCTTCGAAGATCTTGAATTCTGAAATAAAAGAAACAAAAATACAGACATACATATATATATATATATATATATATATATATACTTATATGAAGTTTGAAAGTCCAATGAAAGAAAAGTGAGAAGCTGTAACTCGAAAAACCTAACTTTTTAACAAGCTTAAAAAGTAAAAGTACAAATCAGCAAATCTTCAAGCAAATGAAAAAAATACAAATTTCGAATCATCAAGTCAAAGAAAATTATCAAAAATCAATGGTATGGAATCTATAAAAGAAACACAGACGAAATCCAAGCACAAACGCTATACAGGTGGGGACAAAGTCTAGGCCTAAATCAGGATTTGTTCTCTTCCTCAAAACTCTTTTTCAAGTCCAAGTGTCTTGTAGAAGCAAACACAAAAATGTATGTTTCTGGAGAAACAGATAGATTATATCTATAAACTATTTCTACTTGAACAACATACATAAAGAAAAAAATAAAAGGAAAAAAGGATACCTGGTAAAATCCACGTGTATAGCGTAATATATAGCGTGTACAGCGTATAACGCGTGCATAGCGGTTCACGTGTATAGCGTATAACGTGTATAGCGTAATAAATAAAAGGTCCACACGTGTATAGCGTTTCCCGGCCGTTCTTTTGGTTGCTCAAGTCCTTGGATGAGTCGGACGGCCTGGGTCTTCAACACGTGTATAGCGTTTGTGCTTGGATTTCGTCTGTTTTTCTTTTATCGATTCCATACCATTGTTTTTTGATACTTTTCTTTGATTTGATGATCCGAAATTTGTATTTTTATCCATTTGCTTGAAGATTTGCTGTTTTATACTTTTATTTTGTAAGCTTGTTAGAATGTTAGGTTTTTCGAGTTACAGCTTCTCACTTTCCTTTCATTGGACCTTCTTTTTATTATTGAAATCATTTTATTTATTAGCTACATTTTCGCAATAAATGAAATGTATTTTGCATTGTCATTCCTATTTACTCTTTTTTTACAATTGCATATTTGCAATGTATCTTTAATTTGTTAAGTTTGCTACGGTATTTATGAAA
This sequence comes from Amaurobius ferox, assembly GCA_951213105.1. Classification (NCBI taxonomy): domain Eukaryota; kingdom Metazoa; phylum Arthropoda; class Arachnida; order Araneae; family Amaurobiidae; genus Amaurobius; species Amaurobius ferox. The sequence continues at coordinate 19,436,584 of OX578140.1, forward strand.
ATGTATATATATATGGAGAGAGAGAGAGAAAGTTAGGTTTAGAAAGTTAGGTTTATCGTGTTGCAGCTTCTTACTTTTCGTTCATTGGATTTTCAAACTACTATTTATATATATATATATATATATATATTTATATATATATATATGTATGTATGTATACATATATATGTATGTATATATGTATATATATATGTATGTATTATATATTCTTCTATATGGAAAAGACTCACATTTATAAACTTTTCATTCGAATATCAATTTTAACTTTTACATAAAAAAAATATATATATAAGACATCGTAAATATCCGTGAGGTAAATCAATACCTCACTGTTTCAGTCCACTGCATCGAACGTTTTCACTCGTCAAGACAAAGATCAAAAACTCACGTGTTCAGCATTCACAGTTCTGACAACTCGTTCCTGCCTATGCCAGTGTGACATCTTTCGGAATAAATATTTGCCCCTATTTTCACTGTCGTATGACAATTCTCGGTGCAGTCAAAGCGACTATCTCTACTGCCCCAATTTGCATAATCAGGGTGAGTTTCTTTCCATTCTTTTTCCCACCACTTCGTATTCGATGTTCACCTCATTTTAGCATCTGACGGAATCCCTGGGTGCATATTTTTCATGGAAAATTCCAAAGGGAGACTACTGCTGATAAAGTGAATATAAAAGAACGCTTTTCGAACTATGAGTGGCTCTGGAGACTATGAAAAGGGTCTTATGACAGAAAAGTATGCCTGAGTTGAAAACTATAAAAACAAAATGCGTAAAGGGTTGTATCTTACACCAGGAACGAACGAAACGCGTATATGGATGGCAGTAAATATTCCTCAGAAAATCATATCATTAGCTCCTACATACGGCGACACTTGCTAATGCTTGTCATATCCTTCTTGAGTTCAAATGTACGTTATTACTGACGGCGGTCGTTTTTACACTCATGGACTTCGCAAATTTATTGTTGTTCCGGACTTTTTTAAGAAACATGTACACTAAATGGAACTTTATTTCCCGAAATAACACATGAAATGAATATTTATTTTTAATTAAATAAAATGCGCTGTTTTTAGCAACGTTTGTTCTCAAAAACTATTTTACCAAATTTCGTAGAAGGTGCTAATTAGCATTTTTGTACTAAAATAGTGCATTAATAGTGCTAAATATACTTTCATGCAAAACTGAAAAAGTAGACTGGACTTTTTAAAATATTCCACAAATATTCCGAAAGAGATATGAAACAATAAAAATGTTTAAATATGTAAATTAAATGCTTGCTTTATACCTAATTTTTTATTGCAAAGTAACTAACTAGTCTGGTTATGCTAGGATATTGGAAATGTTTCGATTTTATAGGTTTTTGGCGACTTGGCTTCATTTTACACTGAACCAAGTCGTTAAATGGAAGAAGTAAATTATTTTAAAACTGTAAATTGGGTGTCATTTCAAATAAGTATCAATTTTGTGCGATAAAACTGAAATTGATACATTATGGAAGAAATAATATAAAATGAAACCGAGTCTCATAGAGAAAATTATGTGTTGGCCACGTTATATTTTTTATACCATTATACCATAAGCAAATATTTTACGCCCATTTATAAGGAGGTATAAACTTTCAAATTCTTTTCGCCCTGAAGCACATTAATCTGAAACTTTGATGGATTGTGATTTAGAATTAAAGATTATTCAAGGCTTTCGTTCGAAGATTTATTAAAATGATCTAAAATATATCTGGTAATAAATGAAATCTTCGATTCTTAATCCTTAACGAACCCTGCAAAATGAGCAGTAAGATTTATGGGTCTTATCAGTCATAAATATTTCTCATTTTTCATCAAAGTGTATTGTTTGCTTTCTTTGTGAAAGTGCTCGAATTAAAAAAGATTTGGGTGTCGTAAATCAGGCTGCTTATTCATATTATAAAGAGCCCTTAAATCAATAGATATTCTTTAAAGAGCATTAGCGTTTTAATATATTCAGCTTGATGCACAAGCGAAAGTGATTTTAAGTTATCGAAATATATTACTAGATGATATATACTTAAACCATGGTAGACATAAGAAATATTTACTAGTGCGATTTTTGTGTTATACTTAATAAATATATATATATATATATATATATATATATATATATATATATATATATATATATATATATATATATATATATATATATATATATATATATATATATATATATATATATATATATATATATATAATATATATATATATATATATATATTATATATTATATATATATATATATATATATATATATATATATATATATATATATATAATAATAATAATAATGATAGTTTGAAAGTCCAATGATGGAAAAGTGCTACAACTCGAAAAACCTAACTTTAACAAACCTACGCAATAAATGTATAAGACAACAAATCCTCAATCAAATGGAAAAAATTACAAATTTCGAGTCATCAGGCTGAGGATAATCAACAAATATCAATGGTATGGAATCGATAATAGAAAAACATATAAAATCCAAGCATTAATGCTATACATGTGGACAAGAGCTAGGTCTAAATAATGGAATTGTTCACTTCATATATATATATATGTGTGTGTGTGTGTGTGTGTATGTATATATAAATAATATATATATATATATATATATATATATATACAGTATAAATATATATATATATATATATATATATATATATATATAAGCAAATAACAGAATAAGGTGTGTTAACGGGGTTGTAGCAAGGTCAAGGGAGATTGTGACCCCCCTTTCCTGGTTTAAGCATGCTTTAATTCTCGGAAAACACTCCCAGAAACCACAACACGCCCGAAACAACACCTATAAGTGCGCATGGGAAAAACAGAATCCTAATTTAACATAGAGATATTGATTAAGATTATACCACTTAAACAAAGTGAAAATTCAATGATACCAGAATTCTATCCCCCCCCCCCCCCAGCACACGGAAGACCACCGTACTCACGCAAGTAGTCCTAGAATGTTCCCCAGAATAAAAACATTTAAATATAAAAATAAAAATAACATACAAGATTCTTTAGAAAATTCTATAGCGCAATGCAGCTAATGAAACATTTTTATTGAGTATTTATCAAATACAATCGAAATAGTATAAATGTCAAGAGGAAATATTATATATATATATATATATATATATATATATATATATATAGCACGAAAGAAAGTAGTAAATGGCTCTGGCCCTCCCGCTTATGCACATACACAAATGTGAACTTTAGTAGAAAGAACTCCAATTGCGCAGTCCGAACTTTATTGGGGAAATGGTCCTCTCAAAAATGTTAACAGTTTGCTCATTAAAAATTTATAATTAATGAATGGATGGTTTTGAGAAATAAATGTTTACTTTGGAACAGTGTTTGATACTTAAAGTAGCTGATGGTAGATTATAAACAGTGGATTTGCCGTCAATTTTTTAAATCGCAATATATAAATCAGGGAGGTTCAAAACCCACGAAAAGTATACATTCTTTATAAATTCAAGGAAATTCGACTATTAATCGCATGGATTGCGTTTAAAATTTGTTTAAACGAGAATTTTTGGCCTTTCGATGGTGATGGTAAAAACGCTGTGTTAATATTTTTTGTCGCTGAGAAATCGATTTGTGTTAAAATTGATTTGTGTGATTATTGCCCAAAATTGTTGTAAATCGTGCTAAAACATAAAATAACTAAAGAACTAATTCGAAATTTTTAAAAAGACATAGCGCTGTGGGGCGCCTTTCCGGGTCCTGAAGTTAAGTTCCTGTGTACCATACATATTTTATAGCCATGCGACGCTTAGATTTCTTGCAATAGACCGCACAGGCAGACATACACTCACACACACACACACAGAGAGAGAAACATTTTCCTTTATTATATAAGATGAAATATTATAATTAGCCTTTCTAAAGTCCCAGTTACAGTAATAAAACTATCCAATTAAATATACAGAAATGAAATATTCAATAAAATATCAAAAATCCGTAATGAAAATAGGAAGGAGTTATTTGAAGTCATCATAAGCAAGCAAAGCAGGAAAACGTTATTATTCCCAGCTCTGTTCAAAGACGAATAATTCCTGGCTTCTCTAATGATCAGATGATAAAATGCACCCAATTATAGCAACATTAACTATCAAATAAGGAGGTTTTAACTGCAACAGGCTTTTCAAATTGAGTAAGTGGAATTTAAATAATGTTTCTGCAGTACGGATTTTAAGTCTCATTCAGATGATAAGGAATATGGATAAGAGTATATAGTTCTTTTATTCTGAAAGTCTCATAACTTGAAATAGTATATTAATGTCATATACTCTGGAAAAGTGCAGTTTCAAGATACAAAACAATTTCGAAGGTCTGAATAATTTTATGTTTATTAAAAACAGCAATAAATGTAAATGGAATCGGATACTTATTTTAACTTTGTAACTATACAGCAAAGACCTAAAATGGTCGCCAGGTACACTGAAATAGCAATTATCAACGAGTTACAAAGATAAAAAACTTTACACAAGATACTGTCATAAGAAACTATATGTTCTGTATTAAGGATAAATCAGGAATTTGAGGTAACCTTGTCACTTTTACTGCAGCTGCTCTTAAATAGCTTCTAAAAAAATTTGCAAAACTCGCTAAAACCTTCTTCCGGCTTTAATTCTTGAAGAATCCAAAAGTGGTCAATTTATCAATAGTTTGCCAAATTTTTCTCCATGATCCCCTAACGTGTCATCAAATGTCATCAAACGTTTTGCCAGGGTCAAGTGTTAATACATCTTGTCAAACTTAACGGGAATCCTGTTTCATTGCAATAACAATTGGTTTAAAATGTCTACGAATTACTTTACCTTTTGTGAAAACTACAAGAGCAGGAAAAAGCGATATCAAATAACTGAAACAATGCATCTTTTAGAAAAGGTAGTTGAATGTGGGTATCCCTGTAGTGTAGTTTCTTAACTCTCAATTTGTTCATGAAATCATTCGATTTGTGATACCTATAAGAAATTTAGCATATTGGTAGATTTCTTTGTGGAGAATAAAATAGAATATAATGGGCCATTTTGTATAAGATGTTTTTAAGCCACATCCTTAATAAAATAGCACCGACAAACATTATTCTGTAATTGTTTCGTGAACGGTTATTTGCATCAAAATATTTTTCATTATGAAAAATAAATAAGACTTAATGTTTTGTAAAAAATGCATTGCACTTTCCTTTGTCACTTTAAACGCTTTCTCTTACACAATGATAAGTACTGCCACTTCTGTATTGTCGAAATTATCTTGAATAATTGTATTTTTAGCGCTATAACTTCATCAGCTCAAAAATATAAACCCAGAAATATTTTCTAACAAAAAATGTGGTATTATATTTTACTTTGTATTTTATTATGAACAATATATTTTGGTCATGCAAAAAAAAGGAAGAAATGATTCAATCAGTATCGGCAACAATGTAGTTTGTGGAACACAAATTTCAACATTTAACATCTTCAATAGCACATAAAGATTTGCTGTCACAGAAGATAATGCATTTGTCGGAAATAATTTTATCGCCAAGAAAGCTTGTGCCAAAGCTTGGTCCAAAGGAGTAAGTAAAATGTATCTTCCAATAGTAACTCTCGGGTCCCACAGTAATCTTTGTGTCTGTCCGGGAATATGAACAAAATATTTTCCTTCTGAATATAAACCCAATCATAAAACACATGAATAATATTTTAAAAAAAAAAATTGAGCGACGAAAAGAAATTGAATGTATTTGCATTTGAAATGTATTTACATCTCACTACACGAATGTCAAAAAATTATTAAATTTATAAAGAGCATGGTTTTATAAAGAGCATTTATAAGAGCACGTTTTATAGAAATAATGTTCATGCCTTGTTTCTTATGATAAGAAATGCTTTGATCGAACAATTTATGACAGAATTACAAAAATATCTTTTGGAACTCCATTTTTCCGAGATGATAAATAATAAAACAACTTGTATAAAGTGGGACTATATTAAATGTTTTTAACCATGAAAAACTGTACCAATATGCTAAATTTCGTGCATAGGCTGAATTAGCGACAATCATTATGCAATCGTTGACTATCTACTGGCATGAAATTCTTTCAAAGCTTTCAATTTCTTATCTAATGGCTAGGTACTTAATCGTCTAATCATTCGCCTGTTTTTAGCAGCCGGATCGTGGACCGTATAGATGTCGCATGGTGTTGCCCCGGCACACAAGACAGAGCGAAACGCTCTACACATTTAGGAAACACCACACCATCCATACCCGCAGGTGAGACTCGAACCCACAACCCGGCAGCCAACAGAGCACGAGAAAACGCTTGCCTCAGACCTCTCAGCCACCACGTCGGCTCGAAAGGCTTAATAATATTGATTAATGTATATAATGTATTGATTAATGTAATAATATCTACAATGGCATACAAATCAATCCTGTGGGTTAGGGTAAAAATGTTGGAGGTCTGAAACTGACCCTAGTATAACTAGCACGGACGCAGTGGACGCTGATATATTAAGCACCAATTTCAAATCGGTAAGATAACGACCATGCTAAACTGGAGGATAAAAATGGTATGAGGAAGCTAATCTGAGGCAAAAATAGCAAGAGTTGGTCAATCGGAATTTTAATTGCTCGCCAATCTGACATTAGAGGGTGGAGAATGCAATGTCTGTTTCGATGATAAAAGTTTTCAATTTTATCCCAGTGCATCAGTTGGGTACAAAGATCCGTGTTTCGATTCCCGATTGAGGCATCAAGGTTCTTAATAACTCGCATACAGTCATCATCGACAAAATGGATTGCTCGTATTCAGAGATCCTCAAAACACGCCAATCTAAACAAATCCCAGAATCATGTATTTTAAGCCATCACAACATTTTCCAAAATATGTGTTAAGGAGAGTAAAATATCTATTAAACCAGTTTTATAACTAAAATATTGGAATTGCTCTCGTCAATTCATAAACTTTTAAGACGCATGCAATTCGTTAACAATGACATTCTTGGCAGTAGAGATTCCGAAAATTAATGCAGAACTTGTAAAAGATTTAAACGAAAGGGCATTAACGAAAGCTCACTTGGGCAACACTTTCTTAATCTTCAATTAAGTAATCATCTACATAATTACACTGCAAGGTTGGATTCCATCTTTGCATTGTAAATGACAAATCGACTGATAAACCCTAATGACCGAAAACTCCAGAAATTTCGTGTTCCGAAGCGAAGCTCTTCGGGATGTCCAAAAGTTAATGTTAGTCTTTATTCCGGTTCCATATTTTGAAAGATTTAATTATTTGTTGAATCAGCAATAGAGACATTGATAAAACGATGCTTTATTTAAGTTATTTTTAGGCATTCTTCTACACTCCTGTTTTATATGTATAGATATCCTGTTTAATTTGCGTCCTGTTTAATATTATTATTTACTATTTTTAATATTCTATTTATTATTCCTGTTTTTATTTATATTCTGTACACTCCGTTCTCAACACGCCTATTAATTAATTGTTGAATCAGCAATGCAAAGAAACTCTGATAAAACGAATTTTACATTCTCATACTATGTAATAAAGTATTTTTTTCACGAAAATTTTCGAATTCGAGATTTTAATGTGAATATATGTTTTAAAACCTCCTGAACGCGGTTTGACTATTTTAAGAGTAATGTCCGTTTATCTGTCTGTCTGTCTGTGATCATTTTTTTGTACACACGATAGCGGCAACAAGCATTAACGAATTTTCACGAAACTCTATATTCGACTTTATTATTAAAAAATCTAGAACTAGATAGAGTTTTTTTTTAATTCAAGCGGAAACTTCGAAATTTATTCGAAATTTTATATTTTTTAGCATGGCAGCACAGGACACAATTTGAAATAATCATACATACTACTAATTCCCCCGTGATGAAGGGGCGCCTACGCACCACGTCCGCAAGAACCCCAGGGCATCCCATGGCGAAGGGAAGAAGATTTGCAGCTTCACTTTTATAGATGCTCCCCGAAGGGCGGGAGTCTGATTTGGCATCGACATGACAACATCCATGCCCGCTGGCGGGATTCAAACCCGCAACCCGGCAATCAGACGGAAACGCATGCCCCTGGCCGCTAGACCACCGGATCGGCATAATCATGCATAAAAAAAGATTTATTTATGGCTCAATGAATACGAGACTTAATAGTTTCAATCACTGATATGAAAAATAGCTGCAATATATATTTTTTGTTCATTACTTCATTATCCCCCCTCGGGGACAAGTTACCCCCCCTTGGGGGAAGGGGGTACATTATCAAGAATGGTATCAATCGAAAAAGTTTGTAGCACGCTATAATTGTGATCATTTGGAACCACAATACCGATTTTTCGAAATTTCCTTGTAATATTTAACAAGAAAGATCAATCATGCTTAAAGCATTGATTATGAAACACTTTCCAACTTCAATGCAATTTTATTTAAACATGTCTAAAATGCAATACATTCCTCGGTAATATTTTAAAACTTATCACAATGCTACATTAATTTATTATATTTGAAACCTTAAACCTTCATCGAAAAAAATTAACTTCATTCAAATGACGGCATTAAAATATAAATTGCCTGGTTTAAACATCTCTAAAATGTGATACATTCTTCGGTAATAATTTTAGAATTATCATAATACTACGATAATTTATTATATTTGAAAACTTCATCGAAAACAACTGAAATCCATTCAAATGACGTCATAGAAAAAATAACACGCCTGGCTCTCTCTATAAAAGCAACATTTCATTCATAAATAATTCCCCCATTCATGCCATTCATCACAATACTATAATAATTTATATTATTTAAAAATTAAGACCATGGAGCTACAAGTAAGTAAAACTCTATGCGTAAAACTTCATCGAAAATTATCGTCCTTCTCTTTCTAAAATCAATGAATATTTCATTCATATCAGCCATGCAGACTCCATGGACTAAATTATTTTGTGTTAAAGAATTACAGCGATTCTAATACAACTCATTCTACATATTTTGCTGTTTACATTTTACATAGGTGAAAAATAGGCTTAATAGTAGAAATAATCAAATTTGTATGAGCATTTAAACTGAAATATATTGTCATTGCGTTGTTAAAGTATGTAGATGCACAGAATTTAGGCCAAAATAAAGTAGTTTTAGGATGGATACAACACTCAATATGAATTAGAAAGAACTTTAAAAATCACGATTTTGAGACAAGATGGATGCCATATATCATTTTGAAGTGGGTCATGTGATCGTTTCATATCATGGACACGTGATCGCTTCATATAAGAGGTGTTATTATTATTTTAATTTTTATTTAAAAAACTACTGAATATATTTCGCTGAATTTTTTTTTATATATTTTATGGAACAATTTGAATATTGCCTAAAATTTTCGAAGCAATTTGTGAATTTTAAATCCGCTTAAAAAATGCTTGAAAAATTTGGTCCCATAGGGCTCACTGTATTCCATTTTTTCAACCCGGGTTCAATCCAAAACTAATTGGGTGATATTATTCATTTATATTCCCATAGGTCCTATAGACCGTCTGAACATCATACTAAAATTTCATTTTGATTAAGTCATTTTTACGGCAGTTATCGTGCTAACGGACAGACAGACAGACAGACAGACAGACAGACAGAATGAACAAAGTCATAAACACTTTTCAACTTTGTTGTAAAGTGTTAAAAAAGAAATTGTTACTACAAATGGATTCTGGTATAAAAAAGTCGAATTAAACCACACTCTAGTTAACTTTACACTATTTTCAGATATTATAGAGTTCCATCCCTGTTCCCTAGAACTCCTGGTTTAGATGCTCCCTATTCTTCCATTCCTTTATACTCACCAGCTTTTATTTCCGATTAAAGTGCCATATCAAAATTACAGGGGAAAAAAAATTATCGTGTAAACATTTTCACCAGGCTAGAGAATGAAAGTATTAAAGTATCCAAACTATGATAATCTGTGTAATAAAATTGTTATTTAAGCAGCATTAATAATAATTAACCGGGTTTTATTTTCCAATCAATATTTAATTTGTACGATCGCACTCTCTTTAATATTATTTATATCCTTAACATAGTTTAAATAATATTATGTTTCAGAATAGATTATTATTGTTCGGCGAATTTTCTTTTTACATAGAAAATAATGCTATGATACCCTTAAATATCAAATAATTCAAGTTCTAATCGAGCAAAATTTCTATCTATTTCTACTTTTTGCACACTGCATTTACGCAGATACGGTAATAAATTCCATACGGTACATGCTTTGGTTCTTCCATTACCGCAGCCATACTCAACCTTTTTTTTTCTCGGGCCACATACACATGACAGCTATTTCACACGGGCCGCAACATAAGGATTAATGAAAAAATGTAAATAAGTCTTGACAAATAAGTCTATAAATAAGTCCTGACGGCTTGTTAAGTTTTTTGACTGCCTTTACCGGGCCACTCACAAAAGCTCAGCGGGCCGCAGGTTGAGTATGACTGCATTACCGTGTCCATACTTCACAGCACATGAAAGGCGATCTTTCAAAAAGTTTAAGTGTGTTCAGTAACAATTATAATGTGCTTTTCTGTCGAAATCTCGGAATCTAAAACTTTCGAGAAAACAATATTATTATACAATAGTGTGAAAAATATAAAATAGGTTTGCCTGAAGGGCAGGCGTCTGATTGCTAAAAATCTAGCATAAATTAACTGGATCGTGATTCCACTCGACTTTTTCGTACCAGAATCCATCTTTAGAAGCTTTTTAACACTTTACAATATAGTTGAAAAGTGTTTATGACTTAGTTCATTCTGTCTGTCCGTTAGCACGATAACTGCCGAAAAATATGACTTTATCAAAATGAAATTTTATTATGTTGTTCAGACGGTCTGTAGGACCTACGGGAATATAAATGAATAATATCACCCAATTAGTTTTGGATTGAACCCGGGTTGAAGAAATGAAATACATTGAACCCTATGGTATCTAATTTTTCAAACATTTTTTAAGCAAATTTAAAATTCACACATTGCTTTCAAAGTTTTAGGAAATATTTAAATTATTCTGTAAAATATATAAAAAAAATTTCAGGGAAATATATTCAGTAGTTTTTTAAATAAAAATTAAAATAATAATTACATCCATTATATGAAGAGATCACGTGACCCACTTCAAAATAAAATACGGCATCCATCTTGTGTCAAAATCGTGATTTTTAAAGTCATTTTCAATTTATATTTAGTGTTGTATCCGTTCTAAAACCGCTTTATTTTTACTTAAATTCTGTGCATTTACATTCTAAAACAATTCAATTACAATATATTTGAGTTTAAATGATCATCAAACTTTGATTATTTCTACAACGAAGCCTAATTTTCATTTATGGAGAATGTAAACACCGAAAGACGTAGGATGAGTTGTATAAGAATTGCTGCTTTTCTTTAATGCAAAACTATTTAGTTCTAGAGTCTGCAATATAGCTGATATGAATGAAACATTCATTGATTTTGCATAGAGAAGCAAACGATTTTTTCGATGAAGTTTTAAGCATAGAGTTAAATTACTTCTACCTCCATGGTTTTAAGTTTTTAAATAAAATAAATTATTGCAGTATTGTGATGAATGAAAGGAATGGAAAAAGTTTATGAATGAAATGCTGCTTTTAAAGAGAGACCCACACGATTTATATATCGATGACGTCATTTGAATAAAGTTCATTTGTTTTCGATATAATAAATTATCGTACAATTATTGTATTCAAATAAGTTATTGTAGTATTGTAATAACTTTAAAAATTTTACCCCTGAATGTATCGCATTTTAGAGATGTTTAAACTAGGCAATGATGTCATTTGAATAAAGTTCATTGTTTTCAATGAAGTTTTAACTTTTCAAATGTAATAAATTAATGTAGTATTGTGATAATTTTAAAAATATTACCGAGGAATGTAGCGCATTTTAGAGATGTTGAAACAAAATTGCATTGCAGTTTGAAAGTGTTCCATAATCAATGCTTTATGCATGATTGATCTTTCTTGTTTATTTTTAAATTTTACAAGAAAAATTTTGAAAAATTGATATCATGGGTCTAAATTATTGTAATCATAGCATGTTACCCTTCACTTTGAAAAGCTTGAAAAAATATGTCGATTGATACCATACTTAAGAATGTATCCCCAGGGGGGATGGTAACTTGCTTCTCGAGGGGACTAATGACGTTACGAACAGAATGGTTTTTTTACAACAATGATCTATTCAATCTTGTGATCATTAAGCCATAAATGAACTATTTTATTCATGATTATGTCAAATTTTATCTTATGCCGCCATGTTAAAAAAATATAAAATTTCGAAGTTTTTGCTGGAATTTAAATAAATGCTATCTAGTTCTAATTTTTTTATAATAAAACCAGATATAAAATTTGTGAAAATCCATTAATATTTGTGGCTGCTATCGTGTGTACGAAACATTGACCACAGATAGACGGTCAGCACTCCAAAAATAATCAAAACGTATTCATTAGTTCTTAAAACATATTTTGGCATGAAAATCTCGAACTCGAAGATTTTCGTGAAAACAATACTTTATCAATACAAGAGAAAATAAAAATATCTCAAATGTTAAAATCTACTCGTCTAATCCGATTTAAAAATTAAACTGCACGTATTTATAGACCGCGTCCTTAATTTAATATTTAATTTGTATTTTTATGTCCCAGATTTGTGGAAATCTGTGATAAGCAGCTGGGAAACCTTTTAAAACTTATATTAGGCAAAACGTTACGGTCTGATCTTCGCAACAGAGGCGTGCCACCTGAAATTTGATTTATGCTTCCAACCAAAAAGCATATTTGTCAAACAACCATTTTGAATGCAGAACTAAGTTGTTATCAGCCTATAATTAACTCGAAAGATTTAATGCCATCTTTGAATCCTAATTAGCAGCGAATACTCACTCGTGTCTAATGATCCACTAAGCCCAGGTATCATGTGTTCGGTCATTAGTGCAGAAAGTAATGGCGAAAGTATTGCCTCAAACTTCAACAAATAAGCTTATTGTAAATAGCCGATGAATCTTCAATTCACTGCAACTGTATCTTCACTGAGTATGTATGAAGAGCTAAATAGAAGCGACTTGAGCGGTCTTCTATAGGAGAATATTCTGTGTTTTGGTTATTAATTAATTTTCCGATATTGATTATTCTTATTAATCTACTAATAATGATTGTTACGTTCCTTGCTATGCGTAGTATATTGTTGCGAATGATTTAATGTTTTACAGCATATTGCCTATCCCTGATTAAAAACGACAAGCAACCATTGCTATTATTTGAAGATCTAGGTCTCTTGACTATGGCAGCATATGTGATTATTCTGGCGAAATATTGCCAACATGGCGACTTTTGAAGAGTTTAGGAAGCTACTTGTATTTTTTAAATTAATTGGAAACTTTCCAAGTTACGTCCATTTTCTAGAAAATTCTACACAGTGTACAGTGTATATAGCAGCCATTGCTGTTACTTAAAGGTTCAGGTAGCTTGATCATAGCACCAAATGGGATGACTTTAACGAAATATTCCCAACTTGGCGACTTTTAGAGAGTTTTGGAAACTGCTTGTACTTTTTTTAATAGGTTAGGAACTTTCCGAGTTACGCCCATTTTCCAGATTTTTACAGAGTGTATATAAGCAGTCATTGTTCAGTTAGTGGTGGTTGACCTCATACGATGTTTGTTAATTGTGATATTCTTCAGTGTTTTGAAAACAAAATCTGCTTTATAAATTAATTTATTGATTGTTTTATTGTACCTGACAGATATTTTGTGACCTTGTAAGATAGTCCGAGGTTATTAGCTGTATATTGTTTCTGTTTACCCCTTTTGGTGCTCTTAATAGAAACTTAAGTTATTCATAAATTTTGATTCATCCTCTTATCCCGAGAATGCACCACCAATTCTAGATGATATGTCGCAAGTTATCTACGGCTTTACATCAAATTCAAGTTATCTACGGCTTTACATCAAAAATACGAATCAACTAATTTAAACCTGACGTATGTCTTTGCGTATATGCGTCTGTGTGTGTGCTTGTCGGTTTTTACCATACAGTATTGTGGCAATTAATTGAGAAATGCAGTTTTTTTTTATAAAATTCAGTTTTATTCAAGTTTTCTATGGATACATTTAAAACTAATAAGTGATATGACCTCCCCGAGACTTTATAACATCACAGACACGTTTCGGCATGGAATGTACTAGACTAGCACATGTAGTTTTAATTTCAACGTCTCTGAACCATATGTCAATAACGGCCGAAATTAGCTTGTCCATCGTCGTACAGTCAAATTTGTGAAGCCGTTTTCTGACAATAGCCCACAGATTTTCTATGGGATTCAAGTCTGGTGAATTCCCGGGCCAATCCAGTAGGGGTAATATTTTTTTTGAGCAGAAATTTTTGATTCGCTTCGAAGTGTGACATGGCGCGCTGTCTTGTTGGAAAACGCAATCTCCGTTCGGCCACAATTTAGCCATGGTTGGAAGCACTTTTCGGGTCAATATGACTTCGTAACTGGCACTGTTCATCATTCCCTCTACGGGAACTGTCCCCAAAACGCTGAAACAACCCCAAAACATCTTTTTGGGCGGATGCTTGGGTGCTTGATTGATGTGGTGCTGATTGAGAGGTTCTCCTTGGCTCCTTCTCACGAACATAGATCTAAATCCCTGAACCACAAAATGTTTTTCGTCAGAAAAGAGAACTTTCTCCCAGTCCTTCTCGGTCCATGTTTTGTATTTCCGTGCCCATTCCAACCTTTTTTCTTCATGCGAAGCGTCAGAAGCTGCTTCTTGTACGGTCGACGTGCTCTCCGTCCGCGTTCTAACAGCCTGTATCGCACTGTTGAAGGTGCAATATCAACACCAGCTGCCACCATGGACTTAGACAGGTCAAAACTGGTTAATCGAGGATTTTCAACACTCATTCGATGTAAAGTTTTGTCGTCACGAGTCGAAGTTGATCTTTTTCGGCCGCATCTTCCAGAGCGGTTGGTTCCAGCATTTCCTGTTTCCTGAAACCGCTTCCAGATCCTCCCGACACTTGCTGTACTCACTCCACATATTTTACCTATTTCCTGGAACGTCTTAGACGTGTGTTCTCTAAGCGCAATCAGTTTAGCACGTGTTTCCGCGCTGATATCCATGACGCTAATGAGCCCCGCAACAACTGAGAAACTACCACTACGGAACACCTGCCACCTGGCGGAGGAATTTGAACACCTGCTACTTACCAGGTGCATACGAACACCTGCTACTTTGATAATAACTGCAATTTGAACTCTGAGCTAATTTGGAGTGCTTCTTTCTAAGCTTACATGTGATAAAACGAAAAAAATGACATTTCTCAATTAATTGCCACAATTCTGTATATGTATCTGCTCTAGGTCTTGGTCTGATTTTTTGAAATTTGGCATTTAATTAACTTATGTTATTGCCTTGATTCTAATTATATTTTAGCACAAATGGAAAGATTAGAAATTGTCATTTTGAGATATAAAACACAAACATTTAAAAACTGGAATTAAGGGGACAGTGGACGTTCAATATTTTTTATTTATTTATTGACTTAGAAATGTGAAAATTTGTATAAATATTCCTCTTAATATTACTATATACAATACTATTGAATTTTTTTTCCAATTTTGCTATAATTTTGTATTTTTTTTAATTTAATTTTTTTTAAAGAAAATTTGAAAATACTAATTGCGTGCCATTTGTTCACATTTTTGATTAATTTTACATTATGATAAAATGTATTAAAAATATTTTTCTGCATTAAAACTTAATTTTCATCATTTAATTAGGTTTTTATTCACAAAATTATATTAATAAAGTCCAATTATAAAATGTATACATAGTGTCATTAAAAAGTATGAGAGGTGTCTTCTTGCCAAATTTCATGCATCTCAGACAAAAATTAAGACGCATGGAGCATTTTAAAAATGTAAAACCTTTGAAAATTCCGTTTCGAAAAAAATGCATTCAACCTTTTGCTTACGGGTGGGACAGCGTCCATCTCAAACGATGAATCTCTCAAAAAGACAGGTATTTGACATACCCCATCCCAAACAGTTTGACCCCCTTTGCAGGCATTGGCGTCCATGGAAATCGCTGACAGAAACATTGCACCTGCTGCAGCAGGTGCACTTTTTCGTAATGAATCTACTCTAGACATAAAATATCATAGCAATACGTCAATTTGTTTGAGTGACCATGTAAACACCTTATAGCCGTACACACACAAATACACATGCTCAGACACGGACGGACATATTTTCAAAAGTATTCTAAATGTGCACAGATCGCAACACCTGCTTCACCATCATAATCTCGAATTTAAATTTTCGGGAAAATAATAATTATTCAATATTACGAAACAGCAAAGTTCCTTATTTAAAAAAAAAAAAAAACCGGAAAGTAGCGCTCCAGTTCGATGACACCTAAATTGTTTTACATGAGCAACATATTTCTTTGTAGGTGGCTTGTCTTCCTCAGAAATTATCAAAACAGTTCAAGATATTAAAATATCGAAATTAGAAGCATCGCTTCAAAATAGTTCGAAATATAAAAATAGCGAAATTATAACCAATATATTTCGAAAACTAACAACCTTATTCTAAATACAATTATACAGGGTGTCCAGGCTAAAAGTATCCAAAAGTCTGCTATAGAGCAGTCTAGTACATTCTAGTTCTGTAATTATAAGCCATTACTTCTGGATACTTCTAGCCCGAACACCATGTATATCATGTAAAGCTCACTTCACTTCCCAATTTCTTTGAAGCAGAACATGATATCTCGTGCTAAGGCAGCAAGATTTTTAAAAGGAGGAAAAATATTGAACTGCAACACTCACAAAATTTTGAATGTTACAACTTTCCCTAACATAGGTGAAACTATTAAAATGTTAAAATTATAACCACTATAGTTCAAAACCTAAAATCTCGAACCAAAATCCAATTACATACCCGTGTAGAGCTTTCAAATAACTACAAATAAATATTTTTCTGTTCATAGGTAGTAACATTTTTAGTTTTCAAGATACAAGCTTTACAAATGTAAAATATCCCGTTAATAACTGAAAATCTTCAATCTTCTTCAACTTCACAAGAAGATTCCTGAAAAATTATAGCAGCTTTGTAAAAAAATAATCTAGAAACTGTATTTCCTACTGTTTTTATCTATCTTTTATAAGAATGAAAGTAAGCAAAGTGAAACAAAAAACTTGTAAACAAAGACTTAAACAAAAACTTTTTAATTTTTTCTAAAAAAAAATGGTCAAAATTTTATAATATTGAAATTATTTCTCTATATTCATAAATGGTACTCTATTTTCGAAAAAACAAGGAAAATTTGTTTACATTTTTATCTATTAGGTTTGGTGATATAAATGTCCAAAATGTTGACATGTTTCGTAACGCCCTGATTTCAGCCAGAAATTTTCCGACCATATATAATATTCATATCAAATATTATAAAATACCTAAGAGATAGTAGATAATAAAATAAATATGCAGAACAACACAAGTTTATTTCTTTGAACGATTAAACTTGTAAAAAAAACTAAATAAATGCTTTATCTTTTATTCCCCAAATAATTTGCTTCTCACACTGCAAACATTAAAATTGTTTCCTGCAGAAGAAATATTTAAGTAGAGCACGTGCTGCCATCTATTACATATATGTGGAACTTTTTCTCTATTCAAAAATTTCATCTCACATGATAAAAATGAATTTGAAAAGCTTGTAAACTGCAATTTTCATGTGAATTAAACTTTAATCTTATTGCACAAAACAAACCTAATATGAGACAGCACATGATCTTCCCTACATATTGCGAAGGACCCTGTTTAAACATCTTAAAAGTAAAACCAAGAAATCTTATTCTTACACTTAAGGACGTAATGCCACCATCCAATCAATCTAATCATTTTTAGCATACGTATCACACTAATAAGATTTAAATAATAAAACAAAAATTTCATACGTCTCTTAGTAAATCCGCTCAGTTTATTGCAGTTGAAGGTTTTAAATCCAGTCCGTCTTCACACAAGTAAAAATTTCATTACAATTAATAAATTTGTTTCACTATATATGTGGATAAAAATTTGACACCTTTATAGACTTTCACTCATATTAAAAACTGAGTAGGGTTTATTTCCACCATAAAGATAAGAATATAGTCCCAGTAACTCAATGGATAAAGCGTAGACTGGTCAGGCGGAGATCTATGGTGCGATTTCCGCTTGGAACATTAATTCTTTAGAATGAAGCCCAAACAACGTAACCTTGGAGTTTAAAAGTGGTGGATCAGTAAGGTCTTTAAAAGACTGTGTTTCGATTTTTCCAAGGGCTATGTAATTTAATGCAACGATTTTCACTTCACGTGTGATACATGTACTCAATACTATCCTGTATTATAAAAAAATAATGAAGAGGTAGTACAGATCTGAAGTTTTGATATGAAATCTAAAAAATAAAAGTGTATGGTTCACTTCCAATGTACAATATAAGAATACAATCCCAGTAACTTAAAGGATAGAGTGTCAACTTTCCAAGTGTAGATCTGTGTTTAATTTCCACATTGATTTTTATAGTTGTTATATCCCGTCAACGATTTAAGGAGATGATAGGAACAAAATTCTTGTTTAAATTTAAATATGAAAGCAACAGTGCGAGCTCTACCTAATTTTTCCTTTATTAATATTCCATATTTTAAAGGTCCACTTATGTTAAAATGATTTGAATCATAATTAACAGAAGTCGCACGTAAATTTAATTGTATATAACCTCTAATCTCATTTAACATACTCTCATAACCTACTAATAGGTGGCTCTCCATAAGTTAAGGCATCGCTAACATTGCAGATAACAGACTTCATGTACCTATTTCGCGCTTCATGGATACTGTTGCTGATTACTATTGTGTGTTGTTTTGAGTTTAATTTTAATACATCAAATTAAGTCTAATAATATGTACATGTATTTTAAATAAAATATATGAATCATGTGTGATAGCTATCATCCTAAATGAGTTCTAATTCTAAATTCTCCATTCTTTATTTACTCGTTGCAGTACTGAAGGTTAATTAGGGTTTGTTTTTATCGAAAGAAACAACGTTAAGAAGCAATGAAAAGCATTTTATGGCTGAATAACACTTAACATTTTACTACTGTTAGCTTTAGTGAATTATGGGTCCTAAGTGAAACATTAAAGTGTAGAAAATAGTGAATTAATTCTGCTTTAAATTATTTAGAGCGTATAATTCTACTAAAAACTAATTTACTTTAAACAATCGCTCTGAAAAAGAATTAAAAAAATTGTGATGTGTCTACCACGTGCCTTTCCTACAGATTAAAATTTTCGATTTTGTGAGGGAAGGGTACACATATAAAGGATTTCTTATCACTGTATCTCATTAAAAGTCACTATAGGCCTGTTAATGTTTCCTTTTAAAATCAACATGTCGAATTTTATGTAGTTCGCTTAATTATTTCTGGATTACGTTTACTGGATTACGTATTACTTATATTACGTTTCACATGGAAAAGTAAAATTTGCAACATGTCGAGAACGTATACTGATATGACCACATTCCTTTGTATTTCTGAATTAATTCCTGTGTTTGAAAACCCCACATAGTATTTTAATATAATATAGAGATAGAAACTGGTTTCTGTAGAATAACGAACCTCCTTCCTCAGCAAAATAGAAACATATCAGACGCAACAGTAAAAGCTGATTGTAATAAATAGTTCTGTTTTTAGTGGCAGAGCTGTTTGATTCTCCTTGTTCCAAAGAAGGAAGTTCCATTTGATTTCAAAACCAGTTGATACCGTTATAATTTTGTTATAAAATGCGAAACAACATTGTTATTTTTTTCTCCTGTACATTTAGTTACATTTTAAAACAGACGATGCAAGTAATAACAAGAAAGATCAACCATGCTTAAAGCATTGATTATGAAACACTTTCCAACTTCAATGCAATTTTATTTAAACAAGTCTAAAATGCAATACATTCCTCGGTAATATTTTAAAACTTATCACAATACAGGGTGTATCATATTGAATGGGACAAAAAAAATAGCATAGAACAAATTCTGTAATTGATTTATTTAACCGAAACAAATAAATTCTAAAACTACAATTATACAAGTTTTATTTGGCAACATCGAAAAATCCGGTTACGAAATCGCTACTAGAGGCACTGTTAATCAAAATGGCGCCATCCATGCAGGAGAAAGAGGACTATGTTTTGGAATACGCCAAAACATCATCGTTTATCGTCGTTCAAAGACATTTTCACACGAGATTTGGTAAAAAACCACAACATCGAACAGTGGGTGAGGCAGTTTGAGGACACGGGCTGCTTGTGTAAGAAAACTTGCCTAGGACGACCAGGAGCCAAAACCGAAGTGGTTGAAAAAATCCGTGAAACGTTTTTACGAAGTCCCACAAAATCAATGCGTCGTGCGAGTTCTGAACTTGTGCCTCATGCAACTATGTGACGTGTGTTACGGAAAAATCTAAAATTCCGGCCATACACCTTTCAGATGGTACAGGCGTTAAAACCTTCCGACAAACCGTTGCGTATAGCTTTCTGTGAGAATTTGCAAGATAAGCTGGAGGTAGATGGTTTTGCGGAACGACTTGTGTTTACAGATAAAGCCACTTTTCACATTTCTGGCAAAGTTAATCACCAGAATTTAAGATTTTGGGGCACGGAAAATCCACATGGTGTAATGGAACATGAGCGTGATTCTCCAATAGTGAATGTTTGCTGCACCATTTCCAAGAGTTGTGTATTTGGTTCATTTTTCTTCGCGAAAAAAACGATTAACAGGTGCATTTACCAAGATATGCTATCAGAGTGGTTGTTCCCTCAGTTGGAGGAAGCGGTTCGTGGATTCATTCTGCAGCAAGACGGCACTCCACCACATTGGCATGCACACGTACGTCAGTACCTGAACGATAGTCTACCCCATCGCTGGATTGGCCGTGCTGGGTCCAACGATATGGCATTGATTTGTTGGCCACCGAGATCCCCAGATCTAACCCCATGTGATTTTTTCCTATGGGGTTTTGTTAAAGACAAAGTGTTCGTGCCTCCATTGCCCCAGGACTTACAACAACTGAAGTAGCGGATAACTGAAGTGCTCGAATCATTAACAAAGGGTATTCTGTCACGAGAGTGGCAGGAAATGGAATACCGCATAGATATTTGCCGTGTCACCGGAGGGACACACTTAGAACATCTATAGAAACTTGAATAACTAAAGTTTCACTATAAATTTGATTTATCAAAACAAAGTAATTACAGCGTTTACAGGTATTCTTTCTTTTTGTCCCATTCAATATGATACACCCTGTACTACATTAATATATTATATTTGAAAACATAAACCTTCATCGAAAAAAATTATCTTCATTCAAATGACCGTATTGAAATATAAATTGCCTGGTTTAAACATCTCTAAATGCAATACATTCCTCGGTAATATTTTTAAAACTATCGTAATACTACGATAATTTATTATATTTAAAAACTTCATCGAAAACAATTGAAATTCATTCAAATGACGTTTTAGAAAAAATAACACGCCTGGATCTCTCTATAAAAGCAGTATTTCATTCATAATATTTTTCCATTCATTTCATTCATCACAATACTATGTTAATTTATTTTGTTTAAAAATTTAGACTATGGAGCTACAAGTAATTAAACTCTATGCTTAAAACTTCATCGAAAAAAATCGTCTTTCTCTTTGTAAAATCAATAAATATTTCATTCATATCAGCTATGCAGACTCCATGGACTAAATAATTTTGAGTGAAAGAAATACAGCAATTCAAATACAACTCATTTAACATATTTTGCTGTTTACATTTTACATAAGTGAAAAATAAGCTTCATTGTAGAAATAATCAAATTTGGATGATCATTTAAACTCAAATATATTGTAATTGCGTTGTTTCACTATGTAGATGCACAGAATTTAAGCAAAAATAAAGTGGTTTTACGACGGATACAACACTCAATATGAGTTAAAAAGAACTTTAAAAATCACGATTTTGAGACAAGATAGATGCCATATATCATTTTGAAGTGGGTCACGTGATCTTTTCATATCATGGTCACGTGATCGCTTCATATAAGTGTTATTATTATTTTAATTTTTATTTAAAAAACTACAGAATATATTTCGCTGATTTTTTTTTGACATATTTTATGGAATAATTTGAATATTACCTAAAATTTTCGAAGCAATTTGTGAATTTTAAATCCGCTTTAAAAATGTTTGAAAAATTAGGTCCCATAGGGCTCAATGGATTTCAATTTTTCAACCCGGGTTCAATCGAAACTAATTGGGTGATATTATTCATTTATATTCCCATAGGTTCTACAGGCCGTCTGAACAACATACTAAAATGTCATTTTGATTAAGTCATTTTTACGACAGTTATCGTGCTAACGGACAGACTGACAGACAGACAGAATGAACAAAGTCATAAACACTTTTCAACTTTGTTGTAAAGTGCTAAAAAAATTCAACGAAATATATTCAGTAGTTTTTTAAATAAAAATTAAAATAATAATTACACCTCTTATATGAAGCGATCACGTGACCATGATATGAAAAGATCACATGACCCACTTCAAAATGATATGTGGCATCCATCTTGTCTCAAAATCGTGATTTTTTAATTTCTTTTTAATTCATATTGAGTGTTGTATCCGTCCTAAAACCACTTTATTTTTGCTTAAATTCTGTACATCTACATACTGAAACAACGTAATTACAATATATTTGAGTTTAAATGATCATCCAAATTTGATTATTTCTACAACGAAGCCTATTTTTCACTTATGTAAAATGTAAACAGCAAAATATGTAGAAGGAATTGTATTAGAATTGTTGTATTTCTTTAACACAAAATTATTTAGCCCATGGAGTCTGCATAGTTGATATGAATGAAATATTCATTGATTTTATAAAGAGAAGGCCGATTTTTTTCGATGAAGTTTTAGGCATAGAGTTTAATTACGTGTAGCTCAATGGTCTTAACTTTTAAATAAAATAAATTATTATAGTATTGTGATGAATGAAATGAATGTGAAAATGTTATGAATGAAATGCTGTTTTTATAGAGAATTCCAGGCGTGTTATTTTTTCTATGACGTCATTTGAATGCATTTCAGTTGTTTTCGATGAAGTTTTTAAATATAATTAAATTATCGTAGTATTATGATAGTTTTAAAAAGTGAGTAGTGATTCCCAACCTTTTTCTCGTCACGATACACTTTTAATAATTTAAAAATTTGGCGGCACACTAACAATAAGATAAATTTAAAAGAATGTTACTTGGTTAATTGATTGAAGTACCCATTGAGTTGTATAAGAATTGCTGCATTTCTTTAACGCAAAATTATTTAGCTCATGGAGTCTGCATAACTGGTATGAATGAAATATTCATTGATTTTACAGAGAGAAGGACGATTTTTTTCGATGAAGTTTTAAGCATAGAATTTAATTACTTGTACTTCCATTGTCTTAAGTTTTTAAATAAAATAAATTATTATAGTAGTGTGATGTATGAAATGAATGGGAAAATATTTATGAATGAAATGCTGCTTTTATAGAGAGAGACAGGCGTGTTATTTTTTCTATGACGTCATTTGAATGAATTTCAGTCGTTTTCGATGAAGTTTTCAAATATAATCAATTATCGTAGTATTATGATAATTCTACAAATATTACCGAGGAATGTATTGTATTTTTGAGTTGTTTAAACCAGGCAATTTATATTTCAATGCCGTCACTTTAATGAAGTTCATTTTTTTCAATGAAGGTTTAAGTTTTCAAATATGATAAATTAATGTAGTATTGTGATAAGTTTTAGAATATTACCAAGGAATGTATTGCATTTTAAACTTGTTTAAATAAAATTGCATTGAAGTTGGAATGTGTTTCATAATCAATGCTTTAAGCATGATTGATCTTTCTTGTTTTCACATCATCTTTTCATCGCAAAAAAACTGATGAAATTGATACTTATTTGAAATTACATCAAATTTTCAATTATAATATTATTTTCTTCTTATTTGACGACTCAGTGCCTTTTAAAATTTGCCGCCAGGTCACCAAAATGATATAATTAAATGTCTCGAGAACGATTTATTCTAAAGTAATGAAATTGAATTTATATGTTTCGTCATAAATGACTGTACAATATAAAACATGCATTTACAAGTTTTACCATATTCCAATACTTTTTCTATACATTACCATGTACCGTATGGAAAGTAAAAAGTTGAGGGTAAAATGGCGAAATATTAATATTTGAAAATTCAACAATTTATATCAGCACTTTCAACTTTGAGAGTCCAACTTTAAGAGCTTGCAATTCCATCCCAGTAGCTCAACGGTAGAACGTCCCAGTAACTCAACAGTAGAACGTCGGCTAGCTGCCACAATGATCCGTGAATCCGTTCTCGCTTGGGGCTGCAATGCCACACTGTAGGTTAGTGCAAAGATGTCGGAACTCTGAAAGTAACCCTAGTACGACAAGGACGAATTTAGTGGTCTCTGGGATATGAGGGGCCGATTTCGAATAGGGAGAAAATAACTTGGAGGATAAAAATAGCATCAGGGGGGCAACCTGGGGTAAAAATAGCAGGATGTGGTTAGTGAGATTGTCAGTTACACGTCAATCTGACATTAGAGTGTGGAAAATGCACTTCGGCGATAAGAGTTTGCAATTCCGTCCCAGTAGCTCAACGGTAGATTATCGGCTGGCTAGTACAAAGAAAATCCGTGGTGTGACTTCCGGTTGGGGCAGCAAGATTCTTTACAAACTATGGACAAGTCATCTGACTAAATTTGTTTCGAAATTTAACTGGTGTCTATTTCTTCCTAAAAAATTCTTATACGGACTTTGTGAAATAATAAAACTTAAATATAGTCATAATTTATTAACGTTAAGAAAAGTATATCCATATTAATTTTAAAAGTTTACGAATATTTGATGAACAAATGTTGTATCAAAGGTTCACACCGGCTATTTGTACCGCACAATTTCCTTCCTGGACTTTAAGTTGTATAACCCAGGTTTAGATAATATCGTCTACTTTATGTATTCTGTTCTATTAACTGCTACAAATATTTGTAAGGCGACATCGTAAATTTTATAGGAAAGAAAGTAATTTAGAAAATCTAATTATGGTATTTATTCTCTTTTAACTCTCTGATATTATTAGTTTTACCTTTCTTCAGCTTTCGTATTTCAAAATACCTGTCAGATGACATCCTTTAAATGTTATTTTTTCCAATAGGGAATTGCTATTATTATTTTGCTTAACTTTTTCAAAGCTATTTGTCGCTAGAAACTGAATTTTTATATTCAGAGTGCTGAGAAGGCCAATGAAATGTAAATAAAACTCATTATTCTATGTTTTTGTTTAAAGTGACACCAAAGCGTTTCAAAAATGTAATGAGTGCAATTGCTTTATCATAATACAGTAAATCGATTAATATGTATAACTTTAGTTTCATTGTTCTTTTGTAAAATAGAATGGAAATAAATTATTCGTAATGACACAAACTTTACTAAAGAGTTTTTTAATTCAGTTAATGTTTTACTTGATAAGATTTATATGATCAGATATTCAGTCATAATGTACGCGCATTCACTTTTCACTGATAAAATTATTTTTATTCACATTTGAATTAATTACTACAGAAATTACAATCTGATGTGGACATCACATGACTCTTTTAAAAGACTCATACTCGTTTTATAACACTTTTGTTGTAGCAACATAGTTGAAAAGTGTTTATGACTTTGTTCATTCTGTCTGCCTGTCCGCCTGTCTGTCCGTTAGCACGATAACTGCCGTAAAAATGACTTTATCAAACTGAAATTTTACTATGCTGTTCAGACGGTCTGTGGAAACTATGGAAATATAAATGAACAATATCACCCAATTAGTTTGGGATTGAATCCGGGTTGAAAAAATGAAATACATTAAACCCTATGGGACCTAATTTTCCAAACATTTTTAAGCGAATTTAAAATTCACAAATTGCTTCAAAAGTTTTAGGAAATATTCAAATTATCACAAAAAATATATAAAAAAATTTTCAGCAAAATATATTCAGTAGTTTTGCAAATAAAAATTAAAATAATAATTACATCCTTTATATGAAGAGATCATGCGACCATTATATGAAGAGATCAAGTGACCCACTTCAAATTAAATATGGCATCCATCTTGGGTCAAAATCAAGATTTTTAAAATTATTTTTAATTTATATTTCGTGTTGTATCCGTCCTAAAACCGCCTTATTTTGCTTAATTTCTGTGCGTCTGTATTCTGAAACAGCGCAATTACAATGTATTTGAGTTTAAATGATCAATGCCATTCATCTTGTGTCAAAATTCTGATTTTCAAAGTTCTTTTTAATTTATATTTAGTGTTGTATCCGTCCTAAAACCGCTTTATTTTTACTTAATTTCTGTGCATCTGTATTCTGAAACAACACAATTGCAATATATTTGAGTTTAAATGCTCATCAAACTTTGTATATATTTCTACAACGAACTTATTTCTACAACGAAACCTAATTTTCACTTATGGAGAATGTAAACAGATTAGGCTGTAAGATGAATTGTATAAGAATTGCTGAATTTCATTAAAGCAAAATTATTTTTTTCTGGAGTCTGCAATATAGATGATATGAATGAAACATTCATTGATTTTACATAGAGAAGCAGACGATTTAATGCAGACTTTTTCGATGAAGTTTTATGCATAGAGTTAAATTATTTTTACCTCCATGGTTTTAAATTTTTAAGTAGAATAAATTATTGTAGTGTAATGTCGATATTCAAATCGAATTACTTTTATGTAAAATATATAAATATATGTATTATATTTCTTTATATACAGTTATGTTACAGATTTTAATTCTGCCTAGAAAACCCCCTTTTTTGTTGTTTTTATGTGTTCTTTTAGAACATATATTATTTTTAAACCGAAATTAAAATCATTTCTAACATATTATTTAAAATGTACGAGCGCTTTGAGAGTTATTTCTTCTGTTGAGTTCAAGGTCTTTTGGCAGTCGAAAATGGAAGTGCCAATGTAAATAATTTCATAGTTTCTATACATTTATGCTGCAGACGATAATGAAGTTTTGCAACAGTTGTTTATAGCAGGTGGCTCTCCAGACATCCTGTCGAGACATACTGGCGTTTGACCGTGAGAACCTTTCTCGGCGGGAAAGATCATCAATGTTTTCTATTGGTGGTGACGGACTGGAAGCTTTCGTCCAGGTCCGTGGAAATGTTGGCTGAAAAGGTATAAAAAGCCGTGCACACCTTTTCTCGCTCTCTTACTCTTACGCTCTTTTGCCCTTCTGCTCTTACGACTTGGTAGGCAGTTCACGATAGCAACGCTCACTCCGAATCTCGGGAGTCTGACCTCCAGGCAGATTCCTGGGGATTCGTGAGCTGAGTAATGCTGCCTTTATAACGACCAATTTTGGTGTGATCCCGAGGTTAATACCGGGAATGAAATAACGTCGAAACTGCACGTAGAGCGAACCCGATGCTCATTCCGGGATTACTACCAAAACATCGAGCGGGCTTGTGGAATGCTCCCGAGGCTCATACCGGGAAGGTAAATCGAATCGTCGCTACCCGAGTAGTACTAGTTAATGATGCCATCCATCCAGGCTGGGCCATTCTAGAGAAATCTTTGAATGTGTGTGCCGGCCTTTCATTCTGAAACACCGATTCATCGCCGTGTGGGTGAGTGGCTGATGTGAGAACTACTACCTTACTTACAACGCCTTGATGACCGGGGTAAGCGACTTTTAATGTATACCTTCATGAGAGAGAGATCGTAACGGAGAGTGAAACCATCTGTTGAGTTTTGTAACTTCAATTCAATGCTTATTCTAAAACTTAATTTCTGTTTGATTAATTTTCAAAAATCCTTTATTTTACCTCTCAGAGTGCTCGTCCCGTAATGTGGCCATACCTATGTTTGATATCTGTATGATCTGTTGTTTGCCACTTAGTATTGCATTATGTGGAAGTATAGAGGCTTTAAAGCCAGTGGCGTTCTGTTAAAATCTGCGCATGTGTCCAGTGGTGAGCTGAAAGATTCAGCTGTTGTATCTGATATACAAATTGAATTTAACTTCTTAAATAAATGAAAATTCATTTTAACTTCAAAATTCTGTGTATTTATTTGTGTATTGAAATTCCTTTTGATTTTGGTGAAGAAGAAAGTTTTTAAAGGTAAGGTTTTGATTTTGAATGTTTTCAGGTTATTTAGGTTCTTCTGGGCTGTAGGTCATCGCGGAGATTTACTTCTCCCGACAGGAGTGTGTGGACCTGTGTGGGTTATTTTTGCGGCATTTTTCGATCATGGTTTTTGTATTGGTGCTGGTGCTGGTGTGGCTAAATTCTAAATTAAGAGGTCACGTTTCGTTTCATTATAAACCCCGCCATTACAAATTGGCGCCGTGACCTTTCCTCCTGAGTACCTGCCCTGTTCTAAATTTTTAAAGTTGTTGAAATGTTCTTGTTTAGAGTTTTTCGAAATTTAAATTTTAAAGAATTTTTTTTTTTGCGCTGGACACAGAGTGGTATGTGGTATGGAATTTTTTTTTTTAAATGTTTCGATTTCGGGAGAGCACTCGTATTTACGTGTATATGTAAAGAAAATTGTCTAATGTGTTGATATTTGAAAATAATAATGTATTGAAATTTATGAAGTATTGTTATTTTGTTACAAATTGAAAATAGGGTAGAATGAAATGTTTTCACTGGAATTACGTGTTAACATGTCAACGTGAAATGTATTGGAATTGCGCGAAATGGCACATTGACGGAAATTTGAAAGATATCAGTGCAGAGTTGCATATATGAGATTGAATTTTTGATTTCAATATGTGACGAATATGTAAAAGGTGTTTTTATTGGAAAAGTTGAACTGACAAAAAGTTTAGTTTTTGATAATGTTGGTATCTAGTAAAGATACGTTGAAAATTTAAAAATTGAAATTTGATTATATAAATATTAAGAATTTTAGATTGGCATTGTTATTTAAGAATTTTATAGGTGTATTGAATTTAGGAATTGAAACTTAATTGGAATGAAATTTTAATTATAACATCTGTTTTGAGAACACTTTCGATTTTGTTTTCTTGAGAACACTTTGTTTTCGGTTATGATTTTTGGTTCTGTGTTTAATGTGTGGGAGGCGATTCCTGCTGTAATTCTGATTTCGACGAGCTCTTCTGAGCATTTTTTTCCCAAATTTGGGTTTGCAGATTTCGAAACTCCGGTGTGTCGAATTGTTTAAATTGAAATGAAATTTTGGTCGGAGGCAGAGGCCGTTTTCGAAAATTTTTCGAAATTGAAAATTTTAATTGTAGATATTTGAAATTTAATTATAATTGCTTGAATACTTGAGTTTAAAATGATTTGAAAATGCACCTTAATTTTGAGAACATAGAGATAAAAAAAGTAGAATGAAATGATATACGAGTTTTGAACACCTGAATACTGATTGTGTATAAATATGAAAATTATTTTGAATAAATTGTTATTGAAGTTGTGTGGCTAGAAAAAGCACACATTTTTGAGTTCTGTAAAAGACAGACTCCTGTTTTGATGAAGCAATGTTTGGCTTGAAAATTCTAAAGTTATGAAATATTTTGATAAAAAAATTTTATTTTTCTTGGTTGCATCAAACGTTTTTTATCTGGTGAGAATTTTTGAATAACTGGTAGAATTTTGATATGTATATATGTATAAATTGATTTCGAAAGTATTTAGAAAAAAGAAAATGGTGTCATTGCATGAAAATGTGGGGAAGAGCAGGAAAATTTTTAAAGGGGTTGATTTTTTTTGGTAAATGCTTTGTGAAAAATTTTGAAATGGAGTTTGAAAATAATTATGTGGAAATATTTGTTATTGAATGTTGATAATGAAATTTTTTCGATTTTTGAAAATTTTGAAAAAGTGAATTTGTGGGGACTGAAAGCTTCTTTTTCCCTGAGAGGTTGTCGAATTTGAATTTATGTTTGCCTCAGGATGTGAAATAATTCTCCATTTGTTTTGATTTTAAATGTTTCGGTTTCCTTGCCCTGTTGTTGCATCCGAGCACCTTGTTTTTTATTTTTTTTCGTGTCTTTGACTCTCCTGAGTTTTTTCTGCTGAGTTTGTTGTGTTAGTGGATTCACGACCCATTTTCACTGGATTGAGTTGATTGTTTGGACGCTTGCAGTCAACGTTTAGTTTGAAATTGTCTCACAAACAATTCGAGGAGAGACGAATTGATCACTCGTCTGAGCAGAATTTCCTTGGGTTTGAATTTGACCTTGCTTGTGTGTTTAGGATGCATGTTGATGTTCTGTTGAACTAGCGTAATTCTATGGGATGGTTGATACCCCATTAGTGGCTTTTCTCAAGGGTTGATCCTCGTTTGCACCCATGCCTGTGTTTACTTCGGTAGCAGATGAAAGAATTCCTGCTCATTTTACTTCTTGAATTTTTTGTTGGCTGCAGTTGATTGCATTCCTGCAGAGTCCAACGCTGTAGGTTGAAATTCCTGAAAAATATTTTTGAGGATGGGTTGCTTTGCTTTGGCAAGTGGAATTTTGAAAATTTGGAAATTTTGAAAATATTAAAGTTGTTTAATTTGAGAATTATGAAAATGATTTTATTACAAGAATTGTATTTACGTTGTGCTTCAGATCCCTGTTTTTAATCCCCCTGAGTTGATTTGAATTTTGAAAATTTTGAAGAGTAATAATTTTGAAAATGTTGTTCCTGTCTCGGTTTTCTCCCCTGTGCTGTTCTCACAAGTTGAGTTGTGATGTTGTTCCTTCCTCTGTTCCGGTGGTGCGAACGTGAGTGAGTGGAGTTGTCCTCCTCTGTTTGAGTGAGTTGAAACTTTTTCTTTTCCGTTCCCGTTCTGTGGATGTGCGAGGCGATGTCTGGAACTTTGATTGGCTGACACCAGTTTGATTTGAATTGTGTAATGAATATTTAACTCCGAACTTGAATACTTTCGGAATTTATGAAATTTTTTTTGGCGGCTCCTGTTTATTACTACGGCAATATTTAGAAATATTTTGAAAAATTTGATTGAATTTTGGAGTCAGGAGATTGTTTACATTGTGGAATTTTTGAAAGAGTCAGTGAACTCTGAAGTTGTTGATTTAATTACAGAAATATGGTTGAAATTGTGATGAATTGATTCCACAAGTATTTTACTTTGAAGTATTTTGAAAATTTACTTGTTTTGATATCCATTTGAGAAAATTCTGGAATTTTGAAATTGAAATATTTTATTTTGAAACTTGATTGATTTACTACGAAAATGGATGTATTTTGGATTTCATTTGATTTTCTTCTAGTTATTGGATTGAAATTTTTGCACTTGATAATTTTATTTCGAAACTTTGAGTTTGGTGAAATGGTTGAATAACATTGAGAAAGAGATTTTTATTGAACTCATTTAAATACTGATTTTGACTTTTACTTATTTTGACTTACGATTGAAAGGCAACTAAATTTAATGATAGATTTATTGATTTAGAGAATTTTATTGATTTTTATGGAATGACACTTGTATATTATGGATGTTTTGAATTTTGTTTGGCAACATGTTTGGAATTAGTTTTCGCCACAAACCAAATTAAAGAAAACTATCTACAAATTTAATTTTTCGGTGGCAATGTTGATAAATTGTATTTGAATATTTACTTGCAGTTAAATGTAGAGGCTTGAGAGTCCTCTGTACCTGAAGTTCTGTGCCAAGAGCGCACTGATTTGAAATTGTGGCACTTGTTTACATAAAATATGTGGTTTGACTTCTGCCACCTTGCCACTTCTTGCTTGCCACTTGTTTTGCCATCTTGAAAAATTTTAATTAGTGCAAGAGAAATTTATTTTTAATGAAAAATTTACTAAATGATTAAATATATTTTTAATAAAATGATATTTTGAAATAATTGAATTTATGCAATAAAAATGGTAAAATTTATACTGTGTCATGATTACCAATATTGCCTTGATGTTGCCTCTATGTAAGAGATGATGAAAATGCTGTGTCAAATGGACACTTGATGTTGACAAGAATTATGAGTCATGTGAACCACTGGACAAGGTTTGTTTGAAAATTTTTTGTTATTATTTCTGGGTATGGTCATTTCTCATGTAAATCTGTATTGTATTTATATTACTGCTGTTTTGACATTGTTTATTGGAATTAGCTGCTGTTTTCATCCTTGATAAAATGGAAGAGCTGCTGTGGTCATGAAATATATTGTGATTACATTATCTTGAAAAGTTTAAAACTTAATTTGAAATTTTTTTTTGCTGCTGACCACATAATACTTAAAGTTAAGATTCTTGAAGGAAAGTGAAAATTTCTTGGAAATTTAAATTTAATTTTAATGAAAGCTAAAATTGACTTAAAATTTGAAAAATTTAATAGATGATTGTTATTTGAAAAGTTTATTTACAGAGAAATTTAATTTTAAATTTGCTGTTCGACTTGAGGGGTGTTGTGTTATTTACCTTTTGTGAACC
Source organism: Amaurobius ferox (assembly GCA_951213105.1). Taxonomy (NCBI): domain Eukaryota; kingdom Metazoa; phylum Arthropoda; class Arachnida; order Araneae; family Amaurobiidae; genus Amaurobius; species Amaurobius ferox. Next base: position 19,469,305 of record OX578140.1, read on the forward strand.
TTGGGATTTAAATTTAATTTACAATTTTAATTTTTCACATGTAGTGATTTTTGTGATGGGCTTGTAGATATTAGGATTTTAGACTGGATTGCAGTCATTTTTAGGTTTCTTTGGCTTTGGTTCTTCGACATGCGCCCATATGGGATGGTGTTCGTGTCAAGAACTCTTCTGGTGTAGACGTGCACCTCTAAATTTTGCTGAAATTTCTACTTGAAGATGCGTACGACTTCAAGGGCCTGATGCCTACATGCACCTGCTTGTTGTTTTGAAAAATTTCTTCGCTTCGCTCTGAAATTTTTCCCCGGAGGCACCAAGGTATTTGTAATGTCGATATTCAAATCGAATTACTTTTATGTAAAATATATAAATATATGTATTATATTTCTTTATATACAGTTATGTTACAGATTTTAATTCTGCCTAGAAAACCCCCTTTTTTGTTGTTTTTATGTGTTCTTTTAGAACATATATTATTTTTAAACCGAAATTAAAATCATTTCTAACATATTATTTAAAATGTACGAGCGCTTTGAGAGTTATTTCTTCTGTTGAGTTCAAGGTCTTTTGGCAGTCGAAAATGGAAGTGCCAATGTAAATAATTTCATAGTTTCTATACATTTATGCTGCAGACGATAATGAAGTTTTGCAACAGTTGTTTATAGCAGGTGGCTCTCCAGACATCCTGTCGAGACATACTGGCGTTTGACCGTGAGAACCTTTCTCGGCGGGAAAGATCATCAATGTTTTCTATTGGTGGTGACGGACTGGAAGCTTTCGTCCAGGTCCGTGGAAATGTTGGCTGAAAAGGTATAAAAAGCCGTGCACACCTTTTCTCGCTCTCTTACTCTTACGCTCTTTTGCCCTTCTGCTCTTACGACTTGGTAGGCAGTTCACGATAGCAACGCTCACTCCGAATCTCGGGAGTCTGACCTCCAGGCAGATTCCTGGGGATTCGTGAGCTGAGTAATGCTGCCTTTATAACGACCAATTTTGGTGTGATCCCGAGGTTAATACCGGGAATGAAATAACGTCGAAACTGCACGTAGAGCGAACCCGATGCTCATTCCGGGATTACTACCAAAACATCGAGCGGGCTTGTGGAATGCTCCCGAGGCTCATACCGGGAAGGTAAATCGAATCGTCGCTACCCGAGTAGTACTAGTTAATGATGCCATCCATCCAGGCTGGGCCATTCTAGAGAAATCTTTGAATGTGTGTGCCGGCCTTTCATTCTGAAACACCGATTCATCGCCGTGTGGGTGAGTGGCTGATGTGAGAACTACTACCTTACTTACAACGCCTTGATGACCGGGGTAAGCGACTTTTAATGTATACCTTCATGAGAGAGAGATCGTAACGGAGAGTGAAACCATCTGTTGAGTTTTGTAACTTCAATTCAATGCTTATTCTAAAACTTAATTTCTGTTTGATTAATTTTCAAAAATCCTTTATTTTACCTCTCAGAGTGCTCGTCCCGTAATGTGGCCATACCTATGTTTGATATCTGTATGATCTGTTGTTTGCCACTTAGTATTGCATTATGTGGAAGTATAGAGGCTTTAAAGCCAGTGGCGTTCTGTTAAAATCTGCGCATGTGTCCAGTGGTGAGCTGAAAGATTCAGCTGTTGTATCTGATATACAAATTGAATTTAACTTCTTAAATAAATGAAAATTCATTTTAACTTCAAAATTCTGTGTATTTATTTGTGTATTGAAATTCCTTTTGATTTTGGTGAAGAAGAAAGTTTTTAAAGGTAAGGTTTTGATTTTGAATGTTTTCAGGTTATTTAGGTTCTTCTGGGCTGTAGGTCATCGCGGAGATTTACTTCTCCCGACAGGAGTGTGTGGACCTGTGTGGGTTATTTTTGCGGCATTTTTCGATCATGGTTTTTGTATTGGTGCTGGTGCTGGTGTGGCTAAATTCTAAATTAAGAGGTCACGTTTCGTTTCATTATAAACCCCGCCATTACAGTAGTACTGTGGTGAATGAAATAAAAATGTATGAATGAAATATTTACTGCTTTTACACAGAGAGCAGGCGATTTATATTTCGATGACGTCATTTGAATCAAGTTCGTTTTTAACACTTTACAACATAGCTGAAAAATGCTTATGACTTTGTTCATTCTGTCTGTCTGTCTGTCTGTCTGTTAGTACGATAAATGCCGTAAAAATGACTTTATCAAAATGAAATTTTAGTATGTTGTTCAGACATCCTGTAGTACCTATAGGAATATGAATTAATATTGTCACCCAATTAGTTTTGGATTGAACCCGGGTTGAAAAAATGAAATACATTGACCCTATGGGACCTAATTCTTCAAGCATTTTTTAAGAAGATTTAAAATTCACAAATTGCTTCGAAAGTTTTATGAAATATTCAAATTATCCCATAAAATATATAAAAAAAATTTCAGCAAAATATATTCAGTAGTTTTTTAAATAAAAATTAAAATAATAATTACACCCTTTATATGAAGAGATCACGTGACTATTATATGAAGAGATCACGTGACGCACTTCAAAATAAAATCTGTCATCCATCTTGTATCAAAATCATGATTTTTAAAGTTCTTTTCACATTTAGTATTGTATCCGCCCTAAAACCGCTTTATTTTTGCTTATATTCTGTGCATCTACATACTGAAACAACACAATTACAATATAGTTGAGTTTAAATGATCATCCAACTTTGATTATTTCTACAACAAAGCCTAATTTCCACTTATGGAAAATATAAATTCCAAAAGATGTAGAATCTATATAAATAAAATTGAAAATCTGTCTGTCTGTCTGTCTGCCTGGCTTTCTATTTGTCCCATCATCACGAGAGAACGGCTGAATCGAATTTGATGAAATTTTGTGGGTAGCCTGAAAATAACCCCACTTAAAATTTAATCCATGATTTGAGTTTTCATGATCAGTGGTTCTTGAGATATTAATAAAAAACGAAACTTTCGTTTGTCTCACCATCACGAGAGAACGGCTGAAATGAATTTACTGAAATTTTGTGGGTAGCCTTGAAATAGACCCACATAAATTTGGTTTAAGTTTCGGGTTTCTAAGACCAGGGGTTGTCGAGATATTGATGAAAAACGAAACTTTTTCCTATGAGGTCTAATCTCTAACTCCTTGGTTTATCCAAACCGAAAGGTGAAAATCGTTTGAAAATAAATTAAAACTTTATCTCTGAGTTTTGTGGGAGATTTTTTACGCTAATTAGCCACTTTCTGAAATCATGAATTGTTTGAAACATGAATTTAAATGGAAAATCTATCTCCATGGTTTATTTTTCACAAGCATTTACTCAACAATGAAAAGTATGAAGAAATCAAAATGGTTATTTAATGCATTTTATGAGGAATCTTATATCATGTTGCTCAGAAACGCAATTAAATTAAATCTGTCTAAATTTTAATTATTATTTTTTCGATTTGAATTATAAATGAATGGATATAAAAATATATTTTGGAAAAGAACGGTTTGATTTTTCTTTTAATTCTATTAATTGCGGACTGCGTATATCACTTTCATTTATTTTGACAAAGAGTTTTTAAGCTTTTATATTGTGTTTAGCTAATAAAATCATATATTGTGTTTACCAATAAATTCATTTATCCGATTGTTGAAACAGAAAAAGAGTAGAACGCGTATATCTTCTAATACAATTTTAGTGTTTGCATTTAGTATATACAAACGGGATCAGGATGTATTATTCTTCAGATCTCCAAATTCAGAGCTACGAATTTGGCGGAATATCGCCAACTTAGCAACTTTTCTTAAACTTTGCCAAATTGACGGAAATGTCGCCAAATTGATAAAAACGACGCAAATCAATGATATGAAATTCGTTTTTTTAGAAGAAAGTACTGAAATGATGTTTCGGTTACATTTGTCGGTCAGTGCATCCATCCCACTTAGTAACACGTTTTGCGAATTTTCAAAATATCACCAAATTGATAAAAATGTTTGTAAATCGATAAAAATATCATAAAATTGGTAAAATTGTGCTTAATAAATGAAATTAATTGTGTTTTATTAGGGGATAGTATTGTGATGATATTTCGTCAATTTGTCGCAAAATGGGACTATCAGTTAGTTCTACAGTCCTACCAGACGATAAATTTGGCGAGTTTTTAAATTATCGCTAAATTGACGAGAATGTCGGCAAACCTTCCATGGAGATAGCATTATTCAGACGTTATGATTTCCATCAATTTATTTGAAGCAAATGATATCATGTCGTTTAGCAATGGATATAAATCCTATGTGTTATGCGGCATACGATTTTTATTAAATCTTTTCCAATTTGAATAATAAAGATATGTATATAAAATAAATTTCATTGACATTGCATTTTTGACTAGATAATATCAATTACGTCTTCAGGTTACACATTATTATTATTGATATTTTCGGGGATTATTGATTCACGGATTATTGATATTTTCAAGTTATTATACCATTGTTTTATTATGACAAAAATTGTTTAAACTCATATATTGTACGTTGTACGAGTAATGTTCTACAAATGCACAGGTATATCTTCTAATCTACGAGAATATAAGTAGTACAGGTATTTTGGCATATATTTTTATATATACTGGCATTAATTGGAATCAATTACGACCTTCTGGTATAAAGATTACGGAGATTATTGATATTTTCAATTTATTACGTCATTTGTTTTATTTTGGCAAAGATTTTTGAGACTCATATTGTAATACGGGTAATCTTCTACTAACATACAGGCATATTTTCTTATCTGCGACAATATAAGTAGTATGGGGATATATATATATATGTATATATATATATATATATATATATATATATATATATATATACATATATATATATTCCCATATAATTTTAGTGCTTTCATTTTGGCATACATTGGAATCAATTAAGGGTTAAGAATTTATTGATATTTTCAATTTATACATGTAATCTACTAATTCAGGTTATATCTTCTAATATTCTAGTATATAAGTAGTACTGATCCCATACAAATTTAGCCCTTTTATTTTGTATATATTGATTCAATTTCATATTTTTTGTATATTTGCTTTCAAATGGGGGCCAGGATGTTTTATTCTTCAGATCTGCCCGTGAAGATAATTTAGCATAACGGGAACAGATATTCTTAAACTTCTCTTTAGGAGCAATAGATTTAATATTTTAACATAATTTGCACATGATTGTGAATTTAAGTTTCTTTATATTATATACGAAGAACGGGTATGCTGCTAGTGAGTTATATAAGAATTGCTGCATTTTTTTAACGTAAAATTATTTAGCTCATGAAGTCTGCAATATAGCTGATATGAATGAAACATTCATTGACACAGAGAAGTAAACGAATTTTTCACTGAAGTTTTAAGCATAGAGTTAAATTACTTGTACCTCCATGGTTTTAAGTTTTTAAATAAAATAAATTATTACAGTATTGTGATGAGTGCAATGAATGGGAAAATGTTTGTGAATGAAATGCTGCTTTTATATAGAGAGCCAGGCGTGTTATATTTCGATGACGCCATTTGAATAAATTTAATTTGTTTTCGATGAAATTTTCAAATATAATAAATTATTGTAGTATTATGATAATTTTAAATATATTACCGAGGAATGTATCGCATTTAAAGATGTTTAAATAAAATTGCATTGAATTTGGAAAGTGTTTCATAATCAATGCTTTATGCATGATTGATCTTTCTTGTTCTTTTTTCGATGAAGTTTTAAATTTTCAAATATAATAAATTATTGCAGTATTGTGATAATTTTAAAAATATTACCTCTGAATGTATTGCATTTTAGAGATATTTAAATAAAATTAGAGTTGGAAAGTGTTTCATAATCATTTTTTTATGCATGATTAATCTTTCTTATTTCTTCTTTTATTTTCCCTTACATAATGCAGTAATTTAAATTTTAACGTGTAAAAGAACACATTAATTGGATAATTATTTGAAATAGCATTTTATGGTTTTTGTTTCGTTCCCCTTTTATTTAGCGATTTAGTGCATTTTTAAATAGCACTAAGTATCCAAAATTTCAAAAACTCTAATATCGAAAACGGCTTATTATTGGGTATAATAAGGTTAATTTTATTTGCTCGTGGGAAAATGTCGCGCATAAAACACGCATTTAATTAATACATTTACTCATATATATTCTTTTATTTTAGTTTTTATTGGCTTTTTCAATTGTGTAATGAAAAAATTACCAGTTCTTTTTTCTCCAGTTATGCCAAAATTTAATCATCACGAGGATAACTCAATAACTTAATATCCAAATTTGACAAAATATCTGACATAAAAGACTAAATGCACTTAAACGTGTTAATTAAAAACTTGTTTTAAACTTGATTTTTAATAACGAAGCGAATAAATGACCCTATGATATAAAGTTCTCAATATATTTCAGTTATTTGACATTTTTGTCGATCTAGCTGGCGACTTTACAAAACGCATTAAGACGCCAACTAATAAAAAAGGATTTAAAAACTACAAATTCAACATTATTTAAAATAAATATATATTTTATATATTATTTTGCGGGATAAAACACAATATAATATACTAGCAGCAACTACCCGCCGTTGCTTGGGATTTGCAATGCAAAACTATGATAAAAATTAAACCGGAACATATAGGGCCGATTGTGATATGTTACCGCTGAATGTATCGCATTGTAGAGATGTTTAAATAAAATTAAAGTTGGAAAGTGTTTCATAATCAATGCTTTATGCATGATTGCTCTTTCTTGTGATTCCTTAATACTTTTCGTTGTTGAGTAAGCCTGTGAGAAATAAACCATGGTGAAGGTTTCCATTTAAATTCACATCTCAAACCTGCTATTTTCAAAATTGTCTAATACGTTCAATAAACTCCCACAAAACGCAGTGTTGAGTAAGCCTGTGAGAAATAAACCATGGTGAAAATTTCCATTTAAGTTCATATCTCAAACCTAAGATTTTCAAAAGCGTCTAATATGTTCAATAAACTCCCACAAAACTCACAGATTTAACTGACTTTCACGTTTTAAACCAACAATGTCCAACCTTTTTCGTTGTAAATCAAGGAGTTAGAGAGTAGAACTCCTAGGAAAAAGTGTCGTTTTTCACTAGTATCTCGATAACCACTGGTCGTAGAAACTCGAAACATGGCCTATGTTTTTTGTGGGATAATTTCAAGACTACTAAGATACATTTCATGAAATTCGATTCAGCCGTTCTCCAGTTATGGTGGATCATGCATACACACTTTTCTTCTTTATATATAGATAGATAGATGTAAGGAAAAGGTGAATGAATGTCGTCTGTAAGAAAAGTCGTGTACTGTTTCATCAGTTTTTGATTTAATTATACGATTTTTAAATACTGATAGTCAGTTATGTTTAGCCTCTAAAACCAAAAAGTTATCAAAATTACTGCATAAGAAATATTGTTAAACATTTTACATCGCTTACTCTGTGTTAACTCGCAAAAAGAAAACAACATTTACAGGCAAAAATTATTATTTGAACGTCCGGGTCCTTTGACCTTAGTGACACATTTGGTTACCCTTGGTGAGTTTCAGAAACATCACTGTTTTGAGAATATAAACATTTGTTTTGTAAATGTAGTCAGCATTTAATTGCTGTTACATTGTATCTTATGGTTCCGTTGATACTTTGTTAGTAGCTATAGAGCTATATTGCCTGTATTACTTTCCTTATATGCATATAATGTATAAGGAAAGTATTGTGACGAGGTAGAAAATTCGAATTCGAGTTTTCGACGGGAGAGCACGTTTCAAGCATCCTTGTTCACGAATCGAACATTTTTGAGGTGATGGCTGTGTGTGTGGGGGGGGGGGGGGGAGAGGGTGTGTGTAAGTGTGTGTGTGTCAGTGTGTGTCAGTGAAGACGATATCTCACAAACAAATGGAGCGATTCGAATGAAATTTGGTACAAAAATTACACTCCGTGAATACTGTCTATTTGCGTAATGTCTATTTGTCTATTTTTAGAAATGTCTATTTGCGTAATTTTATTAAAGATTTAAATTTTTTGATGAATTTTTCAAAATTTCACTCGAAAATTTAGGGAGTTCGGAACATTCGATTGTGTTTACCGTCCGACCTACCAGAAAGGTGGTAGGTCGGACGGTCTGGGTCTCAACAACAACTCCGTGAATACTGGAAGCCCATTATTTTTAAACACAATCGAATGTTCGGAACCCCCTAAATTTTCGAGTGAAATTTTGAAAAATTCATCAAAAATTTAAATCTTTAATAAAATTACGCAAATAGACATTTCTTATGTAATTTTTCCTTAAAGAGCGATTGACACAAACTTTAAAACACTAGCATGAACCGTTCTCGAGATATTGCACATTTTTCAAATAAATTTATAAAAAAAATCCCATAAATTAAAAAAACTATATTAACTGTTGAGAAACATGTTCACTTTCCATATGTAATATCATGCAATAAATTTGGAGACATCATTCTCGTGAATCTAGTTTGTTCCATATACGAGAAAAGATACTTTGAGTAATACTTTTTTATTTGAACGTCAATAGTCATTTATCTGCTATAAGAATAACTTATTTCTCCTTCCATAACGCTTGGTGAGATTTTGGCGACGAGTTTGGCGGAATGTCGCCAACTTGGCGACTTTTTAAATGTTGCCGAATTAGCGAAAATCTCGCCAAATGGATAAAATTGAAGCTAAATCAATGAAAATGACGACTAATTGACGAAATGTCAATATCTTGGAAAGAATATAAGTATCCACTATAAGAATAACCTATTTTCTTTTACTGTAAAAGTAGTAAATTCATTGCATTATATAAAGAAAGTCATGTGCTGCCCACATCAGATTTTTTTGTTATTGTTACACTTATTGCTGCTTTGGAGTAGAGGATTAGTTATCCAGAAATTTGGGCCCATCCTTGTATGTTGAGAATGCATCCATGATTAAGGAAAACTTGAATATAACGTATATAAGCACAAATGAAATAATAATGCAGCATACAGCTGTTTCGAGGATACGTTGGATATCCTTCGTCAGTGCAAGAGAACCAACAAACCCGAAGTCCAAAAGAGGACTGGGTGTAAAGGAAGGTACAAAGGGAATTATATACCCAAGACCTGGACAGTCCAGGATATTCGGATTGGCTGAACTGTTCTTCATGCTACTTTCTCATTGACTCTCTCTTAATCCAGGTCTTGAGTAATTATACACCCCATTCCTCTTTTGGACTTCGGGTTTGTTGGTTCTCTTGCACTGAAGAAAGGGGTCTAACGTATCCTCGAAACAGCTGTTGGCTGCATTATCATTTTATTTGTGCTTATATACGTTGCTCAAGCTTACCTTATCCATAGCACGAAGTGTATTTTACTTATTGAATACCCACAATTCCTAAGGATACTTCCTAACAATATAGCATCAACACATTTTATAATATATCGAGCATAAACCATAAATTATAAACGCTACATCGTGCATATGCACCAAGTACATAGAAGCGACCCTAGAAGCATGCGTACACGATTGTAAATTTAATATGCATCAAATCAAAAGGACGTTGGTAATAGACGTATACACTAAGTTTTGTTCTAAATAGTAGTTAAAATGCTGGATGACTTGCGTTTAAGATTGATATTTAAACTTAAGATTGATATTTAAGCAAAGATTGATAGATATATATATATATTTCAGTTAAAGATATTTAGGCGTTTAAGATTGATATTTAAGCTATAAAGACAGGTTAAGCTATTCTCTAGTTAAATTTTCGAAGATTTAAATATTTTCATGTTCTAAGGCCTTATTTTGAATTTAGCAGGAATTTAGCAGTAATTTAGCAGTAATTTAACAGTAATGACGAGGGTGTACAAAAGAGCACATTGTTCTTTGTTATTCAGTTAGTACTTAATAAGGCAATTAAAATAGTTAATTATTTTTGAAAATACAGTAAAAGTTAATTTACTGTAGTTTAAATAACTCTGAAAAACTGGGAAAATAAATTATGTAAAAATAAATAGATATGAAATCTGTAAGGATTAACAATTTCTATTCTCAACATCTTATTTTCAAGCAGTGTCTTCCCCGGGGAAAGAAGAGGCTAAAATTTAAATAGCAGTCGCGTAGATTGCGAACGGCAGGTGGAACTGGCAACCAGATTCTAAAACTGCGAGGTGCGAAGCACGAAAGGGTACATAGTGTGTGTATGGTGTGGCTGAAGCCGACGGTAGAAAGGTTGTAGAAAGGGTTGACCATCTACATTCTGATTTATTATTTGTAAATTACGCTAATTGGTGTTTATTTTATGATGTTCTACAGTTTTAAGAATAAACTTGTCGTTTTTATCAAAATATGCCTGCTTCACCACCTTCACAAATCTAAATCCTTGATTCATATTTTCTCATTTGAATTATTCGAAATTAAGGCTTTGAATGAAAGAAAAAAGTGTATGGAGTTTTTATTGCTTAGTAAAAGACCCATAAAAAAATAAATGCTAAAAAAGGATTTTATTCCTGAACAATTTATAACATTTTATTACTTTTCCTACTCCCTGCGATACCAATGTACAGGAAAAGCATTGGAATCATGTCGAAAATCGCAACTCAAATTTTCGACGGAACTACACGTTTCGAGCACACTAGAACCCGTAAACAGTATATTTAGCGTGACGTCTGTGTGCGTGCGTGTGTGTGTGCAATGCATTCTAGCTGAAAATCTAATGCATCAAATTTCACAAAATTTGGTGGATAAATGACTTGTGTATGACTATTGTGCTGATGAGATTTTGATACGATTCTGAAAAAAAAAAAACATTTTTTGAGAAATGCCCGACAAAAACCGTATGTATCCACTTCAACTGAAAAGCTTATCGAACATATTTCACAAAATTTGATAGATAAGTCACTTATGGATTACGTACCCTGATGCTGATTAGATTTTGGTACCATTCGGAGGGGGGGGGAATCTGTTTTTTGTTTTTTTAATAAAAGACTACATATGTTCAAATGTATCAATTAAAAATGCTTGTTTTATGCGTTGCAATTAAAAAAGTATTTGATAATTTTTTTCTTAAATTTAGTAGTTAAGTCCTTTGAGAATTATCCTAATGCTAATTAGATTTTGATATAATTCGGGAAAATACAACCGATCTTTATTTTTACGAAATGATCTACAAAAATCATGAAAATCTGAAATAATTGATTGACATTGCCGAAATATATAAATTATATGCTCGTTCTTTATGTAATTTTTGACAATAAAGCAAATAAGAGTGACCCCATGTCTCTAAGATGATCCGTTCTAAAGATATTTTAGGTTCTTTAGCTTCTTGGAACTTTGAGGAACTGTAGAAGTTTTAAAATGCACTAAGTTACCACATGAAACGAAGATGCATTAAAAATGCAAATTGGTTATAGTATAAAAAAAATATCCATGTTGTTTTCTGCATTGAAACTCAGTTTAATGCATCATCAAATAAAAAAGAAGAAAATGAATTGCAGTCTGTAATAAACGTTATGTGCTGCCCACATCAGATTTTTACAATTTGCTTTGATAAATTATATAAATCGAAAGTATAACACTGGAATGTGGATATTCGTAAATGCTTTCAGTTTAAATTTATTTAATGCACATATTTTATGCTTCATAGCACAGAACGTTAATATAGCTTTGAAATATAAATAAAAATGGATCAACTGCACTACAAAACCCACAAATTTATAGAACGCAAACAAAACACCATTTGCCATTTGTAGCAACACGCTATTTACGAAATCTTTTCTTTTGTGTATACGATTTGGCAAAAGTGGCTTACAATATATTGTTTATAATTTATTACTCACTTTATTAATGACCTCCATTTGAAAAAAAAGCAGCAGCATTTCTCTTTGGAATAAATTTCAATTCGCCGAATAATGAGAGAAAACAGAAGTAGCAATAATTAGTAAAAGATATGGGAATAAATAAAAAAAAATATTCATATTGCCAGCTTAAGAAAATTATACATGTTTTGTTTTCCTTTAACGCAGACGATCCAAGCAATATAAAGGGAGAAGAATGAAATGGTAAAATCAAATTGGGAAAAGAACGTTTTAGATAAATAATAAGAGCTGTTTTGTATTTCTTAGAATTATTTGCAACGAATGCTTGCTTAGCAACATCGTAAATTTAAAAGGAAAGGGTTGTAATTAGATTAGAAAATCTAATTACTAAGGATATTACTTTTCACACATTGTGTTATTTTTTATTTTGTTTATTACTTTTCCTACAATGCATGAAATGTATAGGGAAAGTATTGGAATCATGCCGAAAATCGCAAGTTGAGTTTTCGACAAATCTTTACGTTTCGACCACTGTATAACCCGAAAAAGAAATATTTTTACCGTCTGTAAATGTGGCTGTGTATCTGAGTACCTACCTGTCTGTCTGCATGTCTGGACAATGTATGTATCCACTCAAGTTCAAAAACTAGCTCACCAAATTTCAGAAGTATTGGAATCGTGTCGAAATGAAATCGTCTAGTGGAAAAGTATTGGAATCGTGTCAAAAATTCCAACTAGAGTTTTGAACGGATATGCACGTTCCACGTACTTTAGAACCCGAAAAAACTATGTTTAGTGTGACGTCTGTGTGTGTCTATCTATATGTCCGTCTGTCCGTGCATTGTATGTATCCACTCTAGTTTAGAAAATAATTAACCAAATTTCACAAAATTTGATAGATAATCACTTATAGTTGATCCTGGTGCTGATTAAATTCTGGTACAATTCCGGAGAAAAGAACCTGCCCATTTTTGCGAAATATCCTTCAAAAATCGTTAAAATTTAAAATAAGGGACTGCATATCTACATATGCTTAAATGCGTCAATTAAATGCTCATTTTATACGTAATTTTTGACGACAAAATGAATGAAACCAACCCCATAACTCTAAAACTAACCGTTCTCGAGATATTTTAGTTTTCTTGCATTTTTGCAACATTACCTTTAGAAATACGTCTAGTCGCTAAATGAAAACGAAAATTGAATTAAAATCATAAATTCAGTGTAATTTCAAATAATTATCCGTATGATTTTGCGCAATTAAACTCGAATTAACAAATTTTAAAAGAAGTAAAGTGAAAATGAATTTGAATCTGTAGGGAAAGTCATATGCTACACATATAAGATTTGTTTCTATTCGTAAGTTAAAGCTAACTTGACAAACATAGAAAAAATATCGAGTCTCCAATAAGATGTATATACTTGCGACAAACCTGTGACACTACAGAGGTATAAGAAAAACTGCAAATCTGCTAAAAATCAAAGTTATATTAACCACTTGATAAACTTTTTTTATAATAAAAACAATAACTACACAGATATCCCAACCATAGTTGTTATTCGCATGAAAAACATGTGATCATAGCTTTCACAGTATTTCCCAGTTAGATTTTCCAGAAGTACAGCAAATATACATATGATGGACGTTTGAAACTAAAATTTGATTTTAAAAAAGAGGAAAGGGGGGAGGAGGGACCTCACAATTTCCTCAGTTCTGTTCTTTAATGGTGTCCCCCCCCCCCCCAGATCTCGAATCGCAATCTGTGTATCATACCAATCACACGACAGGTGATACACAGAAAACAGATATAAGTAAATTTAAGAATATAAATGCTGTGTCAATAAGCAGACGATCTTAAAATTTATAATTCAAAAGTTTAGCAATTATTCAAAAAATGGCGCCACATCAAAGTCTTCTCTTAAAAATAACTTTTAAAAATACATCTGCTTATCATAGAGGTAATTCGGTGTAGAAAACATTAACAACAACTTAAACAAAATTCAAAACATAACCAACGGCGTTTCGAACCCGACATCTTGGAATGCAATCTGATCTGCGTATCATAACGATCTGCGTATCATAACGATACACAATCTCCGTAAAAATCTTGGAACACACTCTACGTATCATCCCGATCACGCCACATGAGTAATAAATATAGTTATATAAATGCTTTTCAACAACAGACAATTTTATAATTTATAATTAAAAAGTTCAGATGTTATTTAAAAGATAATGACCCATCGAAGGCTTCTTTTAAACATAACACCAGTACAGAAAACATAGTATAGAAAACGTAAATACTCCTATACATAAATATATATATATAATATGAATATATATATGTATAATAAAATTATAGTATGATAAAATATATATGTACTTATGTATGTGTATGTATCTATATATATATATATATATATGTGTGTGTGTGTGTGTGTGTGTGTGTGTGTGTGTGTGTGTATTTATATAAAAAATGCTAAAATTATATACACAATTAAATATTAATTGTAAGTTTTATAATTTTCTATATGTTAAGTACTTGCTAAACTGTTTAAATAGAATTAATGAATTTCTTAAATTTAAGAATTCAGGCTATTTCATATTGAACAATAGTTTTGATTTAGATAATCACCTTAACAAGCTTCCACATATTTTTAGTTTCCATACCTTTGATTTTAAAGAGCTATTTAATAATATTGATATTAAAGATTTATATAAAGTATTTATATTATCTCTCTTTATCATGTTTATCAATCTTTCAATAATGTTCCATTTAATGTCAAAAACTTCCCTATGCTATTGCACTTTGTGTTATACAACAATTATATTATCCCAGGTGATAACATATATTTACAAACATCTGGTGTACCTCAAGGGGGCTGTAGTAGTAGTATTCTAGCTAACTTATATCTTTATTATTATGAACATCATTTTAACTCTAATTCATATATTATATATCGATATGTTGACAACTTAATTTGTATTATCATTCATGATTCCTGTCCAATTAATATTGATTTTTACCCCTCTAACCTAGAATTAATCCCTAATGAGCCTAGTGTTAAGTCAAACTGTAAATTATTTAGACCTAAATTTAGATACCCTCAATAATCATGTTATAACCAATCTATATGATAAAAAAGATTCTTATAACTTCGCTATTATTAAGCAGCTATCATATCGGACTTGTAGTAATTCTATCCAATTGTTTAGAAACATTTTTAAACCAACTATTTCGCATACATCGACTTTCTGATGCTTAGTTTCACTTACTCCACATCAATAATCTTAAACGCATTTGTCAAAATTACCACTATCCGGAAGTATTTGTAAATAATATTATTAATAATTTCAAATACACCACATTATAATTTTGCAAATGCATTATTTATCCTTGATTGGATAACTCTTTTTTATGAATTTCACCCTTTCTTATCACCTACTTTCCACTAGGCCTGAGTCTGATACTGCTTGCTATTTTTGAAAGACTACTTTCCACTTGTCCTGAGTCCTACACTGATTACTATTTTTGAAAGTCTTCATGCACATTATTTTTCTTTCAAGTGTATTCATTCCAGTGTCCACTCGCTTTGACGAAGAGATGTAAAATGCTCTGTCGAATGTTCTTCTGCGAACATGTCGACTCCCACGTGGTGGCTGTGCCTGTAAGTTAATATTTCTGTTTTTTATATTTCTGGTTTATAATTCACTTAGTTTTTATTTGTCCTTCCACTAGCCAGTAGACAGTTCCAAGGGTATCCATAGGTAAATACTATCGCCATTGTCAGAAACTGGCTACTCTATCGGTTTTAATTCGAATTGTATGGCTGTCCTGACGAGAATGCAATTTCGAACTAACCGCAGTTTTTTGTGTAGTTTCGATTGATTGTTCTCCATGTCTTGATCTTTAATTTTCAGCTATTTATTTATGCCTTTTCTCATTTTTGCCGTGTTTGCATTTTATTTTATATATATTTATATATATATATATATATATATATATATATATATATATATAAAATTGAAAGATTTTAATCGAAAATTACGCATAAACTACTGTATGTACAAAAAAACCCATCACTAGCATATCTGTTACAAATGAGTAACTATATAGACCAAGACTAAGGATAAAGATAGAAGGTAACATATCACTACAATGGTAAAGGGGGATGAAAAGAATATTAGGATACAAAATTCACAAGTAAAAGTATATAAATATAAATATAAATAAAAATAAAAATAAAACACGGCAAAAATGAGAAAAGTCAATAATAATTAGCTCAAGATAAAAGATTAAGACATAGAGAACAATCAATTGAAACTATACAAAAATGGCGGTTAGTTCGAAATTGCATTCTCATCAGGACAGCCATACAATTCGAATTGAAACCGATAGAATAGCCAGTTTCTGACAATGGCGATAGTATTTAACTATAGACACCATTGGAACTGTCTACTGGCTAGTGGAAGGATAAAAATAAATCAATTGAATTACAAATCAGTAAAATAATATTTCCTCGAACAGAAATATGAACCCACAAGCATTGCCACCGCGTGTAAGTTGAACAAGCGACTGAGCATTTCACCTCACTTCGTCAATGTGAGTGGGCACCGGAATGAATACATTTGAACGATACATAATATGTATGGAGACTTTCAAAAATAGTAATCAGTATAGGACTCAGGAAAAGTGGAAAACAGTCATTCGAAAATAGTAAACAGTATTAGACTCAGGCCAAGTGGTAAGTTAGGTCATAAGAATGGGTGAATTCTCAAAATTGAGTTATCCAATCAAAGATAAATAATGCATGTGTAAAATGATTACGTGGTATATTTGAAATTATTAATATTATTATTTACAAATACTTCCGTATATTGGTAATTTTGTGACAAATGCGTTTAAGATTATTGATGTGGAGAAAGTGAAACCGAGGATCAGAAAGTCGATGTATTCGAAATAGCTGGTTTAAAATGATGTTTCTAAACAATTGAATAGAATTACAAGATTGATATGATAGCAGCTTTATGATAGTGAAGTTGTAAGAATCTTTTTTGTCATATAGATTGGTGATTACATGATTATTGAGGGTTATATAGGTTATATATATATATATACCTTTTTAATTGTGATTTTTGTATACTAATATACTCCTCACCCCCTTTCCATTATAGTGATAAGTTACCTTTTATTTTTATCCTTAGCCTTGGTCTTTATTTGTAACATATTTGCTAGAGATGGGTTTTTTTGTACTTACCGAAGTTTATGCATAGTTTTCGATTAAAAATTTTAATTTATATATACATATATATATATATATATATATATATATATATATATATATATATATATATATATATATATATATAGAAAAAGAGAGAGACTGGAGGGAAGAGAGATTATAGTATTGTATGTTTTAGAATTTTTTTTCATTACTCTGAAAGATTAATTCTTTTAAACAATTGCTCAGAAAAACAGGAATAAATAAGTTATATGAAATTAAATGAGGAATACCAATTATAAAACTTGATTTACATCATCTCATTTGAATTATTCAAGGCATATTAAGGTTTTGACCGAAAAAACAAATTTATGAGGCAATGAAAAGTCCTTTACTGCCGTATAACACTTAACATTTTATTACTGTTTGTCTTGGTGAATTATGGATTCCAAAGTGAAATATAAAGGTGCAGAAACTTGTAAATGTATTCTGTTTTAGATTATTTAAAGCGTACATTTTTATGCTTCGCCATAAAGAGCTGTAAAATAACTGTAAAATACACAAAAAGAAAAGGGCGATTTAACTGCACCACGGAGACCGACAAATTTGTGAAATGAAAACTAAACATACCTTGCTTATTCGTTAGAACACGCTGTTTGCGTAATCTATTCTTTTTATTTTAAACAGTTTGTTCAAAGCAGTTTAAAATTTATTATATCTGATTTATTAAGCACTTTATTAATGGCTGAACAACCAAAATATAATATCGTTTCTCTTCGAAATAAACTTCAAGACACCATGTAATGAGAGAAAACAGAAGCAGCAATCACTTCTGTTTATCTCTCATCACATGGTAATGAGAAAAAAAAACATTTCGTAAAACAAAACAATAGAAGAAACATCTGATGTGGACAACACATGACTTTTCTTATATAATGCAATGAATTTACTACTTTTACAGTAAAAAAAATTGGTTTTTCTTATAGTAGATACTTATATTCTTTCCAAGAAATTGAATTTTCGACAATTAGTCCTCATTTTCATTGATTTAGCGTTATTTTAATCCATTTGGCGAGATTTTCGTTAATTTGACAACATTTCAAAAAGTCGCCAAATTGGCGACATTCCACCAAATTCGTCGCCAAAATCTCGCCAAACTTTACTGACGGAGAAATAAGTTATTCTTATAGCAGATAAATGACTATTGGCGTTCAAATACAAAAGTATTACTCGAAGTATCTTTTCTCATGAATGGAACGAGATAGATCCACGAGAATGATGTCACCCAATTTATCGCATGGTATTACATATGAAAAGTGAACATGTTTCTTAATAGGAAATATATTTTTTTTTTATTATATATGACTTTTTGATAATTTTTTTAAAAAATGTGCGAGAACGGTTCATGTTAGCGTTCTAAAATTTATGTTAATAGTTTTCGAATGAAAAATTACATAAGAAATGTCTATTTGCCTAACTTTATTAGCGGTTTTGATTTTTTGACGATTTTTTCAAAATTTCACTCGAAAATTTAGTGAACATTCGATTACGTTTAAAAATAGTAGGCTTCCAGTGTTTACGGATTGTGATTTTTGTACCAAATTTCGTTCGAATCGGTTAATTCGTTCGTCAGTTATCGTCTCCACACACACACACACACAGACAGACAGACATCACTTCAAAAATGTTTGATTCGTGATCAGGGATGCTTGAAACGTGCTCTCCCGTCGAAAACTCGAATTCGAATTTTCGACCCCGTCACAATACTTTCCTTATACATTATGTATATAAGGAAAGTAATGAATAAGTAAAGGCGTGATACGGTTTTGAAAGCGATATAAAGAGACACCTTCTTCAGAATAAATGAGACAGAACAGCCAATCCAGCAAAACAAAAGCCTATACAGACAGCAGAGATGCCCATAGAAATTGTGGACCTCTCTACTAACATTTATCAAGGGGCTGGTCTAAATTTTAGTTTAACTTTTTCATGTCCTCGCCAGCTTCAAAAGGATAATATATGCGGTCTGAGCTTCCTTTGGAGCCCCTCCCCCCACTTTAATGGTGTCCCTCCCCCCCATTTTCCCACTTTAATGGTGTCCCCCCACTTCCCATTTTAATGGTGTCCCTCCCCCCCCCCCACTTTCCCACTTTAATGGTGTCCCTCCCCCCCTTATAGGCAGTGTTTCTTTCAGGCATGCTCCTGAAAGGTGGGGGGGGGGGGGCATATTATATTAATCTAGTTTCTATTTATGCGATAGCATTTCGACATGTATTTATATAGAGCAAATAGAAAATTTGCTCCCCCCTTCCGGGCAAAAAGTCCTGAAAGAAACGCTGCTTATAGGCCGTCTTACAGACAGACTTTTGCCTTCTCTTTCGTTATTTTTACATCTCATAGAAAACAAGAAAGATCAATCATGTTTAAAGCATTGGTTATGAAACACTTTCCAAATTCAGACTAACGGACAGACCGACAGAATGAACAAAGTCATAAACACTTTTCAACTTTGTTGTAAAGTGTTAAAAATGTTGTTTTTCCGAAAAAATTTTAAACCAGTATTTTGGAAGAAAATCGCGTTTTAAGACGCTTGAACACATTTAAAATATTTTACTAATTTGGAACAAGCTTCTAAAAAATAGGATTTTTTTTTTTTTTTTAACTGATTATGTTTCTAGTGGACCTACGTATATAGTCTGAAATATGAATGTATGAGAACATCGAGTGGTGCCTTACCGTCCAAATATTATTTATTATTCACTATAAATATCTCTCAGGAGCGTAGGATAGAATAACTCTACCCTCCGCGGCAGCCTAGGGTTTATGCCGTCTGCAAGGAAGAGAGGCAAGATGATTATCCGCCATTCCGATCGATGGTGATGATAAGTTGATGAAAGGAAAACTTCCCCATTATTTCTTGAACTAATTTTATTCGTTTAGACAAAAAGCCTCACTTTAGATGATTCATCATACCCATTTCTATAATTTACAACTACAGATCCTTGCGTCATTCTCTGCTGCGAAGCACTTTCCCAAATATACTCTCGAACCCGAAGATATCTTTTGATCTTATCGTATATCATCGGGTTACTACATTCGAGGCCTTGGGTTCAAACCTGAACGAGGCCAGCTAGTTCCCTGTGTTGGTGACGGCTCGATTCTTCATTTCACTGACAGACGCACTAAGTTATATGCACACAGAGATCCCCTCAAAAACGTTCGATTCGAGTTCAAGTTTGCTTAAAAGTAATCTTCCGACGAAAACTCAAATTCAAATTTTACTTATGGTCCGTTACGTGCTTTTCTACTGCGCTTTCTTTTCTGAAGTAAATATTTTATAATATATTATTCTATTCCTGACGTAAATGTTTCCTGACGCAAATATATGACACAAATTTCTAAAAGGAAAATTCAAACTTCTCAAATTAAAAAATTTTATTTTTACATTGAAAATATAAAAACTAAGTGTTTTTGGTACCTTTCTTTTAACCAGGGACCGAAACTTCATTAACTTCACTCACTCTAAATCCATCGCTGTGTTCCTATTGACCAATGAAACAAATGTGATAAATATGATATGTATTTGCGCTATCACAGCCTACCTCCCGCCCAATTTGCTCAGAAATCACTGATTTGAGTAAAATGGATAATGAAGTGGTATTTATTTTTATTTTGCACCAAGTGATTTACGCCCGACCTTTTCAAATTTTTAATTTTAATTGTACATTTAGCGAGAATTTGTTTTGTTTAAAAAAAAATAGGAGCTTTCAAGGAAAGCTACTCCGTAAGTGGCGTCATCTGTCAGACGGTACGTGGAATAAAGTTTGAAATAAGGCAAACCAAATAAGATCAGAAAGAAAATGGAGTAACCTTTGTAATTAGATTTTCTAATCTAATTGTCTGCATTCTTTTCAAATTTACGATGTCGCTCAGGAAACATTCAGTGCAGATAAAAAGAACAAAACATTTATCAGCTGATGTTATAGAATCCACTGTTTCGGAATTAATACTACGCTATTTTCTTTTACTTTCCCTACATAGTATAATGTATAAGGAAAGAATTGTGACTGGGTCGAAAATACGAATTCGAGTTTTCGACAGAAGAGTAAATTTTAAGCATCTGTGAGCTCAAATCGAACGTTTTTGAAATTATTTCTATCTGTATGTGTGTATGTCTGTTAGTACGTATGTATGTTACTGTGTGCGTCAGTGAATCTGTGAATGAGATATCTCACGAACGAATAGAGCGTTTCAAACGAAATTTGGTACGATTATTACAATCAACGAATACTGGAACCCTATTAGTTTTAAATGCAATTGAATGTCTGAAAGCACCCCCTCCCCTCTCAATTTTCGAATGAAATTTTGAAAAAATCATTAAGAAATCAGAACATTCAATAATATTACATAGATAAATAATATATTATGTAACTTTTCATTAGAAAGCGAATAACACACACTTTAGAACATTAGCATGAACCGTTCTTGAAATAGTTCACGTTTTTCAAATAAATTTATCAAAAAAGTTACATAAAATTAAAAAAATATTACCTAGCATGAAATATGTTTGTTCACTTTTCATAAGCAATATTTTACGACAAATTTATAAACATCATTCTCGTGGATCCAGTTCGTTCCATTTACAAGAGAAGATACTGTGTGTAACATTTTTGTATTTTCATGCCCAACATTTCACCGTCATTTATTTAGAGAAAGAAAACCTTCCTCTCTATCTGTCTGTAACGCTTGGCGATAAATTTGAAGGACTTGGCGATTACTTTAACAAAATAGCGCCAACCTGCCGACTTTTTATAATGGTGACAAAGTGAAGCAAATACCGCGAAATTGCAAAAAGAGCGCTAAATTAACGAAAATATAGCCAATTTGATGAATTAATTATTAACATATTTTAATATATGGAATATTGCTTAT
Source organism: Amaurobius ferox (assembly GCA_951213105.1). Taxonomy (NCBI): domain Eukaryota; kingdom Metazoa; phylum Arthropoda; class Arachnida; order Araneae; family Amaurobiidae; genus Amaurobius; species Amaurobius ferox. The sequence goes on from OX578140.1 coordinate 19,491,291, forward strand.
TGCGGATGTTATCAATATTGATAATTGTTACATTAGATTTGCTCGAAATATAAGTTAATTAAGTACTTCGAAATAGTTTTACATGCTGTCATCCAGAACATTAAAAAGCATTGCAGATCTTATATATCGTAGTTTCGCTGCGAAAGAGGTAAATTCATTGCATATATAAATAGGTAAAGCCTTGTACTGCCCACGACAATTTTTTTTTCTCGTATTTCACTGCTTATATGTCGTCTAAGAAAAAGCAAAACAAAATGTTTCCATAATCTGGCAACATGAATATCGTTTTATTTATTCCCGCCTCTCTCATTATCTGGCGTTTTAAAATTTATTCCAGATGGAAATGATGCTGGGGTTCATTATTTTTTTTCTTTGAAATAACTGCTATTAATAGTACGCGCAATAAATCAATTACTGTAAATTTTAAACTTCTTTGGACAAATCATGTCGAAAAAGAAAAGTTTGCACAAATAACGTACAGGGACTAATAACAAGAAACGTTTTATTTGCATTATACAAATTTGTGAGTCCCAACGGTGCAGTTAATCTGTTCTTTTTTTTTTTATATTTTGCAGTTAGGCTACCGTGCTTTATGACAAAGCATAAAAATGTTAACACTGAATAATTTAAAGCGGAATACATTTACGAATTTCTACCGCAGGATGTTTTACTTAGGATCCATAATTCAGTAAAGCGAACAGTAATAAAACGTTAATTGTAATTCAGCTTTTCACTGCATCATAAACTTATTTTTTTCGCTAGACATCTTAATTTTGCATCGAAAAATTCAAACAAAATAAAAAATCTGATGTGGGCAGCACATGACTTTCCCTGCAGACTGATATCCATGTTCTCGTTATTTTAATTAAATTTATTTCACTTTTAATTCAATTTTCGTTCTCATTCGGTAACCGGACTTATTTTCAAAGGTGGCGTAGAGAAAATACGAAAAACTAAAATATCTCGAGAACGGCTAGTCCTAATGTAATGGGGTTGATCTTATTCTTTTCTTCGCTAAAAATTATGTATTAAACAAGCATTTAATGGATATATTTGAGCATACGTAGTTCTTTAGTTTAGATTTGGACGTTTTTTGCGGGCCATTCTGCAAAAAAAGGCAGGTTATTTTTTCTGAATCGTACCAAAATCTAATCAGCACCAGGGTGACCTATACGTGACTCATCTACCGAATTTTGTGAAATTCGGCCCATTAGTTTTTCAGCTACAGTGGATACAAGCTTTTGCGGGTCATTTCACAAAAAAGACGGGTTCTTTTATTCCGAATCGTACCCAAAACTAATCAGCACCAGCCCCGCCCACACGTGACTTACCTACAAAATTTTGTGAAATTCGGTCCATTAGTTTTTTAGTTAGAGTGGATACAAAATCTGCACAGACAGACACACACACAGACGTCACGCTAAAAATGGTTTTTTCGTATTCTAGAGGTCTCGAAACGTGTAGATCCGTCGAAAACTCGAGTTGCGATTTTCGGCATGATTCCAATACTTTCCCTATACATTACCATGTATTGCAGGGAAAGTAAAATGAAACATTTAGAAGTGAAACTCTTGCATTTAGTGTAATGCAGGGGTCGAGAAATTGTTTTTGGCTGATGAGCCATTTTTGATTTTATGCCGGGTTCCTAGGAAAGTCTTTAAGCACCCCCAAAATCTTTACAAAGGAAGGTCTATGAGCGTACACGTTACGTCTATCTATAGTAAAGGGATAATGACCGATCGAATAAAAGTGATTACAGCATGGACGCCCATAGAGCTTTTCCCAGAAGAGGGACAAACCACTGATGTCAGTAGAGCAAACACGAGAATAAGATGTACAACATCGACTAGCTAATTGCTCACCCTAGTGACCTTGAACGTCCAAGAAAGAATAAGTGTCCCTTCTTAACCCCCCCCCCCCCCACACACACACACACACACACACTATGAGCGCCCATAGAGCCAAGCCAAGACGCTTGCTTTCGGAGTGCCTGGGTCCGAAGGCACTCTACCTCCACCTCAGAAAGTATAAATTGTCCACTGTTGATGGTTTTTGAATAGCAATATGTGGTAGTAGTTTGCACTCAACTTCAAGGGTGCTGTGTTGAGGTAAGAAACTGTTGTGCCGTCTTCGTCTTGGGATGGCTGATACTGGGCTGTGGCTGTAAGAGAATGGGGCGGGGCCAGGGAAGAGAGGGCCAATTGAAAAACGGGAAGAAAAACTTCCAATTACAGAAAGCAGATGACAAGTTATCCAGTCAAGGGATATTATAGTTTAAGATGTAAAAGGATAAAATATGAATTTAAGCTAAGAATTAAGTTAAGTTTATATTTTCAGTTACAAGTTTTAACAGTTATGGACAGTCATAGTTGAGTTTTATAAGAGTTTAAGAAATTTTTATTAGTTAGTTTAAATTAATTAAGTAGTTAGTTTCGCGTCACAATTATTTATCAATTATTTAACATTCAGCAAGTGTGCTGATACGAAAAGCATCTTGGGTGAAACCGGGCTGGCATTAATTTCGCGAGCTAAAGCAAATCATTGTTCACTGGGATTGAGGGCTCATCGTGTGGGACGAATCAGGAGGCCCCATTTCACTTTGGAATTGCCTAGGCAATAACCTAAATGTAACAGAGTCCATCTATCGTCGCCCGACGAAGTGATTAGGAAACTCCTGCTTGGGGCGTTAAATATCTGGAGCGCTTCCACGGTGATACCGTAGAACCAGAAAGAAGATATCTAGGGATTTCTTTTCCTGAGATAGGAAGGGTCATAGCTACTATCAACGTCTCCCAAGCAGGGGTTGCTGCACCCATAGATTACAGCGCCCCAGATGAATAGCGAACTCGACATCAAAGCAAGATAGGCGTAAAAATCCAATTTATAAGTTGTAGAGCATTACCTAATGAATATGAATAGACACTAAAAAGGGCGTTTATTTGACACAATATAGTAAATGGTGAATGGATTCCAAGAATGATGCAATAAACAACATTTGAACAAAAATCCAGTATAGAGCCTGTTTAAAATGCCCTCTGTCACAAACGATTCACATTTGAATTCTGGAAAGCCTAAATGAACGCGTACTTTGACACGCATTGCAAGTGTCATCGTGTCAGAGGCCCGGATGGTAAAAGTTTTGACAGGTATTTATTGCCTTCCATATACGTGTTTCTTTCGCTCCTGTTATCGTTTCCTACTCATTAGACAATAATATACAACTCTATAATTTACGTTTTCTTCTATTTCACTTTAATGCCGAATTCGTTATACTGACATTTAAAATTTTCCGCTAAGGGCGCTCCAATCTCTTTTATTCGATCGGGTATGTTCATTTTATAGCTGGTGTGTGCACTCGTGGATCTTTCCTTACAAAGTTATTGGGGTGAGCTTACCTTATGGACATTTCTAGGAGCCTTATTATGTAAAAAGCATACATATATTTAAAGAGTCACATGCAGAAGTGTAAGAAAAGTTCCTATCTTCCCAAAGGTATAGTCATTATAGAGAACTAGGGGTCTTCTTCGCCCTCTGCTAGCTGCGCTTCGCCAACCCCCGTAACTCGCTTCGCGAGTTGGAAGCTTTGTCTCTTAAGCCCCTATTACACGACAGTAATTTGGGACAACAAACCGTTAGCTTCGGGCAACCAAAACAGCTTTGGGACGTCACTCCACGCAGCACAGAAAGAAAGTGAAGTCACTAAAGCAACAAATGAGGAAGCTTAGCTTCCCCATTTGCGGCTTGGAGTGAAGTCACACACATCCTAAAGTTCGACGGTCTGGGTCTTCAACACATCCTAAAGTTGTTCTTTTAACGATTTGTTGTTCCAAATTACTGTCGTGTAATAGGGGCTTTACTCACTGGCGCTCGCAGAGCTTGCTTCGCCAGCCATTTCAAGCCAAATTACAATTTAAATCGGCAAACGGTTTATTTCACCGTTTTACCCTATTATTTCTCTAAAAATGTACCACATTTCATATTTTGTATGCTATAGTTTTTGCTGTACGAGACAGAGGAAATCGAGGGACATGCCGATACGAAAAAACATTTTTCACTGCAGAAGTGCATAAAAAGTAAAATATATCATAAACTACATCGAAATTACAGAAAACCTGCCTGCAAAAATCCATGGTCTTGTTATTGTTAGTCTATCCAGGACGCGAATCCGCAGCTCAAATATTTTGTCTTTGAATTTGACATTAAATACACTCATGGACAATGAAAGTTGCGCACTAAGAAGGAAGCATAGGATGGACCTGAAATTTTTTTTGATGAAAGGATACAGATGAATGATATACATGATCACAAAAACTGCGCAACAGAACACGTACAGAGGAAGCTGTGGTACACAATTCGGTCATCCTCAAAAGTGCGTCGCACCGCCTCGTACTGCGAAACAAGCAGCAATACGGTCCGGTATGGTGTCGAATGTTGTCTGATGTTGTTCTGCGGCAGACGAGTCCACACCTGTTGGACGTTACGTTCCAAATCCCGAAGATTACGACAACGAGGCAGCTGGTCCCACACATGCTCGATAGGGAACAGGTCTGGAGAGCGAGCAAGCCACGGAAGTGTCTGGACATGACTCAGGCAGGCCTGGGTGACCCGAGGTGTGCGGCCGGGAATTATCCTGCTGGACTTGCGCACCTGGAATCCCAGTAACGAATGGGAATACATCGGGCCGTAGAATCTCATCCACGTGCCTCTGGCCCGTCAATGTTCCAGGTACCACTACTAGAGCGAATTGGCTATCGTTGGCTATAGCTTCCCAGCCCATGATGCCTGCAGTGGAGCTGGTGTGGCGCTCGTTAACGAGGTTGGGATTGTTTCGTTGTGCAGGGGACCTCCACATCCGGAGACGCTGATTATCGATCCCCAAAACAAAGCGGCACTCATTGCTAAACACCACACATCGTCAATCTGCGGCATTCCACGTTGCTCTGGCCAGGCACTACTGCAACCGGAGCCGCCGATGTTCGCGTTTTAACGGCGGCACACGTAAGGGAAGCTGAGATCGCAGATTCGCTTCCTTCAGGCGTCTAGATATGATTCGTAAGCACACAGGAGTCACTACGTGTGCCTGTATCGCGGATCAGATCGCCATGGGCTCTATACGTGCTTGCAGCACGATCATTGGATCCTCTCTACTCGTGGTATGCCTGGTCCGCCCAGAGCCGGTCCTCCGTATCTGGGTGGCGTCCTGTGACTAGTGCTCCCAACACCGTCGGACGGTATAGTCCAAACTATCCACGTGAGGGACTATCCGGTGCTCTGACCACCCTGCGGTTTTCAGTGCAATGATCAGGCCTCTCTCGAAGTCCGTCAGTTGCGTTTATCGACGTTTCTGGCGACTACCCACCATTCTTTTCACTCCGTGCTTACGATTGCGTCGGTCGAAGCTTCTCGAATTGATGGGGCGTTGACTACACCCCGGTTTATAAGGCCGCTGGCTCATGCTTGCAGTGCCACTCACGGGTGTAAGGTCATGCGCAATCTTACCAGACTGGGATCATTAGCATACCAACCCGCCTTCTAGCTAGGTACATCATTTCGCGGTTGTACGATGTTTTTTTTTTGTGCGCAACTTTCATTGTCCGTGAGTATATTTTTAAACTAAAATATATATAAAAAATTATTTATTTCAACGTGTTCCCCAAAGATTCTTCAGAAGTATACCAAATTTTATATTTTTGTATACTATCGTTTTTACGGTACGAAGCAGAGAAACTTGAAGAACGAGAAATTTGTCAAACAGCGGCGTCAGCGACTTTTTTAATATAGACAGAAATATTGATTAATTACGTCATTAGCAAAACTGCAATTTTCACTTTCTCGTACTATTGCACACAAAATATTGATGTCCCTAAAATTCTCTATGTCGAGATTTTGATGGATTAACATAGTTCAAGACTCTTTCAACACATTTCGAGCATTTTTGGAAATTTGTCCATTTTGTGTATGTGTGTGTGTGGGGGGGGGGGGGGGTCATGCAAATTCAAGAGCGAATGCAACGATATCGAATTCTATATGTAGATGGATTATGTAAAAAAAACTAGATTGAATGTTTAGTACTTTTCATAAACTGGAATTTTTTGAATTTTCATAACATTATTTTTTATGAAAAACATGATAACTTCCTAAAGAATGATATTTGTATATGTAGAAAATTGATAAATTGAACTGCGCTTTGGCTGAATCAAAATACTTTTAATTGAAGCACATGAAGGTACGAGTCTTCCTTTGTATCAATTCAAACACGTTTATGATGTTGACGCTATTTATCAACGACTATTTGACCAATTTGCGCGTATGTGGAGCATTTATAAAATTCACCAAGTTACAGATCATGCCTGAGTCTGAATTTTACAATTCCATCTGAGGACTGAGATAATTGAGGCCAAAGGCCATCCTGTTATGTCTATGTAGAAAATTATTTATTTTTGAAACTTTCACGCTTTAATCATTGTTGACATTTGTTGATACGTGAATTATATTTTGCATTTAATTAAAAGGATTTTAAAAACTGAAATAAATCATGTGACATCTGGTAAAGCCATGGCTTTAGAATAGTCTAAACCGCACCGTGAGTTCCAAGGCTAAAATATTTCGTTATAAATAAAATATTTGGCTTCCTCGGATTTCTGTTGAAAGCTTTTGCAGAATAGGAATTAGTGTCTTGGGAGCTCTAAGCGGCCGCTTAGTATGCCTATTGTAAGTAAACATGTGAGGTTTCAGACCGAGTCAAGTTAAAAATAAGTTTTAAAATACAGTTTCCCATATTTCTGTTAAAGGGATTCGCAGCATCAAATTTGCAATCCTAAAATTCCTAAGAAAGAGGTTTGGGGATGGGACTGACCGGTTTCATACTTAGTTTTAAGAAATATGGGTTCACTGAATTTTTTTACGAGATTTTTATCTAGGTTCAGTCCCGCCGTTTTTTTAACGAGTGCTGCCTCGTTAATTTTGATTAGATAATACATTAGTTTATCACAAAGAAAATAGAAAAAATAATTACTTTTATAAGTATAATAAGTATAATATTATCTTTGTATTTCATTAATGACATATATTATTTGCAGTATTTTTATCAAATTAAAACAAAAAAAAAAGACTGGCTTCCTTTCTTTTCGATATAGTTTTAGTTTATATGTTATTACTCCTGTTGTAATTTTTTTATTCAAGTAAATCCGATAATTTTCATTTTTCAAATTAACAATACAATTTTTAATTTATGCACTTTTGTTAATCTAAATTTTTGTATTATTTGCTATGAAGTATAAAATTTCCTGAAAATTTCAAAGAAACCCGTTTGTTCTAACAGGGAAACGTTCCCAAGCGAAACTCATAGAATTCGACGAAAATTTGACAGGTGTTACTAGATGGCTCAAAATATCGACAGTGAAAAAATTAGCTACCTGAATTGCAACGGAAAAGCTGTAAAAAATTAATAAATATCAACATCTTTAATGCCAAATGCAACCCTACTTGGCGAGTATACATAGAAAAACGCCAAATTCTGAAATGCTTTTTCCATGTTTTCTCTGTATGACTTGAAATCTGTTGTAAAGTTATTTTTTATAGTTTGCATTCAAAAGTATTTGAAATTGAGTTTGAATATATATTTTTAGTATAATCGTGCATTTCTCACAGTTTTATTATTTTAAGTGAAACAAATTAGCGATCTGCTATAATTTTGTGTTGTTGTTTTGTTTAATGCTCAAAAGTCTTGAACATGAAATTGTTTATTTTTAATACCTCGATATTTTTAATCTATTTTTTTAAACCAGCAGTGGCTTTCAAATAGAAAATGTCACCTGATATTAATGTGTTCAACTTGGTGTGGATGCTGTACCATGAATTCTTTGTTCCAGAAATGGAGCTGACAAGGGCGGATCCAGAGTTTTATTACGGGCGGGGCGGTTCTGAGGACCCGCCCCTGGAAAATTTTTAATTTTGGGCTGTTGAATAGTTTAGATAAATTTTGTTGTTCTTAAGTCATATTAATATGCTTAATAATTAAAGTTGAGCTTATCATTAAACTATATGGAAATATGGTTTAGGGTAAATACAGAAAGGATAAGCTAATAAGGGATACAATACATATACATTTATACAACAAGCAAAACGATAATTTACAATATATTTAATAGAACAAGTTTAAATCTAAATTACGAAAACGTTGTAATTATTTACTTTTTTTATAACAAGCAACTTTCTAAAAAAAAGTTTATAGTGAAAAGTCAAGCCGCCTCGGTTTCTTTGTAAATTTGTCAATCACTTTATTTACATCAATATGAATGTCTCTATGGATGTGTATTAATGCTAGTCCTGAAAGTCTCTCTTCTGTCATCCGCGTTCGAAGCCATGTTTTAAGGCGCTTCAATTTTTAAAGAGAAATATCAAAACATTTTTCACATTAGACTTTAGTTTATTACAGGCAGTCATATATAACAAACAACACAAACATTATTCTTCATCGTCTTTATTTTTTTTCCTATTTATAACCCCGAAGGGGGGCGATCGCCCCCTCGCTGGATCCGCCCCCTTGGGAGCTGACTGATTTTACAGGAGCCGAAATAAATATAAAAAATAAAATAATGGAAATTTTGCAAGAACCTGAATCTATTTGCGAAATGTTTATTAGTGATGAAATGGAATACACTCTGGATTTCGAGTCATCGGTTGCCGAAAGTGATTTTGGGGATTCTGATTTTGACATTATAGATGAAAATAATGAAATGTTTGTGGGTGAGGTGGTAGAAAATGAGGAAGTCCAGCGTATTCCATTTGAAACTAAGCGAGCAGTTGTTGAATACTGGCGTAGCAGTAAAAAAATGAAACATCGCACACTACAATTTATTCAAAGTAGATATAGATTTGTAAAAAGTCCGTCCAAAATGAATTTGTGGGAAAATCAAATCAACAAATTCGTTGATAAGAGGCACAAACTATGCGAAATTAAAAAATGTGTTTTTAAAAAGTTTCAGGACATAAGGCGCAGGTAAACGTGCGTGTAACGGAGGTGCACGATTCGAATTTGAAAAGCTGGCCTTGTGATAAAGCCCTCTCCTTAAAAGTGTCATTTAAAGCTTCCGGTAAATGACTCTTGAATTTTAAAAAGAAATACAGAATCGTTAGCAGAAAAATTAATAAAATTGTCTCTCAAAAGCAGATTTATGAAGAGGATCATATTGCAAATGCTTCGCAAGCATTTTTAAATGATATACGTATTTTTTTAAAGATTCGCATTTGAACGATAATCAGATGTTTAATACTGATAAATCGGGATTTAATAAAGAAATTCATTCGGGGAGAACGCTTTATTTGTTGGGATCAAAACAGATTGAAAGTGCTGCACAATCTATCCATGCTATGATCCATTCATATACTATAATGCCAATAATGAGCAAAGATGGAATGCTGCTATCGCCTTTATGTATTATGTATTCTGAACCTAAAGGACAATTCGGAACCCAAGTGAGGCAGAAAATGTTTCAAGCTGGCAGTATTTATACCGTCGCTTCGAGATCGGGGAAAATGGGATCAAAAGGACTGCGCGAATATTTATCGGAAGTGTATTAAAAACACACCAGATGAAACCGTACTTTTAGTGAATTCTTAATCACCCTTCAAAAACAACGATTTGATTGATAGTGTTACGCCACCGGGTAAAATCGTTCACCTGTTTGTCATGTCACCTAAACCACCCATCTAATACAATAGTTTGATAGGTACGGTTTTCGGGTCTGGAAAATTTTCGTTCGAAAATTTTCAGATTTAGTTATGACTGCACAAATACAAATCGATTTGTTTCATCGGGACAATATCTTTAAAGTGCAATCCATTGCACACAACCAGTTCTCTTCACCACACTACGAAAGGAAATGAGGAAATATTCATGAGGAATAATACATGATGATGATGATGATGATGAAACCCAGACCGTCCGACCTACCAGAAAGGTGTAAGGTAACTGTTAGGAATAATACATGAGGAAATATTCATGGCATGCATGCTCATACACAGAAAACCATCCTGGGTATTTCGAAAAATCTTGTTGAGTTCATATTTGCTGCAAACAACGTACTTGATTGCGGGAAATAAAATTGTGCATCCAAAATATTCGCTCGGTGTAGCTCGTGTAAAATATGTTTCTGTTTTATGCATTTATTCAATGAGCCTCATATTTGTAACACTTTCAATTTATAAAGAAATTAACCCTTTCATTCGATCTCAATCATTTGTCATCAATTATATCTCTTATACACTATATACCATAGTACTGATACATGTAATCTGCATTTACTGTTTTTCAAGTGGTAGATGTTAAGAAGCTATTTTTCAAGTATTAACGCCTTTAAATACAGCATAAAATGCGTTTTATAGTATAAACACATTACATGTGTTTGTCAATTTACAAGAATGCAAAGGCGCCAATTGATGCTAAATGTACGGTTCTGGCAATCCCAGACTTAATTTTCAACAATATTCTACTCCTCTCCTAATGCAATTCAGCAGCTAATTTTCAGAATGTGAATTTTCTATAACTTTTTTTAAAGCTAAAAAACAAACCCATTCATTGCTGAAAAACACCACGTAACTAAAGTTTGAGACTGTTTTGTAGTATGTTCTAGTTGATATATAATTACCATAAAAGAAGGGGGATACAGTTGGCACCACAGGCTCAAAATTCTAAATCAAGCACTCATTACATGCGAACACAATACGAAATTCTTTAGTTTTGGTATTACAAAACAGACCTACAAATTGGAAGCTGAGCAGAAAATTGAGTACCAAATATACCTACAAGTTGGATACTGAGTTTCTACAGCCTACGTCTGACGTCACAGAAAAACTGGCCAATGATATTTAAGAGACAACCTTACTGTTTAAGGACTGATATCCTGAATTGTGATGTTTACATTTTTTTATTTACATATTACATATTGCCGTGTACTTCCCTTGTCGGTTGACGAATTAAATGTTTTAAAAAATAAAAATAATTTCTGCCGTTACGAAGTATTCTGCTTTCGTCATAGGTACTTGCCATCATCTAAAGTTAGTAATGATTGATGAACGACGTAATTTGATTAGTTTTATTACAATCTATCTGTATTCTTATTCGAATGAAATTGTATGATAGTTATTTATTCGTGTTATGAGGTTTCAAAGTTAATATAAAGTGTATTTTGATTAGTCACACTATTGTATTGTAATATTGGCTCACTTAAAAAGTATTTCAAATAGCCAACATAATAATAATAATAAAAATATATGAGAATCCGATGTTGTATTTTTTTTTAATATATTCGGAAAAATCTATTGATTATCATTTTAAAGAACATTCACTGAACAATCGAATTAAATTTAAGAAAGATTTCTTGTTAAATTGCAAATTCAGCATTTTATTTTTGTTCGGCGTTGGAGTTTAGTGCTTAATTTCAGAAAGCAAATTTTCTACTTTGGTTAACTGATTACAGAATAGGGGAGACCGGGGTCCAGTGGACCACTTTTGCACATTTTGATGTTTTACTTTTAAACTATTAATTAGATTTGTTTGAAAATGTGTATGTATATTACTATATGTATTCAGGTTTATATTGCACTTGCTTAAAAACACTCATTACAATTACATTTTTTTATATAAATTTTTAAGTAACAAATGACAAAATTTACCACTGTACCCCAGAGCCGGGCTACAGTGATCCACACCACGGGGCACTAATGTACTATGGACCATGGCTAAATTTTCTGAGAAATATGAAAGTAAATCATGTTCCAAATTCAATAATGCAATTTATTTATTATCTAAACACAAGAAATAGATAAGTTGTTTGCATTTAAAATTTTAATGGTAAATTTTTCATTTCATTTAAATTTTAGTATCCAAATTTTAATTCTTAAAATCCTAATTTCAGTTTCTTTTGAAGTTAATTAACAAATACCAGAAAACTATTGCAAATATAGAAACTAAAAATATGCAAAGCAATGAATAAAAGTTATTCAATTTATAAAGCAGTTATTAACGGTCTAACGTACATTAAAATTTGCAAATGATACACCAAAAGATTTTTGTGTGACTGATAATCTACTATTTTCATGTGACACACTTGGTTCAGGAAGACTTCTTACAATATCTTCAATGTATATAATGGATTCATCAACATTTTCAGGAAAAACAAAGACATCTTGATTAGACTTTCGTCGCATGAATCGCACAACAACATGGTTTTCATCAATTCTTTCAACAACTAACCCAGTGTAATAAATGATGAGTTTTTTCGTAGTAAATTTTACAATGAATGTAATCACCAACCTTTACTTCTGCATCAAATTTAGGGTCATGCTGTGAAATATCTTCAGTTTCACTACATTCTGTTTCACCGTAAATGGATATATTACAATCAGAATCACTAAAACTTTCGAATAAATTGACATATTTTCATTTTCTTTGCTTTGCACCAGGCTGTGGACCTTCAGTTTTAGTTTTTTCTCCAGTTCTGAAACATAAATTAACTTTTTATCATGATTCTTTCTAGCTCTAATTAAAACAGCATTTTGTCGTTTCAATTTTTTTATATCTTTCTCCTTAACTTCTTCTTCTAATATATTTTTAATTGGTGTATCTGTGTTAGTATTTTTGATGAACCTTTTTTTCTTTTGCTTGTTGTATGTGAACCAGCTTTTGGGAAGGGGCATACTTCTTCAGGTGATCGAGCGTTTGTGATATGCTCATCATGACATGACTCTACTGTAATGGATTGTTGATAGCCTGAAGTGTTTGGTACATCTATGTTTTGTGATGGTTGATCAATGACTGTGTCACTAATGTTCAATTGGTCTGAATCATCTGGATTTGTTTGTTGTAGATCTAATGTGCTTGGTTGATCAGTCACGTATGATGATTGAAATTCGGTATCATTGAATACATCTTCGTTTAATGGCCGTATACCTGTTACATTGAAACCTGACTGAATATTTTTTATACCCAGAGTCTGAGAAAATGCTGTACCAACTATAGATGCTATATGATCATATATTGTCATTTGTTTCCCAGTGTTACGAATCATCCAAGAATCACAAGTTCTGTTATAATACTCTTTGAAAGGGCCAAACATAGTTCGATCCAGTGGCTGTAATTTGTGGCTTGTATGAGGGTGGAAAGTTAACATATGAATACCATGTTCTTTTGCAAGATCAAGCACAGGAACAGATATATGGCTTTCATGTTTGTCTAGTAACATCAATGTTGGTTTTTCTTTAATACATTTAGCATACTTGATGAAATATTTCATATATAAAAAAAAAGTTTTCAGAAGTCATCCAACCTGATTGGTGTACTGAACCTGCAGAACCTTCTGGAGCCCCGTGCAGCATGTGATATTTGAAATTAACCCTTGGGAATATGAAGAAAGGTGGAATTGCATTTCTTAAGGCACTAATCCCTAAACACATTGCTAGCAGCTGCCCTCTTTCTGCTAATGTAATCCCTCCAATCTGCTTAACTCCTTTTCCTGCTAAAGTTTTTAAAGAAATGTGACATGTGGTGATAATAGTCTCATTAATATTATAAATATCTTGTGCTTCAAATTCCAAACATGAATAAACACTTTTTAAGTTATTGAAAAAAGTAGAAATATTATGATGATTGAAGCTTGCCCTAGATAAACTTATTGATTCTGGCTGTCTAAGTGAAATTTTAGGATGTCGAATTCTAAAGGGGTATAGCCAATCTTCTCTTGATATGAAATTTTTCTTCCATGACTCTGACACATTCTTTTTCTTAATTACAGCATATCCATAAGCTAATTTTCTTATTTTAAATGTAAGTCCATGATGTATTCTAGCTTAGCAGCCTTTACTATACAATTTTCCAACATCTCTCCTCTGCCTTTGAGAATATTTATCTGCTTGCATAATTAGGCTCAAAACTAATAGATGACGTGTTTCCACTCTCCATTTCTGTTTTTGAGGCCTTAAACTTCTAAACATAACATATAAGTGTTGTTTTTGAAATACCTGTCTCTGCAGACTGAACAAATGGATTATTTATCAACAATAACACTTTTTACAGCCAGCTCCATGACTTCATTTGGCACGAGTCCGATACCAGTTTTCCTGGGTCTATTGTGTGGCATTGCTAAAAAACAAAAAATATCTGTTAAGTACTTTTTACAAAAAATGTATTTTCATATTAATAGAATTATGCTAAATTGGTTTTCTTGTCAGAAAGTTATCAGTTTCTCTCATACTTATAAATTTTGCATCTGCAAACAGAACGACGACTCATCCGTGAGCTTTTAAACTATAAGGTATTTGCATTTTTCTATACTTTTTTTTTTGCGTATTCGAGCCTAAGCCTAAGGTTTCAAAGACAGTTATGTTTATGTTCCTGTAAGATGGTTCATTTTTACTCACTAGACACTAATCAAATCTAAAAAAATACCATGCTCATTTCATTATTTATGCCTAAATAATTCTGATTTCATTTGAAATTTTAAGGTATACCTAGGTCTAATATTTCAAGTGTGTAGACTAGTACATAAATCACAGGTGAATTTATTTATTAGAAACAAATAAGCCATTAATATTTCTTTTATAAGACTGATGTCCAACTTATAAAAGCATATGGGGTACAGTGCACCATGATCCACTGTGCCCCATATGGAAGTTGAACAATAAAGACAAAGAAAATAAACAATATATTTAATCAATTTAGTTAGTTAGGATATAAAAAGAGAACTATCTTACCTTTATATTGTATTAAAACATTTCATCCAAATATCAATCCTTGAATAAGGAGGAGGAAATGTGTAGAGCTGCAAATTTTTACTTTAGCCTATCATACAATACCTACTTAGAATAAAATGGCACTACAGTCTAGCGAATTTTTCGTGCAGGACAGAGCACCAGGCGTGAAGTGCCTTTAATCTCCAGTCTCAACTTCTGGTTCTTATCTTCATGCTGTGACATTATTTCATTGACCCATGATATGGAGGCTCGAATTTTTTTTTTATTTACTATTTTATTATTTTGACTTGGCTTCTAGTGTGGCAGTTTGTTGCACATTTGGGTTTAGTCAGTTTGGGGGGTTGATGCAGATCTGAGGGTTACCTAGCATTTTGGCAGTATAAGGATTAAGAACATTTAAAAAAAATATTGATCACGATTTTTAATTAATATCAGATGTTGGGGAAAGAGCGTACCTAATTCCGGTTATTCTAGGTTAAGTACTGCATAGGGTCTCTTACGAGATTTGGCTTTGCGATGATCATAGTCTTGTAGACTGAATAAAAGTTCATTTGGAACTGAAGGCAGATTGTTGTAGAATTTTAGCACTAGCTTTTTAATTTGAGCTCTCACGGTTTTTATTTTGAAGTCTTTTCTAATCACCGAGTTTCATAAATGTCTAGGGGCTTTCCTGATACACCTTAGTATTTTATTTTGTTTTGTTTCTAATAAGTCTATGGTAGTTTTACAGGCATATCCCCATACGGGTGCTGTATACAGCATTCCCAGGCGGATGACCGATTTGTATATTAGCAGTTTGTTTTGATAACTAAGATTTCTGTTTCCTATCATTGGGTATAAGGCTCCTATGGTCATATACACTTTTTTGATTATGTTTGTTTCATGCAACTTCCATGTTAGGTGGGAGTCTATCGTTATACCTAGGTATTTGGTTGATTTTTCCTCCCGTAGTGCTTGGTTGTTTATATACAGAGGCGGTGGAGGTTTATGTTTCCTACAGAAGTAAATCCAATGACATTTATTGGGATTTAATTTTATTCGCCATTTTTCCAGCCATGTTTGGAGTATGTCTAAGTGTTGTTGTAGCTGTCTGTGCATTACTGAGAGATAAGGGTGTTTTGCAAGTATCGCACTGTCGTCTGCATAGAGTGCCAGCTCAGTGTTTGGAGTCCTGGGAATGTCATTGAGATATATGTCAAAAAGTGTTGAGCCAAGGATGGATCCTTGTGGTGCACTACTTTTTATGAGCTTGGGTGTAGATAAACTATCTTTTACTCTGACTTGAAAGTGTCTGTTATTTAGGTATGATATTAAAAGTTTGACTAGTGCATCAGGGACTTTTAGAGTGATCAATTTGTATGCTAAACCTCAGTGCCACACTTTATCAAAGGCTTTTTGTATGTCCAGGAAAATTGCAGCTGTGGGTGTCTTGGTATTAAGCCCAGAAGATATGTACTCGACCACTCTCAGCAATTAATGAGTGGTGGAGTGTTTTGGCCGAAATCCAAACTGCTCCTGAATGATAATGTCATTCTCACTAAGGTGCATGTTCAGTCTCTTAAGAATTATTTTCTCAGTAATTTTACTGTCGGCAGTAAGCTAATTGGTCTGTAGTTGGCTTGGGCTTTACAGTGAGTTAAGCACATAGTTTTAAGCTATACTACAGCAAGACTATACTGCCATCTATGTGTCAAAATATAAAGCACTCAGGAAATAAAGTAATAAAGATAATATGGGGGGGTCCACTCTGCCCCTAGGTCCACTGTGACTTGGCCTCCCCTAATTTAAAATAATACTAGAATTAGTTTCATTCTATATTACATATATTCCTTGTAAGGCATTTTGGCTGTTTGGTTTTAATGAATGTATTGGTCTTTGCTAGAATTGAATATATTTGTTCTGAGTTTATATAAAGTTACTTATTAGTTACTTATCTGTTTGTTGGGAAGATGGGAGTAAATTGTTATCAATTATACCTATAAATAAAATTGTCCATTTCTTTGTCACAGTTTTATGAGAACACTGTTTCGTCAACATGCATGTGTTAGCATTGGATTTCAATTAATTCCAGGAATGTTGTATGGGTATTCTTTTATAAATTTTCATCTTTATAAAGCTGTTATATGGGTGTTCTGTTATCATTTCGCATCTTTGTAGGGAGGAGAGAAACAATTTTATTACCTATTTTTTATTTATTGTGAAATCAGTATTATTGACTGTTTTCATGTTTTATAGAAACTTTAAATTCTTGTGCTCTAATAAGATGTAATTATTCATGTATTTTTAAAAATAGGAGAAGATTAAGAAATAAATACTTTATGCTTCTTTAGGATTTATATTCAAAATGAGATGTAACTTTTCGATGAATATTGGAAAAAACATAGGAATCATATTAAAATCACATGAGGTGTTTCGGAAAAAAGAAAATAAATCATGTTTATTGGTGAAAACAAAGCACCACAAAAGGCCATATAAAACCTTCATTGTTGGGGAAAACTGTGACATTGTGTTCTAAACTTCAAGCTGCAAAAAATAAAACATGAAATTTTTGCAGGATTTTTATTATTTTTTTGATAATTTTAAATATACTAAAATCAGTATTTGTAAAGATAAAATTCTGTCTTCATTTATACCCTAACTAGAGCAAATGAAAATTGTACTTAATTCTAAACTCTGGGTAATGGTTATTCCAGCTAGTATAAATTAAGAATAATTTCAAAGTCAAGATTAATGGCATAAAATTGCTTCTTGTGAGAATACAAGTTTCAAACACTTTCTTAAAGAGAGCAAAGAGCCCTATGCCTTAAAAAGAGCCCTAAAAAGATCCCTATGCCTTCTTTCTTTAAGGAATTGTTTGAGTTTTATTAATGGCATTTTTGGAGATTTAATCTTTGAGGTTCTAGATACCATAGAGCTCAAACTTTTAACAACTACTTTTATAAAACTAGTTCTATGTACTGCACTCTTACTAAATTAAAACTGCAGAGATCATGGTACATGCTGCCCTCTTTCTCATCCATAATCAGCACCAGTAGTTTTTGTGACATACCTTATGCATCTGAAAATGATATATATGGAAGACTGAAAAAATAATAGCTTGAATTATGAAAAAAATATATCTGTGTACATAAATATTGAAACAAGATTGTAAGCAAATTTTTTTATAATAGTAAAAATATAATAATTATAGGTAAACTACTATAACAAAAAAAAGTTGAACATTGTAAGTTTATTTTTATTTTTTTCAAATGTGGCAAATTAAACATTTTGTGGTTTGCTCTATGCAACTTATTCATTGCTGCATGTAGCAATGAATAGGCTCTTTTCATATTTTGATTGATAAGTATCAGCAACATATGCTTAGTGCACAGAGATTGCACTCTGACAACTTGAGTTCGATTGCCGACTATGTTTAAACTGTCCCTGTGTTCATGCAAAGTACAGGCACATTAAATATGTGGGTCCATAGGTTCTTCTGAGAGGTTGGTAGTAGAGAAAGGAAGGTATGGTCTCTGTGGATGCCGTCTAAATTGGGTGGTGCTGTCCTGACCATCCAAACAGATACCTTACACCTTTGGGCAGGTCGGATAGTCTGGGTTCAAAAGAAGAAAGCTATTTCTGGCAGGCCGATATAACTCAGTGGTTAAGGCACCGCACCTGGTAGACCCGTATTCAATGTCCGCCACTCAAAACTATCTCCGTGTAGACCGATCCCAATTGGGGCGATATCACAGGAACCATACTCTCCTCCCCCTACAACCAGCCTGTCAAAATGACTTTAACCCCACATATATTTAATGTACTCATACTCTGTGTGAACTTGGGGACAATTTGGGCAGAGCCGGAAATCGGACTCAGGTCCTCTGAATGCAATCCCTGTGCTTTAACCACTGGGCTGTTTCGCCTATGCTGAACATGTACTGTCATTGCTGGAAAATGCATTCTTTCATTAGAATAATTTGAAGTAGTGGCCACCAACTATAAGCACACGGCAATGCCCCATTCTAGCTGATCAAAGTGAGGCATTCGGCAGGGATTGGCGAACAGCAGCAAACAGAGGGTAGTAGACCTGTACTGTAAGAATAAGTTCATTATATATATATATATATTTCAAACAAAGTATAATACAACCATTATTTGTTTGAAAAGTATCTTCAAAATTTGCTCAAATTTACAATCTATCTGTGCTGCCATTTTTACATCTCTAACTGCAGCTGTAGAATATAAACACACACCATACAAATATACTTTCCAAATTTTAGCTAATGCTGCAAATACTTTTCAGATACAATATGAATCTAGATCTTTTGTTGCTTCATATACAATCATAACATACCTATTTTATCTAATTTGGATAATGTTCAAATAAATATTTATTTTAATAATTTTTATGTTAATTATCTTCACATTTTAAAAGTTTGCAGTAAGTTTTATTGCATTTATATACACAGTGCTGATATTTTTTATTTTTATTTTCTGCCCGCAACTGATTAGTGAAATTATTCTATTGTTATATTTGAAGAAAACAAGTACTTAAATTGTTATTAGTTTATTTATTTCTTTACTTGCCATTTGTTAAATAAATTGTGTATTTTTTCTTTTTTTCCAGATGAAACATGAGTGAGAAGTGTTTAAAGAATCTGTTTGAGAACTTGGGAAGAGCTACTTTACGTGGTGTACGTAAATGCCCTAAATGTGGAACATTCAATGGGACTCGAAGCATTTCTTGCAAGAATATAGCATGTAACCTAATTTTCAAACATCCCAAAGAGAAACCTAAAGTGGACTTTGAAATAGAAGCTGTGAAAATTGTGTGCAACTCAGGGTTACAGGTGTTTTCTGTAACTGTCAATGAGTATCAACGATGCTTTGTTCATTTGCCTGTTATTGAAGGTATTGAAGCACTACAGGATGATGCAGAAATTACAGTAATTAAACAGAGTGCTGCTATGTGTTACGATACAAATTGTAGAAAACCTGTGGTTGATATGTGTACAATCAACTTAAACTTAAATCCATGTTCTCATACACAGGCTGTTATGAATTGTTTGCTAGAAGCTCATCCATTGATTATAAAAAAAACTGTTATAAAAACTATGCCCATTTCTGAACTGATGAGGGAGCAAATACATAGTTTAGCATCAAAATCGGAAGAACATCTTGTTCAGAGGATTTCTAAAAATGCACTAGTTGTGAGATGCAATCCTTATGATAAGCATCCTTTAGGGTTCCTACATTTCTCAGTATTTGAACCTATAAAACCCATTAAAAAATTTCGAATTCTTTGTGAATGTCTGAGTGAGGTATTTTATTTTAAATTCTTATGAAATTAGTGTATTGTGTAGCACCATCAAATGCATGTATAACTTTATGATTTGTTTTAAATTGCATTATGTGTGTTTAATTATTTAAAACATATGCATGTTATTTTCTTCTTTGGATGAATAGAGCTGTAGAATGTAAAAGTACATTAGGTGTGATAAAAATACTATTATTTTTTTAATTGTATGTGACTAGTGAAGAAAAAAAGTGTTAAGTGATCCTTATAATGTATAAAAAATTTAGTTCAATCTGCTCAACATCCTGTACGTCTTTCAAAAGGCCTCAGTGGCATGATATATTGTATTTCACTGTTTTCTGTGAAGACCACTTAAATTTAACCATTCTAAATGTGAACTTTCTATAGCTCTTAGTTTGTTTTAGCATCTTTTCTGACTAAAACAATTACCAGATCTTACCATGCGGATGCAGCCGCAATCCAGGCCCTGTTCATCCAATCCAACTACCCAACCATTATAGCTTAAATTATTACTTCAAAGTTAGTAGTCACTGATTAGTAGACTCCATATTTTTATTCCACGCTTGCTTGACTACTACAACTACTTTTAGCGCAAGTTACTGATACTATTTAAACGTAATGATATTAGTTATAAAAATTATATATTCTAATTTGAATAGTTAAAATAACTTTAAAATGTTAATTTTCATAAGTAATAACACAAATACAATGGGTTTGAATAATATATATTTGAAACAGAAATATATTCTGAGAGGTTTATTTTTGTTCTATTTCCAAAAGATTTAACTCAATAAGTTAAAATATAAGATTTTGCCTGCTTCTTAAATGTCTCTAAGGTCATTCAGATAATTTAGTCACATGTAAGTTACTAGCCACAGTGGCTAGTACTTCACAAAAATTTGCTGGTCATATTTATAAGTTATTAGTCAACTGGCAAGTGACTACTACATAATTTAAGCTATACCAACTATATGGGCACTTACTTCTTTTTAGTTGCAGTAGTGGCTCGTCAGTTCGGAATGTGGTAGTGTTGCTAATATAAGTAATTGTAAAGCTAAAGTTTAAAAAAACATGGTTTAAGCCAATGGGATTCAAATCAACTAACCCTGTTTTAAATTAACTAGATTTTTAACATAACAATATAAACCAAGGTTTAAACCATGGTTCAAACAAAAAAAAGTTTTAAACAAAAAGAGGGTTTAAACCAAAAACCATACTTAAAAAAACATGATTTAAACCAATGTAGTTTAAACCAGCCAATTCAGATTTTAACTAAACAAGATGTTTAACACAACAATATAAAAAAATGACATGGCTATAAATGTTCCATTTATTTGTACACAAAGGAAAACAGGAATTCTTGAACAGGAATGGCATTCTATATTTCAAATTGGAATGGTATGGCTCAAGTTTGTGACAAACTGGAATAGTGTTTTGCTTTTCTATATATATTATTGTTGCCACACTGTTTGGACATTAGAATAAAGATCATTTATTGTTCTGGAAAATACAGAAGGTTTTGAAACATCTGAAAGGAAAAAAGTGTTCATTTGATGCTGTGTACGGAGAAATGGAAAAATGCATATGAACGACAGCAGGCACCTTTGAGAAAGGTGTCAGTATGGGATATGTCCACTGTGGAGTGCGTTGCAACATTCCACACATCGTGTCATGCTTTGAATAACATTATCCAGCAGCTGTTGAGACATGTTATCCTACTCCTCTGTCAGTGCATGGATGAGGGTGTTCTTGTTTGTTGGAGGATATTTTTGATCAGCAAGCCGCCTCCCCAAAGAATCTCTAACATTTTCAATGGGGTTTAGATCTGGAGAACATGCTGTCCATACAAGGCATTGAATACCCTTGCTGACTAGACAATCCTGAGCAGCGTGTGTTCGATGATATGGTGCGCTGTCGTCCATGAAAACAAATTTGTCATCGACAGCACCATGAAAAAGGTGAACATGAGGCAGGCAGTAGAACTTCATCAATGTATCATTGCCCGATCATAGTCCTAGTTGTAACCACATGCAAATGTCACGACCTTCCCCGTTACACTTGCATAATAATAGATGTTGAACTTCCTGGCAACATCTATTATTTTTCACTCTTCTTTGATCTTTCCAATAATACGACCTCCTTTAAAATCATCTGAGTGATATCAGGAAGACATACCGAAAATTTCAAGTTCGTGAATTAAATCTTTCCTGTAAAACTTGCACTTGGAACAACAACTATCCACATGCTTCAAATCCTATAAATCTCTTATAAGCGCTATCACTTGATGAACAGGTGTGGAAATGAAAAATTTACATACGCACACCTCTTCTTACTGTATCCTGCACTTATTCTAATTTTCCACATTTTGCTTCCTTTCATTTTGTGGTTGCTATGGGAGATAGTGTCATCCGTCCTTAGCAATTGTCCAGCAGTGTATATATAGGGTGTCCCAAAAAGATTGAAACACACTTTAATTCTTTACCTGTTGGAGATAAGTGGGCAATCTAAATTACAAGAATGTTGAAAGTAAGGTAGGAAATAAGACTACATTAATGAAATAGTCCTCCCATTAATTTTAAAAAAGTTACACTTTTTAAATTTTTATACAAGCCTATTAGACAAATTTGGTCAATCAGAAAAGTTTTATTTTTAATGCAACAAGATCATTAAAAAAAACCCCGCATATCTGTATCTTTAAAATTTAGCGAATTATATTTAATTGAAAATTAAACATTGTGAATGGAGACAATATATCAAATTAGAAATGTAAATTTGTGACATCACAAAAAAAACTAGATAATACATAGGAGACATTTTTGCGAATTAAGTGTAAGCTCACGATGCAATCGCGGATTCTTAAGTACTTTTAAGTACTTTTTTTTATCTAAACAATTTCCATCATCAATTTGTTTATGATCCCTATTTTCACTGATGAAACAGCCTTTCACATGGTACGGAAAAGTAGCATCAGTCAGATTTTTTCCTTTATCATAATTCAGTTGATTTTAAAGATACAGATAAGCAGGTTTTTTTAATGATATTTGTTGCATTAAAAATAAAAATTTTCTGATTGACCAAATTTGTCTAATAGGCTTGTATAAAATTTAAAAAGTGTAACTTTTTGAAAATTAATGAGAGAACTATTTCATTAATGTAGTCTTATTTCCTACCTTACTTTCAACATTTTTGCAAGTTACATTGCCCACTTATCTCCTACAGGTAAAGAATTAAAGCATGTTTCAATCTTTTTGGGACATCCTGTATATATATATATATATATATATATATATATAAACTATTTTTGGTATTTAAGTATAGAAATGACATTTTAAAAAGTTTAGATGATTCTAAGCTAATTTTTTAAAAGACCTTTTAAGCTTACTAGTAAGGCCCGCAGGTATTCTGCCGTAAATAATTTAAAAAGCCAGTTTATTCATGGGTTATACTATAACAAAATACAACATTCAGTCATTGTCTGTATAGCCACAACACAAAAGGAGATATTATAATATCCATTATAAATATATTAAAAATGAGTCCAATATTCATCTGCGTTTTCAGTATCTTATGTCATACGTAACGTAGACCTCCAGAATACTGCTCTTTATATATAGATATGCACTATGACAGAATTTAGTTCCAATGTTGAAAGTGTGTTACAACAAGAAATATGTAAAGAAAGGTTTTAGCATACCATAATTTTGCTGAATTTGTTTTCAATTTTCTTTGTCTTAAATTAGATATGCAGTAATTGCTAAACATAAAGAAATTACAAGGTGGATGTGGACCTATATTAAAAACACTTCTAATGCTTAACTTTTAGCATACACTCCTCGTGTAAAAACAAGTAATTTTCTTGGTTAGATTCTTTTGTAATAAAAGATGCTTGTTTTTTTTTCCCAAACGTTATTGAAACACTGTTATAACTTTGAGTTTCAAGTTGCCTAACAACGAAGTTTTCCAATTGAAGTTTCTAATATACTTATTTTGTCATCATCGGAATCTATCATGCATTCTAATAATTATTTGCTTTATCAATTTTTCTTTAAATTGTGAAATTTTTGTGCTCTTTCCTTTTCACATAAGTTTCACATAAGTCACAAAGATATTTTATGTCTGTATAGCTTTAAGTATGTTTGAAATAGGTAAATTTATGCTTTGAAATATGAAGGTCAAATTTAAAACTGCTTCACTTTATTTTCTAATAGATATATATACCTGACATTGTTCATGATTTGAAATATTGTCAAATTCTGAAACCATTTACATTTCTTTTTTTAAAAAAATCCATTACAATACTTAATATAATTTCCTAAAAAATTAAAAAGTATAAAAATCTCTGTTCTTACATCATAAAATAATCTGCACAGTGAAATTTAAGGAATGAAAACATCTTTTTTCTTGGACTTAGAGAAACTTGTTGAGGTTTTACTGTATTTGTATACAAAAAATTTTAATGTTTTATATATGTTCCAATTTTGCTCTACCTGCTACTAAATGTATTCCACATATTCATCCATCCTTTAACCTACTTCCAGTTTCAAACAAAATATTAGTAAATGTGAGTAAAAGTAAAATCTTAACTTTTCTTTTGATACAGACACCGAACCAGGAATGAGCAAAATACGGCCCATTAGTCAAATACAACCTGTTGATGGGTTCAATACTACCTATACAACAAAACTGAATTTTTATAAAGCCATGTCAAAATCGACTTTCTGAACTCTGTACATCATGTCTAAAAGTATATAGTAATGTTTGTATCATCATATTCATGTGAACAAGTGATCTTAACTATGAAACTTTGAAAAAGTGATCTTAGAAATGGACATACTGTTCAGTATTTTTCTTCTTTTTTAAGAATCATTTTCTCTCAGTTTAACCCAGATTATGAAAATATGCTGGAAACTGAATTGTCCCGTCCTTCATTTTTTTTTTTCCTTTTGTAAATAAGTGTGCTCATTCTTGCACTAAACCATCCCTGTTGTACTGGTCTATCGTTATCCTGCTGTACTATTTCATCATGTTTGGTGGGTAAATTTATAAATTAAAACTAATCTAATTATGAATTATATATTCTTATTAAAATGGTTAGTATCTAATATGTTATACTAATATTACTCTTTTATTTTGTATTTTCTAATTCTGCATAATATTAATCTTTTCAGAATAAACCATACATACCAAGAGAAAAACAGATGTGTTTACACTTTTTTATGTGTATATGTGCTTTTGCAAGTGACTCCAAACTTTTAGATGAATTTAAATCTTTGGTACAATGTGTGTTGACTGTTAAAACACCTGGTAAATATTAATTTTTGAGTATGTGTTTCCTGCATTACATTAACTCTTATGTGATCGGTTATTCTTACTAATTAAACAATGCTCTACATCTTTAAAATTGCATCTTTAAATCTGCATTTTATATTGAAGTATGATCATCAAAATTATTCTGTAAATCTTAACCAAAAATTTCGATGTAAATCTTCTTTCCTGGTGCAGTGTACCTCTTTGATCTGCTTCATTAATATTCTATAACTTCAAATGTATTTATTAGCACTAAGGGACAAGAATGATTCTATAAACTAAATTATGGCATTATTTCTTAGAGAATTCATTGTTTTTATTTTTAAATCTGTTACTTTTATTGCTAAATAGGAGTATTTTTAAATCTAAGGGCTATTTTATATGGATGCTGAAAGTGCATCTGTTTTGATGTTGTATTAATGTCAGTTGAACAAGTTAATGTGCAGTACATGGTTCAATTTATATGAGTGCTTTAGACATTTAGTGTGACAGCATTGGCAGGGCATCTGGTGCTTTCACTGAAACTTGAGGTGTTGACAGCACTGGTCAAACTATACAGGTCATTTTCTCAGCAGCATTTTTACTGAGGAAAAAATAGGTGTGCCACTGAGCATGTTTACCTAAAATATGAAATGATATGTATACAAATAGCCATGTATATCTTGATTAGCACTTTTATGTTGTTTTATGGTTCTATAGACATTAAATGTAAGATGCTTCACTTTTAACGTCTAGTATGCTCACTTTTAACGTCTCAAATTAACAAGCAGGCTTCTGTGCTATGAATGCAGCGTTTTTAGTGCCTGTATAGAATAGTCCAAAATCCCTTTTTGTCCAAACTGAAAATAAACATTTTAAGGGTCTATTTTCAATTGATTACAATAAATGCCATCCATGCCATCCATCTGTTGGTCTTCAGATTTACTTTTATGCAAATAATTTTTCTCCAAAAATACTCATCTGTTTGAAACCAAATTTGGTACAAATATAGGTTGTCACATAAATGTGAAAAAAATATCATAATTATTTTTAATTAATCCATGAAACACTCTGTTGTGATAAGTTTAAAATTATAAACTCAGCTCAACATCATTTCCTTCTTAATTTCTACTCGAACTGTATTTCTGTAATATGAATATTTCCCTCAAATATGCAGCTGAACTTTTACAAAAGTTTGTCATCAACTACAGTGCACTGATGAGATTTTTTGTCAAAATATACACTTTTTTAAAATACGTTTTATTCACATCATATTACAAGATATCTTACATGGACGAATTGCTCAACACATTTTAGGGTCAACACACATCCATCACTTGAGTTTATGTCTGCTACGTGATACACTCTATCTTCATGTGCAATCGATCATTATATAAAAAAAAATGCTTGATCAAAGAGAATAGAAAGTGTATTTTAAGTGAATTTGAATTACTATAATGGTATTTTTTCTATCAAACACTAAAGAGTCGTAAATTCAAGGTGTCAAGGTGTTGTGTGATACTTCAATGTGTGTGTGTATATATATATATATTATTTCAGTGCATATTCAAGTATCTAAGTTTATATTTTCTTTTTATACATATTATTATATTTGATTGCATTCAAGAAAGTTTAGTTACTTTTATTATGAATATAAATTATTCAAAATCAATTTATTTTATCATTAAATATGAATATAATAACAATTTCAACATTTGTTAATATCTGTATTATGACTAAGAAAATAAAATAAATTTATCCTGGCTCCATAAAAATAAAAATTATTTTTTATATTATCAAAATTTAAAAATGTTATTTGTGTCTATATTTGGTTATAATCACTATATGACAAAAAAATCTGATGTGGGCAACACATGACTTTCCTTATATAATGCAATGAGTTTACTACTTTTACAGTAAAAAAATAGGTTTTTCTAATAGTAAATACTTATATTCTTTAAAAGATATTGAATTTTCGACGATTAGTCGTCATTTTTATTCATTTGGCGAGATTTTCGTTAATTTGGCAACATTAAAAAAAAAGTCGCCAAGTTGGCGACATTCTACCAATTTCGTCGCCAAAATCTCGCCAAGCGTTATGGATGGAGAAATAAGTTATTCTTACAGCAGATAAATGACTATTGGCTTTCAAATACAAAAGTATTATTCAAAGTATCTTTTCTCATGAATGGAATGAGCTAGATCCACGAGAATGATGTCACCCAATTTATCGCATGATATTGCATATGAAAAGTGAACATGTTTCTCAACAGTTAATATTTTTTAAAATTTTATATGACTTTTTGATAGTTTTTTTTAAAAATGTGCAATATCTCGAGAACGGTTCATGTTAGCATTCTAAAATTTATGTCAATCGCTTCGTAATGAAAAATTACATAAGAAATGTCTATTTGCGTAACTTTATTAGAGGTTTTGATTTGGTTCTGAACATTCGATTGCGTATAAAAACAGTAGGCTTCCAGTGTTTACGGATTGTGATTTTTGTACCAAATTTCGTTCGAATCGGTCCATTCATTCGTCAGTTATCGTCTCCACAGACTCATTGACACACACACA
The DNA here is from genome assembly GCA_951213105.1 of Amaurobius ferox. NCBI lineage: Eukaryota > Metazoa > Arthropoda > Arachnida > Araneae > Amaurobiidae > Amaurobius > Amaurobius ferox. The sequence continues at coordinate 19,519,204 of OX578140.1, forward strand.
CACACAGACATCACTTCAAAAATGTTTGATTCATGATCAGGGATGCTTGAAACATGCTCTCCTGTCGAAAACTCGAATTCGAATTTTCGACCCCGTCACAATACTTTTCTTATACATTATTGTATATAAGGAAAGTAAAAAAAATATCTTTTGATTACTTGGCCAATTTTAATTCTTATTATTGACTTCTGATAATTCTGATTAAGTTAAAATATGGTACATGAGTTTACTTCTGAATGGTTGAAGACCCAGACCATCCGACTCATCCTAGGACGTGAGCAACCATTTGAACGGCCGGGAAAGGGTACTTCTGAATAGTGTAATTATTTCTTGATGTTATTCTTTTAAACCCCTAAGGCATTTCATTTGTTTTTTTAATTATTCTATTTAGAGGAGACCTTGCATCATATGTATGTTTTTTACAACATGCTCATGCACATTTTTCAGTGTTTTTGCGAAACTACTAAACTAATTAAAACCAAATTTGGTGCAAAGATGAGCTGTTACATGAATGTGAAAACAAAATCACAGTTAGTTTAAGATTTGACCATTTGGTGGGTGTACATGCATGCAGATTTTGCAGTATAATGACCATTTTGGATAATTATCCCAGCTAAATGAAATTAAGCAAACTTAAGATAACATAATATGAGCATTTCAAAAATCAATCAACATTAATGTAGCAGAATGTATTATGCTTAAATTGAGAATTTATAAAACAAAAATGGGTGGGTAGTAATGAGAACAATAATATTTCACCAATTTTTTTTCTCATTTTATGAAAAAATTTGAAGTAAATAGTGCCATTATTTATTTTATTTTATTGTGTATGCAGCTGATGGCAAATATGTTGGAAAAGATGCAGACTTGCAAAGTTTGAAAGCTTTTTTTAATGAAGATGTAAGAGTTTCCTCAAAGAGGAAACATATTGAAATTCTTGGTATGTATTGTTTATATATAAATTATGTACATTTGAGTAATTTATTTTATATTTAAATGTTCAAAGTTTAACTATGCCATACATCATGCATTTTTCAAAATTTCTACAATTAATTGGAAACTTATTTTTGTTGAGTTTTTATGTATAAATGCAATGTAATATTATATTTTCTGTAATTAAATCAATTAATAAATTTCAATTTCATCGAAGCATTTAAAATAGCATATCAATAAAATATATTGACATTTTAAACTAGGGAACTTTATCAAAAAATTAATAATATTTTGGTTATATTTGTTATTTAAACACAGATGTGCAAGATTTTTTTTTTATTTCATGTCAATCAGCATTGAATGGTATCTCAGGCATGTTGTATGGTCTTGCATGTTTCTACTTTTCCTATATTTCTTTCAATTGTCCTATATTTGTTATATATTTCAGTACTGTCCTATATTTTTTAAATTAATTAGTTTACACCTGTGTTGAAGTTGAAAAATCTTAAATATGGTGTGGAAAAAATTCTTTTTATTTTTTAGTAAAAATAATAAATTTATTTTCCTTATCTGGTTACCTTAATAACTTAAAAATATTTTTTCTTTACTCAGTTTTTGATGCATAGTTTACATATAAAGAGTACATTCTGTTATACTTATGATTAGTGATTTTAGAAATTGTTATGATTAGTCTAATTGCAAATATGAATTTAACAATTTGGAGATATAAATTTCTGTAAGGTTCATATGATGAATCTACTACTAAGCAAATGAATTTAATGTAACAAATTAACCTGAAAAAATGCTCATTTGTAGTCATGTTCAGATCCATAATAAAATGTTATTCATATTAAATTGATATGTAAACATAACTCTGTACTTGTAGCAGCAGTTTTTTATTGATATGTATGGCACTATTGCAACATGTCTATGTATATGGCAATATTGCAATCTGTACAGTGTTGCATGCTAGCTTCAAATATTTTAATTTGAGATTTTGGTAGAAAAGCACATTTTAAAATCTTCTGAATGCAATTCAAGCACATTTAGAAAGATGTTTATCTGTTTATGTCTGTGAAAATTTGTTTATGTGTTAAAGATTAACTTAACACAAAATTTCATAAAACTGTAATGTATATATGTGGATTTTTTTTTTTTTTTTTAAAGATTAACCTGAGAATGAAATTTCATAAAATTTAATTATAAAACAAAGGTCATTTTATTTTTCATTATGCGACTCATTATGATGTAAGTCCACTTAAAACTGTGACATTTGAATGCATAAGAAAAAAAAACAATTGAGTGGAGTTTCACACATTAAAAGAATGTAGGAATTTTAAAAGTCTCATCAGGGCAGTATAACTAATCATTAAAAGTTTTTGAACAATTTTATATGTATTTTGCACTTGTAGAATATCTGATACTGCTGAAGATAGAGTTCAATGTACTAATAAAACATTCTCAATATTTTACCAAAATTTTGTAATTTCTTCATTGTATATTGTTTCAACTGTGAAGAGCATTATTTGTACCAAATTTCTGAATGGTTGAATTGAGTGAATTTAGAAAACATTGTTGGCTAAATATTTAAATTTGTGTAAAATAAATAATATCCTTAACTTACAAATTTCAAATTATTGCAATTAACAGGTTTTTAAAATATTCATTTCATGAATTGTTACATTTCATAAACAAAAATTAATTGAAATTGTACAAGCATAATCCCCCCAAATTTGGAAAACATTTTATGATGATTATCAACATTTTAGAATTTTGCTGCCAAAGACAGTTCTGTATCCATTATAAGGAGCGTTACTTCTAACAAATTAAAAAAAAAATTCTTTCTTTTTTAGTTAAAATGTCAATCTGTTATAATGAATGCTCTTACTAAAACAAGAAAATATATTGTGTTCTTCATGATAAGTTCACAACCAGAATTTTTGCATTCAGAAATGAACATGCAGTGATTGGCACTCCAAATTGCTTTCAAATAAAAATTTCAAAATTGATTAGCAGTTTTTATATAATAATTCATATAATAATTTATTTTCCCCGCCACCCCTTGTAACTGCTGTACATCCTTTGGGTGAGCTGGATGGTTGGGATTATAATAATAATAATAACAATAATAATCATAATTATATATTAAAAAAACCACCCAGATTATTAATTAATAGTTATTGCTCTTACCAATAACCTATAAGGAACAATTTCATTGTGTGAAATTGTTCTTTGCAGGTTATTGTTACTGAACTGATACTAACAGGACTAATTTTTTGAGTCATTATAATTATTTAAAAAATCACTAAAAATGAAATAAACAGTATTTTAGTACCAAAATGTGTTTTAATTAAACTTGAGATCATTTTTGTGTTGATGCAAAATTTGAAGTCTCAGTGCTCAATGCTGTCTCATAAATAGAGCAGCATTCCTTTTCGTTAATATAGATTATATGACTTTAAATTTTCTTATCTTTAATATTTAGATGCATGTGATGTAGTTCTGGAGGAAAATAAAATTTATAAGTCTGATAAATCAACAAAGAAGATTTCTGTACCATCTAAATCTAAACCAAGTAAGGTATTTGGTAATCCTGTCTGTATTTTTTTCTTATCTAAAATTGAATTTAAAATTCTATATGTTACTTTCCCTACAATCCACATGTATGTATGTATATGGTAGAACTATTTACAATTACAATGAAGTTTCTAGGACATTAAACTCCGATGATCTTACATCATGTGTATGCAGCAATCAAAATCTTGCCCCTTTTGTCAACTCCACTCATGGTCACATTATTACTGGGGATCTCAGTATAGTTCAGGATGATATACTTAGGGATTTTATGAATAAAGGGTCTAAATTTCGCATTCCATTCTGCCATCACCCAAAACAACTTCTCCAGTCTCTATCATTTGATTTTGATAAATTCATATATCAACTTGCTTGTTCACATTCTATTCCTATTGAAGCATTCAATCTATGGAAGTATACGACCTTACATCTACTTAAAAATGTTATTATAAACACTAAATTAACGAAGCCTAGGTATCCTTATAAACAACTCCTATTTGCTATCAAAGAACTACAACAACATTTTGTCATAACTTATGTAGATAAAGCTTCTAATAATTATGCCATCATTTGTAAAAAATATTATGTTTCTCTGTTACAGAATTACTTAAAAGATAATCAAATTTTTAAACCCATTCATAATCAGTCTATCCAAATCAAAACTAAAATGCTAAAATTATATACACAATTAAATATTAATTGTAAGTTTTTTAAATTTCCTTATGTTACTTTGGTTCCTAAATTCCACAAATCACCTCTCAGTTTTAGAACAGTCACTTGTGGACATAATACCTTTACCACTACAGCTAGTAAGTACTTGCTTAACTGTTTAAATCGAATTAATGAATCTCTTAAATTCAGGAATTCAGGATATTTCATTTTGAACAATAGTTTTGATTTAGTTAATCACCTTAGCAAGTTACCACAAATTCTTGGTTTCCAAACCTTTGATTTTAAAGACCTATTTAATAATATTGTCATTAAAGATTTACATAAAGTTATTATCTCTCTTTATCATGACTATATATCTTCCAATCATGATGCTTTTAATGTCAAAAATTTTCCTATGCTCTTGCACTTTGTGTTATACAATAATTATATTATCCAAGGTGATAACATTTATTTACAAACATCTGGTGTACCACAAGGTGGCTGTAGTAGTAGTATACTCGCTAACTTATATCTTTATTATTATGAATGTCATTTTAACTCTAATTCATATATTATATATAGATATGTTGACGACTTAATTTGTATTATCATTGATGATTCCTATCCCATTAATATTGATTTTTACCCGTCTAACCTAGAATTAATTCCTAATGAGCCTTGCGTTAGTCAAACTGTTAATTTTTTAGACCTAAATTTAGATACCCTCAATAATCATGTAATCACCAATCTATATGATAAAAAAGATTCTTACAACTTCACTATCATAAAGCTGCTATCATATCATTCTTGTAATTCTATTCAATTGTTTAGAAACATCATTTTAAACCAGCTATTTCGAATACATCGACTTTCTGATCCTCAGTTTCACTTTCTCCACATCAATAATCTTAAACGCATTTGTCAAAACTACCTATATCCGGAAGTATTTGTAAATAATATTATTAATAATTTCAAATATACCACGTAATAATTTTACACATGCATTATTTATCTTTGATTGGTTAACTCATTTTTGAAAATTCACCCATTCTTATCACCTCACTTACCACTTGGCCTGAGTCTAATACTGTTTACTATTTTCGAATGACTATTTTCCCCTTGTCCTGAGTCCTATACTGTTTACTATTTTCGAAAGTCTCCATACATATTATGTATCGTTCAATTGTATTCATTCCCACTCGCATTGACGAAGTGAGGTGAAATGCTCGCCCACTCGCATTGACGAAGTGAGGTGAAATGCTCAGTCACTAGTTTATCTTACACGTGGTGCTATTCTTGTGATTTCATATTACAGTTCGAGGAGGTATTGTTTTTCAGCTTTGTATAATTCAATTGATTTATTTTTCTCTTTCCACTAGCCAGTAGACAGTTCCAATGGTGTCTATAGTAAAATACTATCGCCATTGTCAGAAACTGGCTATTCTATCGGTTTTAATTCGAATTGTATGGCTGTCCTGATGAGAATGCAATTTCGAACTAACCGCCATTTTTTGTGTAGTTACAATTGATTGTTCTCTATTCTTAATCTCTTATCTTGAGCTGATTATTATTGCCTATTCTCATTTTTGCCGAGTTTTATTTTTATTTACTTTTATATACTTTTAATTGTGATTTTTGAATCCTTATATTCTTCTCATCCCCCTTTCCATTGTAGTGATATGTTACCTTCTATCTTTATCCTTAGTCTTGGCTTATAGTTACTCATTTGTAACAGATATGCTAGAGATGGGTTTTTTTGTACATACAGTAGTTTATGCATAATTTTCGATTAAAATCCTTCAATTTTTATATATATATATATATATATATATATATATATATATATATATTCATATTCACAAGCTTGTCGTATAGTCATATTTAATATCAAATATTCACTTCAGACCATCTTATTTTCAATTTTGCTAAACAGCACAATTTCAATAAATGATCAATTTCTGGTATATATAATACAAGAAAATTAAAATTCTCCAATTATATATATATATATATATATATATATATATATATATATATATATATATATATAAATTAAAATAATAAAAACAAAAGTGCAGGAGTACAAATCAGTAAACACAGTATCAAACCGCAGGCATTATAATAACATGTATTTAATATCAGAAAGTAAAAAGTAGCGAGGAAGGGCTGGAAAAGTATAGCACGGAAAAGCCAGGACAAGGAAAATAAATCAATGAATAGTATATCTACCAGAAACATCTTCAGGGCACATTCTAGACAGATATACTAAAATCCATTGTTTCTATGATTGCATATAAACACGTGGTTAAAATTTTATGCAATCTGTGCCCAACAACAGAATAAACGAGATTAACCAAAAAAAAAGACCAAAGAGGACAAAATTCAACTTAAAAACACAAAATACCACATAATCGTAAAAAATATATCGCACAAATGCATAAACATGCAAAAAAGGGCAACTCATAAGTATGAAGGCCGCCAGCGTGAATAATTTTTATGGGAGTCCACTGTTGTAAAACAGAACAAAATGCAATAAATTATTAAAGGTAGATGAGTCATATTTAGTAAGAGTATTTAAATTGAATTGATCGAAGAGTTGTTGAAAGCCCAGGCCAGCCGACTCATCCGAAGACATAGAGTAACGACATGGATCGAAGAGTTGTGTAATAACAGAAAATAAATCTTTGATGATGATGTTATTAAAAAGATCTTTAAAATCTAAAGTTTGGATTGAGTCAATGGTGGTAAAGGATTTCAATTTTTGAATAAGTTCATAGCTGTTTCTGATGATGCAATGTGGTTCTTTAGAAATTTCATGAAATAGACTGTTTAAGACTTTGAGAAGTTTTTTAATAGCTTTTGTTACATAAGACTTGTGTCCACACGTAACTGTTCTAAATTTTACTGGGTCCTTGTGAAATTTGGGTATGATTACTAAATATGGAATGTTTAAATTTTGATGAGTATCAAAAAATTGTTTGTATTTGGAAATAAGTTTTCGTTTTAAATCATGTATGGTTGTATTTTGCAATTTGAAGGTATTTATTTGATTTAAATTGGATAATAATGTTTTAATGTAAAAATATTTGCTGAAAATAGCATAGTTCAATGCAGCTTTGTCAACATATGTAAAAACTAAGTATTGTTGCATATTTGTAATTGTTTGTTTTAATTTTGATAATTGAAAGTTAGACTTTGGAATATGCGTATGTGATAGCTTAAGTTGAACATGGGATAAAGTTTTAGATTTCTAGACACAAAAGGCTTCCATTGGTATGGAATGCATAATGGACATTTTATAGATGAATTTATCAAGATCAAGAGAGAGAGTGTTAAGGATAGACTTAGGATGATTTTTAGAAGGTTTTCTATATTTAGTTCCATATAGCATAATGAGTTTTAAGGAAGGGTCAGTGATTATATCTAAGTTTCCCATTAGTACATGACCAAAATGGGTATTTATAAATGGTTGCAATTCACGGGAATGACAATTACATAGATTATTTTTATCTATCAGAGTTGAGGAGGATGGCTCAGTAGATTTTGAAACCTGGTTATAGTTAAAAATAAATCTAGTGAACGGGATATTATATTTATATGATTTAACGATATTGATATTTTTATTAGAAATTCATATGATAGGAGATGGAACAGTCTGGTGATATTGAAGGAATCAATGATGCGGTTTGAAAAGTTAATTACACAATAAGAGTTAGAGGGAGGGATAGCAGGTTGAACATTAGCAGGTATTAAGCTACGTTGGAAGGGAGGGAAAGGAGGGATACCTTGCTAAGGGATAGGAGGGATACCTTGCGTTGGAAAGGAGGGATCCCACACAACACAAGTACGTCCACAATAAGTCCAGAGGAAGTCCTATGCAGGATTTCAGGACTTCCTAAGGAAGTCCTACATTTTCCTAAGACGTCTTAAGGAGGTCCATAGGAGATACAAATGTCTCTTTTTTTTACGTCCTCTGGAGATCCATTTTAGGATGATTTAATGACTTTTCAGGATGTGTTTAGGTTTTTAGTGGATTCTTTAGGAACCTGTAGGATGTCTTGTGACATACCACAGGAGGCTTTTGGAACGTATGGGATGTCTTACGGCATGTAACTGGAGCCTATGGAGATCCTATTCAGTATGTGTTTAGGCTTTTAGTGGAATATTCAGGAACTTGTGGAACGTATTGCAGCATACCACAGGAGGTTTCGGGATGCTTTGTGGAATACCATTGAAGGCTTTCGGGACTTATGGGATGTCTTATGCATATCATTGGAGGCTTTTGGAGCTATTTTTAGGAGGATTGACAGTGGTTCTAGGCTTTCTATAGGTTTCTTCAGGGATATTATGGGACGTGTTCTAGCACATTACAGGAGGATTTAGGATTTTTCAGGATGCTTTTCCTCTAGCTGCTTGTTTTATTTTCCCCATGTTAAAGTTCCAAAATCACTAATTACTTTATTTTTTTTTTAATCTTTTTCAATGTTTTTATTAAACATAGATTCTGAGAATAGAAATGTGTTTTTAAAAAATTGTTAAAATAGAAGTATTTCTAATATTTTTGTAAAATGAATGTACATTACTTTTATAAACATACTAGAGAAAACTTTAATTTTGCAGATTTTTTAAGAAAAGCATAAACCTTTCTCTTTTCTAAATCTACAATTGGTAGATAACAGGCAAGCTAGAGACTATTTCCCATAGGTTAACATGGGAAATAAAAAAAAAAAGAAACAAACAGTTAGGAAAAGAATATCATCTTAATAGATCATTTAAGATTACAACATTCGAATTATCATAAAAGAAATCCAGTAGTCAATATAGTTTATATTTATGACATCCAAATTTCATTTGTTTGATGACAAAAACTAGTATTTATTTAAAAGTAATCAACTTATTTGTAGTGTTAATAGTCAATGTGTTCTTGTTAGTAGGGAAGACATTTGTCGCCTTCTGTCTACTAATATTTTTTCAGTTAAACCTTGGAATACAGATATACTGCTATTTCCTCATATTTTAGTCCATTTTGATCCAAATATGTGTCACGTGAATGAATCTCTCATGGGATTACATTTTCTGACTTTTTTCAGTTTTAAATTAAAAAAAAAAATGTAATATATCAATATCTTAAGTGTCATAAATGATGCCATTCAATTTTAAATAAGAAAATGTGCATAGAAAGTAAAACTTTCATATACTTTCCATAAATTATTTTGATTTATTCATATTTAAAATATAGCTGCATGTTGAAAAGTAATGTTTTTTAATATCTGACGAATAACTCATGAAAACAATGGTATTCATTTATTTATAAAGTGTGCACTGACTATAGTGTATTTACTTCACTAGACATTGAGTGTATTTACTTCTCTAAATCATTGATTTATATATCTTTTTCCATAAGATTTACTGGCAAAAATTCATTTGCCACGAATAATAAATAACTATTTACTGAGAAAATTATGAAATCTTCCCACTTTATAACACAAAAATTCTGACCCATCTATCAGCTATTATCAATTTCCTTTAGTGGTAAAATATTTTTACAGTTGAAAATAAAATTTTGTCATTTACAAATAAAAAAAACTCAATCACATTCTGCGTATTTCAATAAATGTAAAAGTAATTTAGATCATAAAAGAATGTTATTTATTGGTCAAATTAATATCACTTCCACTACCGTGATATTTCATTAGTGATATAATCTGGTAATCTGAAAACAAATATGCAAAATTCAAGTGATATACTATAGAGATTTCTAATAATTTGATTTATTCACAGTCCATCTGTATAAGTTATGGATCACAATTTATGAAACACTGCCCTAGAGAGACATGCAAAATGTCCCACATTTTAAGGAATTTATTTAAATTATTTTATACTTACTTTATAAGATGGACCGATTTTTGGTATGATACATTAAGACATACATACATAAAAACATTTTTTTTATTATAGAATAAATAAAAATCTAATATACACAATTTAATTTATATTATTATAGTTCTACAAAATTTCCAATTTTCAGCGGTACATGAATATTCCGTTTATCCATTGTCTTCGAGGCAATATATCTAGAAAAACAATAATCATATATATTAGATAAAATCAGAAAAGTACTTAGCATAATTGGTTTTCCAAAAATATTTGCATTATAAATATAAATTAAAGAAATAATGTAGGTTTCAACGACGTCTTCATAATTTCCCTCAAAGCAAAATTATGTCCATACAATTTACATACAGGTAACGATACAGGTAATAACGATAAGTGTATATACAAGTAAGCGTAACGATTATGTTCCACACTTCAAAAAACAGTATAGGGATTCTACATTTGAGTTCATTCCAATAGGGATACCCAATGAAAGGCGAGTTCATTTTAAATGACAATTCCAATTTAAAACACAATGATATCACAACTCTATCTTTGATTCAAAACATATTTGACTTAAATCAGTTATAAATTAAAGTTATATTGACATTCTATATCTTTAATTTATTTCACTATATTCTCTTTTTCACATGTTGTGATTCCGTGTGCAAAAATAAACAAGTAAATGTGTTGATGCCAGTTTCCAAACCTGACATTCGCCCAAAGCAAAATGATGCCCATGGAATTTATATTACAATTTGACAGATAAATTCCAGAAGTTGAACTATAAACAAGCTAGTAGTTTTTGTAGATGTTATTTATACGGAGTACACCATCAGTATGAAAAACAATCATGATAAACTTTAGGATGACGGTCTGAGTCCGCTCTGCTTAAACACATACACTCTTTTACAATATGCGATGAAGTAAATTACGATAACTTCTTACTGTACAATAATATAACCCCCCCCCCCTCTCTCTATTTTTTTTACCAGAAAAAATGTGAATCAAGTAAAAACAACAAAAATACTTAACATATACCACAGGCATTTAAATGCTCATGTAAAGAAATATTTTCTTTTACAAATTAAAAGTTACTATAATATTAGAAATATTACATAATACTATATATTAATTTATTTATATCACTCATGGTGTACCTATAAGTAAACAACATTTGTAAGTTTTAGTATTACATTTTAAAAAATTTTTGCAAGGCATAAAATAGATTATACTCGCCCCCACTTCTCTCAAAGTTACGACAAATAACAGTTAAGCATTTATTTTACATTTAATATAGATAGATAAGGATTCCAATTTTTACTATAGCTTTTGTTATTGGGAATAGATTTGTTTTGACAATATACAGGAATTTCCCCATCACTGCAATCAATCACTTACTGTTAATTAATTTTAATTGCATACTATGAAATCTAAAAATTTACATATGCAGTAAATTGCAGACTAAAATCATAACTCCTCACAGTTCATTTGATAAATTGAGGCAAATAGGATTCAGTATCAGGAATTAGCGAAGACAGAGTCACTTTTTATACAATTAATGAAGGGCTGCCTAGCAATAAAGCAGCATATTTAGTATTACTACTACAATGGAATTTCTTTTTATTTTGCAATATTCTTTGCACATAATTATGCTATTATTCAATACCTACATAAGTGGGGCCAACTGTATTACCACCAGAACATTGATGTTATAAAGCTAAGGTTTCTTAGCTAGACAAAAATTTATATGACATAATATACAAAACAATTAATTTCCTTAATTACACTCATAGATAAACATTTTTACACTACTCCCAATACATCCTCATAGTCAAGTCAGAATAGCCCAAATGGCTGTCAATCAATTCAAAGACTGTAATAAATGATAAAAAGATTAGGTGATAAGCAATATTATAAGAATGACTTATCCGACTGCGTATTGTAAAACAAAAAATCAATATAGAATATAGTAAGGTTGACCTATCTCTTTTTAAATCAATTTATTTTTTAATTCATTAAACGTATTTTCTGCAACTGTAGCTAGCAATACTGACCTCTTATGATTCTATTTCAACACAATCATCACTTGCAGCATAATCGTCAAAAATAAGACCTAGCGAAACTTCTTTTTCTTGTAACCTATTTTACATTGAAGTATCTTCATAAGCAGAATCAGAAATGGATTGTTGGTTCTCTACTGTTTTCAGATGAGCATCACGTCTGTTATAATTTAAACATCCACAGGCAATCTTTACATGTTTGGGCTTAATGTCTCTCGGGATGAATCTTTGTCACCAAACTTATTGTTGCTCCTGAGATTTTGCTTTTACTTAAAGTAATCTGAAAAAAACAAACACATTTTTTACCTTTCCCAAACTAAAAACTTCACAATATCCAACATACATGCATTTAATTGTTCGCTATAAGCAATATGTTTTGTTTAACATTATAAAAGTATAGAAGATTCAAGGTGACAGAAAAAAAAATTCGTAATAACCAATAGTTTGCTACAACATCCGAGCTAGCAAGCTCCACTCTAGGTTGAATGAGTATTTTGGATCTACAAATTTTATTTTGACAATCAAGATTTTAGACCCAATCATCATTTTCTCTGTCTAACTTTTCTGCTTTTTCCCCCATGTATCAGTAAGCATATGTACTTGCATATGTTCAGTATGCATATATGTACAGCAGAAATTCTGACATATCTTCTTTCTAACAACCTAACCAATGCACGTCATGGATTACATGTGTCTGCGCAGTGAGTGCTGCTAATAAAAAGTAATTTATTTTATTGGGTGCATAATAAGTAACTTCAAAATTGCATTCAAGTAGAACATTTTGGTACCTGAGTAAAAATAATTAGGTACTATTGATACCCGGCTCCCAATTTCTAACCCTAGCACCACTATATTACTTTTAACCCTTTGCGGATGGCGGCTTTTCAGAACTGATGTGGCCCAAAGGATGGAGCATTTCACTTCCAAACTGTTCCAAAGGACGGCATAGTTTTTGCACTTAGCCTAACTAAAAAAAAAAAAGTCATCCGCTACAGCATTCTACTTTTTTCAGGAATAAAAGAAATACTTATTTTCCATTAGATGCATATGTTACACGCAAATTATCTTTTATTTAAATATTAAAATTTCATATGATTAAAAATGATTAATTAACTTGATTAAAATTGTTACTTGTTACGCAGGAAAAATATTAAAATGATTGTACTTAATACTTTACACAGTTAATAGAGATTATGTACAATTTTTAGGAAGAAAATAGCTTTGTTACTAATTAATACGCCTTTTACGCATAATGTATTTCAAACATGGATTCACACACAGACAAACATTGCAAAATTTGCATTTATAAAAACTGTCTGTGTACTCATCAGAAATACCAAATATCCACGAATCTTCACTATCTGCATTACTTCTATGACTATTCTGTTCGATTACCATGCTAGTACATTCTTCTATACATGAAAATGTCTTGACATAGCCATCTGAAATAACCTAATAAATTCACTACCGAACATTTCACTAAAACCCAAACTTGAAAGAAAATACTCTCTTACATTCTAATAATTCACCAATGCAATCATTAAACTAAAATCGAAACGAGAACATATACTCAATTACAGCATAGTAAGAGTTTGGCAGAAATGATTTGTTTGTTTATATTACAAAAACCATATTTTACCGCTTTAGATGAAGTGCTGATTCATAGGGACCCCCTATACCAAGGTTAAATATTTGCAAAATATGTTGTAAATGTTAGAATGGATATTTAGCACCATCTAGAATTCAAATAAATTCAAACGAATATTTTCCACATGAAAGCGCACATTGGTATCAGTCGTCCTTTAGGGTAAATTTCTCCTGGACGTGAATGCATGACTGTCGTCCTTGAATACAGTTTCAGTTGACGCATGGATGCGCCTACCGTCCGCAAAGGGTCAAACAGCTAAATTAAAATTGTTGCTGATGATTTTTAATTTGTCAGTTTACCGAAATGCCAGTTATAGTTTTGTGACTAATACGTCTGTTAGTTAAAACAGTTTTCCTTAGGCCTATGATGCGATTTCTCTCAAAACCTAACAACTGTTTCTAGAGCCATAGAGTATGTCTCAATAGCATCTTTGTACACAATTTGCAGTATCAAAGCAGGAAATAAAGTTTCATTTGCCTGTGAGTGAGAACACTGGTCGTTTAAAATGCTGCACTTTGCGTCCTTTTAATGAGCCCTATAATATCATTGGCACTGACAGTTTGATCATTTGCAAAACTTAAACTTGGCATGCATGTTGTTTTATTAACGACTGTAGGTGAATCTTTTTTGCAACAGTGTATTTTCTTAACAGAAAAAAGCAGTATAGTGGACCTTTCAACAGAAAGGTTCCCTATAGAAAAAGAAAAAAATTGTATACATTAGCTTACCTGTATTTCATTAGAACTTGGGAATCTAGTAATTGAGGTCAGGATTAGAAGGTGACAGAGTTCCGACCTGTTCAGTTAAGAAATTAGAAAACTATCAATATTTAACATATAATATGTTGTAAATAATCCTACCAAATATAAAAATCAGTTTTTTTTTTTTTAAATAAAGTGTTTATAGGCACATGTCCACAAGATTTTCCATCACATATGGAAGGATATTTCATTCACGTATGTTTAAAATGTATAAATGCAGCTAGATGCGGAACAAAACTCGAAACTAAAAGGGTTCTTCAGGTTTCAGTTTTGTTCCATGTAGAGTGAATTTATACCACCCGAGCTATTTATGTTGTATAAAAAACCTTACTAGTAAACAAAATGAAATTACAAATAACTGGGGGCTAAAATTTCTGAAACATATTGGAAATGTTACATTATTATAAGTGTGCAGAATAAGTATAAAATACAATTTTAACTGTACAATTAAATTTAACTTTGTAATAAGAAATTATAAATTTAAGTAAATCCCGGAGAAACATAAACTACTTATGACTTTCCTGTATAACTGCTACTTGTTTTTAAAAAATGTCATTTTGAAAATAAATGATGAAATTGCGATACCAAGCACAAAAAATGCAAAGTATAACTTTGAGAATGGAGACATAAGAATCAAATTAAAAATTAAAATAAAAAGCTTTTTATGAAAACTATAACATACAGAGTAATATAAAATAATATCTAACTGTAAATAAAATCGTATCTGTTTACAGAACCACCAAAACAAAATGATAAATGACAAAAAATATATCACAAACTTTTGAAGTGCATAAGACTGTTAGGTAACTTATAAAATAAAAATGTTTAAATATGTAATTAATTACAAATAGGTTCCAAATATGACAAAATAAGCATGTGATTGTTGCATATGTTAAACTGAAAAGATAATTTTTATTTTGTCTGCAAAATTAGTTACAATTTTGGAAATTTTCACATACAGACTATGCATGTACATCTACGTTTCATATCTCTGACTTGTATAACAACATATTAAGATAGACTTAACATATTAAAACTTGTTACAATGGCATTTCCAACCGCTCCATTCAATATTATAGCAGAAAACTTGAAATATTTATGGCATATTTGATGATTACACACAAAAATTCAAATATAACCGTTCATTATTTTCTGATGATCAGCTAAATTTAACCAATAACCAAGTAAATAATAAATATCAATACCGCATTTTACTACACAAGTAAACCTTTTAAAATCTTTAATTACTTTAACTAATAAAAGAAAAATTATAAACAAAACTGCTGATTGCATTATAAAAAACAGATTTATATTTTCTTATAAAACCAAACAGGAAATATACAGATATGAGACTTTTGTGTTTATCTTTATTTATAGTATTATTAAAATATAAGCTGATTAAGGTAATATTAAATTTTGAAATATAGTATGCGTCATCCTAACATGTATCTTCGAGATTCATTTTATATGAAAGAAGTGATTGAGGTAACAATGACAGCAAATATATTATATAATATTGTCATAATTTGTGAGTTTATATCCCTAAACTTTAAACATAAGCAGTTTCATAGATGTACTTTTCCCGTTTGTTTTTTAAACAAGCTCTTTTTACAATATAATCAGCATTTCTGCTTCAAATATTTTTTTTATTGGGTGAATTAATTAGAGGTTATGAATGGTATGTTTATTAGTACAATGTAGTGGAAAATTTTGAATACTGTTTGCCGAAACAAGGATAATAAAATTTAGATAAGTACACTTCTTGAGAGCTAACAATTCTTGACAGGTATCACTTAATAGAATTGGATAAAGTATTCGTGAGTTTGTTAATAGTCATCATCCAAGACAATTAATGCACGGCAACACTAACAGATTCAGGGGGGGGGGGGGGGGGGGGCTAGAGGGCTAAAGCCCCCAAAATTAAATATTCTGCACTAGATGAAATGACATTTTTTTCCCATATTGTACCCTTGTACAAGGTTAAAAAAAACTTATATTGTACCTTTGTACAATATAAGGTTAAAAAAAACTTACCCCCCCCCCCCCCCCCCCCCAATGGTAAAAACAAAATTATAAAACAGAAAGATTTGAAACATTTCGTCCATGCATGATTAGAAAACTTGAAACATGGTAATAAATCACATGCTTATAGAGATGTTTACATAATTAAAATTAAAGCAAATTAAGAAATTTATAACATTCTAAACTTTATTTTTGTGTTCCAAGTATTAAAAAGTTAAAAAGATTCAAACCTATTCAATTCCACTTCAGAAAAATTGAAATATTTTGCTATACCAGTGAAATTTCGTAAAAACTGAATAATCGCGATCTACCGATTTCTGTCGGAAGTCTTGAGTTTTGCCTAGGCGGACATCAATATATTGATGTCGGACTAGGTTTTGATTAACTATAAAAATTTTATATCAGCAGTTCACATATTAAAAGACAAACAAAATTTCTTACCGTTGCTGCACGTGAAAGAAGTTCGTTTCTCGGTTTATCGAAAAATCAAGATGGACGCCTGAAGTCTTTCTGCACAGAGCGGTTGACTGACGAAAGACGCATGGTGCGCCCTCTAGGTTAACGGAAGTTCCAGAAGACGTCATAAAACACTTCAAATGGAGTACGATTGGAACACATCGCAAGGTGGTCTTGAGTAAGACGTCTGTGGACGTCGTGCTTAGGATATGACAGTTGTAGGATTTACGGGAGCTTTATAGGCTGTCCACTGGAAGTCTGTGGTTGTGTGGGATACCTTCTAAGAACATTAGCAGGTATTAAGCAAAATTCATGTGATAGGAGATGGAACAGTCTGGTGATATTGAAGGAATCAATGATGCGGTTTGAAAAGTTAATTACACAATAAGAGTTAGAGGGAGGGATAGCAGGTTGAACATTAGCAGGTATTAAGCTACGATTGAGATAATGCGCTCTGGTGACAATTAAGTAAAAGAATAAGTCGGAGAAGTGAGAGCTTGCCAAATTTAAATTAATAAAGATATTATAAACAGTGTTAAGAAGTTTTTTCTTAATAGCAAAAATCCAGGTTTTACATTCAGTTATATTGAAAGAAGTTTCATAGAGATTTAAAAGCCTAATGATTTTAGTTTTAATGTAGAGAAAGTTTGAATTATTGCTAGTATGTTTATTGACCTTACTACCTCTTTTAATGTGTTTGGAATTTTTAGAATGATTAATATTGTTTGAAGTTTTGATGAGGTTGTATATTGATAAAAGTTGTGGTGTGTAGTCTGCGAGGGATTTTTTGACAATGTTCTGGTTAAAAAAAAGTTGAGTCAGACCATAAGGGAATAGACATTTGTGTTTGATTATATAATTGTTTAAAAAAAATAATCGATGATGAAGATTTGGTATGATGTCTAGTATAGAGATAATAATGTTTTCAAATCCATGTTTTTGAAAATGTTCAAACTCGATACAACGTTCATTTGGTTTACCATTATAATTTTTGATATTACTGCGATGTAGATTAATTCTGAGATGTAGATGATTTTTAGTTTGTCCTATATAAGCAAGATTACAGATTTTCAGATTTCACTCAATCATACAGAGATTACAGATTTCACTCAATCCGAAGAACTAACTGTTGAAATAAAATCATAGGTTGCACAACATTATTATTTATTAAATGTTAATAACTGAAAAAATTATCAGTATGGTAACAAATTTCAATTCTTAAATATAGTTTATGGCAAATTAAATGTAACTTGTATAATAGTAGCAAAATTAAAAATCAAGTAATTTTTTTTTTGTCTCAAAATTCCTTTATCAATTCAAATAGTTTGTGTCTCAAAAATTTAAGATAATTGGAGAATTATTTCTTAATTTTTGTGGCGCAAAAAATCCTAGAAAATCATTTTCACCTATTTTTAGTTAACATTCAATAGACAAAATTGAGAGATTATTTAAGCAGTTTTGAGACATACTTCGCTTACTTTTTAGTTTTGAGAACGTTTTTCGACCTCTATCAATTGACAATGTAAGACTAAAATAGATAAAAAATGGAACTTCCATATGTTGACTATAAATAAACAACTAAATTTATACCACATAAGTCCACCTTTACCCAAAAGATAATCTGTCCCTGATTCTTGCAATAATTATTTTACATAGAACTCAAATTACTGCTGAAGTAATAAAGGTAAAATAACTTCTTTTAGCTTCCAAAACCATTTTCTGTTCTACTTATTTTTCATATTTATTTAGAATCTGTTATTTTTAATGCTGGTTTGGTTGACTCATGTGGCTTCTGAAACTGGTTTGTTGCCCTTTTTTAATTTAATAGGGGACTCTTATGTTCATAGTTTTATTCACTGAACAAGTGCTTTGAATCCTTGCTGCACATTCATTTTTTTCTTTGGTATTTTACCGTTCATGCATTGTGTCCTACCTCTTGTTCCTTCCTCCTTTTTTTTTTTCATACCCAGATTGTCTGACTTGCCCAAAGATGTAAGGTAACTGTTTGGACATCCACGACAGTTCCACCCAATTTAAATTGGAACCCAATGGGGTAGCAGTTACAAGGACCATCCTTCCTCCCCCAATCCATCATGGATTGGCTTTTGGATTTACAAATTTAACATGCCCATACTCCGCATAGACCCACAGATAGTTTTGGGTACTAGGGTCTACCAGGTGCAATCCAAATACTCTAACCACTGGCCTATCCCAGCCCCCTTTTTTTCCTCTTTCTTTTCTTCTCTCACCATTGGTAACCCCCTTTCCCTGTTTTAGTCACATTTGCGTTTTTACATCAGTCGCCAATTAGTTCTCACAAGTAAAGGTTGCACTTTTTGTGTATCGTGCTGAAGAAAGCTGTTCATTGGCTTCAAAATTGGTCTAGCATTTTTGTGTTGTGTTGTATGCTGCTTTTAATGAAGTTGTCTTAGGTTTATTTAAATAATTATTTTGTATTGCTAACATAAGCATACATATTTCAAACAAATCAATTACTACTTATGCCATTACAAGAAAAAAAAATATGCTGTAAAATATATTCATTATTATAATATAACATTTATCAATGGGTCTGTAATGCCAGAAATGTAAAGTATTAAATATTTGGAAGGATTAAAATGATGGAACCAGGAATGCGGGCGGATTATTCCCACGCTAAGCAGATGGGCGATAGTATACAGGTGGCCCCATATCTTACATACCACGCCCCATGTTTACATACTACGATAAGCCGTTTGGCGGCAACCGAGACGGCGACCCCATGTCTACGGATTAGCCCTCAGCTCTACATTCCAGCACGCAGACCGCCGACCGAAAAAGGGATATACGTGAGAGTGGCTCGAAGTTGAAGGTCAGAATTGGTCAAGGCAGGCTGTTGGAGTTGGACGAGGGAGAGTAAGCGGCGGTAGCAGTGTTAAGAGTTGTGTGTGCGTCTCTGATATAGGAACTCGAAGGAGAGCTCATGTTCATCTGGTATTGCAAGTGTAAAGTGTGACAAAGCATCGGTGTTACCCAAGTTATATGATAGAAGATCAGGTACCGTACAATTAACTATATGAGGATAACCTCTTTGTCTAAATTTGTGTTTTTAAGGAAAAGCTAATTAATGCATCCCACCACGTGCTCCAACCAAATATCAATTCATCTGGCATTACACCCCCCGAACTACCCTTGAGATGTATTCCACGATTGCGATACTTATTTAATTTGTAAACTAAAGAGTGTAAATTAAGTATGTGATAAATAAATGTTTGTTCCTTTACTATTAACCTTATTTTTAGTTTGTTAACTTAGTATCCCGTTAAGCACAAAAATGGGTGGGTTTTGCGGCCACCCACGCAATGTACACAGCAGTAAGTTTTAGAAAATATTACATGTATAATTAATATACAAATTAATGATTAATTTAATGTAAAATGCATTTTTGACAATTATAATTTTAATAAACAAAAATAATAATCGGCACATTTGGTGCTCGTGACTTTAGCAGTAACGGGAATAAAATAAGGATTTATGAAATTAATAAAAATAAAAGGAATAATAATAAAAAAAAAATATATATTGATAAGGTTGGACAACTGGTGGCGACATAGATGGTTGTGAAAATATTGTGCTCAATTCTCATTTCTCCTTATGTTATATGTATGATTATGTAAAGTTTTATCAATGAAATGGAAAAAATGGTTCTTCTTAATGAGATCGAAGGTATAATTAGAAAAATGGGATATAGGAATGGGACCAGTTAAAAAAGTGGTGAAAAGTTCAATTATAACAAGGAGTTCAAGTTTGAAAGAAGATTCAATAATATCAAATAAAAATTATAGTAAATTGGATAGAAATAATAAAAATATGGATATTCCAGTAATGCAGATCCTGCCATTATTTAGTGGGAGTAAGGAGGAAGATATAAATTTCTTTATAAAACAATTTGATGAATTAGCGGAGTTAGCAAGTTGGAAGGAAGAGCATAAAGTGGCTATCATTAAAACCAGATTAAAAGATAAGGCTATGCAGTTTTTAATTCAAAACCCTGAATTACAAAACGATAAGGAGTTTGATAAAATAAAAATATTACTAATAAATAAATTTTCAAACAGAATAACGATAACGCAAGAACAAGACACATTCAATAAAATAAAACAAACGCCTGATATGTCAGTGGACGAGCTTGTGCTAAAAATAAAAAATGCAGCGCGTAATTTTTTGAACCTTAAGGGTACAACAGATGGAGAGGTAGAGAAAATAACCAATAAAATAATGTTGGGAAAATTCATTGGCGCATTACGCCCTGATTTGGCAATTGAAGTGAAGAAAAAAGATCCTCAGCGGTTTGAAGATGCCATAAAAGATGCCGAACTGTTTGAAATAATTCTTAATGATAGGACTCCAGAAGAATCACATAACGAACTGAGAGAAATGTTACTTACAACACAGGTTCAAGATTTGACTTTAGAAATTAATAAATTAAAATTGCAAAATATACCAAATCAATCCATGGAACGAGCTGTTTTTTGCATAGGGTGCGGAAAAAATGGACATTATTTCTCAGATTGCTGGTACAATGAATGTAATACTGCATTTGCAAGGAATCCCAAACGAATGAATTATCAGCAATATGGGTTTGAGCAAACAAATTATATCAGAGGAAACAGAAACGAAAATCTCAGAAATTATGAACGAGGAGGATATAATAGAAATAATAGGGAATATCAAGGAAATAATAATGGTCAAAGAAATTATTACGATCAATTAGAAACCAACGTAGAAAATAGAGAGAGGCAAAGTATAAGAGGAAATTTTAGGGGGCGCAACGGAAGAAATATAAGATCAAACACATATGAGAGAAACAATAATAATAGTAATTTAAACTAAGAGCTGGAATTTGGGACCAAGGAACGAATCTTACAAATTCCAGAGAAAGAAATAAATTCGGTTCACAAACATATAGAAATAACAAGAATGGAGATGACTGGCAAAACTATAAAAATTTGAAGAGAGGACAATATTATGAAAATAATGATAAAGCAAAATATGATACCAAAAGTATCCTTTCAAGCGAATGTGAAAACGTATCTAGCCCACAATTACCGATGGTAGAGATAGATTGCAAAGGAATAAAAATAATAAGTGTTATTGATAGTGGGGCTCAAGTTAGTATTATAGATTTGGAAACATTTCGAAAACTAAAACAGAATAGAAATGTAAAAATAAAATACATAACCAGAAGAGTAATACTTCAGACGTTTACTAAAGAAAATATAGAATCTTTAAATTGCATTCAATTTTCATTTAGAATTGGGGAAAAGGCATGCAAAAATTATTTTTTCGTGACAAAACAGAACTTTCAGGGGCAATATAAAATGCTTTTAAGCTACGACTTTTTATCCTCACATAAAGCAATTTTAAATACAAAAGATAACGAAGTACAATTTGGGAATACTGCGATTAAATTGTATAAAAGTGAAAATACAAACCCAATTCAGAATTCA
This sequence comes from Amaurobius ferox, assembly GCA_951213105.1. NCBI lineage: Eukaryota > Metazoa > Arthropoda > Arachnida > Araneae > Amaurobiidae > Amaurobius > Amaurobius ferox. Next base: position 19,541,675 of record OX578140.1, read on the forward strand.
AAACAAAAACCACAAAGCCAGAGAATTCGCGAGGAAAATAGATATAATAGTAATTATGAAAAATATAATACTGATGACGACGAATATGAGGAAATAAATAGTTGTTATAATGAATCCAATAATGAGAATGAAAATAGAATAAGCGATGATAATGATGACGACGAATATGAGGAAATAAATAATTGTTGTAATGAATTCAGTAATGAGAATGAAGGTAGAATAAGCGAGGATAATGAAAGCGATAACGATAGAAAAAACTCTAATATGCAAAATTGTAGCACTCGCGATAATGTAAATGATGAAAAATTGTTATCAAGTTCTAATGAAAATAATAAGAATAAGAATGTTAAAAAGAAAGAGGAAAAGCAGATTTTCGCTAAATTGAAAAGAAAAATAACATTAAAGCCAGGGGAGTCAGAAATAGTCCAATTGATTTTGTCACAGGAATTAAATGAGGGACAGGATGTTTTATTTTCTCCAATAAAAATGGCAAGAACAATAATCACGGATGAAGCGATCCAAAGTATAGGAAATAAAAATAAGATTAGAATGTTGTTATACAATGAAAAAAAATTACCAAATTACACTTAATAAAAATATGAACGTGGGTATAATAACAGAACAAATCGAAATTGTTGATACAAAAAATAAAAGCAGTAAACCCACGTTGGAAATTAATAATATTCAAAATTTAAATAAAACAGATTATCAACAAATTCGGGAATTAAGAAAGAAAGAAATATCTCCAGACGATTTTCAAGTACAGCACTTAAATGAGGAAGATAGAAATAAAGTTATTGAATTAATGATGACCAATACAGAGGTTTTTTCAAAGTCATATGCTACACTAGGTAAAACATCAGCAATAGTACCGAAAATCGAACTTATGCACAATTATCCGATTCAGAGTCGACCATACCCAATTCCGAGAGCAGTATGAGAAATTGCGCAAAAAGAAATTAGGGAATTATTGGAAAATGACATTATTGAAAGTTCACAAAGCACGTACGCTAGTCCCATTATTCTTGTAAAGAAACCAAGTAAACCAAATGAAGAACCTAAATATAGACTTGCTATTGATTATAGGGCCATAAACGTGTATTTACCACTTTTGCCAATAAACTTACCAAAGGTGAAGGATATATTACAAAATATCGCTGGTAGTAAAATTTATACAGTTATGAATTTGAAGGCGGCGTTTTTTCAGATCGAACTAAGAAAACAAGATAGAAAGGCCTTAACGTTCACAACTTTTATGGGAAATTTTAATCCTAAAAGAATTCCGTTTGGTCTTAAAAACTCAGGAGCATATTTTCAACTTTTAATGAACAAAGTGTTAGGAGATCTATCAGAGTTAAAAATATACTTTTACTTAGATAACTTAGTCATATGCGCACAAAATAACGACGAAATGTTAGAGAAAATCAAAATTGTTTTCCAAAGATTGAAAGAAAATAATTTAACACTCGACCCGGCGAAGTTACAGATATGCAAATCGCAAATTGAATTTTTGGGGTATAAAGTAAATGCGAATGGTATAAGCCCATCAATAAAAAACTGTGCAAAAGTGCAAAATTTCAAACAACCCCAAACGGTTAAACAAGTAAAAAGCTTTCTGGGGACAACAAACTATTTTAGAGGTCTGATAGAAAATTATGCACTAATTGCAGAACCGTTGGTAAATTTGACAAAAAATAATGTTAGGTTCGAGTGGAATAATGAATGTAGAAAAGCTTTTGAAAAATTAAAAAATGCAATTTTTAAAGAACCAGTTGTAAGACAGCCTGATGAAGTAAACCCGTTTGTCTTAACTACGGATGGCTCAGGTAAGGGAATTAGTAGTATTTTGATGCAAAGGGTAAATGGAGTCGATCATGTTATCGAATTTTATTCAAGACCTTTGAACCCGGCAGAGAAGCGTTATCCTGCAATAAAGCTAGAATTGCTAGCTATACATGCATCCTTACAACACTTCAGAGAATATCTGTTCGGAAGGAGTTTCACCTTGCTGAGTGACGCAAAATCCCTTATGTACCACATAAAATTAGATAAAATGCCAAATATCATATCGAGGTGGCTAATTGACATAAGTCAGTATGATTTTAAATTCAAATATCAAAAAGGTGAAAATAACGCAAGTGATTATTGCTCGAGATATGTATTTGACAATGATAACCAAATCAAATGTGTAAATACTTTAATTAAAAATGATGAGATAAATGTGGAGAAAATATTAGAGCAACAAATGGTAGATGAAAAATTAAGTAAAATTAGAGAGGAATTACAAAAAGGAAGAAACCGATATCACAATAACAAGGTATACTATATTGATAGCCAAAATAAATTGTTAATGGTAAAGAAGGAAAATAAAAGACAAACGTATAGGAAAATAAATGAGAATAAGATTGTAATACCGCACTCGCTAAAGGGAAAGATAATAGAGATAGCACATTTCCCTCATTTTGGAGTAAAAAAGACATACCAATTACTTTCAAAAAAATATTTTTGGATAGGGGCTTTCCAAGACGTTTAAAATTTTTGTAAGTCTTGTAATCAATGCTTATTAGTAAAACACAAAAATATACCACCAGCCAGACTTCAGGCTATGCCAGAAATATTAAAACCAGGAATATATTTACAACTGGATTGCGTAGGAAAACTACTACGCAGTAATAGAGGAAATAATTTTGTAATTACAATTGTAGACATGTTTTCACGATACTTTGAGGCCTATGCAGTCAGAGACATGACTGCTAAAACAATAGTGAATAAGCTAACAAACTTCGTGACAACTTATGGAGTTCCAATTATTATTCAAAGCGATATTGCTCAAATTTTTAAAAGTAAAGAATACATAGATTTTACAAATGCATTAAATATTGAAAGGCGATACAGTTCGGTTTATTTCCCAAGTTCTTTAGGTCGTTGTGAAAGAATACACAGAGACATGAAACAATGTATAATGTGTTTGTCAAAGACTACGTTTGAATGGGATGAATCTTTAAAATGGTTTAAGTTTTATGTGAATAACACTATTAACAGTAATACAGGATTTGAGCCTTCATTCCTGTTCTATCTTAAAGATTTATCATTGCCTTTTGAAAATATTAAACAAACAAACATACCAAGTAAGGAAGAAATAGATGTAATGTATAGTGATGTAAATAATTATAAAAAATATGTGGCACAGCATTTAAAAAATATAGACAAAGTCGTGAAAGACGCATCGGAACAACAAAAGCTGATAAATGACAAACAAATAAAGAAATATAAAATAGTGAGAAAAAACGATATATTTATAGGAGCGACAGTGTACCTAAAAAAGTTCCTAAAACCAAGGGTATTACAGGATCGATATGATGGACCATTTAGAATTACGAAAATAGTCTGAAATAATAATGTTATAATATGTCTTAAAAGTGATGAAAATAAAACTTATAAAGTGCACATAAATAAACTATACATGGCAGCGGAGCGAAAACAATATTTGAAAGATAGTGACGAAAGCGAATCAAACCACACACACACACAAGACAAAGAAAAAAATCAAAATGAGAAAGTGATTAGAAATAATTATCAAAGTCAAACTAAGGAAGGGAAGGTCACTAAAGAAAAGCAATTAAACTGTGAAAATAATAGAAATGATGATGAGGCTTGTTATAATGCCAGAGGGTATAATTTTCGCCCTCGAATTGTTGTAAATAGTAATTTCATAGAACAAAGAATATGAAAAATATGTTAAAAAGTTTGTAATTAATGTCATAAAGAGAAAGTGATAATTGAGTGTGTTGTGTTTGACAGATAGAATAAAACCTGCTGTGTTTAAAAAAGATAAATGAAGACATAATATTTAGTTTAAAGAAAATTAGTTTATTAAATAGTACTTCAAATTAATTCAAATTAACAAATACAAAAACACTGCTCACAGGCAGGCAACTCAGGGAGAATTAAAATTAGAATTTTAGACATTAGAATTTTATCAACTTAGTTAAAATTAAGAAATTAGCATAAAAACTTTACTCAAAACAATCTATATTAAATTCCATCAGAAAATCATTAACAAAAAATATTAAATTTAAAAGAATTTTAGAATTTTCCCAGGCTCTTATAAATTTTTGAAGGTTTAGAAATTTGCTCTCAGAATAAAGTTTAGAATTTTAAATTTACAGAATAAATTTTAGTTAAATGCATTTAAAAAATATTGAGAATTTAAGAAATTAGGAGTTTAAATATAACAGTAATATTCACCAGCTGGGTCATCAGACATGGGGGGGGGGGGGGGGGAAGTTCCAATCATTAGAGCTGCACTGGTTGGAGACAAAAAGTTCTAATAGTTGAGCTGACAGGAATAAAACTACACTGGTTTTCTGGAAATCACCAAACTTGAAACAGGAGAGGATTCAGCATTTTTCTTGAAAAAGATTGTAAACTCAGGAGATCAGACCTAACAGCTACTTCTGGAACACTCGGATCTTTTTAGAACGGCCGTCCTCGTCAGAAACTACGTTCACGCAGCTCGCATAAGGAATTTTCACCACGTACTTTTCTGGAGAGTTACGTCGCGAATTCCGCGATAAAAGCTTGAAAAATGCATAATTTAAATTAAAACAACTAATAAAAAAAAAGGAATAACGCGAGGAACTTAACGTTCCATTAAAAGCTCGCGTGGAACATAAGTTCCATTCGAAAATAAACAACGCGCTTCTCGCGCTAACACCGACGAAGGATTTCAACAAAAAACTGAAACTGAAAAGTTCTACGCGCGTATTTATACTTGCGGCAAAAGGGCGAGTTTAGATAAACAGCAGCAATTAAAATTCGCTTACCGAAATTAGAATTGCCAAAATAATACTCATAATTCCGAGAGCAGACGATCCGTAAAAACGCGAACCAATTAAAATAAATGACGAATTCCAAAGAGGCGCGAAAACGCTTAGGTAGCGTTATTAATCGCAGTAAAAAGCCCGCAAAACAGAATTCCGAAAATGGCCGCAACTGAAATTTTTGAATTGCAGTGAGACATGGAAATAACTTGAAACTGTAGAACAAACGGGATTTCTAACCAAAATGGGAAAATGGGACATCAAATTAAAGGGAATTTTAAGGGGAATCAAATAAATAAATAATTTTTTAAAATTTACAAATCAAAAGTAATATTAATTTAAGGAATGGAACATTTTTAACTAAGAATATTATAAAGCAAATTAATTTAGAAGATTAAAAATATTCTAATTAAAGAATAAATGAAAAAGCCAATAAATATTATTTAAATATTACCAAATTAAGAATATTGAGCCAGGGAAAAAGAAATAAAAGTAAATTTTCAAACCTCCAAATTACCTAAATTCTAAAGCAACCCAACAAGTGTATATGTATATGTCTTTATGTTTTAAATTGTGGATACAAGTATATTTCAAAAAGTATGTTATGTATTTCTGACATTACATATATGGCAAGTATTAAAAAAAAAAAAAAAAAAAAGTAATTTATAAATAATATGGTGGTATGGAATTCAACCATAACCAAGAATCGGAAGTTGATAGTTGCACTACTACAATATGTTATAAAATGAAATGATAACAAGAAAATGTATAATAATAATAAAGTAATGAATGCTGTTATGTAATGATATGTCGTATGTAAATAATTCTGTAAAAGGAGAAATGAAAATTATGCATTGCAAATAATATATATCAAAATTTACAATTTAATAATAATTTGAATGTTGGTAATCCTCATGTAATTTATGGTACATTATGTCAATTATGAATAATGGACTAACTTGACAGGGAACTATCAAGAAACTACAAAGAACTAGCAAAGCTATGAGTTGTACGAGGCTAAAAAGTGGAACTCAGCCTTTCTCATGATGGATGAACTTATGTGTTTGCGATGAACCAGTGTGAACTCAATTTCTTACCACTGGAGTGAAACTGTGGGAGAGTAACTTTTGGTCTTTTTTTTTTTCGCGAGGGGGTGAGAATGTAATGCCAGAAATGTAAAGTATTAAATATTTGGAAGGATTAAAATGATGGAACCAGGAATGCGGGCGGATTATTCCCACGCTAAGCAGATGGGCGATAGTATACAGGTGGCCCCATATCTTACATACCACGCCCCATGTTTACATACCACGATAAGCCGTTTGGCGGCAACCGAGACGGCGACCCCATGTCTACGGATTAGCCATCAGCTCTACATTCCAGCACGAGACCGCCGACCGAAAAAGGGATATACGTTAGAGTTGCTCGAAGAGTCAGATTTGGTCAAGGCAGGCTGTTGGAGTTGGACTAGTGAAGAGTAAGCGGCGGTAGCAGTGTTAAGAGTTGTGTGTGCGTCTCTGATATAGGAACTCGAAGGAGAGCTCATGTTCGTCTGGTATTGCAAGTGTAAAGTGTGACAAAGCATCGGTGTTACCCAAGTTATATGATAGAAGATCAGGTACCGTACAATTAACTATATGAGGATAACCTCTTTGTCTAAATTTGTGTTTTTAAGGAAAAGCTAATTAATGCATCCCACCACATGCTCCAACCAAATATCAATTCATCTGGCATTACACCCCCCGAACTACCCTTGAGATGTATTCCACGATTGTGATACTTATTTAATTTGTAAACTAAAGAGTGTAAATTAAGTATGTGATAAATAAATGTTTGTTCCTTTACTATTAACCTTATTTTTAGTTTGTTAACTTAGTATCCCGTTAAGCACAAAAATGGGTGGGTTTTGCGGCCACCCACGCAATGTACACAGCAGTAAGTTTTAGAAAATATTACATGTATAATTAATATACAAATTAATGATTAATTTAATGTAAAATGCATTTTTGACAATTATAATTTTAATAAACAAAAATAATAATCGGCACAGGGTCATTCCATATAAAATCACCCAATGGTGGTTGCATGACCATTTTTGAAAATTTTTATATTTTGCACAAATGTTCCTACATATTTCAGCAGATAAAAATCGATTTGTAAAAAAAATTTATATAGCTTGTTTATTTGGTACAGCCAGTTTTTCAACATGGCGGACTGCAAATTTGATGAATTTTGATGTTCAAACAAATTTAAATAACTTGGAACTCAAAAGAGTTAGATACTTGGAATTAAAACTATTTTACTGGCCTTAAAGTGGTCTATATTTCATGCTATTGTAAGGTTTGTGTAACTGCAAACTGGGGGGACTGAAATTTAGCATTGAAATTCAGCATCAGTTTAGCTAAAAATGCAGTTTTTAGGCTTTTTAAAAGTAATGAAGGGGACAATTTTAAATCTCCAAATTTTTACCATATCTTACCCTACGCCTAATGCCTTTGCTGGAGAATTTTCAAGACTGAGAAATTTTTCATTCTTATTTTATTAAGTTCTAAATATGGCGGCTTTTTCAAATTTATAAATATTTAAGTCTTAATATCTCTGGTAAGGGAACCGGGAAAAATCTGAAACTTGCAGAGAATCAAGTACTACATAATAACTAATTGCAATAAAAATTTGGAGTTTGAGACTTTTCTGGTTTTATTGATATAGAGCGATAAGTGCGTTCTAAAAGTAACAAATCTTAATTTTCATTTATCCATAAACGTTTGATATCTTTTATTAAAAATAGTCATTATACAGTTGTGATATTTCATTGCAGAGTTTGTCAGTAATCTGGTAACTCTGTTCTGTAGGTGTATGAAGTTCCAGAGATGTGTGTTTTCTCCGCACTTTTGATGGAGGAACTCATTATGCATTGGATACCTTTTGGAAAGAATTTTTTGGGTCTGGTGGCCTAAAGATTACAGATATAGGTCTTTATTTCCAAAACACATTTTTAAAATTTCATTACACCATTACTGTTTATCATAAATACAAGTTACTACTGTGATATCTACATATTCCAAAGATATAGATGTTTGGTAACATCTTATGGTGGATTTGCTGAAAGGTAAAAATATGTGCTTTTCTCTCATTTGTGGTACAGAATTACATTTTTCAAATCTAGGTTTCAACACTTTCTCATTTAATTTCACTTCCTCTGTTGAAACAATGTAGATTTTTTCCGCAGCAAAATAATATAAATGCTTTGGGGTAAGGATCTGATTTTCATAAGCTCTTTGAAAGCTTGCTTTTGCCGCTTCCCTTTTTGTAGTACCTACTACTCTGTCACAGGCATTCTTCCCATGAGCAGTAGCAAAAAAATTCAACTCAGCATCTAGGAAGAAATCAAACTTATGATGACACATGTTGATGGAATTATTTTTGTTTTTATATTGACTGGCAGCTCCATCACTAAATAGATGAACCCTCTTCAGTATCTACTTGCATGTCTTTTGTAAGTGAATGTTCTAATTTTTTACACAGCACCTTTGAATTTTTTTCTGAACTCAGTCGTTTAATTTTTGATACTGGTGAAATATCCAGTGCAGAACAAACTGCATCAACTTCACTTAAACTAACCTCTTCTGGAACAAACACTTCTTCAGATTTTTATGAATGTCTATACTATCGCTGGCCAAAAATGCATTTTTATAACACGTAGGGCATAAAGATTTTCCTGGAAGAAGGTGTACCTGATGCTATCCGTTTTTCTTTAAATGTTCCAATGTAATTTCACGACAACCTTTATAGCCCTTTTTCTTTGATCCAGTGTGATAGCTAAATGAACATATCACATCTGTCCAAAAAGATGATTATATTTATTAATGAGCTTTTCCTCGTGATATTTACAAACTGCTTTCAAGTGATCTGTACCTAATCTTAACTTCAGTAGTGTTTTATCAACTTCACTGAAATTCCCAAAATTAGTAAAATCCTTGCTGAATTTACCATAAGTATGTTTATGGCAATCTTCTTTAATAAATTTTCCAATAGAACATTCCATTTTTATGAACTTTAAATATCAATTTTTTATATAATTAAACGGCATAAGACATCAAATACATCTACTCATCACTAGAAACTGTGTAGAACGGGGAGAAATGATATGAGCTAATTCATACTTTTCAGTTCAGAATTGTCATAACATTCTGCAACAAGTAATAGTAATAATCAGAAAAGGGCGCTCTTTTATATATGCATGTTATCATTTTCTTCTTTTAAATACAAACCATGGTTGTCAGGTTTGGATACTTTTAGCCAATTTGGCTATTTCTGATCATGATTGGTTAATTTTTTTTAATTTTGAATTTCAGAGCTAAAAATTTAAATAAATTTTCATTAATAACAATTATTTATGATTTTCAGTTATTTAAAATTCATAATTTTCATGATTTGGAGGATTAATAATAAGAATAAATAGAAAATTTGTAACAAAGTTATGCATGTTTAATAAATAAATAAGCAAGATTTTAGGACTTGCTCATCACTCCATATCTAATAAAACCAGAAAAGTCTCAAACTCCAAATTTTTACTACAATTAGTTATTATGTCGTACTTGATTCTCTGTAAGTTTTAGTTTTTTCCCTGTTCCCCCACCAGAGATATTAAGGCTTAAGTATTTGTAAATTTAAAAAAGTCGCCATGTTTGGGACTTAATAAAACAGAAAAGAGAAAGTTTTTAGCCTTGAAAATTCTTCAGCAAAGACGTTGGGAGTAGGGTAAGTTATGGTGATAATTTGAAGATTTAAAATTGTTGTTTCATTATTTTTAAAAAGCTTAAAAACTGCATTTTTAGCTAAATTGATGCTGAATTTCAACGCCCCCTCAGGGGTTCACTTCTTTAGTGAATACGGGTGTTGCAATCCCGAGGCACCTTAGCAAGGCTTTTCTTTCCTTTTTTCTTACTCTCTCTTTCTTTTTCCTTCTTATTTTTTGTCTATCCTCCTTTCCCCTTCTTTTTGGTTTGTTCTCCTTTTGTGTTTTGTGTTTCTTGTCCCTCTCAGCTGCTGGTGTCATCAATGCCGAGCCCTTAGTAAACATCACATCTGCTCTATGGGCCCTAGTACCACTCTTCGGCCTCTGCCGTAAGGTACACCGTTTGGGCTCGGGAATGGGTTCATGTGGGTGTGATGCGAAAGGGGTAGAGCTGCGTGCATCAGTAGTTTTGCTTTTAAGAAACGTTTGGAGTAAACGGTTCCAGAGGTGAGTCCCTTGGTTGCGTTGGTTAGATGGTGGAGAGTGTTTCATATCGAGAAATCCCCCATGGATCTTTGTTGGTCCTTGGGCCCTGTGCACCAGGTGCACGTTATGGCCCGCTCTCCATCATCTAGCTTTGCGAATGACTCCGGCGGTTACACTTGGCACGTTAGAAAAGTGTGGGGAGACGGAGCCTAGCGGGGGCTCCGATCGATCTGGAAGTAAACCGTGGTTTTTTTATAAGTGGTTACAAGCATGGAGAATTTGAGATTGCTTTCTGTCTCAGGTTCTTCATGCTCTTTTTCAGATGAGAACAATGCTGTTCTGCCTAATATATCACGCATGGATTGGGCTGAGAGGGTTGAGATTACTGAATCCTCAAAGCCAAAAGATGTGACTCCCAGAGGATTGGGACAAAGTTGTGTAACATCAGGTAATGCCTCAAAAGCTAGATATTTCATCATAAAGAAGTCTGAAGGAACTTTTGCAAATTGTTCACCTTTTTTGATTCAAAAAAGTATAGCTGCCTATGTAGGTGATGTAAAAAATGTTAAAAAACTAAGATCCGGTGACCTTTTGGTCGAAGTTACCACAAATGCTCAAGCAACAAACATAATGAAAATGACCCATATTGGAAATTTCAAGATCACAGTAAACTTACATATGTCACTTAATTATTCTAGAGGCGTAATTTCCGAATCAGATCTGATTTATGACAGTGAGGAAGAAATTTTGAACAATTTAATTGACCAGAATGTGTGCGCTGTAAGACGTATCAACATTCGTAGAGAAGGGAAAGTCTTACCAACTAAACACCTCATACTTACCTTTAACTCGCCAGATTTACCAAAAACCATTAAAGCAGCCTATCTGATGTGCAAAGTCCGTCCTTTCGTTCCAAATCCATTAAGGTGCTTTAAGTGCCAAAGATTTGGACACTCTAAAAATGCATGCAGAGGGAAATGTGAAACATGTGCCCGGTGTGCTGAGCCCGGACATGAATCTGAAAATTGTTCCAAAAAATTTCAGTGTGTTAATTGTAATGGTGAACACCCATCATATGCTCGATCATGCCCTAAATGGAAGATTGAAAAAGAAATACAAACTGTTAAAATCAATAATAATATTTCTTTCCCTGAAGCACGTAAAATAGTAACAGCACGTACACCTGAAGGTGTATCCTATGCCACAGTAGCCACTAAATCCTCAACTTCAGTTGCCACGCAATGTGACAAAAGATCAATTGCTACACAAACCGAACCTATCTCTGTGGCCGAAGACAGTCCAAATCCTACTAACCCATCAAGTACTCAATGTAAACCTAAATCTGCCATACCCTTAGCAACTTTTAGACCAGAGTTTTCACAGCCAAATAAACCAAGTACCAGTCGGGATTCTGAAACATATACTACAATAAACAAAAAAAAGTCCAACCAAAAATCTAAATTAAAAAATGAAAAAGACGAACTTGCACCTAGAAAATCATTAAAAAGAGTAGATGCAAAAAATGATGCCAATATTGATGATGCAGTACAACTATGTGTTTCGGATGACGAAACAATGTTGACGGATGTGTTGCCACCGTCATCCAATAGGTCCAGGGTGAACAGTTCTCGTTCACCAAAAAAGAAAAAACCTACATAATGGGTTCTTTAGTTTCTTGGAACTGCCGTGGTTTGCAGACCAAGTTGTTTGAGGTTAAATCATTAATTAATACTTATCATCCCATTTGTGTCTGTCTTCAAGAAACGTTTTTAAAATTTAACAATAGTATAAATGTTAAACATTTTACTTGCATTCGCAAAGATTTTGATCAAAACAGTAGGGTTTCTGGGGGAGTAGCCTTGCTAATTTCCCATAACTATCCTACCTCCAATGTACAACTTACCACTAACTTACAAGCTGTTGCTGCTCGTATCCATATTAAGACATTGATTACAATATGCTGTATATATATTCCACCAAGTGATAATATTGATCGCAAAGAACTTGATGATTTGATTGGTCAACTACCTCCGCCATTCGTAATATTGGGCGACTTTAATGGTCACAACCCTCTTTGGGGTAGTTGTGACATGAATCACAGAGGACAGCAAATTGAACAGTGTATTAGTGATCACAGCCTGTGCCTATTAAATAGCAATGAACATACCTACTTTCATCAACCAAGCAAGACATTCCACACTATCGATCTTGCTTTCTGTTCCCCGTCAGTCCTTCCATACTGGTCCTTTTTAGTCGACAAAGATCTACACAGTAGCGACCATTTTCCCATTGTTCTCTTTAACAATCAAATCAGATCACCTGTGAAACCATCGCGATATATCTTTTCGAAAGCTGATTGGTTAACATTTACTTCCCAAGCTGTGATAGCTGATGACGCAGTTCAGAGCTGTGACATTGATACAGCTGTAAACAATATTACAAATCTCTTGATTAAGGCTGCTGATAATACAATCCCTAAGAATTCTGGAAAAACATCCAAATATCACTTTCCTTGGTGGAATGAAGAATGTCGTGAGGCTTACAAAAAACAAAAGAAAGCCTGGGCCAAATTTCGAAGGTATCCTACGACTGATAATCTTACTGTATTTAAATATACAAAAGCGGTTGCTCGTAGGATACGCAGACAAAGACAAAGAGAGTCATGGGAGGAGTATGTCAGTGGACTAAACTGTTCCATTTCCAGCAAGAAAGTATGGGAAAAGGTCCAAAAGTGTTCAGGTGTCTATAATGACCACCTTATATCTGCTATACATAGTAATGGCTCAATTATTAGCTCTCCCGCAGAAATAGCAAATGAAATAGCCAAAGCCTTTGCAGATGTTTCAAACTCAGCAAGTTATTCAGAACCATTCCTGTCACATAAAATCAGATCAGAAAAGAAACCAATTGTCTTCTCACAAGCCAAACACTTGCCATACAATTCTCCGTTTACAAAGTTTGAACTTCTTACAGCATTGTCACAGACTCAGGGAGCCAGCAGTGGGCCAGATGGTGTCCATTATACTATGCTGAAACACCTTTCTGACGAGTCTTTATTGAACCTTTTATATCTGTACAACAGGATTTATATGGAACTTAAGTTTCCGACATCCTGGCAAAGAGCAATCACCATACCCATTATAAAACCAGGAAAAGACCCCAAAAGTCCTTCAAGTTACCGACCCATTGCCTTGACAAGCTGTATGTGCAAAATTATGGAAAAAATGGTAAATGCCCGACTTGTTTATTTCCTTGAAACAAATAAACTTTTGTCTCCACATCAAAGTGGTTTTAGACGAGGAAGATCTACCTCTGACAATATTATTGCTCTGGAATCCCAGATCAGGACTGCCTACCTTAGGCGAAATCATTTAGTGTCAATATTTTTTGATATTGACAAAGCCTATGATCGCACATGGCGCTATGGTATTATTAAGGACCTTTTTGATTTTAATTTAAAAGGAAATCTTCCCATTTTTATACAAAACTTTTTAGCACATAGGACATTCAAAGTTCGTATTGGTACTGTTCTTTCAAATCCTCACGTACAAGAGGAGGGAGTGCCACAAGGAAGTGTATTGAGTGTGACTCTATTTTCCATAAAAATCAATAGTATTTTAAACCATCTACCACCATCAGTTCATAAAAGCCTCTATGTGGATGATTTGCAAGTTTCATACCAAGCACATGATATGCGCACTGTTGAAAGACAGTGTCAAACTGCAGTAAATGGCATTCTGCAATGGGCTAATCTAAATGGATTCAGGTTTTCAATCCAAAAGACTTGTTGCGTTCACTTCACCAGAAAACGAGGTCTACACTTACCTCCAGAGATTTTCATGGAGAATACTAAAATTTCTGTTGTTGATGAAGTGAAATTTCTTGGAGTCTGGTTCGATAGAAAACTCACCTTCCTACCCCATGTTCAGAAATTGAGAAAGAAATGTGAGAGAGCCATTAACATTTTAAAAGTTCTGTCAAATACGAAATGGGGTGCAGATACAACTTCAATGCTACGTATATATAGGGCCATTATTCGTTCCAAGATCGATTATGGATGCAATGTTTATGGGAGTGCACGAACATCTGTTCTTCAGAAACTGGACACAATACATAATAAGGCATTACGTATATGTTCAGGTGCCTTTAGAACATCTCCTGTTCAAAGCTTATATGTGTACTGCAATGAGCCGCCTCTAGAATTCAGGCGTGAACAGTTGATGCTGAATTATTACTATCGGGTCATGTCCTTACAGAACCACCCTCTGCAACGACTAATTCTAGATGAGCATTATGATCGACTCTACGACCACAGACCCTCATGCATTCCTTCATTTGGCAAGCGGATACGAAATATATTATCAATAACCCCACAAGTAGATGTAAATATAAGGAAAACAAAGTGTTTTGAAACACCTCCATGGCATGTTCCAGATTTTATATATCTCAACCCATTTAGTAATTTTACTAAGAGAAACACAGATCAGACTATTTATCTGCAACTGTTTGCTGAACATAGAAATCTCTACAACGAGTTTACTCCTATTTTCACAGATGGTTCAAAAGCTGGCAATTACGTAGGGTTGGCTTATGTATCTAAAAATACTATAAAGTCTTTTAAACTGCATGCATCTTGCTCTATTTTTACTGCTGAGATTTTGGCAATATACCAGAGTCTTATATTCATATCGCATCAAATTTCCAAAAAGCACATCATTTATACCGATTCATTGAGTTCGCTACAACTTTTATCATCTAGGACTGCTATGAATTACCCTATTGCCTCTGATATTCTTAAGTATGAACATCGTCTAAAGGTACAGGGATACCATACTGAATTTTGTTGGGTGCCAGGACATGTTGGTATCAGAGGAAATGAGTTGGCAGATATTGCTGCTAAATCAGCTACTCAAAATTTAAACCTGACAATCCCTTTAACTGACATCAAACCATTCATTTTGAAAAATATATATGACAAATGGCAGTATTCCTGGAACCAGCAGTCTCGTAATAAGTTGTATGAAGTAAAGCCCGTAATACAAAAGTGGACTAGTTTCCAATGTAGGAAACTTGAGGTACTTTTAACACGTTTGCGAATTGGTCATACTCGTTTTACCCACAGACACTTACTTTTAGGAGAAGTTGAACCCTTTTGTAATAGTTGTCAGACCTCAGCAAGTATCAAACATATTTTAATTGAGTGTACTAAATATAAACAGTTTCGTTTCAAGCATTTTAAGGCTTATACATTAAATTTGGCAGAATTGATTGGAGAAAATCCTCATTTGGAGCTTTTCCCATTCCTATTGGACATTGGTTTTTTCCATCATTTTTAACATCACCTTTTATAATCTTTTAGCCATTTTTCATATCATTTGCATTGTTGCACATGTTCCATAGTATTTTCACACATTATCACTATTTTAAATTATACACGTGTTATCAATACTATTTTATGTATCTCAGTACCATATGTCTGGCGCAGCATATCCTCTTTGGATCTTGTGCCATTAAACCATAATCAACCAACCAACCAACCTGAATTTCAACGCTAAATTTCAGCCCCCCCAAGTTGCAGTTACACAAACTTTACAATAGCATGAAATGTAGACCACTTTAAGACCAGTAAAATAGTTTTTATTCCAAGTATCTACCTCTTTTGAGTTCAAAATATTTAAATTTGCTTGAATATCAAAATTTATCAAATTTGGAGTCCACCATGTTGAAAAAATGGCTGTACCAAATAAACGAGCTAGAAAATCGTTTTACATCTGCTGAAATATGTATGAACATTTATGCAAAATATGAAAATTTTCAAAAATGGTCATGCAACCAAATATTCTTTTTTTGGGTGATTTTAGATGGAATGACCCCAAGATCTAACAGGGTGTTTATGGTGGATAAAAGTTCCTAAAGACTGCATGTTTCCTTATTTCGATTTTTAAGGGCCTTAAAACTGATTAAATTTATACCAAAAAGCATAAAATGCACTTATTTTTATTTTTTTTACAGATATTACAGTTTAAAAATGACAATAAAAGTAGTAAAAATTGTCTCTTTTCCAATAGGGATGATCAGATTGCAAACAGCAGAACTTTTCCCATCACCATATATCAAGATATTTAATATTTTCCAGTTCTTGTTTCTTCCACTGTCCTGGTAATCACCCAATCCTGATTCCTGAGTATAATAAAGATTACTGTTGCACTCATGATCACTGTGTACCTGAAAAATCAGAGGGTCTTTTTGTGTAGCATTTATTTAATTTTAGTGTGCTTAACCACCTGATCTTCTGATCAGAAAACGTTCTTCCGTTTTTAAGACTCATTTGTAAAAGTCTCTAATATACTCTTGAAAAGCTCACTTTTTCTTACTTGATCATTTGCCTAAAATATTGTCAAAAGTCTGCCAAATATTTTGAAATCAGCAAGATTCAAAATATGTCAATTTTG
This sequence comes from Amaurobius ferox, assembly GCA_951213105.1. NCBI lineage: Eukaryota > Metazoa > Arthropoda > Arachnida > Araneae > Amaurobiidae > Amaurobius > Amaurobius ferox. The sequence continues at coordinate 19,558,174 of OX578140.1, forward strand.
CTCAAATTTGAAGACATTTTTATCAGTGATGGAAATTTTTTTATAAGCATTCCTTGAGATTTCTGATAAGTGTTAAAATCAAATAATATTATTTCATGGAAAATTTGATAAAACTTCACATAATGTAACCTGCATTAAACCTAATTTTTTCACAGTACTTTAATTTTTTCTGTAGTTCTTTAAAAGAGCTTATTTATTTATTTTTTTATTGAAAAATGTGCAGGAACCCTGTCTAAAGTTTAGTCCTGTCTGAGACAGGAACCCTGTTTTATACTAGTACGAAATTTTGATCTTTTAGGTGTGGTTGCACTTCCATCAATAGGCTTTGATGAATGGCTGGCAAGTGTTACAGAAAGAATCAATGAAACTATGCATTATCAATTCCCTGGTATGATGTGAAACATTTTTTCTTCATGTTTTAAATGATATATTGTGCATCACATATTTCAATATGTCTTTCTATTTTTAAAAATTGCTTCTTAAAAATACATATCTTTTCATTAAAACATAATGTACCAAACAAACTCAAAATATAACACTATTTCAAAAGTACAGTCAATCATTACAAATTAATTTATATTTTAATTGCAAAGTGTTTGAAAAGTCATGTAGATATTGAGCATTAAAATGAAGTACAATACCTAGCAATTATTTTTATTTGTCATTCCTAGAAATAACACCGAACATCGAGTATTGTGGCATACTGGTAAACCTCCCTAGTTTCCAGCATGCCGAATATTCCGAATGCAGTTTGTGAATTTGTAGTCTAAAAGGGGTTTTTAGTCAATATTGCTCATGAGTATAAGTTAATGTTTACACATTGCTTTCTTTTTTAAGACAAAATCTTACAAATGTTTTAGTAAAACACTGAATTTTATTTATGTGCTTTGCATAATAGAAATAACAAAGCTTGAGAGTTTTTGTTTTTTTGTTTTTTAAACTGGCAGGCAACGGTTTTGATAACACTAAAACAACTGCTGCTTGTGAGATAAGAACTTACACAACTTCTTTTTAAAAAGCAGACATATGTCAGTTAGGTGACTGCAATTGTTTCGAGGGCATTATAAGCCCCCTTCTTCAGGCCAAATGAACAGGTAGAATAGTATACACCCTTAATAAAAGTTGAAAGCGAACTGTGAAAAAGCCATTTCCCAACACTTTTGGTCTGAAAATCATTCATTTCAATTTTCTAGGACAAAATTAATCGCACTTGCCTACACTACATATGAACTAGATTTTTTTGGAAACAGCATTTATTTACTTGAACTCTGATAGTCTTATTAATGACAAATCAGCAGTTCTCTATATGTCTCCTCAGCATGGAAAAATGACCTCCATTCTCAGTAGCACATATTGATTCTGAAGCATTTTTTGTTTCTTGCCATTTATTTAGTTCCTTCTTAATTAGTTTATTTTGGTTCTTAAGTTGTTTTGTTTATTTGGTACTGGAATTTAGTTATTAAGATGAACTCATATAGCTTCTATCACTTCCTTTATGTTTGTTAATCTTCTAATTTTCAGTATCATGATCTGGTACTGTTAAAGTAGTTTGTCAGAGAAGTATTGTTTACACACATCTTTGATCTCAAAAGTTAGCAGCTAGCTCATTTTGCATCGAAAGCTTGTTGTTTTTCTTTCAATTTTGTTATATCCTTTTTAATTCCAGTCTCATTCATAGATATTTTTGAGTAGACTAATGGACTGATATTTTTTTATAGTTAATGAAATTAGCTCATGTAGCTTCTGAAACCATTTTTTTCTTATCTCTGCTATGTTGTTTCTTTTTTTGACTTCATCTCAACCACTGTTATTTATTTAGTAGTTTGATTGATAAATTTAACTCTTGAATTACTTCATTTTGTTATTTTCTTCTTAATTACTACTTCATTCCTCTGCTCCCTTAATTACTGCTTTTTTCCCTCCATTTTATGCCTAACAATTTGCCAGCAATCATTTATATATAAAAAATGCTATTCTCTCCATTTGTCTGTAAAGCTGGGCAATAAATTTGTCGAACTTGACACTCATGTAGTTGTTGTTGTTGAGACCCAGACCGTCCGACCTACCAGAAAGGTGTAAGGTAACAGTTTGGATGGCCGGGATGACACTCATGTAGTGAAATATCACCAACTTAGTGATATTTTACACCATATTGATGAACATATCTGTAAAAAGATCGTAAGTTAATAAACATGACGCCAAATTGATGAATTAATTATTAAAATATTTTAACAAATTGACTATATTGCTTAATGCGTATATTATCAATATTGATTATTGTCAATTTAGAGTTACATGACATATCAGTTAATTTGGTACTTCGTTTCACATGTTGTCATCTGAAAAGCACCAAATATACAATTCACATTAAAAACATTGTGCTATAGATCTTATATATCATTTTTTCATTGTGTAAGAAGTAAATTCATTGCATTACGTAGGGAAAATCATGTAACGCCGTCATCAGATTTCTGTATGTTTTTGAGCATTAGATGAAATCGGACAACAGGAAAAAAACTAACAGAAATTATTTATCTATATATATATAAGCTGAAAACAGTGATTTCATTTTTTCAACTGCATTATTCATAATCTGAAACTGTAACTTAAGATTATTTACATAATTTACAATAATAATTGTTACCAATTTTAAAAGGGCATTAAGCAGATGTATGTATAAAAGGGTATTATAGTCTTTTTCCTTAGAATTTGTGACTTAAGGTCATGGTAATTAATTCTTCCCCTTCTGTTACTTGACAGAATTGGAAGGCAGACTCCCCTTTTTCATGCCAGTTTAGGATAACTGCTTGAGGTGGATTTTTTTTCTAGCCTGAACTGAAATGGAGGAAGAAAGTGCACATACTTGTTCGAGGCTGACACTGCTATAGTTATTGGTCTGGTTAAGAAGGAGAAAGTTTGTCCTTGAACTGTCAGTATTAAAGAAACAGACTATACAGGGTGTCCCAAAAAGATTGAAACGCACTTTAATTCTTTACCTGTTGAAGATAAGTGCGCAATGTAAATTGCAAAAATGTTTAAAGTAAGGTAGGAAATAAGACTACATTAATGAAATAGTCCTCCCATTTATTTTCAAAATGTTACACTTTTTTAATTTTTACCCCCTTAAACAAATTGGGTCAATCAGAAAAATTTTATTTTTAATGCAACAACATCATTAAAAAAAATGGCATATCTGTATCTTTAAAGCAACTGAATTATGAAGAAAGAAATCTGACTTATGCCACTTTTCCGTACCATGTGAAAGGCTGTTTCATCAGTGAAAATAGGGATCATAAACAAATTGATGATGGAAAATGTTAAGATCAAAAATACGTTAATATGTGTCAAAATCTTTTATCACAAATGCATCTAAATAAAGCATTACACAGGCAGAGATCCTATAAAGCAGTGGTACTCACTGCACTGTTGGGTATCCTATGTATTATCATCCAGTTTTATCTTTTTTTTTGATATGTCATAAATTTACATTTCTAATTTGATATAGGGTCCCCATTCACAATGTTCAATTTTCAATTAAATATAATTTGCTCAGTTTTAAAGATACAGATATGCAGGTTTTTTTAATGATCTTGTTGTATTAAAAATAAAAAAATTCAGATGAACTAAATTTGTCTAAGGGGATCTTATAAAAATTTAAAAAGTGTAACTTTTTGAAAATTAATAGAAAGACTATTTCATTAACGTAGTCTTATTTCCTACCTTACTTTCAACATTTTTGCAATTTGCATTGCCCACTTATCTCCAACAGGTAAGGAATTAAAGCATGTTTCAATCTTTTTGGGACACCCTGTATAGTGTATATAGTTATTTATTTTACCTGGTTAATCAAATTTGTTTGAAGAGTCAATTTTTAAAAACTTCAAATTTTTTTATGAAATGTTCTGTTTTGAAAATTTTTTAATGATTTTATAAAGTGTCTGTATTTGAAATACAGAATTTTGTGAAACATCTAAGAATGATTTCTTATAGACAGCTTTTTGGTAGTCTTAAAAATGGATTACATATTTAAAATGTAGTACATAATAGCATATTAATTGTGAGATTATAATATAGGTTGTGATGGTATTAGCATATGTTAAAATTTTGATAATTTAATAAGTAGACATTGTTGAATTCATACAAAAATATTCAAAATATCCAGAATTCAAATTATTTTGTGAAAGGTCAAAAAAATTATTTTTTAAGTAATAAATTATAAATACATTCCTACTCGTAACAAAATTTAAGAATGAGAAGTATAACAAATTGTAGAAATGCCTTTACTGTTTAGGTTCACCAGAGCCCTTAGTATTTCAAGTTCCTCAACCATTTTTTGACTTGCTGCAACATAGAATTTCATCTGGATCGAAGAAGAAGCGCTTACCAAATATGGTAACAGCATTCTCAAAGAAAGATGCTGCACCAGTTGGTGTGTTCTCTAAATATACATGGCGCATCACAAACTTACTTCATGTCAAGCGTATATTTGATACAATGCAGGTGAGCATATTGTAACGTTTTGATTGTTGAATCAGAATTAAAGTTTTTTTTCCTGAAGTTATGATCAATATATAATCAATGTAATTATAGTCTCTTATTTATCAGGAATTTATTATTGTACTTTTTATATGCACACTATAAATTTATCATTATACATTAAAATTCATATATTATTATTTTTAGCTATAATGGTATCTACCAAAGAAAATATTGTGATTGGAACTATAAAATTTTCATGAATGAATGCACAAATCAACAGTTTTAAAATGATTTTTATTTTTAATAAGTAAACACTAAAGATTTGATTTTTAGAAAATTTAAATCAGGGAAAAGCTCTCATTTTTTCTATAAAATTGTGAAAATTAAAGATATATTAATAACTAGTCGAATACCTGTTGAAATTCAACAGTCTTAAAATAAACAGCTCTCAAATACAGTGAATTTTTTAATTATTCATTTTTTTTCAGTTGTCCTTTTCAAACTGTTCACCCATGCACCAAATTTCAAATAGCTATCTCACTTCAGACTGGGCATTTCATTCACTTGGCAAATCGAACATTTTAACGTGTAGCACCCCTAAAGTATAAAATTATGGTGAATTGAAATTGTATACTAACTATATTATTGTATTATATTATATTATTGTATAATTGTATAGACTTTTCCAACTATCTATCATTACATCAAATTTAAAATCTCTATCTAATCACAGAGTATAGTTTTCTGTCATTTCACCTTTTGAACGCTTTTGTATGGAGTACCCACCCCTTTAAATGAACAGTTTTGAAAAAAAATTATTCTGCTTAGCTTTATTATCAAGTGCTTGATTCATGTACCAAATTTCAATCCTCTAACGCATTTTGTAGGAAGCATTCTCATTTATTCGTAAAACTGAACATTTTACTGTGTAGTACCCTTTATAGTAGGAAATATCGGAAAATTAAAATTGCACACTTTTTCCCATTTGAACTATTTACCCATACACCAAATTTGAAGTCTCTATCCCATCGTGAAACATGCTCATTTCACCTTTTGAATGTTTTTCTGTGAAGCATCTCTTTATATCAGCCATACTCAACCTGCGGCCCACCGAGCTTTTGTGAATGGCCCGTAAAGGCAGTCAAAAACTTAACAAGCTGTGGGCTTTAAACTATTTAAAAGTTTGCTGGAAAATCTATCAATCGGTCGGCAAAAAGGCGAGATTGGAATTCAGGTGACTAACCTATTGCCTGAATTCCGATCGCTTAGCATCCCTTGTCATTTGAATCTGTAGGCTGCAGGTCACAACGAGTTTGTTTTTGTTTTGCTTGTGTCGTGTGGGTGCGAATTGCGTGAGATATTTTTCTAATTGTAAGAGTTGGTTAGTGATAACAAATTACAGTGAACTAGCGACTGTTTTATGTGTGAGGCTATAAATTTTAATTACCAACCATGTCAGGAGTGTCTTCCAAATACAAACAAAAAATATCTGACGAAAATAGATTGTTTCAACACGATTGGGAAACTGACTATTTTGTAGTGCAAATCAAACATGGTTCAGCAACTTGTTCAGCAACTTGTCGTGAAAGTCTTATATTAAAAAAGTATAATATTGTTCGTCATTTTACCATTAAACACAAATCATTCAATGACACTTTTCCTCAAGGATCTCTCATAAGACGTGAGAAATTTGCTTCTTTTAAAAAGTCATTGCAGCAACAACAAAATGTTATATCGATGGCAATGCCACAAGAGGCAGCAGTAACAAAGGCATCATGTGAAATTTGTTACACAAATGAAACGGCTTACTGATGCAGAAATTGTGAAGAAGTGTTTCGTAAATGCTTCCAATGTACTGTTTAATAAGTTTTGTAGCAAAAATTAAATAATTTCGGAAATAAAAAAAAAACAGCTCTCAGATTCTACCTGTGTTAGACGTATTGAAGATATCGCAAGACATATTTGTAATAATATAATTGAAGACTTGACAAACTGCAAGTTTTTTAGTTTGGCTTTTGATTCCAACACGGATATTTCGGCAACATCACAATGCTTGTTTTTTGTAAGATATTGTACTGAACAGAACTCAATTCTCAAAGATATTTTGAAATTTCTTCCAATAAAGGGCCGAACCAGAGGCATAAATTATCCCCATATTATTTGTACTTTTCTTGAGCAGAACAAGATATATATAAAAAAAATTAGTTTGTGTGTGTACCGATGGCTGTCTTTCAATGACTGGATTTGAAAATGGATTTATTTCCCTACTGAAATAGAAATATAATTTGACAAATCTAATAACATTTCATTGCATTATTCACCAGGAAAACTTGGCTGCACGTATTGGTAATCCCAAAATAGAAACTGTGATGAAAACTGTCATAAGTATAGTGAATTATATCTGAGAACTAGAACTGAACCACAGGAAATTTAAAAGTCTTTTGGATAAAGTGGGTAGTCAATATAGCAACGTTCTTTTACATAACTCGGTGCATTGGCTTAGCAGAGGAAAAGTTTTGGAAAGGTTTTTTTCTTTGAGACAAGAAATAATGTTGTTTTTACAGCAAAATATTAAAATTTACAGTGAACTGTAAAATGATGGATGGTGGTGTATTCTAACTTTTCTGTGCAACATTACAAAGGAGCTTAACAGTCTCAATAGTGATTTACAGGGTGAAAATAAGATAATTTCACAGATGGTGAATAAAATATTTGCTTTTGAAGAAAAATTAAATATTTATTACAAGAAATATAAAACCAAATACTTCAAAATTTTTCAACCATGACAAAAGATAAAGAGGATGGTATTGATATTCCTTTAGGAAACTATACAATCATTTCAAATTATGTAACTGCACTATCCGAAGAATTTAAAGGTAGATTTTATGATTTAAGAAAATCAAGAACATGCTGTTGCTTGTAGAAAATCCATGGCACTTGGAACTGGCAATAATATCAGAACTGGCTGGTGTATTGGGATGTAATTACGAAAAGCTATTTGACGAATTTATTAACATGAAAAACAATACACACCTGGAAGTTATTTTTATAGAAAAGAGGGAGGAAAAGGAGTACGCCGAATTTTAGAAAATAGTGCCTGGACAATATAAGACTGTACAAAAATATGCCCAAATTTTGCTCACGGTGTTCACATCAACGTATCTTTATGAATCGTCCTACTCAAAAGGGAAATATGCAAAGAATATATATAGAAGCCGGCTTACTGATTCTCATCTGGATGACGTTTTAAGAGTAGTATGTAGCAGTTACAAGCCTGATCTAAATAAGATTGTTAAAAAGAGTTCACAATATCAACGGTCTCATTAGTTTTATTCCTTGATAAATAAATACTTGGACTTATTTATGTTTTTTCATTGATCCTTATGTTGCGGCCCATGTGAAATAGTTGTCATGTATATGCGGCCCGAGAAAGAAAAAGGTTGAGTATGGCTGCTTTATATCAACATTTTTGAAAAACACTTTTCTTCTTGAGTTTTTTATCAGATGCTTGGCCCATATACCAAATATTAAACCTCTATCAACATTTTAAAGGGGGGGCGTTTCTCATTTATTCGAAAAATCGAACATTTTAGTTTGTAGCAATGCTTAAAGTAGAAAATATTGGAAAACTAAAATTGCACACTTTCTTCCTTCTGAATTATCTACACGTACATCAAGTTTTTAATCTCTATCTTATCCCGAAGCATGTTTTTTTTATCGTTTCACCTTTCGAACATTTTTCTCTGGAGCACCCCCTTAAACAAACATTTCTGAGAAACGCTATTCGTTTTGATTGTTCTCATCAAATGATTAGCCCATATACCAAATTTCAAGCTTCTATCAAATTTTAAAGGAAATATTTCTCATTTATTTGGCAAATCGAACATTTTAGTATGCAACACGACTTAAGAAGAAAATATTGAAAACCTGAAATTGCACATTATCTTCCTTTCAAACTATTTACCCATACACCAAATTTGAAGTCTCTATCTCATCACAGAATATGCTTTTCTATCATTTCTCTTTTCAAACATTTTGGTGTAGAGCCCCCCCCCCCCCTTACAGAATATCAGAATATTTTCAAAATATTCGATTTTTCAAGGGTTTTTTATCGAACGATCGACCTGTGTACCAAATTGCAAGTCTCTATCTATTCGAGAAGTGCCTAAAAAAAGCGTGACAGGCGGACACTTGGCAATTAGTATATATAATTAAAGCACCTTCTCATCATCCAATGAAAGCAATCATGATTGATGTTCTAAAGCCACCTCCACTATGGCTGATTATCTTTATTTTTTTCACAGCAAGTATGGCAGGAAGGCAATGTTCATAATATTTTATTTCTAAATATTACTGCTGACTGTTCTCTTTTTACTTTGAGTCCTTATATGTTTTCCATTCAAAGATAAAGTTGCATAATGCATTTTGTAAAGCATCCTCTGCGGTCAGGCATCTTTCAGTATTTTTCATTGCCTTGTGTTATCCACCAAAATATGTCTATACAAATCCACAGTTTTAATGGATTTTTTTCAAATTTGGTGTGATTGTTTCTCTATATTAGATGTGTAGATAAACTTGTTCATGTTTTGAGTTTCTAGGCTTCTGATATGTTGAGATATTAATAAAAAATGCATAATAAATAATATTGTGCAGATGTTATTTTTTCAAAAATTTATTTACAAACAATTATATATTACATAGTAAGAGTATAAGTATTAAATTGAATATGTTTATACGGCAGATGATTTTCATCCCATTTATCAAATTTAAAAAATTGATAGAAAAATTAATTTTATAAATGTACTGTTTTTATAAATTAATTTTATAAATTTTATAAATGTACTGTTTTTATAAATTAATTTTATAAATTTTATAAAAACAGTATTACATTTTTGATCATGTTATTTTAGTTAGATCCATGAGATATAAAATTATGGTAATTTTTGATATTTTCAATTTCTTAAGCCATCTGGTTATTTGAGAAAAGGTCTTTTAGATTCATATATTTCAGATTGTGGTTACATGAAATAATAAATATGATGTTGTAGGGGGATAAAAAATGGTGCAAAGATAAGTTTAGTTACCATTTCAGTGACTTTATTTTGGTATATGGTAACCAAACTATTTTTGTAAATTGATTTACAAACAGGGCCATTGTTATTTTTTTTTTTCAGATTTGCCTGCACATACATTTTGTATAAGGGGAATGTATATTCTATTTTATTCATATTTTATACTAGCAGCATGCTCGTTCTTCATACGGAGTATATAATATAAAGAAACATAAAATTCACAATCATGTGCAAATTTCTATAATATACTAAATGACATTTTTAATCAAAATATTCTGTTAAAATATTTAATTTAATGCTCCTAAAAAGAAGTTTAGGAATCTCTATTCTCACTATAGAAAATTATCTTCATGGATAGATCTGAAGAGTAAAACATCCTGGCCTCTTTTGTAAGCAAATTTACCTAAAATATGGAATTGAATCAATATGCAAAATAAAAGCATAAAAATTGTATGGGATCCATACTACTTATATACGCGAATATTAGAAGATATAACCTGTATTACATGTATAAATTGAAATATCAATAAACCCATAATCTTTAAACATGAAGGCAGTAATTGATTCCCATATATGCCAAAATGTAAGTGCTAAAATTATATGGGAAGATATACCCGTTCTACTTATAATGTCATAGATTAGAAGACATATCCGAGTGTTAGTAGAAGATTACCTGTATTACAATATGAATCTCAAAAATCTTTGCCAAAATAAAACAGATGACTTAATATATTAAAAATATCAATAATCTCCATACCAGAAGGCTGTACTTGATTCCAATATATGCCAATATATGTCAAAATATATGCTAATATACCTGTACTACTTATATTCTCGTAGATTACAAGATATACCCGTGCATTTGTAGATGATTACTCGTACAACATACAATATATGAGTTTCAAAAATTTTTGCTGCAATAAAACAATGGCATAATAACTTGATAATATCCATAATCTCTGAATCAATAATCCCCAAAAATATCAATAATAATGTTTAAACCTGAAGACCGTAATTGATATTATCCTGTCAAAAATGGCTATGAAATTTATTTTATATACATATCTTCATTATTCAAATCGGAAAAAATTTCATAAAAATCATCTGCGGCATAAACACGTTAGATTTAAATCCTTTGCTAAGTGACATAATATTATTTCCTTCAAATGAATTTGGAAAAAATATCGTCTGAATAATGCTATCTCTATGGAAGGTTTGATGACATTTTCGTCAATGTAGCGACATTTTAAAAAAATCGCCAAATTTAACGCCTAGTTGGACTGTAGAACTGAAAGTCCCACTTGGCAAACATTTGACTAAATATCATCACAATGCTATCCCCTAACAAAACACAATTCATTTCATTTATTTAGCACAATTTTGTCAATTTCAAGATATTTTTATGGATTTACAAATATATTTATCAATTTGATGACATTTTAAAAATTCGCTAAATGTGTTACTAAGTAGGAAAGTTAGACTGACAGACAAATACTAACGAAACATCATTTCAGTACTCTCTTCTAACAAAACAAAATAAATTTCATTGGTTTGCGTCATTTTTAACAATTTGGCGACATTTCCGTCAATTTGGCAACGTTTATGAGAAGTTGCTAAGTAAGCGATATCCTGCCAAATTCGTCACTCTAAATTTGCAAATTTGAATAAAACATCTTGATCCTGTTTGTATATACTAAATGAAAACACTAAAATTTTATTAAAAGATATACCCATTCTATTCTTTTTCTGTTTCAACAATCTGTTAAATGAATTTATTGGCTAAACACAATATATGAGTTTATTAGTTAAACACAATATATAGGTTTGAAAATTCTATGCCAAAATAAATGAAAGTGATGTACACAGTCCGCAATTAATGTAATTAAAAGAAAAATCAAACCTTTAATTTATAAGATATATTTTAATATCCATTTATTTATTATTCAAATTGAAAAAATAATAATAAACATTAGCAAACACATTTAATTTAATTGCGTTGCTGAGCAATATGACATAAGATAGAATCTTTCTCATAAAATGCTAATATTAAAATAACCATTTTGATTTCTTAATACTTTTCATTGTTCAGTAAAAGTTTGTGAAAAATAAACCATGGTGATAGATTTTCCATTTAAATTCATGCTTTCAGAAAGTGACTAATTAGTGCAAAAAATCTCCCACCAAACTCGGAGAAAGTTTTAATTCACTTTCACGTTTTAAGCAAACGATTTTCAACCTTTTTGTTTGGAGGAACCAGAGAGTTAGAGTAAAACTCCTAAGAAAAAGTTTTGTTTTTCATTAATATCTCGACAACCCCTGGTCTTAGAAACTTGAAACTTGGACTAAATTTAAGATGAGCTATTTGAAGGCTACCCACAAAATTTCATTAAATTCTGTTCAGCTGTTCTCCCACGATGATGAGACAAAGGAAAGTTTCGTTTTTCACTAATATCTTGAGAACCACTGGTCTTAGAAACTTGGATTAAATTTTAAGTGGGGCTATTTCAAGGCTACCCACCAAATTTCATCAAATTCGGTTCAGCCATTCTCCCGTGAGGATGGGACAAACAGACAGACAGATTTTCAATTTTATTTATATAGATTACTTTACTTATTCATATTTTATATTATGATCTATTTTATATTGTCAGGTATATCTGCTAGTTTTATTATAAAATCAATTCATTGCAGCTAGTTATTTTTGCATTTAGGCCAAGTTTTTGAATTCAATGAAAATATGTTAATACAAACTACAGTTTTGATTTGTTCTTATTTGTTTAAGTATAAAAGAACTTTTGGTTACTCCTGTATTACAAGTTTTAAATTAGTATTAGTCATTTTAATAATACACTCTTTTAAAACATAATTATTTAATGCTAATTGCATTTAAAACTTTATAATTTATTTTAGGTGCCTTTGGAGATCACACGGAATTTCATGGAAATTAAAGATGGTACATATGTTCCTTATAACCCTATACCAGAAGAAACTAAACAATTAATAGAAAAATTTCGAAAGACTCTTAATACTCCTTATATTAAACCCTTAGAATTGAAGACATTTTTAAAAGTTGGTAAGTATTTCAATGTTAAATAGATTTCCTATTGTTTATCCACTGCTGCTACTGATCCAATCTCATTATGTTTTTTTAACATATTTGTTGAAAATTGTTTTGATGTTGATTATCTCTAATCATGCATTGACTTACTGTGAATTTTCATTTCATTGACTTAGTGTGAATTTATTATTATTATTATTATTATTAAAATACAGTAGAAGCCCAATATAGTGTGGTCCATTAAACTGCGGATTTAAATATAACATGGTGAAGAGTATGCCTTTTGAAAAAAAATCATCATTATAGTATGGTCAGATATACAGCGTAAGCTATAATTTGGGGTGAATAATGATAGAGTCCCTTGACAATCGTGCTATATTGAACTTTTATTGTAATAAAAAATGGATTGATTTTCAACAAAAAAACAATACAATTGGTAATATTAATTTTTACATTGTTATTAAGAACTTTAACAATAATGAAAATAACCTTATGTTTTTTGATGTAATAATTGGATATAAAATACTGGTATATTTGTATCAATACCAGTATTAAAATACCCACAAAATTTGACCTAAATTCAAATTTTTGAGATCCGTGTATTGGATGCCCTAGCCACTTAATATTAGAAAATGAATAAGCAGGATTTTCTGTATCCTTTCTAGGATAAACATTTAAAAAGCATTGTATTTAATTGGCTAACATTGTTTGCTTCAGTGTTTCCTGACCATTTTGAGGTTCAAAAACACTTTTCAAATATATTGTTTTTGCAAATCTCCTTAGTTTGTCTTTCTTGAAGTAATTTAAGGGAACCAAGACATGATACATATTTAAAAATTTGAATTTTTGTTTAGTAGTTAAGAATATAAAATAAGTTCTGCAGGTTACAAAAATATATAGTTTATGTACGTTTCATCTCATGAAAAGTTAAAATTTTAAGCTTAAATATGTGGCCACAATAAGTGGCCATGTTATTCTAAAGTCTGTTCAAAGAAAGTTTTATCTAAATGTGTTTTTTTCTACTTTGGTACACTATATAAATTCTATAACATCTGCATTTATAAAATTTTACAAGAGTATAAAAAATATTTATGATTGTGCATCTAATGAATCTAAACTTTTTCTACTTAAATTGCTTAGTATTTTTAAAAAGTGTATGTAAGTTTGGAAATTATTACGTATCAATAATAGGTATATTTTCCAAACTCTTTATAAAAAAATACCAAGCAATTTAAGTAGAAAAGTTTAGGTTCACTAGATGCACAATCATAAATTTTATAGTGTTGCAAAATTTCATGCATGTAAATGCTATAGAATTTATATAAAGTATACCAAATCATGAAAAAACACATTTTCAGAAAGCACTCTATGAACAGCAGTGGTTGTTTATATCTTTAAGCATAAAACATGGTACATAAAATATATATTTTTGTAATCAGCCAAACTTCTTTAATATTTTGTGCTGCTAAACAAAAAAAAAAAAATTTTTTTATGTTTATTATGCCTTTGACCCCTTAAACTAATTCTATACAGTGTTTTTCAACCTTTTTTGGTTGCAGAACCTTTTTGAAATTCAATTTGACAGCTGAACCCTAAAATCAGAAAACACCATTGTGGTCCAAATTATGCATTTTAAATTTTATGTGTGTTTTCAATTTTTAAGAAAATTTACACACAACCTCTGGAATATTGTTGTGGAAGCCCAGGATTCTGCAGGACACACTTTGTAAAAATACTGATCTAATTCAATCAGTATCTACATCTTATAGCTGTATATATTGTCGATAACATAGTTCTGAAATATGTTATAACAAAATTCATTCTATGAATATGCATCTTCATTGTCCAAAAAGTTAATTAAAAGAAACTTCTGCTTTACAGAATATTTTGTGCATATCTCTTCCCTAGGAGAATGCTTCAGTCTACTTATGTCTAACACTGTACTTGATTCTTAATATGTTAAGGATATAAGCCATGAAGATCCAATTTAGAATTTAACTATTGAAAATCACCTTTGCAATCAAAATGGCTTGCAGGCTGTTACTGTTATAGATAAAATTATTCTATTCATAAAAGGTTGCTTTTAACATAATAAAATTAAGGACATAACATCGTTAGATGAAAAGTAATTTATTAAAACATCTTATAAGACGTACAAAGTATTTAAAATTGCCACAGTGCTTTCGAGCATTAATACTCTCTTCATCAGTGGCTACATCAAAAGTAAACATGGAATGTTCGTATATGGACCAATTACACAGCAAATTTGCATAAAAATATAAAATTGGTAAATGAACAGAGTATTAATTAATACAAAATTAACCCAAGAAATATACATGGAAAGTACAAAAAATATACTTTAAACAGATTCAAATTATAAGAATATTACAAGAAAAGTACTATCATAAATATATTATTTTATTATAGGAAAGCACGGATTCAAATTGTAAGAATATTACAAGAAAAGTACTATCATAAATATATTATTTTATTACAGGAAAATCACAATTTCAAAAGAACAGTCAAACCTAATTTTTATGAGAATGACGTCATAAATAACTATGAAGAGACTTGAATTGCATAGAGTCGAGAATGAGTCGCCAAGCATAACTTAAAATTTGAACGGGATCAAAATTGCGAATCGACTCACGGTAAATATAAATAAAAAAGAATTCATAATTTTTTATTTTTATTTATATTTACCGCGAGTTGATTTGTAATTTTGATCCCGTTAAAATTTTAGTTATGCTTGGCGACTTATTCTCGACTCTATGCAATTCAAGTCTCTTCATAGTTATTTATGACATCATTCTCATGAAAATTGAGTTTGACTGTTCTTTCAAAATTGTGTTTTTCCTGTAATAAAATAATATATTTGTGATAGTACTTTTCTTGTAATATTCTTACAATCTGAATCCGTTTTAAGTATATTTTTTGTATTTTCTGTGTATATTTCTTGGGTTAATTTTGTATTAATTAATAGTCTATTCATTTACCAATTTTATATTTTTATGCAAATTTGCTGTATTACTGATCTATAGATGAACATTCCATGTTTACTTTTCATGTAGCCACTGATAAAGAGCGTCGTTTTCATGTAGCCACTGACGCTCGAAAGCGCTCTGACAATTTTAAATACTTTGTACATCTTATAAGATGTTTTTAATAAATTACTTTTCATCTAACGACGTTATATCCTTAATTTTATTTAGTTGAATTCAGACGTGATACCACTTTTTAATATGTTTAAAGATATATATGATTTTAAATAATTTAAATGCAAATATTTAACGAATCTTATGATTATGATCATAAGATTCAGTAATTTAAAAGTAAAAGTAAATTTATAAGTAAATTACTCAAATTTACATGCAAACATAACAACTGCTTACCTTTGAAGTGTTTGCTCTGCCTTTATATCCCGAAAAAGGAGGCTGTTTTATGCCTACGAAACCTGTTTATACCATTATTAATTTGATTTGTGGTGTGTTTCTAATGAAGATTTTACTTTTTAGGTATTTGAGTTCATTTTAAACTAATTAAATACATATGTAAAGATTACTTGTAGTTAATTAATTTTTCTGACTGAAATTCATATGTTGTGTATATTTTCCTAATATCCGAGTATTTTCTTATTTTATATAATGAGAGAAATTGAGTATTGACTGCAATAATTAGGTATGTGGATTTGCTGTTCCTATGGGAATTCCATTTTAATACCAAGTAAATCAATTTTTTCCTTGATTCCTATTGCAATCCACAATGAAGTCTTATTATAACTATCAATGCATCAGTAAATTAAGTAGTTATTTCACATTATAAATTTAATTTTCAGAAAACCAAGTTACTTGAACAGGTTAAATTGCATTTGGCCACTCAGTTGTGGATTTCCCTTTATTAAGACAACTCACCTTTTAATTATACTTGTACTACAAGGAAAGTTGCTTTAATAGACCCATAGATGGCATTTCAACTGTTTTCAAATTATTTATAGTAGTATATTGTAGTTGATATAATTGTTGTAATTTTATTTTAAGGTCATATGGCTTTGAACGAGAAAGAAGTTATACCATTTATTATTGAGTGGATTCCAGATATTCTTCCTAAAACTCATATTGGAGAGTTAAAACTCACGTTTAAATATGGACATCAAAAGAATGGTAAAATTCAAAATGAAATCACCAAATCACCTACAGTATCTGACAGCAGTATATCTATAAACACAAATAAACAAAACACTTGATTTTAGCTGTATACAGAGTGTGTAAAGTTTGAGGTCTGATAGGTGATAACTGCAAGTAGAAAACAGTTTGCAGTTTTCTGATGTATATATTTATTAGGGAGATTTGACACTAAAATTTATGACATTATCTGCTTTTGAGACCTAAATTAAGCAAATGTTCTTAAGATTTATATAAATGTATTTATCTAAAGAACAATTTGGGAAAACGAACATGCACGCAAGTTCTTTCTCTGACATGAAGTAGGTGAAGAAATTTTGAGTTAGCAAATATGCAAATGTAAGACTTGCATCATTTAATAACACAATTTGATGCCTAATACAAGCCTAACTATTTACTGTTCTTATCTTTTTAATTTCCTTCAAAATTAAAAGAGACTCATTAGTCATCAAATTTCTATTCACACTTGATAATTTTTTTGACATAAGTACGTTAAAGGTTAAATTACTAGAGGATCAGATCATATTGATCTTTATCAATGGTTTTTAGTCACAAAAGTGACTTAAAATGATAAAAAACTAATTTTGAAGCAAACACTCGCTATTGAAAACAACTTTTAAAGTTAGCAACCCTTTCTTTTGATACCAAATAAGCTAAGTTTAGGATAGTGGCCACAAATGACAAAAGAATAAAAATAGCAAAGATCAGATGAAAACTTGTTGAGACAGCATTTAATTCTTTAATTTTACTTTTCAGGATAGAGGAACCTTTTTTTTTCTGCAATTTCTAGTATAGTAATTTATTATTGAGAACTTTGTGTTTATTTTAAGCAAGTTTAGCATTTGCCATTTACACTTGCTGCACATTTATTTAGGGCATATATACCGTCACTGTACCAATGGCATGGTTGTTCAGAAATGTGGCATGATTGTACAGATATGATATTTGCTTAAAACAAGCGATTTGGAAATTGAGTTGCACGTATCTATATTAGTTACATAGTAGGTGCTTATTTAGGACCCAAACAATGCTAGGTAATTTGTTCTAGTATTTAACAAAAATGTCAATAATTATATCTCAATGAAACCATATATCAGGAATGTGCATTCTGTTTTCTTATTCTGATCTCAGCAATTTTCATAAACATATTACATATTTTAATGAATGCGAGCTTAATTCATTATCCAAAAGAAAATTTCATTTGTAAATAAATCATGAATTTTGTTTTATAACTAAATATAAATATATATCATAAAGAAATATTGTCTTTCAATAACCTGAGAACCAACCGGTTCTTGCTTATATATATATATATGTGTGTGTGAATTTTATGTGATGTAAAAAAGTTGCAAAATAAATTATATAAAATATTTTAATATAAATTTGTGTAACTATTTTCATATTTTTAAATTAGAGGAAAATACTATTACTACAGTTACACTTTATTTTTTAATATTTATGGACGGTCCAAGATTTATAAAATTAAAACTACAAGCAATATGCACACATATGATGCAGAATAAGATTTTATGTATAGATTTGGTCGTTTAATAACTTTTGTATATAATACTGTAAATTAATAGAGATCTACTGTTTAAAGTATATCTCAAGCACACTGAAAGTAAGAATGCACATATTAGTGAACAATGAAGTCAGTTTCTCTACACTGGTGGCATTAACAGTACTTCTATAAGGGGGGTAAAAAAAAATGAAGTCATCTTTAGAAAAATTATAGGATAATTTCTTACTGTATGGAACAGCGATGCAAAAAAAATTAACATTGTTCCAGATATAATTATAGCTTCTAGCTATCACAGCCTGGAGCAAATTCTCCCAAGTAAAAACATCAAAACGAGTTACATTCATTGTTATTGTTATCAAACAAGTTACATTCTTTTAAATTTTTAAATAAGCAATATAGGTTTTCAAAATAGGCTAGATTCCATATTTAAAATTCAGTCTTCTATTATTTAGTTTAATATCAACAAAATACTGTGAAATTTTTTTTAACAGACACTTTGTAGTTGTCTTTTAATAATTGCCATTTTCAATTCTCTAGCATGCATTTAGTTTTATGAGTATTTGTAAAACTGGGTGCTAAAACATAAATGCAAAATAAAAAGAAGTCACAAAGTAAAACAGTATTTTTTTTTCTTTATTCTACTGGTGTAACTGATGTTTTTTCCTATCTTAAAAAGGGAAGTCTAATTGCAAAATGGTTGACTGTTGCTGTAACCCATTAATGTCGTTGGCAAAAAAATTGACTAATTGTAAAAAAGTATGTTTTATATTAATTAACTAATAGTGGAAGTAAAGCTAATGAAAAAAATGTTTAGGTTAAAAAAGGTTGAACTGGTCATTAGAGGAATTTTTATCCATACCTTTTTCTTTCATGCTATTTTAAAAGTTTTTTTATCTTCAAAAAGCATTAAAATCTGATTTATAAATATAGAACAAGTAGAAGTACTGCATCAAATTCTCAGAAGATTGTGAGCTATACATACGGCTGTAAAGCCTGGTTCTTAGAAATTTCATTACTGGCCAGTAGTACCGTGCACATTAGTAGACACCTCAGTTATGAAAAATAAATTTTTTTTAAGGATATGATTCAATTTCTAAATATATACTCTATATTTAATTATATAACTTATTTATACTAATATATAAATATTTTTAGTATGTAGATATTTATGATATGTCTAATAAGGGAGCTCTCTCATTAAAGCATACTAAAAATATAAAAGATCTACAAATTTTAATAAAAATGCTTATAAGTGTCATAAAAAAGTTAAATTATAATGATCATTCATTGCTCATAATTCACATTCAGAAATTTAAAGGAATTAAATTACTCCATTATGTGTTAAACAGTTCACTAGGTCCTTAAAAATAATTAAAATATTTTACTAACATGAATTAATTATAAAACATACTATGAAGAAATGAATGTTTTGCTTCTTCAAATGGAAATTTTTGTAACTATCTTTGCTACTGAGAATACAGACACAATCGCACTTTAAGTAAAATTAATTTTTAGGAAAATAATTAATCATTTTTACATAGTTTCACACTATTATTTTTAGAATTCCTAAACTAAAGAACTCCTACTGGTATTGGTATGTTGCCACTTGGCTTGAGTGACACTTATTGAAGGACAATTAGGGCCAGAATTTTTAATGGACACACCTGATTAGCCGCTCTGTGACTGGTAGCAGCTATTAATTTTTACGTACACAGGCTCACCAATAAGGTGTTCCAGCACCAAGAAACCATGTTTCTGGTGCAGCAGTTATACACACTGCAATTCTAGTCTAACAAAAAAGCTCATAACAGCCTTGAAACAATTGTCAGCTAATTTCCCTGTCTGCTTTTATTAAGGAGTACAAATCATTTGTATTCTCCCAAGAATGATACTGTCCTTGCATCATTGGTTGGTTTTAACCATAGTTTTTCTGCTTTATTATGAGTCTTAAGTGTAGCACGTGAAGCTTCTGTGTCATTCTACCTATATAATTAAAGTACAAATCATTTGTATTCTCCCAAGAATGATACTGTCATTGCATCATTGATTGGTTTTAACCATAGTTTCTCTGCTTTATTATGAGTCTTAAGTGTAGCTTCTGTGCCATTCTACCTTTTTAATTAAAGTATGCATCATTTGTATTCTCCCAAGAATGATACTGTCATTGCATCACTGGTTGGTTTTAACCATAGTTTCTCTGCTTTATTAAGTTTTAAGTGTAGCAAGTAAGGCTTCTGTGTCATTCTACCTTTCTAATTAAAGTATGAATCATTTGTATTCTCACAAGAATGATACTGTCATAGCATCATTGGTTGGTTTTAACCATAGTTTTTCTGCTTTATTATGAGTCTTAAGTATAGCATGTGAGGCTTCTGTGTCATTCTACCGCCAAAGTATACCAGACTTTAGATGAAAAATAATGTCATATTCATAGGTTAAAGATTAACTAAGAAAATATCATATTTTTTAATAATTTATAACAGACATTTAGATTACCATTTTTAACTCCCACTCTTACTCTTTGTCATACTGGTAAACCTACTTCCTTGTTTGCCTCAATCTTGTATAATTAATACCACATATGTTATACAAATATAAACTTGGATACTCACAAATAACATTTTCAAAAATGATTTATATTATAATTATACAAACATGGAATGTTCATTGTTAATAGCATAAAGGTCTTGTAGAAATAATATAACTGTAAAAACAGCTCTTTAAAGAAAATTAAGTTAATTTTCATTTTGTATTATTATACAAAGCTATTTTACAATAGTAAAATAATACTTGATAAATCACTTACAAAATCATAAAATATAATATAAATTAAGCATAGTTGTTTTAATAACAAAATACTAACAGAAATTACAGATATGAACTTCATTTTGTATTGAAAGAGAAAAAATGTTTAAAGGCTAGCTGAAAGATTTTAATCACTAAATTAGCAAACAATTTCAATTTTTCACAGAATTTTTAGTGATTATAGTTTATATTCAAATTTATACCAGACATGTCATAGAAATATAATATGATTCAAAGTTGAATCAGTGCAAATGTTAAACCAGAAGAACACATACAATAATCTAACTTTGAATCAGGATGACATTTCATGAACTAGTCAAAATTTTGTCCACTTTATGATTTCATCTTTTACTCATTTCAATTACCACATACAATATTGCAAACAATTCTTGTACTCTCGTTATGCTATCACAAATAATTAACACTAAGTTAAATGATATTGTAATGTGTATTTTTAAACATAATTAATAAGTATGTGCAAACTTATAAACTTTTAGAAATACAATTTAAAACATTTTTGCTTTAATGCAAACGATAGTACAACCTTTGTATTACAATGCTGTTCCAAAAATGTGGATTTATATGTAATCTTTGATTAGGAAATAACTTTAGATTTGACATAAATTTGCCATATTTCCAGCTAATTTTGTAAGTTGAAACTAATCAATTTATAATTACATGTAATGTATTTAGATTGTGTCAATTTATATTATAATAATATTACTTGATGCAATGTGGCATGCTAAAAGAAATTATAAAATGGACACACAAATTGAACCAGTTCACATGAGACAATTTTACAATCTACAACACTAACCACAGCAGTACAGGACCCCCAGGCTTTTTTTTTTTTCCAACAATTTGAATGAAAAATATTTTAAATTCTTAATAATTTTGTACTTTTTAAAAACAACAATTACAGTACTGTTCTGACATCGCACAGTAATGCACAAAACATAACACTTTTCGGTTTAATAGTAAGTAGGAAATATTACAAATTACTTTACAATCATATAAACAGATTATTTTACAAAACACCATGAATCAGAAGGTTGTATAAATTTCCTGCAGTAGACAAAATATGCAAGTGGAAATATTTTCATGTATGGTTTTGTATTTATAGTAAAAAAAAAGCAGTAAAAACATAAAAATATACATACTTTGATTTATTATTAAAGCCACTTGAAATGTAGAAGAAAATTGTACATAGCAGTATAAGTTAGAGGTCTGCATGGGATGGGGTCCTTCATTTCAATTAAGTGGACGAATTTATTTGCATAGGTTTCCAGCCATGCCTGGCTCAAACTCAGTTTAAAAAAAAATGGCAGGGCTGGACATTGTTTGAAAAAGCTAGGAATGAAAGTTAATAGAATGTATAAGAATCTTGCAGGGTTACTGCAGGTTAAGTATGAGAAACTCCATCACTTTTCCAGATTTATAAAATGGAACTAAATACTTAAATATCTCTTGTATATTATGCATCTTCACAGACAAGCAAATTATGTGATATATCAGACAGTGCAATATATCGATGTAAATTTAAAAAATATATTTAAACAGCTAGGTAAAATTTTTAAATTCAAACACTGTCATTTTCTTAGGGGATTTGCAGAGAAATCACCTTATTTTTCGAATTCCTTGACAATACCAGGTTTCCCATGTAGGACAGTAAACCTGTTTGTAACTTCTTTTAACCATTTCTGAAATTGCAATGATTTTTAAAGTTTATTGTTTAGTAAAACATCTTGTACTTTGTTTCTGAGTACAAAGATGGCACATATTCATGTTTTTGAAATATTTGAAAAGTTTTGAAGCTGAGACTTAAGGTTGTGCTGTGCCAGAATTCTATATTTGAAAATGTCTTCAGCTTCAGCTGACTAAAAGCGTGAAATTTTGGCATGTGCAGACCTCTAGTATAAGTACTCTGAAATCTGTTAAATAACTAGTATTTATACAAATGTTATAAAACTAATGATATTGCACATTTGATTGAGCACGATTATCAGTTATTATAAAAAAATGTTATTTAGCTCCGAACAGGTATGACATTAGTTGCCAAAAGGATTATTAGAGTTATAACAAAAGCTGCTATTCCCAGAAGTATGATCCACATCTTGAAGTTTTTGCACCACATGTGGCGTCTCACCTTCTTTGCAGTAGAATGAAACTGAGAAGACTGAAAAAAAAATAAAATAATAAAGAACTTAAAAATAATATATACATTCATAAAAAGGAAGAGAATACTACAGTTATTTTGCATTCTAATCATGATCAATGCTAATTTATTTTCATTTTTTAATGAATTAAAAGATTACTTGGTTGGTTACAAGTTCACTTGTCCTATTACCGCTATTGGGACATACTCTTATTAAGCATCATTTTTGTGCTCCAACTGATTGGTTGAATTTTAAACTTGTAGCAACAAGTATAAGGTAACACTATAGTACCTGGGTGGTGTGTGTAAGTCCCTTAGCAGAAACATGTTTTGCTGAAACAGCTTTTAATTTGTCCAAAGAGATTTTTAACAATATCTCAATGAAATCCTGATCTATTAAAAATGCTTTTGCTCCAAAATGTGAAGTTTGATGACTCGACTCAAAGGAAATCCTATACAGAGGATATCCAACTCATTTTTATATAAACAACTGAGTCAAGATAATAAAAATATTTGTATTATTTTTTTTACATATAAAATCCTAATTTACATATTTGTAAATCTCTATTTAAATAAAATTTTATATTAAAATTTGTAATTATGTGATTAATCGATTAGCAATAAAACATGTTTAATCGGAGCAGCTTCCATTTTTCTTTCAATAGGCAAATGAAAAGTTAGTAAAGTAGATTCCTTTGAGCAATTATAACAAATGCAGGTTAAACAGCATCAATTATATGGTTAGATGGGACATATTTATGTTTTATTTTTTGTAGAAGACTAGATATGTAAATCAAACGAATCAAAAGTTTTAAATATGTTAGTATTGTAGACTTTAAGTAATATACACAAATTATAAATTACGACAAATAATACTGAATAAAGTGAATAGAAAGATAAAAAGGAAATCTCTAAATTTAAATGCTAACTCTATTGAATACTTTTTACTGCAAGAAAATTACAGGTGATCCTCTATATGCAATTGAGTGAAGGTTTGAAAAGCTATTTTGAAATAGAATTTGTTTGTAAGTTGAAATTATTATTTTTTTTTTTAGCTCTTAACACATATGAAATGAATATTAGCATAATACCTATGCATTAAATAGAAATCATATGTATTTAAAATAAAATTTCTTTACATTATGATAAAATACCAAATTTAACATTCAGCTGTGTTAAGGCCAAAATAATAAGAGAGATAAAGGCAAAAATGCTTCTTCAGATGAAGATGGTAGGAACTGGATCATATACATTTTATTTTTGATTATCTTAACTCTCTGGACACTTGCACAGCATACTGAGTATGCCATTCAGAGTTAAAACTCTTAATAACTCATATAATAATGATATATATGCATTAAGATTCCACCTAACCTCTTTTCAGACAAAATAAAACATAATTAATTAAAGTAAAAATATATATATACACTCCCAATTTATTCATTACCTAACATGAAAATTGCTTATTTTTTCATAAAATGTATGCACATAAGCTTTAAAAGAGAATTACAATTATGGAAAATAAGGAAAACTAGATACAAATATGGAAAATAAGGAATATGGATGAGGAAAACTCATTGGTATACTGAGTTCGCCATGTGACTGTTGAAGTGTTAAAAATATAATCACATGAAATTTGAATGGTAGCCTTCTTTTCATTATAAATAACTTTACAACATTACATTGTTTCATGTACAGCTGTACAGACATCAAAATATAAGTCTGAAACTTGCAGCTTGATTAATATAATATCGCTTTTATACAATTAAACTCTTGTTCATCTTCAATTAAATATACACTAATGGCTAATGATTGACAAAATAAGCTGTTGAGTAACACTATTTTTTATTTTTATTTATTTATTATATGTATATATATATATATATATATATATATATATATAAGAAATTTTTTTAAAATACCGTAGCATACCTAAAAAATTAAGGATACTTTGCAAATGTAAAAAATTCCTTGAATTAATTATTAAATATTAAAAATAATAATTAATTATTTAATATTAAAAATTCCTTGAATAGGGCCTATATAAAACAATTAAAACAAAAATATGAATAACTGAGTTTTAATATTAGTCCAAGGACAACTTTACCAGAAAATCTTCTTCTACTATTGTTAACAGCCTGAATGCATACTGAACAAGGTTATAATAATAAACTAAACAAATATTTTATCTATAGTGTAATATGCATGAAACCAGTTCACAGATACTGGTTGATACACTTGGAGCAGGATTTCAAGCTTTATGTATATCCCTATCAGCAGGTTCTGTAACTGTAATAAAACAACTCCTAACTTAGATTTATAAGCAGCATTATTTGATAAAAAATTAAAACTGACAATTTGAATTTTTCATAATAAATAGAAAAAAAAAAAAAAAAAACTCCTAAAAAGTAGCAAAATAAGATTTTCTTATTTTAGTAAGAGAAGTAGGAGGAATGTGATGGACTCCAAATTGATAAGTTAACTACAAATATTTTTTACATTAAATGAAACTGCTACTTGTGAAAATACAACTTTATAGTACTTAGTTGAAGAAAGGAGGCATAAACAAATAAAGTGACTACAATTGTTTAGAAGGTGTTTTTGAGCTCTCTTCCTGAGATTAGAAACAGTGTGCTTAACAAGTGCTAAGAAAGAATGATTTAAGTTATTTCCTAGTGTTTCTGTCTTAAGCAGAAATGCTAAGAAAATTGCTTCTTAGGCGGGCAGTTCTTTCTTAATATGTGTTAATAGAGTACACTGTTTCTGACCTGAGAAAGAGGGCTCAAAATGCCCTCGAAACAATTGTAGTTACTTTATTTGCTCAATCCTACTTTATTATCCTGCTTTCTTTAAAGAAGAACTTGAAAGTTCTATACAAGTATTTTTAATATTTATTGAACCATAATATAGATAAATATTAGAAATACTGCTTTGTTAGTTTATAGAATATGAAGTACAAACTTTTCTTCAGAAACAGAAAATTCCAGAAGCTAAATAAGCAAGAACTTTCACTCTTTTTATCCCACAAGTTAACACAAGAAAATCAGACCACAAGAGAGGATTAATTTCCTCTTGATGTCAATAGGTATAACACATACAACCAATACCTTTAGGCATTATGCAAATCCCATATCCTAAAGAGACTCCAGTATAAAAAGTTTCAAACGATAAGCCAAGGCACATTTAATTTGTAATGTAATATATTTCAATCATATTTATTTTTCCAGCTTCTGCATACAAAGTTTTAATTTATTAATACTTCTACATGCTAAATTTCATTTCATTATATAATATAACATGGTTTTGCTATACTTACTGAAAGTTCAAGCTCGTTGGTTTTGTCTAACAAAGATTCCATCCTCTCCCCTCGTTCAACAACCTTTTGAATATTATCATTCATGACCACCATAACTTCTTCAACTTGCTTCTTAACTGTGTTGATGCCATCTACAGGTGCATCTGTGTTATATCTAACCTGTAAAATACAAATGGTTGACTTCTAGTATGTAAAAATGCTTAAATTGGTTGTAGCATACGGTCAAATAGATTTCCTTATTTAAAACTATTTTTCATTTCTACAATATGAAACAAGAAATAAATATTTAAAATTAAAAAACCTTTTAAAAAAAACTAGTACATCTATATATAAATAACAATATTCTGGAGTTCTGTGTGGCATATAGCGTCAGATACTGAAAACGAAGCTGGACTCATTTTTAACTTTTTTACAATAATAGAGAATTCTGGAGTTTTATGTTGCATATAACATCAAATACTAAAAACAAAGCTGGATATCAGACTCAGTTTTCATTTACTTACAACATTGAATATTATTATGCCCACTTTTATGTTGTGGCTACACAGACAGTGATTGAGTATTGTCTTTTATTATGGTAGATATCTCATGAATAAACCAGTTTTTTAAATTACTTACGGGCAGAATGACTGCGGGCTTTACTAGTATTGGTTAAAGTATTATATATCTACTCTATTGAAATGTGTTAGACCATGTGTGCAAAGTTAAGTATAAACTCAAGATTTGCAAAACTAATCTTAGTTCTGGAACTCTGAGGTTTTTTCTAAGTGAGAGTATTAATCTGAGCATTTGCTAGAAACATTAAAAAATTTAATATATTTTTTATTATTTAAAACCTCACAAGAAATAACACTTTTTAAATGCTATAAACTACACTAATTCTTGCTTTATAATTAATATTACTTTTGGAAGCTGCCTATTTGGCACCTAATGGACTGCCTATTTGGCAGTTATCGGCTGCAGTTAAAAATCTAAAAAAAATTATAAATTTTAGAAGAGTGCAAAAAGATGGGTTTTTCAAAAAAGTATGCAATTCCTTTACAAGTAATTATCAAATGATATTATGTAGCATCACAAAATTATTACTTAAATCAGTCCTACAGATCTCAAGAGTGACACAATGATTGAGCTCTAAATTATAATATATGTTCATAAACTAATATAAGATTAATTTCCTAAATTAAATTGGAAAATTTAATATTTTATACCTTAATGCTTCCTTCACATAGAAAAGGCATAAAATAAAATATATATGTGATCTGGAATGAAAAAAGAAACCTAGCGAAACTCCTATCCCTGCAAAATCACAGACTCTTTGGCACCTGTGAACTTCACTTCTTCACAGATGCCAAAGTGTCTGGTAATTTTGCGGCGATAAGAGTTTCGTACTTTCACATGCTGGGTTTCTTTTTTCATTCCAGGTCATATATATAAATTTTACAAAGATTATATTTCTGGTATTAAACAAATATATAAAAAATGAAATAATACATTTTCTTCAATAAATAAAAAAATACTGAATCCCATGGGATATTAGGATCGAAGATTTTATGATCCCATAATCCTGGGATTGAAAATTATCTACAAGATTACAATCCCTAGTTGGGAGACTTTGCCTTCTATTTGCTGATGCTTGCTTTGCGAGCACTTTCATGCTGCCTGCTATGCAGGCATAATATGCAAATGGGTACCGTCCTTGTTAACTGACATTCACCAGCCATAAAACTCTTCGCTAGCTCTTCCAATCTGGACAGCGCATACAACCACCTATGTGTCCCATACTCACTGATGCTCGCAGAATCCCGGGGCTCCATCCTCCATTGGCTGCTGCTCATTAACCCCCTTAACTGGATTCACGAGTTAGGAGGCTTTGCTTCCTACTTGAGCATCTTCGTGCTTTATGCAGGCATACTGGATTCGTTGGGCACTGTCCCTTGTTAACTGACATTCTTCAGCAATAGAGATTGCTTTGCAAGCTCTTTTAATTCAGATGGCGCAAACAATCATCTACATGTCCCATGTTCACAAAACCCTGTGGCTCTGCCACTCATTAATCGCAGCTCGCCACAGACGTGATATTCCTATGGGGTTTTTGTCTCATTATTAGCTGATGCTCACCAACTCCATTAACTCTGCAAACAATTTCATCAAGCTCAGCCCCAACTCGCTATGCTTGCCAACTCTGAATATCGCTTTGTGTATTGGGAAGGTTCGTCTTCTACCTCCTGGCGCTTGCTGAGCCTGCATTGCAAATAATTTTGTGCCACCTGCTATTAAGAACAATAGTTTACTGTAGTAGGATCATAACTGTAGGTTTTGTTGCTTTTTTTGTAATACAGTTTCATAATACGTGTTATGCTTTCAGTATAGAAATTTACAACAATAAAACATTTAATTGTGGTGAAATATAAATGCAAGGAAATCCTGATGTTCATGACAACAATGGTTGCAAAATGCTCTATTTGTTTGTCAAAATAAATGATAAGACATATGATTGTCAACATTTCACATTTTCCCAAGTGCACTACTAACTTTGTAGTCATGTTTAGAAATAAATATCTATACTTTTAATGTTTTTAATGCTTCAATAACTTAGCCCTCAGCCATTTCGTAATGTTTCTGTCAGAAAACCAATCAGAGAGAAGCTAGCAATCATCTCAACCAATTAAATCTTTGCTCATAGAGAAGAAAAATTTTCACTTCAGAAGTGCATAAAAAATTGAATAACTCATTAACTAAATCGAAATTTAAAAAAAGGGCTTTGTCCTGCAAAAATTCAACTATGTTGGTATATGTCAACAAAAATTGGAAGTTTTGCTATTGTTTGTCTGTCCAGGACATGAACTTGCAGATCAAATACTCTGACTTTGACATTAAATATTTACTAAATTAAATTGTAAATCGAAAAACAGTTTATATCAGTGTATTTCCCTAATATTTCCCTACAAATGTACTAAATTTCATAATTTTGTATGCTATAGATTTTGTGGTTCATGACAGAGAAATGCAAAATTTGTTAAACAGCGACGGCGGCATCAGCTACATTTTTTTAATAGAGATTAAATAAATTACTAGATATAATACAATTGTTTCTAATTTTAAAAAATTTGATGTGGGTTACACATGACTTTTCCTATAAACTCAAATTTATTTTCCTTTCATAACTCATTAAATTGAGTTTAATTGCACAAAATAACATAATTATTTAAACACTGAATTTGCAATTTTAATACAATATATATATATATATATATCTTGAGAATGGTTAGTCCTAGAGTAATGACTTATTCTTTTTGTCATTGATATGTTTAAAACAAGCATTTAATTGACACATTTGAGCATAAGAAGTCTTTTATTTCTGATCTTGATGATTTTTCAGGCCATTTATATAAAAAAAGGCAGATTCTTTTTTTTTTCTGAATAGTACCAAAATCCAATCAGCTCTACAAGTGATTTACCTGCCAAATTTCATGAAGTTTGGTCAATTAGTCTTTGAGACATTGCAGTTAGAAAACCACACACACCAGTCAAGTTGAAAATAGCATTTGGGGGTTCTAGAGTGCTTGAAATGTGTAGATATATCAAAAACTTGAATTGCAATTTTCGGCATAATTCTAATGCTTTTCCTATTCATTACCATGACTGCAGGAAAAGTAAGCATTTCTAGAAATAAAATAAGCTATAATTCTTAAACTGGGTATAATTATATGAACTGCTGTAAAGCTAGCCATAGTTGGCTAAAATATTGAGGGCAATGCCTCTCTAAAGTGTAAAGGGGATACTGTGAAGAGACACCTAAAATATGACTGATTATTCATCAATTAATAGAGAAGGAGAGACCTGAAGATACAATGTTCAATTTTAAGAGATGTGTAACCACAAAATTCACTTTTAGATGCAATGTGAGGTTAATGATTAAGGACTCGCTGACTTAAGCAATGTTGGGGTGCATATTTTATTTTTAAATCAAAGATCATGGACTCATTTAAAAAATTATTTAAAAAAAAGAGAGAAAATCATAACTTGTAATGTCAGTAACAATAATGCTAGTAAATTCCCTGAACTCATTCATACTTAATCATTCGATTCAAGCTTCTAGTAATAATTGTTTTTAGAGTTGTAATACTAATTAGAACAATTAATTAGAGTTGTAAAAGTCTGAATAATAGCTAGTCACATTGTGTCTTGCTAATTTGTTTAGCTTTTAAAATATCAGAAATTGAATATAGTTGTTAATTACACCAGAAACTACAATCCTGACATCCTTAATTGAGAGAGGCAATAAGGTTTAATATATCAAACATTTTGCCCTTTCTTTTATGAATTTGACCACATACCAATTTCTGAGCACATATTATAAAGCTTCAGGGGAACACTTCTTGTTGTTGTTGTTGAGACCCAGACCGTCCAACCTACCAGAAAGGTGTAAGGTAGCAGTGGAACACTTCTTGTTGTTGTTGAGACCCAGACCGTCCGACCTACCAGAAAGGTGTAAGGTAACTGTTTGGACGGCCGGGAAGTGCCACCCAATTTAGACCGGAACCCAGTAGGGGAGGCATCCACAGGGACCGTACCCTCCTTCCCCTACCACCAACCTCTTGGAAGGACTTTCGAACCCACATGTTTAACGTGATCGTACTCCGCATGAACACGGCGGCAGTTCTGGCAGCGGCGAGAATCGCGCGCTAACCACTGGGCTGCCGCGCCCGAAAAGAGCCAACAACACGCGGTGTTCCCAGGTGGTCACCCACCCAAGTACTAACCGCGCCCGATGCTGCCTGACTTCGGTGATCTAACGAGAACCGGTGTTTTCAGCACGGTACGGTCGTTGGCCCGGAACACTTCTTGTGTCATACCTAAGATCCACTGGTAGATGACTTTAAATTATAATTTAACAAATCCACATAATTTCATACAAACTTACTTGGTTTCCGAGTGATAAGAATGACTCGGAAAAAATTCAATCAATTAATACAGCCTGCTATTAGCCTAAATGATGTGCCATCTTAACAGCACTGCCATTAAAACCATTTTAAGACTTCTAGAAGCTTGGGATCCTCAAAAACTTGTTTAGTATTAATATTTGCAGTTTTAGAAAGATTGACGATTGACTTTTTTTTTATCCCAGCACAATGCAGATTTCATTTTATTTCGTTTACAGGAAGCCATTGTATATTCTGACATTTTCATTTATTTGTCTATATTACGCATTTACTATTTATTACACATATTTAGATGCTAATATCATGTTGAGATATCTGTATAAAATTTTTTTGGATATAATAAACATTTTTATATAAATGTGGAATATATTTGTTAATATTTTGCTATTGTAATGAACACTGATCATACACATTAAGTTCAACTATAATGAACTGATAAAATTAAGGACAAAACATCTTTAAAACGAAAGGTCATTTATTAAAACATCTTAAAAGATGTACAAAACATTTTTAAAACTGTCAGAGAGCTTTCGGGTGTTAATAAGCCCTTCATCAGTGCCTACATGAATGGTAAAACATGGACTGTTTACATATAGAGACCAGTTATACAGCAAATTTGCATAAAAATATAAAATGGTAAATGAACTTACTATTAATTAATAAAAATAATCCAAGAAATATACTACACAGAAAATACAAAAATTACTTTAAAAGCTTTCAAAGTAAAAATATTAAAAGAAAAGTAGTACTATCAATACATTATTTAGTTACAGGAAAAGCAAAATTTTAGAACCGTCAAGCTTAATTTTCATGAAAATGACATCATAAATAACTATTAAGAGATTTGAATTGCTGTCATGTTGATATGAATCGAGAATGAGTCGCCAAGCATAACTTAAAATTTGAATGGGATCAAAATTACAAATTGACTCACTGTAAATATAAATAAAGAGGGACTCATAAAGGAGAATATTATGTGGATTGTTACAATGGACTAAAAGGAGAGTTTTTTCAAAACTGGGCAGGAATTTATCATTAACCACATATTGAGCAAGAGCCGTAGAAAGTTTACTATATTTGACATCATGAGCGTGTTCCACTAAAAGGATGCCAAAAGTACATTTTGTACTACCAATGTAAAGTTTATAGTCGTCATTAGGAGATAACAGGGGAACTACATACACCCCAGCAAAGCTTTTAAAGTCATCAATATTCCCAAGTTTATCAGAATGAATATGATTAAATAAATTGGTAATATTAGAGTGAGCAGGTTTGAAACCAAATTCATGACAGAAATGAATAAAAGGATAGAAAATCTTAGGATGGTAAGGAACACTAGATTAATGGGCTAAACGATCTTAGCAACAAGTTTAGTATCAAACTGAGTAAATTTAAGGAAGGAATTTTTTTTTTCTTCCTCACAATGTAAAATCTGTCATTTTTCGTATTCCACATCAACTCCCTGAAATTTTTGGTCAAATAAAACTTCATAAATTAAATCATCCTATGCACCCTATTGTTTCCAAATGTACAGAACCTACTTATTTTTTAGAGAAATCCCTTGACCATTTCTTGAAACTGTATTTTAATAATCACAGTTTTTCCATTAGCTCTACTGAAAATTTCATTAATTTACTATTTAAAACTAAATTTAATCCTAATAATAATCTCCATAATAACATCCATCTCCGTTTTGATGTAGTGTCCCTTTTCCCTAGTATCCCCATTGACATTGCTATTGATATTATTGCAAAAAAACTCCAGAATCACAAATTTAAAATCATCACTATCGACACAATCACTTCTGCTTTGAATATTATTGCGGAGACAAATTACTTTGCTTTCCATGATGCTATTTACTTGTAAACTTCTGGCGCCCCTATGGGTAGCCCTTTATCTGGTATTTTGGCCGAGGCTGTTTTGCAGGAGTTCGAGAATGAGATTTTGCCTTTTTTAACAATTAAACCTATTCTTTGGTGCTGTTACGTGGATGATGTTTTTATTATTTGAGATTGTGATTTAAATGATCTCCTTCACCTTTTGAATAAAGTTAATGATTTTTACCCTTCGATTAATTTTACTGTTGAGCATGAATCCAATTGTTCTTTGCCTTTGCTTGATGTTCTGGTCACCAGTTCTGACTTTGGTTTTCATACTTCCGTTTTCCGTAAATCTACTTTTACTAACTCCTGTATCGTCACTAATTCTTTTCATCCTGTATCCTCTAACCTTAAATTTACTCAGTTTGATACTAAACTTGTTGCTATTAAAGATCATATAGCCCATAAATCTAGTGTTCCTTGCCATCCTAAGATTTTCCGTCCTTTTATTCATTTCTGTCATGAATTTGGTTTCAAACCTGCTCATTCTAATATTACCACTTTATTTAATCGTATTCTTTCTGATAAACATGGGAATATTGATAAATTTAAAAGCTTTGCTGGGGTGTATGTAGTTCCCCTGCTATCTCCTAATGGTGACTATAAACTTTACATTGGTAGTACACAACATACTGTTGGCATCCGTTTAGCGGAACCCGCTCGTGATGTCAAATGTGATAAACTTTCTACGGCTCTTGCTCAATATGTGGTTAATGATAAATTCCTGCCCATTTTAAAAAAAACTTTTCTTTTAGTTCCTTGTAACAATCCACGTAATATTCTCCTTTATGAGTCCCTTTTTATTTATATTTACCGTGAATCGATTTGTAATTTTGATCTCGTTCAAATTTTAAGTTATGCTTGGTGACTCATTCTCAACTCTATGCAATTCAAATCACTTAATAGTTATTTATGACGCCATTCTCATGAAAATTACGCTTGACGGTTCTTCCAAAATTTTGCTTTTCCTATAACTAAATAATGTATTGATAGTATTTTTCTTGTAATAATTTTACAATTTGAAAGCGTTTAAAGTAATTTTTGTATTTTTCATGTATATTTTTCGGTTTATTTTATATTAATTAATAGTAAGTTCATTTACCATTTTATATTTTTATGCAAATTTGCTGTATAACTGGTCTCTATATGTGAACATTCCATGTTTTACCATTCATGTGGCCACTGTTAAAGAGAGTATTAATGCCCGAAAGCGCTCTGGTGGTTTTAAAAATGTTCTGTACGCCTTTTAAGATGTTTTAATAAATGACCTTTCATTTGAAAAACGTTTTGTCCTTAATTTTATTTGTTGAATGCAGACGTGATACCAATTTTGATTATATTAAACTGTCTGAAGTAATATGCCTTAAATTAGGCAATCAAAATATATGAAACAATTTGGTTATTTTACATTAAATGTGCATGTGCATTTAACAATTATACTGAAAAATGTAGCTGACTAATATTAAATAACTTGAATATAAAATTAATATATAAAAAATATCTTAAGTTAGTAAATACATTTAACCTACTGCAAGTTTTATTATAAAAGAAGAAGCATACATTACACAAAATTTTTTAGTCTTTCTCTAAATTATATCATTATGAAATGAGCAATATTTGGCATTAAACATTTATTGATTATTCAATTCACTCAATAGGTATAAAATATAATAGTTAAAAAAAATATCCTGCAGAATTTTAAAATAATTCTCTTAATTTAATCTTTCTATGAGGACAACTGATTAGAATTAGAACTAATTTAAATTATATTTTATGTTTTAACCAATTTGCAAAATAATAAATTTTACACTAGTGAAGGCATGCTGCATAAATTAATAGCATTACTTTTTATAATATTTTTGACATAAATACAAAATTGAAGAAGTATAATTTCATAAATGAAAATAAACTGAGGTAAAATAATCAAAGACTAACTCAATAATTAAGTGAGATACTAAGTGTAGGTTAACAGAAAAATAAGATAAAACAAATACTAAATAATTATTTTAATTTAGGTTACAAATACAACAAATGAAGCATGTTATGATTATGTATACAACAATGAAAGGATTAAATTTTGTATTTATCTGAAAAGTGCAAAATTCACTAAAATTCAGAAAGTAATCACATATCACATATATGTACATATCTAAATTCTATAGCTCTAAACATGGATTCAGTTTCCTTAAAGAGCAACATTACAGCATACTTTGAGAAATATATACACCCTCTAATATATATGGATCATATTTATATTACAAATGGTCAACAAGTCTCCAGCAAGAATATGATATGAATTGACAAAAATATGCATTACTTTCACAGTACTAGTTTAAAAATCACTAATAAAATAAAAGTATATTACCATTTGATCTTTTAAAACATAGCTAAAGTCTCTATCAAATTCATGCTCTGAAGCTGCAAGGGCCCGTATTGCTAAACTTCCATTGGTAAATCTTGATTTGATCTACATAAACAGAAATTACACTTAATAAAATGTTATAAATTAAAAAGTTAAAATCATTGCAATTAAAATTATATACAGAAGATTATACAAATGAATTAGAAAAAATTACTTCGTTTAGGAATGCGAATGGAACATTCTTCCCCATATTTGTTTCTGCGGCACAAATGTAAATAAGTAAATCTTCAACAAGAATATGATATGTATGCCTAAAAATATTATACAAAATGTTTAAAAATTATTCAATTCAAATGTAAATGCATTAATAAGATTTGCAGTTTTCATATTTATATACAACAAATCTTAATCATGCAAACATACTTTTAATAAGAACTAATTTTCCATTCTCCTTTAAACTACTAACAATGTCCAGTTCAATTTATTTTTAACCTAAATATTTTTCATGATAGCTTTACTTAACAAAAAACATACTTTTACGTTAGTCAATTTTCTTATCAAAGAGTGTTAATGGTTCAATTCCATATGAATTATATAATATTTTTTGCTTTTGCTCCGATTATGCAAACTATTTTTAACATGAACAATATTTTTATATCTCTGACTATTTGCATTAATGAAGTTTAAGGGTATTCAAATTACATTACACGAATATATTAAAATTTACTTATATTCTACACTGTCTGCAGACAGACAAACAAAATGTTCGATATGAAGATTTTCATAAACTCTTTTTGCCTAAGATTTTTGCTTTAGTTGTTAGTTTTCAGCTTAAGTTTTGAAATAAATACATTTGAAAAAGAAATACATCAAGCTTTTACTGTGTAAATTTACTAGATTATGCAAAAATTAGCATAATGAAAATGATGCTTTTGTTTTTGAGCAGTAAAAACGCTGAAATTTCATTAGCCATTTTTATTTTCTCAAAGTACAGAAGAGAAGGATTTTTTTACTGGAAGTATCTGAGTTTGAGGCTTTGACAGAAAAGCACATTTTTAGAGCTTCTGAGTATATATTGAAAATAAGTTTATTAAGGGTGGATACTATAATTTACAAATATGAATGCACACACATATATATATATATATATATATATATATATATATATATTTATTTATTTATTTTTTGTCATGTAAAAAACATTACGTATTTGCTGGGTAAAAACCTATAACTAGATAGACTATTTTGTAATTTACAGGATTTACAGGAAAACAAATAAAGTATAACTTATGGAAGCTCTTTACAATTTTATCTTTCAATCTGATACAGAATATGGTACAAGTAATAGATTTATGCTACAATAAAATCCTTTATAAGTAACAGTACTAAGCATATCATTTTAGATTAAACT
The DNA here is from genome assembly GCA_951213105.1 of Amaurobius ferox. Lineage (NCBI taxonomy): Eukaryota > Metazoa > Arthropoda > Arachnida > Araneae > Amaurobiidae > Amaurobius > Amaurobius ferox. The sequence continues at coordinate 19,595,358 of OX578140.1, forward strand.
TTCCTTTTAAAAGTTAAATTTTTACACTATATTTTCATAAAAATAATGAATTGGAGAATAACTTTACATATACATAAATTCTAATCATGCATGGTTATGCCTCTGCTTATAATTTTCAATTTTGAAGAACAAAGATGTTACATGGTAAAACTATTAAAATGCAGTGAACCTTTGGTATAACATAGATTTTCGGTGACATTAAACCATATGTGTTATAAGAACGGCCACTTTATAAATGAGGAGTGCTATTTTAACACTCAACTTTTAGTGTTAAAAGATAATTGTTTATTTTATTATGTTCTAAATGCATGTTCGTATGTTCTATATATTAAGTTGTTTGTTAAAGGCATTTCAAAATGCAAATGTATATTCTATAGATTATAGTTAATTTTTAGAGTAGAAGACTATAACTACATAGCACATGCATTACCATACATACCAATAATTTTGTACTTGCATGCATTTCAGATATTACTATACTACAGAAGCCATAAAGTCTGTTATTTTAAGTTATTTGAATGAAAATTTATTGTACATAATTTCACTTTTTATGGAGGCTAATTAGATTAATTTAATGAAGTGGTGTCTTTCTGGCCTTAAACCACCACAGAGCAGTATAAATACTTTTAAGAGCTTCTGCTGTAAGAATATCATTAAGTTTGACATCTGAATCACTTCTAGAATTTTATACTTATAAAACAGAAAGAGACATGAGGTGGGGCAAGGAAAAAAAGAATGAGAGGCCTGAATTATATCCAAATTTACAGCATAACTGAAAGTGTTATAACTGGGGTTCACTGTATGTTGCATACATAAATAAATTTTTGAAAAAAATTATCAATAAATTAATATACTTACATTCCAGAGGCAAAACAAGATTTGGTGTTACGTTCAACAGGTACGTTGGGCAAAAATGCATTTACACTGCTCTCATAGTCACCAGCTGCTATTTGATTGCTAACTAATATAACACCTGACCGTGCTACAGCAGAATAAACAATTCCCGATGCCATTCTAAATATAAAAAATAACAAGATTAAAATACTGCTTGTTTAAAATAAAAATAGGAAAAAATAAGATTTTAGAAAAATATGCTTTATGAGTAATACTGATAGCACAAATATTGTGGCACTAGCCAGATGCTTTATAACAATTAAATTTAGATAGTAAATCTTAGTCATAGTAGCTTGACCTAAACAAGATTAATAGATCATTCCATGTAAAGACAAAACAGATGGTTAAATATGTTGTCAAACTACAACAATAGTTCACTTTTTTGTTTTGGTTATTCTGTATTTATTGTATTAAAGAAATTAATCATTTTCAAAGCCATCATATAATCAAAATTACTTCTATATGAAACATGTCTTTAAATAGGGAGAAGTGGGATATTGCATATGAGACACCTTGAACTTTAAACTACATTTGAGATTAGTACATACTTTTACTATTAAATAGGTGGAACTATTATTTGATGAGAAATTCTGAAGGCACCATATCAAAAGGGAAAAGAATAAGTCACAGTTATTTATTTTTAATAGTGTCCAGTAATTTTAGCAAAAACTACAGTCAATATACTTATAGGAGAATAGTTGCTCTTATAAGTATATTGCCTATGAAATGCTACTGAGGTACTCTGCAATTAGATAAATATAATCATGTATGAAATTAGAATTAATATCCAGCTGATAAACTAAACTTCTCTTACATTACGACTGTATGGAGTACCTTAGTGTACAAGCTATTGTGATACACTGAGATAGTATTTTCAAATGATACATCAATTATCAATTAATATTAAACACAATATTAATTGATGTTAGTATTAGAGTATGTATGGTTAAAATAAGGCTTTAATTTAAATAAATTAAATATTTAATGATGAACAGCTACTTTATGTAAAACATCCTATTTTTAATAAATACGCATTTAATTTTTATTCTGTGCATTTGATTCAAAATTACTACTTATTAGCATTTATACAAAGGAAATTTGTTTTTATAAAATGAATGCTTTTCATGGAAATTGATTGAATATTTTATATAATCTTCTCACTGTCATAGAATGCCCAAAGTTACCCCATAAGGTGCAATAGCACAACGGGGAATGAAAAAAAAATAACAAAAAATAAAAAAGAGGGAGGGGGTAAAGACATATAGTTTCATATTTCTCTGAACTTCAATGGGTTCTGATGGGGAGAAGTATGACTCCGAAATCCTCCTTCCCCTATTAGCAATGTCATTAAATGAGGAGATAGTACCTTGGGTCAGTTCAAGCATTTTAAAATTAATTTTCTTTTAAATTTGTTTGGTAAAATCTGCATTCAATGTCTTTATTTAGGAAGAAAAAGGGTAAAACTGTATCCCACGGGTTGGATAAAATTATATGTGAAACAAAGCAAATTAAAAATATATATGTCAAAGCAATGTATTGCTTCATAAAGAAAGCATAACATCTGAACTTATAAATAAACATTGTTGACATCAATAATGAGGTTATCACACACATTCTAGTTTTAGTATTTCCAATGATTGAAAGATGTCCATATGATCAGCCTGCATAAATGACAATTCAAGCAAATGAAATACTCACAAGATTACCCACAGGACATTATTACTAATTTCCTTATAGATAAATTATAGTATTTAACTTAAAAAACATCCTAGTGCCTTCCTACCCCCTAAAAATTAACTGAATAAACTAGAACTCCAAGATAAAGTTGTAATTGATCTAAAAGATTAAGAATTTAAATGCAACGTACGAAATTTAGTTTCGTATTTGAAAACAGACCTTTACCTTATGTATTTGGTATGAATATTCAGTTCTAAAATGTATATGTATTAAAACAATTTGACAGATTAAACTTATTTAAATTCAGAGATTTTTTAAAGGGAATTCACATTACAATTTAAAAAGTTTAAACAATTGATGCACAAAGCAATTTAAATGTGATAATTGCAAAAATTTTCTCTATTTCTCTGTAAGATAACTTCAGACTAATAGGATTATTGCGTTACTAACCTCAAGAGAAAATTTGATTAACTCGTTTTATATTATCAAATACGATTATAAAATTATGAATGCGAAGGAAAATTGTACAATATACGATAAAATCATTTTATTTTTCATCACAAAATAATTAAGTTAAAGTTTTATCTGCAAATTACTCATAACAGATAACAAGCAGTTATTTTACACGCACAGCTGACACACAAAACATGAACTACTCCCATAACCATAGAGTTAGTTCTTCTAACTCCATGCCCACAACACAACAATAATCTTAACTGTAAATCCTATCAACTTTTATTAAATTAGAGAGCATACATATCTGCACTAAAAGGGGTTGGCATTTTTATAGAGTTGTGAATAAAAATATTTATTAATTATTTTTAAATAAATTTCATTATTTTCTCAACGATAAATTCTCTTTTAACTGAAACCGAGTAAAACCACACCTTTTACTGTTTATTTTGATTTCAATCTAATAAATTTGTTTAAAAAAATTAGGATTGATTCCATATTCTTGATATTTAAAGTTTTATAACATTTTAATTTTTGCGATGCAAGATATATTTGTATTTATTACTCTTCTATTTTGTTTTGTCACATCAGGTAAACAATCGCACTTCAGATAATGTAACCTGTCATTCTGAGCTATATATTGTTTGCAAATTTCTATTATTAAATATGTATTTTTCTTATCTAAAAGTATAAAATGATTAGTGCTTTGTGTTTGTTTCATCTTTCAGAATTTTATACTAGTAAGAAAAAATACAGTAAGAATATTACAACTGCTACCCCATTTCAATGAATTAATTGCACTATGAACTTTTATCAAAAATTTCAGTCTATCTTAAAATAGGCTAATCCGGAGATTAGGTCACCTTGGTTAAATCGGAGAAGACACCACGCACTTTGTGAGGTTAAATCGGAGAAGACGCCACGCACTTTGTGAGCGCTTTATGTTGCAATCTGGTAACCTCTTGTATCGGATGTTTTCGGCGGAAATTGTGTAACATCCAATAAGAATACGTTTTTGTGTTTGCTACAGTTTTTTGATGTAAAAGAACATTTCTATCAATATTTTTGGCCATTGTTGTGCGTGTTTGCTTGTTCTTTCGTTATATGATTTATTTTGGAGAAAGTGATTTTGCTACGTGCGATATGCACAGATAAAATTGTAGCATATTCTGTGTCTGGGCGCCGCAGGCGACCGTTCCTAATAAACCGGAGATCACTGGGGGCCCCGTTCCGGTGTAGAACGACCTTTAGGTCGAACCCCTGCCCTTGTACGAACCATAGGCTAATCCGGAGATTAGGTCACCTTGGTTAAATCGGAGAAGACACCACGCACTTTGTGAGGTTAAATCGGAGAAGACGCCACGCACTTTGTGAGCGCTTTATGTTGCAATCTGGTAACCTCTTGTATCGGATGTTTTCGGCGGAAATTGTGTAACATCCAATAAGAATACGTTTTTGTGTTTGCTACAGTTTTTTGATGTAAAAGAACATTTCTATCAATATTTTTGGCCATTGTTGTGCGTGTTTGCTTGTTCTTTCGTTATATGATTTATTTTGGAGAAAGTGATTTTGCTACGTGCGATATGCACAGATAAAATTGTAGCATATTCTGTGTCTGGGCGCCGCAGGCGACCGTTCCTAATAAACCGGAGATCACTGGGGGCCCCGTTCCGGTGTAGAACGACCTTTAGGTCGAACCCCTGCCCTTGTATGAACCACTGGTACATACGGACCACCGATACATCCGTTCCACAATTTTCGATCTTTAGATCGAATCCCTGCCCTTACACGGACCTGTAGGTCGAACCCCTTCCTTTATTTGGATCCTCAGTTAGATGGAGAAAGCGATCTTGATACGTGCGATATGCACAGATAAAATTGTAGCATAAAAATATTAAATTTTACAAAAATCTGATTTTGGAACGTTTACATGAGTATTATTAATTTTTTTATTCTGCAGTTTTATAAAGTTATTTAATTTTCTTAAAATACACAAAAATCTAATTTTGTAACGTTTTTTTGAGTATTATTCACTGTTATTTAAGTTAAATTAAATTATCATTTATATTAGAAAATCTTGTTTAGAACAAACACAATAGTCTGTCTTTAGAAATAGGGTTCTTCTACCAAAACATCATTTTGGTAGGAGGAGCCTATTTCTAATGACGGTAAATGACATCACTGAGGATGGGTGGAGCCAATTTCAAAACACGGAAGAAAGCGCCAACTTGGCCCGATTTTGTACTTAGAAAAAAATTTGCGGTGAGCTGATCTCCGGATTTACCTTAAAATATTCTATGGTACCGTTTGACTAAAAATAATTTTTATAACAACTTTTATCAAAATGTTAAGTGTCAAAAGCATAATAAGTGAACAAGCGAGTTTTTGAAGGCCTAAATATACTCTTGTTTGTAAAAATTGCAACACCATGAAGGAATCATCAGAATTGAATAAAATTTATTCCATAAATGACCTGTATTGATACAAATAAACAATTAAATTTACAAATGGCATCGAATCAAACAGATTTTGAATTTGTACCTGAGGAAGAGCATTCCAGATTACTTCTATCCAAACCCAAAATTTAGCAGTATTAGCGACGGGACAAGCGAGACGCTGACCGACAAAATACATGTTCAATAGGTAACATATCCAGTAAATAAGTAGGCCAAGGAAGAAGCTGTATCTGTTGTACTGAAAAGAAGTCTTGGAACATTCCTAGCAATATGTGGACGGGCATTATCCTGTTGAAATACAGCTCCAGAAATGTGAAGGAAAGGTATGACTTCGGGTTCCAGAATTTCTCTGATGTGCCGGTTGCTGTTGAAATTACCCACAATTCTTAGCAGCTGAGATCGTCGCAAGATGCACAATGGTGCCCCAAACCATCACGCTTGGCATTCGTTCTTTAAGATGTTGGTTAACACACTCTGAAGGTGGCATTCATAGCTATGGCATCGTATCTTATATGGATGCGGCCATCACTGTACGTCAAATTAAAGCGAGATTGATTGGAAAAGACGACTTGTTGGCAATCGGTACACCAGTGTTTATATTGATAAGCCTATTGTAGCCACAGGCATTGATGGTTTTGTGTCGGGGGAATTCTGTACAAAGGAATTTTTGCACACAATCTACGGTGCAGCAAACGCCGATGATTTGTTGGAGCAGACAATAACACACAAGTAGCAGTGCTCCAATGTTCTGCCAACTGTCGAGATGAAGCTGTACGGTCCATGATTACCACGCAGATGAGGTGTTTATCATTCCGTGCTGATGTAACATTTCATTGCCCACTGTCAAATTTGCGACTCATCTAGTTTTCTTCAATCCACTGTTTCCACACTCGTATCACTGTCATTAGCATTGTGCTCCATACGAGCTGCTATGTTATGATAAGAAAAACACCCTTTATGAAGGCCTATCATTCTTCCCCATTCAAACTCCGTAACTTACTCATATGGCATATTCTGACGTTGTAAAGGCATAGTGATTTCTCATGAAACGTTTACTGCTGGCAAATAATCATAGACTATTTTAAATGTCCCACTACAGCTCTATTTATTCAAAAGGCGCTCCTCAGCCCACGCATGCATGGTGACTCTGAAATTCTAACCATTTGCATAACACACCCTAATTTGCATTTACTATGCATTTCAGCTCAATCGCATGATTCCTTCATGATGTTGCATTTTTTGCAATCATGAATTTATGTACTTTACATTTTAAGGCCTCATTTTGGTGTATTATCGTAGTAATTTAAAAGTCAAATCAAGAGTGTGAATGAATAATTTTTTATATGCTATATATTTCCTGATCCTGAAAATTCTATGTTCTGGAGTCATTGTCACTTGTCAGCCTTTATTGTAACACAACTTTATTTCCGAACTGAAATGCAAATGTATGTATTGCCTTAAGATGCAATTGCATAGTACCTTAAAATAGTCTTGTCTGTCTTAAGCAATTTTTTACCACACGTCTTTTATTGATTTTCATAACATAAAAAGTTTTTGTATTAAGCACATTTTGATTTTCTTAGGATTCTGTTTCATGGATGTACTACTTTCCTCAGTTCTATCTATTCCTATTGCATGTAAATTCGTTTTGAAATTTACTATATAGACATATGTGCTATGAGTGTGTAAGTTCAATAAAATTATATGCTGTTTTTTGCAGTTTAAGTAGTGTAATGTATAGTAGGGTAGGAAATTAGCTGCTATAATTTTTAGTAGAAGATTCTTAGTGTTAATGAGTTTAAAAGTTAGTTTTACTGTGACATTTATAACACAGCTGCATATATATTCAAATCTGTTACTGCATTAGTGAAATAAAATCAAAGCAATTTAGATCTGTAGTTACTATACATTTAGATTTCTGGTATTAGTCTTGATGTGTTGATGTTCAAATTTAAAAAAACCATTTCATGATAAGAAACCATATTTTGCATTTGTTGTGTTATGGCAGCAACCAAGAGAATGACTATTTTGAACTTTGTTACTACTCACCATTATAATTTTGCAAATAAATTGGGAAAATGTGATTTAAAAAAATCCCCCTCCCTCCAAATTCTAATATCAATTGGAAATTGATCACTTGTGTTGATTTTAATCTACAAATAGATCTTACAGAGCTCTCGTATATAATAAAAAATTCCTACAGGAGCACCAGACAAAAGAATTAGTAGTGCTAGCTGTGAATTCTTACCGTATAAAATTATTGTAGTGCTTGCAAGCACTAAATTATGGATCTCTGATCTAAAGGAATATTAGTAACTACTTTGTCACTAAATAAGTTTGATGTTGATTATTTTATAATATTAGAGTATATATAGCAAGTAGTTGTATTTAGTGTCATTCTTTAATTCTTTGTTAATCTGAAAATTGATATGCAAAGAAACTGGTAACTAATCAACTTGTTTCACCTATTGATTAACAGTAGGATTGCTAATAAGTTTCAAATCCTGCACCAGTGTAATGTGTCTTCTCAATTTTTTAATTTCTTATGCATTTTTCTTGTTTTAGTGCTTATGCCACTGTTCCTTTTTTATTGGAAATTGTAATAGGGCTGATTGTGGTAGCTCTGACCCCATCTACCCAACCTCATATTTTCCTTTATAACAATCAAAAAAGATTAACAATTACTATTTTTAGGCAAATTATAAATTTCAAAGTTTGTATCTTCTAACTTTACTATAAAGAAAATTATTAGGCGGCTGGGTTTACGCTGTGATCAGAATTATTCCAACTTGTCTTACTATTTTCTCATAGCTCTTTGTTTAATAATCTGAAAGTTCTTAGATTTAATGTTTTGTAATTAAATTCTTTTAGTACAGTAAACATTGACAAATTTAAATTCCATTTTAGGTGAAGCCATACGATGTTATCAATGCAGTTCAGACCAAGAATCTAAAGGTGATGACAATTGTGGTGCCTATGAAAGTTTTGATTCAGAAAGAAATTCGTTAATTGACTGCCTTGGAGAGGAAGCAGTGACCCCAGGGACGTTCTGTTACAAAAGCATTCAACAGAGCCCTAGAGGGTTCATTTGTAAGTTAAATTAATTGAAATATACTTCATTAGTTAGAAAAGCTTCTGAATCTTTATACTATAATAATTATTATGGAAATAAATTGTTCCATGATGTATTTCCTTACAGGCAATTTCGTGTTTTCTTCTTTTAATCCTTTAGATACTTATTATTGAAATTTGCAATAATTGTTCAAGTTATGTTAATATTCATTTATAACTTTTGAAAATAGAAATCTCATCTGGCCTAGCCCAAAAATTTCTTGAGAGAAATATAAACCAACCATACTTTGGCTCAAATCCTTGCTAACTGTTATCATTTGCATATATTACAACTTAATTTATAGTATAAAATAATTTTTTTTTTCCTAGATTTCAAATTTTGTCACTATCACCTAATTATTAATTTTGATTTTTTTTTCATTTTCTTAAGTATTTAGATCAAAGAGAATGAAAGTTGTAGTATAATTAGAAAATATTTTGAGTATGTTTAGTTTCACATACATATTTGTTTATAGTTGTTGTTGAGACCCAGACTGTCCGACCTACCAGAAAGGTGTAAGGTAACTGTTTGGACGGCCGGGAAGTGCCACCTAATTTAGACCGGAACCCCATGGGGGAGGCATCCACAGGGACCGTACCCTCCTTCCCCTACCACCAACCTCTCGGAAGGACTTACGGACCCACATGTTTAACGTGATCGTACTCCGCATGAACACGGCGGCAGTTATGGCAGCATGCAAATCCAGCGTGCAAACCACTGGGCTACTGCACTCGAAATGTGCTAACAGCATGCGGTGTTCCCAGGTGGTCACCACCCACCCAAGTACTAACCGCGCCCGATGCTGCTTGACTTCGGTGATCTAACGAGAACCGATGTTTTCAGCACGGTACGGCCGTTGGCCGACATATTTGTTTATAGTGTAAAATTCTAATGATATTTTTCAATATTGTAGGGGATGGTCGTTGGAGAACTGTGGTACGTCGATGTGCACAGATTTCTGAAAGAGGCATAAACTGGGGATGTGACTGGGGTTATAAAGAGAATGGAGTATACTGGGAAGAATGCTACTGTGCTGAAGATGGTTGCAATAGTAGCATAACATTAAGGACATCTATATTTTTAATCTCACTTTTTACGCTTGTGGTTTTCTTCATTGCAAAACGTCATTTTGTATAATAGTATAAACTACTTAAATGTTGAAAAGTGAGTGTTTATGGTTATGTCTTCAAATTGAAGTACAAGATGCATAACCATTGATTTATTTCTAGTTGCAAACAGCTGAAGTTTCTATTTTCTTCTCTTGGTGAATTTCATTGTTTTATATACAAGGAAATTTTTTTTATTTTTCATGAAATTTCTGTGTCAGCACTTTTTATTCATTTACTTTCAGTTATGTTTATCATTTAGAGTTAACTCAAAAAAATTGAGTTTTCATGAGCTTTCTTTATTATACTTTATATAATCATATTTTAGATTTTGTTTGACTGATTTTTCTTTTTTTTTATATGTGTGCATGAATGCATAAAATTGTAAAGAATGTTGTTTTAAATTTTACTTTCAACTTCAGTCTGAAATTAAAATAGGCAAATAGTCACTATTATATAATTTTGTTTAAACCTATTGATATAATTTATTAACTTTAGTACAAAACCAAGTGCAATTCTTTTACAACTTTAGCGCAGGTCTTACTGATATTCAGTAATCCTAAGCACTATTAAATTATATAAAATAATCTAAGCCTGAAATGTATGGTCTGTTGCATATAATCACCATAATGATATCTTATGTCATCAGTCATAAGATTTTTAAGAGTCATGCTATTGTTCTCAATTTTTGCAATAAAAAATCATTTTGGTGATTGTTAATAACAGTTGGTGAAAATCTTGATGATTATTTTTTCTTCTGTCGACTAATTTTTTTTTTTTTTTTTTTTTTTTTCTTTCTTTTAAAATGCTTGTTTGCTTTTACTTTTCCTCTTTAAAAAAATAGTTTTTACTCATATTTGATGCAGTAATTTGTTTTTACACTGTAACAATTATTCTGCTTAGTTTAAAATTATATTTTTAAGTTTAGCATAATTTATTAAAATTTAATTACACTGGCAAATTAAATTGCAAAAGTAAAATAAATTTTAAACTACTTTATGTTTAAATATATCATTTTAAATATAAATGTTTATAAATATTCATAATTTTGTAAACATTTATTACTGAAAATTAATTGTACTTGTACATAATATATATTACTGAAATTTATTTTTACTTGTTATTCATGGAAAATGGATTTTATAATACTGTGTGTATGTGTGATGTATCCCACAGTGAATATTTTTATCTTACATATGAATTCTGAATCAATGTTACTGCACAGTTTTCATTATTCACAAAGAAGTAGCAACATTGTACCAATGACTGTTTGAAAATATCTGAAAGATCTGAAACTCTCTTTGTGATTTTAATATTTTCATTGTCTAAAATGTATAACTTGTACATTATTTATGTATTACACTTGGAATTTTATTTATTTTGTGTTTCTCATTTAAAAAATGCCCTTTACTTTTTTTTTTATCTCAGTACAATTTAAGTTACTGAATTTTTTTCAGTTTTTATTTTATGAGTTAATTACTTTTTAACTTCAGCATTTATTTTTTTATCAGTATTCCATTTTATAAATAAATATTTATTAATATTTTTATTTACTTTAATCCATACTTTAAGATAATTTATAACAATTTCAGTAACAGTGGAATTTTTGTTTTCAGTTTTCAAAGTTAAAATTCATAATCAAAATAATATTAAATTTTATACTTGGTTAGTTTATGGATATTCTTAATAATTTCCAGATTTTATGTAGACAGCAATTATCACAGTGAAACTCCATTTAAATGGGATAAAAAGTGATGGAGAATTTTTTTTTAATCAGAATAATAATAAATTTTATGTTTGGTTAATTTACTAATTTTCTTAAAAAGTTTTCTGATTTTATTTTAACAATTCTTACAGTAGAATCCTGTTTATATAGATGAAATGAGACCAAAGGTAATGCAGATAAATGATAATCTGAAAAATGCAATAATTTATAAATAACAGTTGTAATGTCATACCTGATTTAGGCATTGAGAATGATGCTGGCCATATCCCCCTCACCTCCATGTGCAACGTTGGCCAAGAAATGATGTAACTAACTTACCTTAACCACATATCTTACTATGGGATATTGCAAGAGAGCTATTTTAACATACCTTACTTGAACAGGCAAGATCTTTTGTAACCTCCAAATTAAATTGAATGCGGACACATTCTGGAAACAAACACTAAGAGGTGATATGGTAACTAGGATTATTTTAGCAAAATAAAATAATTCAGCAGATTTTGTTTAATCATAAAAAAAAGTATATATCGCTAATTCTATTTTGGTCAAAATTAACTCATACAAATTAAGAAAAACAACAGTTTTAGTCTAAATAGGGGGAGACTATTTATCAGTGCATTTTTTCAGATTGGGGGCAGGGCAGGAATTAAACATTGTTTGCCTTTAAAGGTTAAACATAAGATTAAACTTTTGTTACATTCCATTCAATTTTGTGATACTTATCAATTTATAATATATATATTTTTTAATTTATACTAATACCTTTTCTTTATAAATTTTATGATAAATAGTTTGTGATAAATATGAAATATGATGTATCTCCGTCCATTTTAAAAGTTTTCATATTATATTTTATAATTTAATAAAACACTTCTATTTTTCTGTATCTGTTTATTTTTTTACTGGCATAATATGACTATTTAAATACATGATACAAACTATTTATTAACATTTGTATATTTCAAATTTCCATCTTCATCCATACCTTATAAGAATTTTGTTTTTTACTTCACACTTGCTAAAAAGATGTGCTATATTCATGTAAGAAACATCTTTTATAATAATGAAGATCCAGGAAGTATTGAGGCAAAAATGATTATTTCAGTCAACCTGTCATTCTTTCATATAGGAATAAGGTGTTTCATTCAAAATGACTGGCCAGGCTTATAACTTTTGAACCGCTAGTGCTAGACACACCCTTCCAATTGGAAAATTCTTTTGAAACATAAGCAAAGTTTGTCTAAAATATTTTCAAAACTGGGGGAGACATTTGCTTAAAAATATAAAATCTAACTTTTTATACAGATCTTTTAGGACAACATGTTCAATAACTTGAAAAATGTTTATAAAATTTAATATAATAATTAATAGTTTGGTATTTGTACCCATAAAATCATAGCATAGGGAATAAAATAACATTCCTGACTTCCATCAAAAAAAGCACACTCTTACCAAGCAATTTTTTAACAATTTACGGACCACCCACGAAATAATGCTTTGTGTTCTTGTGTTTTTACTGAAAACCACTATTTAATTGATATACGGACCCCAAAAATTTGTCTTATATCATCAAAAGTTTTTCACTTAGAACCATCCTTTTTTTTAAAGCTTTTATTTAACTTGTCAAAATTGATATGTGCCTCTGTTTCAACAAGCATTATATATAATTTGGCGATCCTCAAAAAATAGAACTAGCATTTTTTTGTGTGTGTGAAATGGCCTACAAAAATTCTCCTTTGCTTATATATATATATATATATATATATTAAATTTTTAATTCTTTCATCCAATGTTAATAAAAGAATTCTGATGCTCGCACTCTCCTTTATTTTTTTAGGTTAATTTTATAGTCTTTATTAATACTTTTATTGTTGTATTATCTGTATTATAAATGTACCTCCTCCTTTCTGTTTATTAGTTTAGTTAAATTATTTTGTTATAAGTAGATTGCTATTATTCTTATTTAACCTATTAATATACTACTCTTAATTGTGCTGTTTAGTGCCGCCATCGATCGTTATTCCTTCTTACTTTTTATTAATTTTGATTTTTTGTTTGGGTGATTAAATATTTCTGTTTAGTATACTGTATTGGTGAATTATTGAAGCTCTTTGAACTGTACTTTTCAGTACTATCTTCTTATTTTATTTTAATACTTAATATTAATACTTATTTGGAATGGATTTTAAGTGAATCCAATTTTTACACTATATGTATTATTATACAAAGTGTTTTATTTATTCAAGTTCAGAATTGATAATACTATATAGTTAAATTTTTACTTTATATTTTGTAATTTCCTCCTTATTCACATAAGGATTAGGTTTTACATAGACTTAGTTGTTTATACCTATTTATCTATAAGCAATTATTTTAATTCTTTTATATTATGTTCTCTATGTTATATTGTTATACTAATAATTATTCTTATACTATTATGAATTACACAATTTATATGATTTAATGACTGGCAAATATATTTATACTTATTACTATATAATTTGATAGATATTGCCCGGTATTTTCGATTCATGTTGGGAATTGTCTAGACCGATATCAATTTAACAACTTTGTGCCATGGAAAATTTTGAATATAATAATTACCCTGCTAAAAATTATAACTTCAAAAAATGTAAGAATAAAAATTGCAAAACATGCCCTTCTGCTTCTAATACTCAAATCACAAAGCAAAATAGCCATGTGTCTTCCTGTAAAATTTTTAATTGCATTTATCAACTTTTGTAATATATCTCATATAGGACATACTAGCAATCCCATTCATTTATGAATGAATGTTTACAGAGATCACGTCAAAAAATATATCCTCAATAACAATTTTCTTCAATTCAATATATATATATAACAATAGTTTGAAATTCCAGTGATAGAACACAGATAAGTTGCAACTCAAAAATTCTAACTTTAAATATGAAGTTAGAATTATAATAAAACATAATAAAAAGAACATAATAAAAAGAAGTATTAAATAGCGAATCATCAAGCAAATGGAAAAAATGCAAATTTAGAGTCAACAAGCTAAAGGTAATCAACAAATATCAAAGATATGTATTCGATAATAGAAAAACAAATAAATTCCAGGCAATAATGCTATACACATGGACAAAGACTAGGACTAAATAATTGAATTCTTCATTTCAATAAAACTCTTCGTCGGGTCCAAGTATTTAATTAAAATGAACACAAAATATGTATGTTTCTGAAGAAATAGATAGATTATATCTATAAACTATTTCTACTTGGACAAAACACATAAAGATAGAACAATTATAAAGGAAACAAGAATACCTGGATTATAAAACACTGAAAATGTGCTAACCATAGGAGTCGAAAATGAAGAGAGCAGTGTTGCCAATTGCAAAATTGAAAGTAGAGATCCACAGTTTCCAATCGTGTGAAACAAATAATGGTAATGCGAAAAGGCAATAAAAGGTGATATTCTACAGTAAGAGCTACAAAATAATGGGGCGTATAAACGAAAACAGTGAGGCTAATATATAAGGGGATGTAATTAAAATGTAATGTCAAAACAAGAGAATGTCTAGCCAATATAAGATACAAAAAAAAAGAATTCATTAAAATTCAGCTAATCCAAACTTTTTAACCATACCATTAACTATATATATATATATATATATACAGGGTGTCCCAAAAAGATTGAAACATGCTTTAATTTATTTACCTGTTGGAGATAAGTGGGCAATGTAAATTGCAAAAATGTTGGAAGTAAGGTAGGAAATAAGGGCTTTAATGAAATAGTCCTCTCATTAATTTTTAAAAAGTTACACTTTTTAAATTTATATACGACCCCCCTTAGACAAATTTGGTCAATCAGAAAATTTTTACTTTTAATGCAACAAGATCATTAAAAAACCTGCATATCTGCATCTTTAAAATTGAGCGAATTATATTTGATTGAAAATTGAACATTGTGAATGGGGACCATATATTAAATTAGAAATGTTAGTATGTGACATATCACAAAAAAGATAAAACTGGATGATAATGCATATATTTTTGCGAATTCTGCATAGGCTCACGATGCAATGACAGATTCTTAAGTATTTTTCAATAACTAAGTACTTTTTCAATAATTAAGTACTTTTAAGTACTTTTTTTTTATCTAACCAATTTGCATCGTCAATTTGTTTATGATCCCTATTTTCACTGATGAAACAGCATTTCACATGGTACGGAAAAGTGGCATAAGTCAGATTTTTTCCTTTATCATAATTCAGTTGATTTTCAAGATACAGATATGCTGGGTTTTTTAATGATCTTGTTGCATTAAAAATACAAATTTTCTGATTGATCATATTTGTCTAAGGGGGTCGTATGAAAATTTAAAAAGTGTAACTTTTTGAAAATTAATGGGAGGACTATTTCAGTAAAGTAGTCTTATTTCCTATCTTACTTTCAACATTTTTGCAATTTACATTGCTCACTTATCTCCAACAGGTAAAAGTTTAAAGCACATTTCAATCTTTTTGGGACACCCTGTATATATATATATATATATATATATATATATGTGTGTGTGTGTGTGTGTGTATTAACATGTGATAGTGCCCATGGCAAGTTTTCAATAAAAGCTTTTACCCAAAAAGCATTTTATCACATAGTTGATGCTATAACAGTGCAAAGATTCGGCCTTCTAGGTTATTGCATGATTTCTGGAAAGACACAATTACTATACAGATTACTATAAAAAATGCTACTAGAATTCATAATTTTCAATAAAATTTATTGACTCGTAACATATTTTCTTGAATGCAATACACATCCACATAGTTGTATACAAGTTTTGTTTTACATATTCAAAATAGAGTAACTTGTTTTGGTCCAAACACATTTTCATTTGACTAGTGTATCATGTGTGCACATAAACCAATCAATACCTACACTCCACTAATTATATAATTTTATTTATGGAAAACATTTTTCTGTTACATTATAATCTTTCATTCAATATCTAGAGAAATCCTATATATTTTGAATCTTCAAACAGATCTTAAGAGAAAGAAACCCAGGATAGTATGCAGTTCAATCTTATTAAATTAAACATGGACAACTTTTAACTAACATCCTGGTCCCTGAAAAAATATGCCTCTTTTACATATATAGGTAAGCTTCCTTATTGAAACACTATGAAAAGCATTTTATTCAAACTCAATTTGAAGCGAATATTTCATTTTCTCTGATATTTTTTATCTATTTACAATATGTAGTCACATTATTTCCCCAGAAATTTCAATCTATTTTACAACATGACACAAACTCAAATTCGACCAAGCAAATTTTAAGAGATCATTTTAAAGACTTACAACAATGGATGTTGATGTTATTATAACTTTTGAGTAAAGAAGATATATGATACATGCAATACAGTAAAAACAGAATAATGGTATCTATCAGTAGCCTTAAATTACCCATGTACTATGGGTCAAGTGGTCTATGTCCCTGCATAGTAGGTGTTGTATCTATACTATTAATATTTTAGATTATATTAATCTGATTTCAGCAATCTAGGTGTCTATCATTAATCATGACTGCTAAACTAATTGCTAGCTACAGGCACCCACAGTTAGTCATGGATAACATTCTCCCTTCCCATCCAAAATGAAATTCTAACATTCTAACAAATTTATGTGCAACATAAAACATTCCACAATTTTGTAAAGCATTCGTTACAAAATATATAATATAAAAATGTTCATAATATGTATAAAATATAAAAACTGAACCATAATATTTAAATATTTAATAAGCCGATTTGGTGGTCGAACGGTCAAAGCAAGCGTCTCCTAGCAATCGTTCAGCTGCCGCGTTGTGGGCTCGAGTCCTACCTTCAGGCATAGATGTTGTGTCATTGAGCACGATGTGTTCCGGCCCCCACTGGTGTGCTGGGGCAACATCATGTGACGGCTAACAGGTTCACTGTTCTGGCCAATGTATAGGCGAATTATGAAAATCAATGCCTGGCCATTAGAAAAAAAAATTTAATAAATCTATACTATTAAAACAAGTCTGACCATGTGTGTCAGGATGCCTGTCAAAGGATTATAACACGAATTCTGGCTGTAAAAAGTAGAGGTTCATTTTAAATGAGAGATACTAATGAAAGTTATCAAAGTCAAAATTTAAAAAAATAATAAATTTTTAATTATTTGTAAAATACCATCCTTGAATTGAAATTTCATAATACCACGGGCTTTCAAATCTTGATTTAAAATACGAATCTTTTGTGTAGAAAACAGAAGTTTGTCTTAAATGGGAAATATTGATCTTATTGTGAAAGTTGCAAAAATGAAAAATAAAAAAATTAATACATTTTTAATTTGTAAATAACCCATCACAATCTATGGGTATACAGAGATTAAAAAAGCAAATTTTGAATACAATAAATAGAGGCTTATTTTAAAATGTATGTATGGATCTTGGGCCGAAAGTCATGAAAGTGAAAAACAAAATAATAATAGAGTTTTAATTACTTAATGTTTAGGTGGAAATTTGAGCAATTTTCTCTCTAACTTATTCATAGTAGTCAGAAAAATTATCACTCAGTTTTAAGTTTAACACCAATCTAAGTACAAAGAGCAATCCTTAAAATGATACTTCAATGGAAGCCGCAACAAAATTTGGGTGATTATTTTTTACAAAGGTTGTTTCTTTGAAAAAGTGTTCTATCGCACATGCTTTTCATTTCAAGCTATAATTTTTATTTTAATATTATGACAGTTCAATCAGTTTTCGTAATTCAATCATGATATTTTAGGAGAATTAAAATCCATCATTTCACCCTCTTTTGAAACAATATTTATTTATTTGCTTAAATTTATTTATTTGCTTATTTCATTAAATGTTATATGGCAATTCATAAAATGTAGGAAGATACAATTTCCATTGTCATTCATATTTTCTTTTTCAGTATTTCATTTAAGTAATTTTGGCATTTCATATAACATAATTTTGGTAATAGGTTTTCAAAAGTTTGACATGTGGGGGGGTGGATTGAAATTATTTTGGCTATAAATTGTTATGAGGAAGCGTGACGTCATTCCACTTGTTAAGGAGAGGATGGACACATCTTAAAAATGTGAGCAATTATAGTGGTGCTATGGGAAGGAGGTCTGTAAGCATCTATGGCTGCAAATAAAATGTCTGTGGAAAGAAATCACATTAAGAAAAAAATAACTGCTAGCTACGAGCACTGCAGTTATTACATATTAAGTGTTGCCAAGACCTGAAAGCTCAGTAACTTTATTAATTATAATTGTACAATGTATATGTAGGCATAGATCGAGGCGGTCCAGGGGCTCAGTCAATCACAATGATAAACAAAGAATATTTTGTTTTTGTTTGTTACGAGTCATAAAAGTGAAAGAAAGGAAAGGGTATTTTCGGTTCACAATCATTAGCCTTAACTGCTAAAAAAGTGACTACTGGCTGAAGGCATCATAGCTAGTATTTATTAATGTTATTATTTATTAACTAGTAATCAAATAATCATCCAATAATAATCAAAATTGCTTTATAAAAATAGTACTTATGTGTCATTTGTATCCTGCTTAAATAAGTCAGTTGTTTTATGCAGTGCTACAATCTTATCTCTGGGTCTCTTTTCTCTTATTTTCACCCTTCCTTTTTGTTGAAAATAAGTGTGATATAATAATTGGATGACAAGTTTTGTTGAAAATAAATATGATACAATAATTGGACCACAAAAGATCACATTTTTGAAGCCCATTTCATGATAGAAAGTCATAACTTTGTTAGCAAAATAAACTTCTGTCGAACATGAATAGGGTATACATAATATAAGTACCAAATTGCGAATCTGATTAATAACTTAAAAGCTTGCAAGCTTAGAAAATAAATACATTTTAAAAATAAAATACAAAATTACTAAATACTTTTTAAATCAGCATTCGTGGAAAGTACTAAATATAAAATATTTGCTTTCACAAAGAAAAAAATACAAGCTATACATGTCCCCGAAAAAGGAAATACCAAATGTATTAAATTTTTTAAAAGTTAACAAGAGAATTAACAAAATTCTCTTCAGTAAATGAAACATTACCAAAAGTTATTCACAGTTTCAGCATATAATATATAAAGCTAAGAATAATACTTAAATGCATTATAATTGGTTTAATTTCAATGCAACAGGAAAATATTTTTCAAATATTTTAACAGTTTTTATAGATCCAAGCAGTTTAAATTATTTCACATTTAAGACAAAAATTTATTTTTAATGCACATTACTTGATTTTTAAAAATCAAGTAATTAATGCTAAATTAATGCTAAAATATTTAGTGTACTTTATTTATTTTATTTAATATACTTTTGCAAATTTAATTCAATTTAAAATACTTTTGAAAACGTGAAGAGTAAAAAGGAAATGTAAACATGTATTTTGCATTTCCTTTCTGTATTGGAATACAGCCTTGAAAGCTTGTATTACTGGATGAAAGCAATATATCAATGTATTGTCTTCAGACACTGCTCACATCAAGCTCTAATTATTTTTCCTTAAAATATACATGTTTATGACTCCTTTTTTGAGTCAAAAATAGATCTTAAGATGATTTCAGAAAAATCTTTAACCATTCTTGATTAATAAACAAAAGAAAATAGTTAATCATGTCATTTATGAATCAAATATCTTTCCATAAAGTTTAGACTTGATATCTGTATCTTTTTCTTTTTGCAACTGATTTATATTCTTCAACTCTTTCTGCACAGTGTTTTGGAAAGAAGCGTCCAGTTCAGCTACCTTAACAAAATCTGTATGAGCAAGTTCTAAATCCCATGTGCCAACATAGGCTTTTGCTCTTCTGAACAATGCTTTGATATTGCCTAGATGGAAGAAATAATTTTAGCCATTTGATATTATTTCAGCCATAATTTAATCCAATATTCAATTATGTAGCCAATGCAATATAAGAAAAGGATGATAAAATAGTATGGAAACACGTTAACTAATTAATACTTTAAAATCAAATATAACCATAAACTAGGTTTAAAAGTATTTTATTAAAATATCCTTTATATGACGTATAAAATCACACGGCTATAGCACTTTTGGGCATTATTATGTCCTTCATCAGTGGCTTCATCGCCATCCACACAATCCGCTGTATACAAATCCACAGTTTTTGACTGATTTTTACTTTCTCATACATAGTATTGCGATAGTATTGCTTTTATGAAAATTTTCCATTTAAAGATTTTGGTGTCAATATATGTTTTAGGACCTCCTAAACATATTTTGACTATTTTGGGAGTGGTATCCCTCAGTCTGAGGTCGATTTCTTGCATATATGATAGCTAATGCAACTATTAATGGATTTTCACAAAACTTTATATTCTGCTCTGTTAACGAAAAATCTAGAACTTGTAGAATTTTTTTTTTTTAATTCCAGCAAAACGTTCGAAATTTTATATTTTTTTAATATGGCAGCATAGGACAAAATTTGACGTAATCATGCATAAAAGGGGTTATTTATGGCTCAATGATTATGAAACAAAATAGTTTCAATCATTGCAGCAAAAAGTAGAAGTGATACAATTTTTATGTTCTTTACACCATTTCATGTATTCTGTTCTAGGGGACAAAATAAGAATGGGAATGATTGATATTTTCAATTTCTTATTTGTAAAACATAATTGTTTATTTTGGTAAATGATTTTTCAATTCATATTTTCTTGTGTTTAATTTTTATTGTTGCAATGAGATAAAATGTAATGTGGGGATATCCTTTGCTATTATTTCAGTATCTTTATTTTGGTATAAGTTGACCAATACTTTTGTATATTAATTTACAAACAGAACCAGAATGCTTTATTATTTACCTGTGAAGGCAATTTTATATAGAAAAACAGAGATTTTTACATATTTTTATAAGACAATTAAATGTTTTTAATGGATATATTTGAAGAACAATATGATTTAGAATGGTTTGACATATTTTAAATCATGGAAATTACCAGGTTACTAATATTTAATAAATCAACCTTCCTTATCTTATAACAAAGAAGGAATTTTATGGTTTTAATAAAAAAAAATGGCTAATAAGATTGAAGTATCAAATATTGTATTAACTTAAAAAGCTTTAATATTATTACTCTATAAAACTTGAATGTTAGTAAATATATTGTAATATTACAGAAACTTTCCCAAAGATTTAAAATATCTGTAAAAAATAAGAGATAGCACAATTATTTTTGGTGACTACTTAGAACAGCATATTTCAAACATTTCCCCTAGAGTACACTTTTTTAAATTACATTTTTTCTGGTTTACTTCATTTCATATTCATGGAATACATATAATATATAATAAAAAAACTGCCTAAAGGGCAAATGATATAGAAAAGCTTCATCCACTGATAGAAACTTTCTAAAATGTAACAATTTTCAGATACATAAGATTTCTATATCAAGATTTTCAGATATCAAGTTTCAAGCCAAGATATGAAGTTTATCAATTTTATATATCAAGTTTATCAAATACATGGACTATTTATGAGCTTTAAAACAGAGAAAAAAAAACATCATTAAATGCCTGATTAATTTTAAGAACACTCATTTTTAAATTTCAAATGAAATTAAATGAATTAATCAAATGAATAAAATGAAAATAAATTTTAAATAAATAAAAAAATAAATTTTAAATTAAAAATAAAAAACACAGAAAAAAACAGATATCCACTTACAAGGGTCTTTTTCTAACACGGTTGTTGTATACTCTATGACTAGATAATATTCTTTTCTCACAAGCTTGCACTGGGCAAAATTCAAGAGGATGGGGATCTTTAGCTTTTCAAGCGCCAACCACTCTTCTTCACCTGGCTTCTCTCTGCAGAAATAGAAGTTTGGCATGCTTTAATGACTCTCAAAGATGTATTATAACAACAGCATGATTCACAGCAATGATGCCAGTTAAGTATTAATAACAAACAATTAAGGTAATACAGGTGGGGCTGGATAGCATAGGAATTGCATTAGGAGAATCTAAGTTTGATTCCCGGCTTGGCCCAAATTGTCCCCATATTCAGAGTACAGGCACGTTATATATGGAAGTCCTTTCAAGAGGTTAGTGGTAGGGGAAGGAGGGTACAGACTCTGTGGATGTTGCCCCATGGAGTACCAGTATAAATTGGGTGGTGCTGTCCTGGCCATTCAAACAGATACCTTACACCTTCAGGTAGATTGGATAGTCTAGGTTGAAGGAAAGAATCAAGTTAATACAGGTGATTTTACATTTTTAATTAATATCTTGAGTTCCAACAGTGGAAAATGATTTTTTATAGCATAATATTGCCAATTTATTCACATTTGGGATATAGTTCATATACAAGTTTTTCAAACTGATTTATAAAATGAAATTGAATAATTTTAATGTAAAAAAGTAAAAGACTACTTGGCCTACATAATTTTTATTTCCTTATGCATTATGTATGAAAAGAAAATATTTTTTTTATTCCACAATCTTGACAATTTTATTTAAATTTGGGATATAGCTTATATACAAGCTTTTCAAATTGATTTGTAAAAAGAAATTAAATTGTTAATACACAAAAACTGAAAATACATTTCATACATAAAATAAAGATTAAACACAGAGTTTTGAGGGCCATACACTGTTTTAATTTAATATAGTATTATATAAACTGTTATAAAATTAACTAAGTTCCTTCACTAAAAATATTCCTTTTTCACAGGATTCTAATTATTTTTCCTTTAATTAATACATTAATTTTTATCAGTAACATGGTGTTTATATGGTTGTTGTTGAGACCCAGACCGTCCGACCTACCAGAAAGGTGTAAGGTAACTGTTTGGGCGGCTGGAAAATGCCACCCAATTTAAACCAGAATCCAGTGGGGGAGGCATCCACAGGGACCGTACCTTCCTATCCCTACCACCAACCTCTCGGAAGAACTTATGGACCCACATGTTTAATGTGATAATACTCCGGTTGAACACAATGGCAGGAATCGAACCCGGGCCTACCGAGTGCAACTCAACCACTCGGTAAGCCCTAGTGTTTATATGGTTGTTGTTGTTGAGACCCAGACCGTCCGACCTACCAGAAAGGTAGTGTTTATATGGTGTAACTCTGCACCAAATTTCATGGTAGTACATCAATTTCTGCTACAGACAACATAAAACAGATAGACAGGTAGATATCTTCTTTTATTATCAGTAATTACTTTCATCATTAGTCTTTTATAATCAGCAATGCATCAGCCCAAGTTTTCTCATCTGTAAATTTATGTATGGGAATAGAGCTGATTCAGCTGACATCACACCTCCAAGCATACATCTAGCAACCATTGCTGGTAGACATACATTGCATGTTTTTTGGTTGAGTCAATTGTAAATATACTCACTTGTATAACGTTATAAAAATTTATATTTGTTATTATGCCTACCGTTTTTGGTGTTTTCAAATGCAGAAATCATTCTGATAGAGACAGTAATAGTCTTTTTTAGACTGCCTGCTGTATGAATTAGAGGAGATGAATTTAAGAAATGTCTTAGTGAAGATAGCCAAGAGAAGTGGTTGTCGGCCATCAAAAGAGCTGATCTTAATGAAGATAAGAAAAATTGCTAAGAATATGTGAAGATCACTTTATTTCAGGGAATTATTACTCTTTTTTATAGTCATTCAATTTATTAAAAAGAAATTAAGAATGGTTTCTTTTTTAAGGTAATAATGAACTTCTATGTTGTCAACTGTTGTGACTTCACTTTATGCTGATTCGTTAAGAAGCACTAAATATTATTTAAAATTCGAAAAGATGATATATGAAACAAAAAAAATTTGATGTGGGCAGCACATGACTTTCCCTGCAAACTCATATTCAAGTTCTCTTGATTTCTTCAATAATTCATTAAAATGAGTTTAATTGAGCAAAGCAACACCTATAATGATTTTAAATTACACTAAATTTGCACTTTTAATTCAATTTTCATTTCGTAACTGGACTTTTTTCCAGAGGTGGAGCAGCGAAAAACAAAAATATCTCGAGAATGGTTAGACCTAGAGTAATAGGGTTGATCTTATTCTTTTCACCGTTAATATTTTTTTAATTGATATATTTCATACAATGAATTTAATCGATATATTTCAGAACATGTAGTTTTTTATTTTAGATTTTGACGATTTTTGTTGGCAATTTTGGCAAAAAAAGCAGATTGTTTTTTCCGAATCATACTAAAACCTAATCAGCACCAGAATAACCCACAAATGACTTATCTACCATATTTTGTGAAATTTGGTCCATTTGTTTTTCATCTAGAGTGGATACAGACAATTTTTGCGAATATTTCATAAAAAAAGGCAGGTTCTTTTAGTCAAATCATACCAAAATCAAATCAGCACCAGGGTAACCCACTGTGATTTATCTAACAAATTTTGTGAAAAGTTTTTGAGCTAAAGTGGATATAGACAATTTTTAAAGGCCTATTCGCAAAAAAGAGACAGGTTCTTTTATCTCGAATCGTACCAAAATTTAATTAGCACCAGGAAACCCACAAGTGACTTATCTACCAAAATTTGTGAAATTTCGTCTATCAGTTTTTCATCTAAAGTAGATACAGTGAATTTTATAGGCTATTTTGCAAAAAAAAAACAGGTTCTTTTATCCTGAATCGTACCAAAATGGCAAAATCTAATCAGTACCAGGGAATTTTATGAAATTTGGTCAATTAGTTTTTGAGACAAAGAACTACAGACAAGCACAGATGTCATGCTAAAATAGGTTTTTCGTATTCTAGTGGTCCCAAAACGTGTAGATCCATCGAAAACTCGAGTTGTGATTTTCGACATAATATCAATATTTTCTCTACACATTACTAAGTATTGCAAAGAAAGTAGTAAGTATGTGCTTAAAATTTTGAAGTTTTATAAATGTAAACTATCACAAGTATGCAAAACAAAACATTAAAATAAAATTCAATTTACGATCTGATATCAGCTTTTATCGACCTTACAATGCATAAAATTGCATTATTATTGATAAATAATTTATCTATGATAAGTATCTTTCATGTATATGAGTTCTATTTAATTGTTTTGAATTCAATCATGGTAATTCTTTTACAAACATATTGAAATGTTTTAATGTTCTTTAATATTAGATCTGAAACCATTTTGTTGCTTAAACTGCATGATTCTAGTGTTGTAGCTTATCAAATATAGCAAGTTATTGCATAAATATTACTTAATTCTTTAAATAAATATTCTTAGTGCAATGTACAACATGCATACCAATGGGCGATCTATGGATTGTATATGTACCAGCAAGCATTGTTAAGGCTCGTTACTAAGGGAATGTCACGTGGATGAAAGAGCTTATAGAATACAACCTATAAAATCAAAAATTGGTGAAATCAACTATTCCAAATTTTGGAAAATTTCAGATTTCAAAAATATTTCTAAAAACTTAATGGATAAGTTCCATCTTACAAATTTAAATATAGGTATGTTGCAGTACACATTTTTTTTTTAACTTTTTGTAAAATTTTAATTGTTAACTTTAAATACATAAAATTTTTTATTTTTGGATAAAAATTCAGAATGGATACAAATTCCTATGACATGTATATGCTCATACGAAATCAAATATGTAGTGATGCATAAGTTTTACAATTTTTAGAGACATGTGATAGTATACATGAAAAGCTAAATAACATCATTTGGGTCCATTAAATATTTTTCAATGTAGAAAACATAAAATAAAACCCACAAAGGGTCAAACCATTCCATGCAGCAAACACTTTCTACAATAGGACGGTTTATCTTTTAATTTTCAAATGGCCAGGCACTTTGACTCATCATCATTCGCCTTTTGTCAGCGGCCAGAACGTGAACCATTTAGCTGTCCTAGGACATTGCCCCAGGTGCACCATAGGGGGACGGAACACACTGCGCCCACAACACAAACATCCATGCCTTACATGGGACTCAAACCCACAGCGCGGCGATCGAGCAATTGCTGTGGAAACGCTCGCCTTGACCACTCGACCACCACGTCGGCACAATAGGAAGTAATAGTGCAATTCATAGTGGTAAACCATAAGTGACATAGGGTATTAAAACAAGACAATGGCACAAATTAATATCTTTTAGCATTCAATTTTTATTTCTCCTATGGAAAGGAAAATGTTTATGCTGAAAAATGACAGACTTCAGAAAGTTCTCCTAGGTAATAAACATACCATTTTCCAATGGACAGATAACAGTAAAAGGACAAAACAAATGGTTATTTTTTATTGGTTTTCTAACTGATGAAAACAATTTATGATTGAACCATATCTGAGCAAAAGGATGCCCATTGATTAAATTACTAATCCTATAGTACAACCTTATGCACAGAATTCACCATTCCATTAATACACCCTTCTCCCTGTATCAACATCCCTGCATTGACCATTGTAATGGTCAAATCTCAAAATGTTATTCAAAATTTGAAATGTTGACATATATTTTATATATATACTAGGGACTCTGCCCCCTGCTCGCTGATGCCTATCAACCAAGAGAACATGCTCGGTAAGTTAGGGGGCTCTACTTGCTAAGCTCACTTTGTGAGCTTCTTCGTGACACCTACTATGCAGGTGTAATACATCAGTTGCGGATACACACACTGTTTAGTGCTGCTTACTCACCATCACAAAAACATCCCATGACCCCTTCCAAAAAGCCATAAATTAATTGATAATGTGGGTGCATATGTCTGCCCTTAGTCCACTTATGTAATCCTTGTACATGGGTGGCATGATATGCCCTAAATAAGAGTGAAAATTGCATATCAATCTTTTTTTTTTTTTTTTCAATATAGAGAGAAATCTAACAATAGCGATAGCCAAACATATCAGAAGTCTTGACAATTTCTTCAATAATATTGTTATGATGTTATTTCCATTTACCTCCATGATTATAGTTCTTAATAATAAATTTATCTTTAATAGCATCATTTAAATATCAATTCTTTTGAAAGGGCAACAGTGTTTTCAACAATGAAATATTAGATTTAAAAGAAAAAAAAAAGAGGAAATATAATTTTCATACAAAAGTAGCGTTTATAAATTTTCACTTAAAAATTGTATAAAGAAGAAATTTTTACCCGATTGTACTCAAAACAGTATACAATACATGGCAATGTATTCTAAATTCAATGTAAAATGATTTGCAAAATTGCAAATCATTTGATGCTAAAGGCCCAGTGCTTTCCCTCACAGAAAATCACTATTTTAAAAGAATTTGGTCAGCTGCATCTATTTTTTTCTTAAAGTATATGTACTACCTTTAAGCACACCTATTGTGTTTCAAACCTCTAACAATGGCTGTTTAGAATATACAAGTGGTCACTGCTGAACAAGGATTAGAATACAAGATCGGTATGGAAAGTATTATGGAACAATGATCTTTACATGACTTCGCCTACAAACTAAGTAACACAATTTTACATATAATTTTCAGGTAATATAATACATATATTCATATACAGGTAAACAAATATATACATAATGTACTGTTCAGCAATTTTTTTCAGGTTATTTAAATACATATTTAATCTTCCAAACATGCATTCCGAATAAGAAAAGCAGTTTTCATTGAAAATATTTATTTTACCTGAGAAGTAACTGTTCTAATCGCCCCAAAGCTTCTGCATATTTTTTAGCTGCTTCATCATATTTTTGCTCTTTGTACAACTGATTTCCAATTTCTTTCAATTCAGGTATTGACTGAAGTTTTTCTTCAGGATTCATAGACCAAGAATCTTTTTCATATTCTCCAGGTAGTTGAACTTCAATCAGTTCTGTGTGCAGAGGGAGTGTATAAGTATCAGTAAAACACAAACTTTTACAGTATATTCATTTAACATAAGTAAACATAAAACTATTTTACCAAATCAGTACTAGTCGGAATCGAACAATAAAAATGCTGTATTAAAAAAAAAAATAATAATAATAATAATCAGCAAAATTTTATGTAAGATGTTTAAAAAAAAAGATTAGGCTTATAACTTTTGAACAGTTAGTGCTAGACATATATTTCCAATTGGAAAATTGTTTTAAAACATAAGAATAATTATATTAAATCACTTTCAAAACTATGATGCATTGGCATAACATATAGAAAATAATTTTTATATAGCCCCCATAGTGAAGAAAGTTCGATAACTGAAAAAATTTGCATAAAATCTGAAGTCATTAAAAAAATTGATGGTTCTAAATAAAAACCTTGTGGTGCCATTCATGAGATAAATTTTTTTGGGGTCCGTATATCAATGAAATATTAGTTACAGCAAAAACAAGTACACAAAATACATTAAAGCTTTATTTTGTAGATGGTCTCTAAACAATTTTTGAAAATTGCTTGGTAAGAGAGTGGATTTTTTGGTGTAAGACAGAGATTTTGTTTTAGTTTCCATGTTTTGATTTTACAGGTACAGATGCCAAACAAGCTAATTATTATATTATAAAAATATTTTCTATCAATTGGACATTTTGCTTTTATTTAAAGGGGTCATATAAAAAGTTAGATTTTGTATTTTTACGTAAATACCTCCCTATGTAAATACTTATGAATCAAAACAATTTTCCAATTGAAACTATGTGTCTCACATTAACAGTTCAAAAGTAAAGTCTGAACAGTCTTTTTTTAAACACCTTGCATAGCTAAAGAATGTTGTTATTTAAATAAAAATATTTGTTGTACTCATGCGAGCAATAATCTAGTCATTAGCTACTATAACATTTAATTAAAACTTTTTCATCAAAGTAACCCATCAAAAGCAATTTTAAATATAAAACAAACTGAATAGACTATAATTTATAGTAATACTGAGTGTTTGATAATTTAATCTATTAACACATTTTATTAAATGAATATTCAAAAGACAAAATACAAAAGAAATCTATTTAAATGACTATTTTCTTCCATTTGTAATATAAGATAAAATTCTGTTTATAATAAGTCATAAAACTTAGACCACCTGAAAATAATCAAAAGTGGAATAACCTAAAAACACATAAATTATTCATTGTTAAATTTTTAGTCTTTTTTTTTTTTAATTCTAAAATTGTAGCTCTGTAAAAAAAATTTATATTATCAAAGATCCAGTGTATTAGAAATTTAATGGGTATTGGTATGTGTTGACTAAAATTTAAACAGACTTATAAAAATTAATTTCTTAAAACTACTGTATTAATAAAATATAATAGCTTGCTTGTAATAATTAAGAATTGAGTAAAGTTAGTTTAATTTACGTGGCCTCATGTAAAAACAATTATTAAAACCAGGTCAGATCAATTAAACTATTGTTTAGAGTCCGACTATAGTCGGACGCATAAAACTTTGTAAATGTCATGTTCGCAACATGCACTCTACTGTAGATGTCCAATGTGAGATAAATATATATATAAACACATAATAAACAGGCCCGGCTCTAGGTATTTTGCCGCCCCAAGCAGAAAGCAATTTGGCTGCCCCCTCCCTGAAATTCAATTTTCTATTAACCTTTATAAATGCAATAGAATAGAGAAACACTGCTATATCGCCAGTTTTTAGTCAATTTTGTTCCAAATGTTTTTCAAGTGAATGGATCTTTAGTAGGATTAAATCTTTTGATTTTTTCCGTTTTAAATAAAAACAAAATGTGCAATATCTCAACGAAATATATTAGCATCATATAAATGATGCTATTCAATTTTAGATTAAAAAAATCTGTTTTCTGATGCATGTCTTTCCATATATATTAATACATTTTATTATTAAACATATTTTATTATTTAATCATGAATGATGTGTGTGTGTCTGTCTGTTTCAACTTCTTTGATGGCATTTCAACATACTTTTCTATGTCCTAGAGAGCTGACATTTGATATCTCTAGGACATACTATAAATAATACAACAGCGTAGTCTAGTAGAGCATTTTAATCTATTAAAGTTTGTCACATCCTCAAAAAATAGAACCAGTATTTTTTTTTTCTATGAAATGGCCATTAATATAAAATAGTTAAAAAAAGACTTGAGGGGTTGTACCGAAGATACGTCCGCAACGTGAAATACGTCTTATCAAATGGCTGTTTGTAAATAAAGCAACTGCTTACATAAACATTTCATTTATTTCTACAAACTACCAACAATGGTCTAATAAGTTATAAAGTTATTTATTACGAAATGTTAATTAAGCACCAGAATAAAAGAAATAAAATTTAGCAATTTGATTATCGCTTGATCATTTTTATCTTATTTCGCATTCGATCGCATTCATCTCTTGAGCGTGTCACCCCTCACAACACGCGTACATCCTCGGCCTAACACTTGGTACCACTGCCGTCCCCCTCCAACTATTACACATCAAGCTACAATCCTTTAAAATCTCACTCTTTTTCGTCACACCCGATTTGCTGACATAGTCCCCATACCAGGCGCCGACAAAGGCGTTATCATACATCAAAAGTATCCAATATTCAACACTATATATATATATATATATATATATACAATAAAAATAATTTGAAAATCCAATGAAAGAATAGAAAGAAAATGAAATATATATATATATAACACTGCCAAGTTTAACTGTATAAATAGAGTTCAATTTTTTTTTGTACTTTGCAGTAGAATTAAATGATTTTTTTTTTAAATTTAGAGTTCCCATTTATCAAAGATTTCTTATGATTTGCCTCCATTGAAGCTGTTATGAATAAAATCATTTAGCCGAAAATCAAAGTTTCTATATTTATTCGTTTTAAGAAAACAATTGCAAAAATGAAAGCTTCTCTCATAACTAGATATGGCTGAAAATCAATAGGATTTTATTGATACCGATTTGGTATGCTTCTATTATGTAACTCGCTCCATTATTTCGAGATATGTATCTCTACCTGTAGGAAAGTAAAATTTTCTAATATCTCTAGAACGACTAATGATAACTACTAAACAATGTTGTCCATTTCTTTCCAGTTAGAAGTACCTACAAATCATTTATTCCTTTAACAATAGTGAGTAGTATATATAATGCAAAAACAAAGTCTATTTTAAATCAAAAATTTGCAATACCTCAAAACACACATTTTATTGTGCTGTAAATGGTAATTTAAAAAATGAAATATTACATATAAAATTAATAATTTTGTAACAAATTATAATAGAATCATTTAAAAAAATATTTTTTTTTAATTATCGAAATAAGAAAATTTGAAGATTCTAGCCTTAAAAAAAAATAAGAAGCTGTCAGTTATTGATTGCATACCAAATATATTTTAATTTGCTTAATTTGTTCGATAAAGTAAAATTTTTAATGAGAACTTCTAACCAATGGTATTCATTTACTCCCTGTTAAAAGTAATTGCAAAATTTGTAATAACTTAATAATACTGATTGTATTTAATTTTTTTATTTTTCCTGTTTCAAGTAAAAAATGCAAAATATCTCGAAAACGGTGCGTATTAGCATCCTATATAAATGATAATATTCGCTTTTCAGTGAAAATTGAATTAAATATTTATTTTTGTAACATTTTTAAACATTATACTTTTCATGCTCATCTTATTTTTTATTTTAAGTTCGAAAAATTGATGGCTTTCTTCTGTCCCATTCACCCAAAAATTAATGAATCTCTGATATTTATTGATTGAAGAAGTATTACTGAATTGTATTCTATTTTATTGATTTGTTATAGAGATATCATTGGCAAAGACTTGGTGTTTCTTTCAGAAATACATTTGGGAGGGCGAACCCCCTTCCCGAAACATCCTCCACCCCACCCCCCGTCGCCCGATACATTTTATGTTACCGGACCAAATGCTAATAAATTCAGAAACTCACAAAATACTTTTTGTGCATTTAACCTAGTTTCTACTTCTTATGTGGCAGCATTTGAATTATTTTTACAATTTTATTTCATGATTGACTATTTTCAGAATGAAATTTTGTAGTTATAATTCAATTTATATTATTTTAAATTTTTTATTCTTGTTTAGCCGGAGCAAGTTTTTCTCGCAATGTTTAAATACGTATTTGCTATACATATTCATTACTTCCATATATATATATATATATATATATATATATATATATATATAATAATTACTTCTATATAGTAGTTAAAATTATATTAGATAATTTGCCCCCTTTGAGATTTCATTTTCTCTCTTCCCCTCAAACAAAATGTCCTGAAAGAAAAACTGCACAGATGCAGATATCATTTAAAATATGGTTAATTAGTATTCAAGGATGCTTAACACTGATAAATTTATCAAAATCCGAGAGTCCGATGTTTGATCCCCATCACAATACTTTTCCTTTTCTATGTGTTGCAGGAAAATAAATTAGATATAAAAAGGATATTTTTGTAACTCTTGTTGTGATATTTATTATACTTCCCTCGCTAAATAGAAGTAAGTATTTGCACATATCATTTTTAAAGATCTATGCGCTTTTGAAGGGACTAATTACAAAACACAAAATAAATATTCTTTAGTTTTTTGTTGTCGATCAGTCTGTCGGTCAGTCTATCGCTAAATCGAGGTACCCTGCTGTTCTTCGAAACTACCGAACCAAATGAAGTCAAATTTTGAACATAATCAGGCTGTTGTTACTCGATACAGTGAATAACGTCACGATTTATTATTTTTTTAATTTTTCACTACTCATTCGCAATTTGAGCAAATGTCGTTTTCGTAACATTACAATACTACTACTCAATCAACTGAAATAAAATTTTCTGAAAGAATATGGCTTGTTATATGCTTGAAAAAATATTCTAAGAGGACATTTCTATGCGCCACACTGCAAGTATAATATAAAAAATATAAGAAAAGTACATGCTTAAAATGCAAAAATTAAAACTTCCAATTAAATAGTAACATAATTGAAGTAATTTAGAAATTTAAGAAATTTACAGTATTTTTCTTTTACTTCTTATTTACCAGAAAGAACGAAAATTCTTTGAGGTTCATCATCTTTTTCTGATGACTTAAAATAAAAAATTAGAAAAATTAGAGTTCTACATGTGAGACAGTTGGCTTAGAAAATAAATTTTGATTGATTTCCAATTAATTTTAAAAACTAAATTCCTCCCTATTAACTTTCATTGTAAATACTCCAATGCTAAAGAATGTTATATTCCATTGAATTTTTACTCCATAACTTAAACTCAGAATATAATATATGTAAATGACATTTTTATGATCTGATATATTTCGTTTAAAGAATTTAAGTTTATAAAATACAGAGGTTTTAAAACACCGACATGTGAATATGTTGAATATTGTCTTTGTTTTAAAAATTACCCCATTCAAATTATAGTAGTTATTTTTCAAATTAAACAAAGCTTTAGCTGAAATCCTGATAACCAAAAATTTGAATAATTAAAAAAAAATAGAAATTGCCCGTAAATAGCGTAAGTAATATTGATATATACTTTCAATTTAAGAAAAAATAAATACAGTATTAGTTAAGGAAAACGCACACAGAAAAAAAATCTGAAAATTGAGCAAAACGAGGAAACAATTTCTAAGAACTTTCAAGGAGCTAAATTTAATATAACATCTTAAGAACAAACAAACACTGATCTGTGCGTAAAATTTAAATTATTTTTAGCTAAAAAATGACTCGATAGATGCTGTATATAAGTCGTTATAACGAAAACTACCACAAGTTTTAAAGAATATACCGATTTTACACATGGAATTTAGAATAATATGAATCCCCTTGATGGGGGAGGGGGGGGGCGGTCTAATATGTTATATATGTTAATAGAAACCATTTTTAAATCATAAAATAATTATATCTTGCTTACCTTAAATTTTAAACTTGCATGAAATGCTAGATGAATATTTTAAATAATATCAAATTTAACTGTATAACATTTAGAAAGCAAAACTATAAACTATTCTTTGCGGCAAGAAAAATGATGTTTGACATTTCTCACCAAAACGTACGACTTAACTGATTCACCCCAAAACAAATCTCTCGCAAAACAAAATGATTGATAAACACGTTTCACAGGCCGATGGGGGTGTGCATGTCCCATAAATTCTACAATGATCCACGGATGTCTCAAGATGTCTTTTGAGACCTGTCCTCGTTTAGTTTTCTAATTACTTTCAATGCGGACACCTGTTTCGGGATAGATGTGAAAGAAGTCCTTTATTTATGGGTCTGGGTGATCGGGGCAGATGATTTCCGGATTTGAGCTTAGGAGAATAATTAACAAAGGATGGGTATCCTGGCACGGCAATTCTAGGTGGAACCCCATTTTTTCAAGCAAAGTGCCCTCTCTCATCGGATTTTTTCATGGAATAGTTAACAAAAACCAGTTTCACATAAAAGCTTTTGCAGTTCACAGATAATGGTCAATATGCCGCCCTAGACGTACTGTTGATGGCTGGTACTGGACGCCCTGTGCGCTAAAGTAATTAGTTGTTACTTGTGTTGCAAGATAAACAATTAGGGGCGACATACTGGAAGTGATCCCATTTAGCCCTCTGGGCCTCTTTTTTCACGGGGAGAATGAATGATAGCCGTTTTCACTCTTTTATTATCTGGGACCAAATGTTTAATATTTTTCAGTGTTTTTGTTTTGCCTACATCTGCACTTGTAAATGCTGTTGTTCGCGCCCCAGAACTTTTTACTTTTTTTTATTTAGAATATTTTTTATTAAGAATTTTTTATTTAAGATTTTTTATTTATGTTGACTGAAATGCCGCCCCAAGCAAGTGCTTTCTTTGCTGGTGCCTTAAGCCGGCCCTGATAATAAATGTGTGTATAAACATAATATAAATATGTATGTAGACACATTATAAATACATATGGGAACAAGTTACAAATAAGTATGGAAATACGTATGGGAACACATAACGTATATGGATATACGTAATATACACGTATGTGATACATAATAAACATGTATGTGGATATGTAATAATAGCATATACGGATATACGTAATAATAACATATGTAGATATACGTAATAAACATGTATGTGGATACGTAATAATAATGTATGTGGATACATAATAATAACATATGTGGACATACGTAATATACACGTATGTGATACGTAATAAACACGTATGTGGATATGCAATAATAACGTATGTGGATATACGTAATAATAACGTATGTAAATACGTAATAATAATGTATGTGGATACGTAATAATAACGTATGTGGATATACGTAATAATAACGTATAAGGATACATAATAATAACGTATAAAGATACGTAATAATAACCTTTTATATAACGGTTGGTGTACCGTATTCTAACGTACCGTTTTTGAATCATAGTTACGTATGGCCTGACATGTAAAGATTATGTATTGCTTGATACGTAAGAATTACATATTTGTGCTACCTGGGTATTATATAAGTCCAAATCAACTGGAATCAAACCAATTTAAGATTTTCAAAAGATAATAAAGTTTTAGATGCAAAAACATGCCCAGAGTGAAGAAAATTGAATATGGGAGATACTATAACTTCATCCACTGAAGGCTTAAATAAGTATGGTGAGAATCACTCTCTGAACCTCCAAATCTTGCTTGCCGCATACTGACTCCCTGGACTTGTTCTAACTATGGATAAAATTTAATAAAACTATTACATATATCGAGAACTCTCCATCCCTGATAGAAATAACATTATATTAAACTAATCTGCATCAGAGCAAAATAATATGTAAAAGATTTAAAGTGGATAGAATGTTGCCCAGCTATAATAAGATATGTTCCATATAATGGAACATATTTAGCTCATATTCTATACATCCATTTTCAGCAAGTAAAAACTTCATGCTAAATCCATAACAGAATGCTTTTGAAAAGACCTAAATTTGAACAAATTGATGTTATAAGAAACAGCCTAACATTAACTGAGCGATATCTCTACACATAAAATTTAAGCAAACTTTGTAACAAAAATGTTTGGAAACATGTTTAAAATTATTAAATTACAAAACAGTAAAGACTACACTTTTAAGAGTAAAAGTCTTTTTTAATATGACACCATTTAAGACGTTAAAATAATATTACAATTAGGCCAGAGCATTATGGTGTCCGAAAGCACTCTGGCCTATTTGTAATATTATTTTAACATCTTAAATGATGTCATATTAAAAAAATGCTTTTCACTCTTAAAAATGTAGTC
The DNA here is from genome assembly GCA_951213105.1 of Amaurobius ferox. Lineage (NCBI taxonomy): Eukaryota > Metazoa > Arthropoda > Arachnida > Araneae > Amaurobiidae > Amaurobius > Amaurobius ferox. The sequence goes on from OX578140.1 coordinate 19,631,984, forward strand.
TTTGTTTATAATTAAACTCTATATCATACATTATAATACTACAGTCAGCAGAATTATCAACAGTGTCAACTTTCATGTTTAACAATGATTCTTCAAGTCTTAAGACTTAATGAATATCTTTGGATTAATGATACTTTTCATATTTTCTAAAAAATAATACTATATTCAATAATGATTGATATGTTTAACTTTATAGGTCTGTAGTATAGCTAGTAAGATGCACATTTCAGCAAAATAAGCACAAAATAATTTATAAGCACATATAATAATTAATAAGCACAAAATAAGCACAACACAATTTTGTCAATTCTAACAGTTAGGAAAGTGACAATATTTAGAGCTTACAAACCTATTTTAAACTGCAAATCACTTGGCTCTCTTACAAGAACGTCCAAATCTTTATGGCCGACACCCTCAGTAAAAGCCATCATTCCACAGCAATGGCCTTTTGTACTCTTGGCTATACCAGCAAATTCTCGGTAACTTTTCGATACCAATGGATATGAATCTACCAACTAAAAAACAGCATAATGTAACTTAACTATTAGTAATGCAATTCTTTTCTCCTAAAAACATTGAATAGTATATTTCAATCTTTTCAGGATCTATATACAAAATATATTGAACAGCATATTTTTATAAAGTATAAATATTTTAAACTCTAATTGGACAAAATCTTCTCTAGTAAAATATAATGAGGTTTCAGCAAAGACATCACACATGTAATGTAATAATAAAGTCATTTATCTTATTAATTTACTGCCTGATTCAATGTTAGTGTTTTTTCTTTTGAATTCATAAGTGATGTGTTTAAATCCTGGCTATAAAAGAGATGTCTTGATGTCTCTCATAAATGTTTTTAGTGGTTTGAAATCTACTTTAAACTGCAAGTTCAGTAAAATTAGATGTCTTGTGCATAAAAATGACTGCAGAGTACCTAAACAACTGAACTTAAATTTATTCCCCATTTAAGTGAAATAAATTTAAGTTATTTTTATTTATTAAATCAGCAAAATCCTTATGAGTAAAATATTTAAAGACCTTATTGATACCTAAGGGAGTATCGAATACCTTTACCAAATAATTAACTAATACCTTTATTATGATAAAATTTTATTTATGAAATCAGCAATTTACGGGAAAAAATATGGATATTTAGATGATAAAAATAGGTGAACAGTGAATTTATTATGGAGTCGGTACCAAGTGCCTAAACAGCAGACTACAAAGTAATGATCATTTTACTTCTGATTCTGACCATGGCTAGCACTAACGTCATAAGCACACCAAGCAACATCGAACACAGGAAGGTTACTTTGAGCTTAGTGGCCAATGGTGTATTATTAATCACTATATCATAAATACAAATTCTGCTGAAATTTTATAACAAAAAAAAAAAAATATTTGAAATATTTCAATTTTTTTTAAGCAAGCAATGCTTATATTACTTTATGGACAACATGCCACTGCATATTGCATTGTTGCAATGCACATAATATAAAAGTAAATATGTGCAATGTTCTCATACCATGTTCAGCATTGAGACTTTATATCTTTTCAATCCTTGATAAATGATGCGAGAAACCCTATACTACACAAGCCCTAATGCTAGCTGAGCACTAATTTCAACCCTTCTCGTCTAGGGGCTGAGCAAAGCATCTTCCGCTTACTAGCACCAATTGGCATCAAGTATGAGTGATAGGGTTATGGCACAGCAGCATGGTATCAAAAATATTTTCGAGTATAAAACTTCACTCAACATGATTTCATCCTCATGATGGTCCTTCAACTCACAAATCGTTAAACTTTAAAAGATCATGAAATATGCTTAAAGAAATCTGTTTTAATCAAGAGTAGTATTAAATAAATACAAATAATAATATATGCAATAATTTCATTCATCTGCATAAATCTCATGTTTTTTAAACACCTTCTGTACTTTGTTCTGTATGTGTTATTTTTACCTACGAATCAAAGCAAAATATTTTCTATACTTTATAAATAATTAAATGAAAAGAAAATGAATATATTTCAGTTACTTATAATAGCATCATACATTCTTTTTAACCGTAAATTCAGCAATTTCATTCAATCTCATTGACTTTAGACACTCTTCCCAGATAGGCATCTTAAATTTCTTCCCTAAAATTAATTCCATGGGACGTCCAATCTTTTTGCTGTCATCCACCGTGCTTGCAACATCTCCATTTATATCTAATTTTAGTGTCTGGAAGTGAAATTTAATCTGCATAGGGAAAAAAAATCAGAGTATTATAAAATATAACATGATTTAAATCATAACAATAGAAAGAAATATGTTCATATCATAGATTAAAACATTATAGGAATTTAAAAACTTTCTGTCAAAGGTAATAATAAATTGTAGTCATTAACACAAACTATTCAAGCAATTAAAAAATATAATGAACCAAATAACAATATAAAATTGAGTACTTTTCCATTTCACTGGTGCAGGCGATAAGTCGCCAAAAATACTACAACCAACACCAAACGGAATATCCCAGCTGCTAACCTTTTACCGTCACATTTTCAAAACAAGTCAAGACAATTCTTAGAACTAACATTTATTAACATTTTTTTATGCGTATACTGTGTGCTGTCGCCAATAAAGTCTGCTCGATGAAATTTGCGCCGGCGAAATGGAAAAGTACCAAAAATTGTGAGCAAATATAATTAAGCAAAAGTGTGTTTCAGACAACTTTAGATTTCTTTTTGCAGTGCAAACAACCCTGCGCCTAAATGCCCAAATGATAGCAGTAATTTAAATAGGATCACAAGGTAAACCTTGAAAATAATGTTAAATGAAATATAAATATCGTTGATAAAAACAAAAAAATATTTTAAATGTATAATTCTCCACAATTCCTTTAAAAATATTGACAGTTATAAAATAAAAGGATTGAAAACTAAAAGAATTCTAAAAAAGAGAAAAACAGACAGAAAATCTTACAAAAAATTTATAAATTTATTTTCCAATTTTTTCTATACAGAGGCAAAACAAAAAACGATTTTTGGGAGGGTCACCAAGCTTGAAAGCCAATTTAGACCTATTTCATGAAACTTATGGTCGGGTTTGGGCATGCCCTTGAATGAACTCTTAAAATATTGAGAAGTCAAAGAAAAACTCAAATGCATTCATACAAATATATTTTAATATAATTTATTTCTCTCATTTTAATAGCTCATGCATATTTCAATATCTTTATTTTTTAATACCTCAGCCATGAGTATTTATAAAATAAACACCATTTCTTTTTGGCAAATTGATTTATTATAGCTTCTACATTAATTCAAACATGGCGAGGAACATTCACCAGGGCGAATCCTATCAACCTGCCTTCAGCCATTCGAAACCTCAACTAAGTTTTAAGTCTTTGCAAAGTAAAAAATTTCGCTCTGCTGTGGCAATTGATTGGTAGTGCGACCTTTAATCTTGTACTATATAATAAAATATGGGTAGATATTGTCATCTTCTTCTAATTCATCCAATATGGTGAGTTGAAGACCTAGACCGTCCGACTCGTCCAGAGACATGAGCAGCTACTTGGACAGCCGGTCAATATGGTGAGTGAAAAAGTTTTATATCTTACTGAAGTTTGCCCGCTGAGGGCATTCTACCTCTGCAACAACTTATTGTAGGGTGTTTGGGTCTGAATTGTGCAGTGTCATGAAGTGGCATGTCTTGCTGATCCTCCTCAAGTATAATTTAACATAGATCATAATTTCTTTCAATTATTTAGAGCTAAATCGTTGAGCTGAAGATATTCAAAAGACTCTACAGCCAAGCACTTATATAAGGATTTGATTGAACATGAAACACAAAACATCCCACCTTTAATAAGCTATTGATGAGGAGGCTGTTTCCACTAATATATTAACTCAGTGCTGCTGTCTTCCAGCTAGCCTTGGAATGGTTAGTTCAACTCCCAACTTCCATATTCTGCTTTCATCCTTTATTCTGTGTAGAACATCTCAGCGTTGGTATGCTTTTCCTTTAGCACTTTGACCGTTTGCTGGATTTTTACAGTGACATCCAATGCATCTAAGGTTTATTGTAGAAACTATGACTCAATGGTTTAGTTATAACTATTAAACCACTCAATAACATTGTGACCATTATGAATTAAATATTATGTTGTAATATTTTTATTCCTGTACCTCTGCCAAAATCGCTTTCAAAATCTAGGCATCCATGTCACTTATCAATTCATTGCAAGTCATCATACTAATATATGTTGTATTTGCAAAGGAATTTTCTAGTTGATTTTATATAATATTGTCTTCACTGTCAATTTAAAAGTGAAAGGCTATGAGGATTCCTTGGTTCCTGGTAGGATTGTCATTGGTGTCTAGCATTGAATCTTCTTCCCTATGGCCTCTCAGTAGAATATTTCGGTGGCCAAATAGCAGAACCACTTTTGTTATTGGACACAGTCTTGCTCTGTTCCCTTCAATTTGTTGTTGCTGGGAAAAGCTGATCTAGTTCTGGATATCTACATCTGGTTGTGTTTTTATGAACATCTGAGTTCATTCTATTTTTCCTTTATGTTATTTGGTATTATTATATTGCCTACATAATTTTTCTTTCATGTGAGTTTTGAATATTTTTGAAGTGGCTCAGCTACTAAACACTTTCCAAGCTGAATTTTATTTTCCAATATCATTTGTGCCCACAAACATGCAGATATGTCCTTGTTTTGATGACAAAAACACAAGTCACTGTTTTTTCTTAGAATGCACCATTTGAACTTTTTGTTCTTTACCAGATTTAGGTGCATAGATGAATGATACCTGTAATTTACCAGTCTAATATTATAGCAGTTCATATTTTGCCAGCTCACTTGTCAAACTGATGCTCCATATGCCTATACTGGCCAATTTGAAAAATTGAAACTATTGTTGTTATTTGAATTACTTGTTTGAGACATGTGTACAAACAGTACACAAAGAAAAAACAAAACTGATAAGTACTGAATAATAATATATATACCCTTCAGAGTTTCAAACAATGTGATATTGAAATGGTATTAATCACTAAAAGCAATTTAAACACAGAGAATATATTCAAAATTACTGAACATTTAGGTTTAAGAATATACTGTTAGCAGTGACTATTACAAAAAATATCAAATCCCAAAAATAATCAGTTTATATACTATCTTTGAAGATTCGAGAAAAGTCTTATTGTCTGGTCTGTGTGGGTAAAAGCATCGCTAGGCTTTCACCAAATATTTCTGAATTTCTTTTTCATTATCCAAACCAAACTTATTTAACTCATGAAATCAAATGACACTTACTGTGATCAAGCCATGTCCACCTCACCCTAATATTTCTTTACATTTCTAAAAAGAGTTCTTTTACTAGTCTTTGAGTTAAGATCAGCTTATATTTTCACTTCAGATTGGGTTTTTTATGCATATTTTATTCCTGCATTATATTCATTTCTTTCTTTATTTATTTTTCTTTTAATTTTCTATTTTATTTATTTTTATCCTGTTTTAGTGCTACAAAATAAAAAATCTGAAAATACAATAAAATGCTTTTTATCAAGTTAGTTTATTATACTTTATAAATAAGTAAGATACGTTTCGATAACTATTTACTAGGGAAATTAAAAAAAAAAATGATCAATTAAAACCATTGTCAAAGTAAATAGCTCCCTCAGGGCTGCCTGTAGGAGAGGATGGATACCACTTGAGTGAGACGGACCTGGGTGTCAAGGGGGGGCCACTTGATTTTTTTTTTTTTGCGGAAGAAGATACGAAAGATTCTTAAAGAGAAAATAAGAACTTCACCTATTTTTAGAAACAGCCATAAATGGTATATGAAGCTAATGTGATAGATGGTGAATAAAGTAACATCTGTACATTAGTACATGTCTTTTAGGCATAAAATTCTGGATCAGGTATCTTTATTTAATAATCTAGATTACGTCTAGTTATAAACTGGATATAATTGTGCTGTGTGAGACCACATCCGTAAACCTCATTTGCGCTAGTTTTAGTGGATGCATCATAGAAAGCGTATAGCATCACAAGATGTAGAATATTATTTACTATACATAACTGAAAAAAAGAGCAGTATATTTGTATTAAGCAAGGATCCGATTATTTTTGCAAGAAAGAAATTTAGAAAATATTTCAAAGATATTATCACATGCCTTTGACCCTTCAGGATAATCTGGTTCTTCATTTATTCCGGCATTTATAATATTTTTTGCTACACCTGAAGACCACGAAGTTGTCATAGCAGACATTAAATTCGGCTGTTTCAAAATCGAAACACAAATTTACATCTGTTGCCAATTTTTAAACTTGAAATATTTCTCTAATCATGGTCATGAAACTACGAAAAAAAATCAGCTTCCTCACTATTTCCGCTTAATTGTGTTCCCCATTTTACCAATCTTCAAATTATATCCATACATAGATGAATTTTCTAATGTGAAAATGTGTTTCATATTTTATTTAAAAAAATTGTTTTCTTTTTATTCAAAATTTCATGATTGTTAAATTTTAGCAAACGTTTTAGAAACAGTTGTCTTCTACAGTTATTCTTTTAAATGAGTAAGAAATTTCAAAGAAAATCAGCCTTGAAAAGAAAATTATAAACGTTTTGTACCATTATTATTAAATAAATAAATCGATAGTACTAAGAAAAATACTTTTATTTCTATCTTCTACGAGCCCTCGTGGCCTAATGGATAAGGCATCGGTCTCCTAAACCGGGGATTGCGGGTTCGAGTCCCGCCGAGGGTACTTTTTGTCGGGATCTTATGACTTAATATTTGATCAATATTGTTTTGTTACAAGTGATGAATGCGAATCTTTATTTTTTTTATAATGAACTTACAAAAAGCTTAAAACCAGAAAAGAAAGCAAGTTCTTTTTTTTTCCTAATTTCTTCAGTGTACATACTTATTTATATCAGAATGTAAAAACAGTATTAATATGGAATCGAAATTGATATTTTATTACAAGCCACGTTAGATGCAATTATAATATTGCTCTTACAACATTGTGTTACGAATCCGTCCGCTATTCATTATTGGATGAGGAGTACAGATTTCGGTAATAAATCATTTTGTATTCATTATGCTTTCATTTTTTTTCTATGTAAATTGCTTATGAAATATAAACTATTATTTTCCTTGTTTTCTCGTGATTACAAAAAACAATACCGACGTTCCATTTTCAAATCTTTTACCGCGGCGCGGTTTCATAGAGTTCCGGCTTACTTTCACACCTGTTTCCGAGGTTCCCGGTTATATTCCTGAAAGGAACACTGGTTCCATATTGTACACTATTTAGTAATACTCTTTACTGTTATTTTACTATTATACGTGGCAGTACTAAAAAAGTTCGTATATACAGTCCCTTTCTAATTTCACACTTCAAGACAATTACTGTCAAAGAGATTTCGTATTTAAAATAAAATTATTTTTCACTAGATGGCAGCACCAGACTAATTTTAAAACTGAAGGTACATATAAATAGGGTATAAATTTTAGTGCATAATTTAGCTTACAGATGGCAGCACTACCCTAATTTTGACTCCTTTTCAGTAGATTGACTATAGATATTATGATAGGTTCCTACATTCCGACGCGAACTATTCGCAGCGAAAGCGATGCATATAATTCGCAGCTGTTTACGTGGCGCCTTTGGCTTAAACCTGAGCGGAATTTCGCGTCGTCGTGCAACGGTTTTTTTCGCTGTGGATTTCAGTTCGCTGCCTACCCACGTTTTTATCGCTACCGCTGTAGATTTCGCAAGTTATCACTATGGCAAAAACAGAAAAATTGATTGAAATGGTCCGAAATTATCCAATATTGTATGATTTATCTCACGAAAACTATAAAAACGTAAGAATAAAAGATAAAATATGGCTGGAAATTGGAAAAGAACTAAATGAAAGTGGTAAGTAATATTTGTAATTATGTTTCATTTATCATGTTTTAATACAATAATAATTGTATAATTACCTTATTACAAGGCTGGGGAACTCAAATTCTTTAAAAATACAAAATACGATTTTATATTTTACTACTCAACGTATCTTCAAAAATATTTTGTATTTCCTTAAACTTACAGTATTTCGAAGTAAAAGAATTATTTAACTTTATAAATGAAATACAAAAGGAAAATACATTAAAAACTCTGGAAAAATTTTATACTTGAATTTTCACAAAGTACTATTGGCTAAAAATAATACTTATTTCTTATAAGAAATTTTGAAAAGCTCCAAAAAGTGGAAATTTTTAGTTATTGCGTTTTGTATTGTAAAATAATTGTGTATGATTTATAAACAAAACAAAAATTTAAATTTTGTACTCTAAATTGTAAATAACTGAAGCATGGAAAATTTAAATTTCTTAGATCCAATGAAAAATATTTAAATTATGTGACTTTCTTATTATATTAAAAAAAAAAATGAAAATGAATTGTAATTTAATTAATTTGTAAATATTTTAAAAGAAAACTGATACTCTTAACTATAAAATGCTTATTATAAATAATTTATTTATATTCATTTAATATTAAATAACAATAAGAAATCTATTGTACTGCCAATAATATTTTTATACTTTTGTGAATAATAAAATTTGCACATTTTCAAAAAATATCAGTAATTTGAAGGTTTTAAAAAAATTATTACAACAAAATCTGCAAAGAGAACGATATTTCGTTTGTAGTATTTTTAACAGCTTTTCCTGCCAAAAATAATTCTTTGCCACATGTTTATTATAGTTCTTTTTTATTATTTTGAATAGAGATGGACGAACGCTATACGCGAATGCCTCCAATACTTTATTCGAGATCTCAGTTAAGACGTCACCAAAAAGAATTCGAATAACGCGCCATGATTAATGTCAGGATGCTTCAGAAAAAGAAATTCAAAAGTACCTAGAAAAAGTTTGATTCCATCAAATGAGAACATTTTTGTCATCTGAAAAAAAAAAAAAATTGTTTGTATCCTCGCTTGAAGGAATTATTTTTATAGCATTCAATCACTATCACTGACCCTTCAGTGTTGATATTCTTCTGGAAGCAGACTAGATTCTGAACGCGTTTGAATGCTTGTTTTCTTAAATGAAAATCTACCGTAGATGACAGGCATTTACAGTTGCTCAATTATTGTAGTTAAGAGTACCTAAAATAGAAAACTACTGTAAAATATTAAATTTGAAACTAAAAATGTCAATCGAAATGAATGTATTTTTTAAAACTTTTTACTTATTTTAATTTACTTTAATAATTTATTTACCAATAATTAATAATATTTAATAAATATAAATATCATTTATTAAGAATTTTAAGTAACTATTCGGGGTATTCGAATATTCGACGAATTTGAATATTCTAGATCTAGTCGATTCGAATTCAAGAAAAGTCACCCATCTCTAATTTTGAATGATAATTTTATATGTACATGCATTACTGTTAGTCGTTTATTTTAAAATAATTTACAAACTTTTCTCAAATAGAAAAGGTTAATGTTGCTGCCCGTCTTGAATTGTTCTTCAGATTAGAAAAAGTCCAAGATCAGGCTTTAGTGGACCTAAAAATTAAAAAAAAAAAAAAAAACGTGGTCATCGCCTTTTCTAGTTCATAAATAATTGTGCAAGATACGTGTTGTTTTTACAATTAGAATTGTAGTCGTTAACTTGGTTTCTATTGGTCTATAAAATATTCGTCATTTTTGAGCTAATATGCCAGTCATTTTCTGCTACCCTTCTTGCAGCACAGTAACTGGCATTATAATTCTCTTTCTGAATACTTGTCTTTGATTTTCTATATGGAAATAGTCTAGGTATGATTTTAAAGCAAAAATTCCAATTAAAACATGAGGGCCGGGTTCATTTTAGTCAGGGAGATTTTCAGATCCTGGAACATTCATTAAACTTGCTTCAAATCTTTCTCTCATATTAGAGACCTCGATAATCCTACCATCAGGGCCTGATTAACGCACGGGCCTCCGAGGCCGCGGCCCTGGGCACCTAAATTTTGTATGTGTTAAACCATTTTAATCAGAAATAATTATTTAAATAAAATAAACTGATAATGTTAGTTTTTATTTTAAATTTTGAAAATATGTTAATAGTTTTAAATATTATACATCTTTTAAAGTTTTACTTTTAAATAAAAGTTCTACATGTACAAAAGTATCTTCAGGACAGTGGTTCTAAACTTCCAAATTTGCTTAGTGATGGTTTTTTGCATGCATTTGGTATACCGTGTGTGTATGGGGGCCCCAATTAACACCAGATCCTAGGCCTCACATTGGCTTAATCAGACCCTAGGCCCCACATTGACTTAATCAGGCCCTAGGCTCCGCATTGACTTAATCAGGCTCTGCCACCATCACTGTTCTTACCAAAACCACAAATATCAATGCATGCAAATTTAGAACCTGGACCAACAACAGCCATAATCACTGGTGAAAATTTTTTTAAATACCACCCGTTTTGTCGGGACACTTGAGGGTAACATGCTTGTCATTCACACTGCCAATACAGTTGGGGATATCGCTATATTTTTTCAAGCCCCTCAACATACTTTTTCCAAATTTCCAATGCAGGTTGGGGTAAATATATATATTTTCTAATTTTCTGCTTATCGCTTCACAAACTTCTGTCACTGTTGCAAACCCCATTTCAAAAACTATGGCCAGTTGTGTGAATACTATCACCGGTGACAACAAATCTACAAAAGAAAATATTTTTGTTTCAGGTGAAGAAGTGAAGAAAAAATGGAAAAATCTGAAAGATACATATGCAAAATTTATCCGTTTTGGCAAAACAAAAACTGGACAAGCAGCAAACAGCAGCAAGAAGTGGCTTTGGGCCGATCAAATGGAAGCCTTTCGTCCGTTTCTGACGTTTGCTAAAACTTATTCTGTCAGCGATATCGACCCTGAAAGAAACAGTGTTCATTTAAAACCTACTTCAGAAGCCAATATGGAACTAACCGAAAATTTAGAAAATCAAAATACGCAATCAGAACATTCAGAAAACAGTGTTACTGGTGATACGCCAGATGCGGAATTTCCACAGACTTCAAGAGGCGATCCACAAGTCATCATTAATGAGATTCAGCCACCTCGTTCAACACCATTACCAGCATTAGATGTTACTTCATCTTCTGGAGACCCAAGACAACCCAAAACAAGCAGGAAGCGTTCTGCCCCATCGTCTTCTGCAGGAGAAGTGATACATTATTTTGAAAATATAAAAAAGTCTGCATACGATGCAACTGACTGCCTTTTCTTGGCCCATGCAATGACTGTTAAAACATTTTCTGGAAGGAGGCAGGCCATAACAAAAATGAAAATAGCTCAAGTTATCATGGAACAAGAACTTTTGCATGTGGAGGAAGTCTCGTCGACACATTCTCTACCTAGACCTGAATCTGATATCAACACTTTACTAACATCTGAATTTTCAAATGTTAATACTGCAATGAAAAATGCATTTGAGAGGTCTGAACGCTGAAAAAAAGCCCTGACTCTAATTTTTTTTTAAATCATCCGATCCACATGGAGAAAATTTCATATGTTCGTGACATTTAAACATTGTTCATTTTTAACACTTTACTACAAAGTTGAAAAGTGTTTATGACTTTGTTCATTCTGTCTGTCTGCCTGTCCGTTAGCACGATAACTGCCATAAAAATGACTTAATCAAAATGAAATTTTAGTATGTTGATCAGACGGTCTGTAGGACCTATGGGAATATAAATGAATAATTTAGGTAAATTTTAGGTAATATTCAAATTGTTCGATAAAATATATAAAAAAAATTCAGCGAAATATATTCAGTAGTTTTTTAAATAAAAAATTAAAATAATAATTACACCTCCTATATGAAGCGATCACGTGACCATGATATGAAAAGATCACATGACCCACTTCAAAATGATATATGGCATCCATCTTGTCTCAAAATCGTGATTTTTTAAGTTCTTTTTAATTCATATTGAGTGTTGTATCCGTCCTAAAACCACTTTATTGTTGCTTAAATTCTGTGCATCTACATACTGAAACAACGCAATTACAATATATTTGAGTTTAAATGATCATCCAAATTTGATTATTTCTACAACGAAGCCTATTTTTCACTTATATAAAATGTAAACAGCAAAATATGTAGAATGAGTTGTATTAGAATTGCTGTATTTCTTTAACACAAAATTATTTAGCCCATGGAGTCTGCATAGCTGATATGAATGAAATATTCATTGATTTTACAAAGAGAAGGACGATTTTTTTCGCTGAAGTTTTAAGCATAGAATTTAATCACTTGTAGCTCCATGGTCTTAATTTTTAAATAAATTAAATTATTATAGTATTGTGATGAATGATATGAATGGGAAAATATTATGAATGAAATGCTGTTTTTATAGGGAGATCCAGATGTGTTATTTTGTCAATGACGTCATTTGAATGAATTTCAGTTGTTTTCGATGAAGTGTTTAAATATAATAAATTATCGTAGTATTAAAATAGTTTTAAAAATATTACCGAGGAATATATCGCATTTTAGAGATGTTTAAACCAGGCAATTTATATTTTAATCCTGTCATTTAAATGAAGTTCATTTTTTTCGATGAAGGTTTAAGTTTTCAAATATAATAAATTATTGTAGTATTGTGATAAGTTTTAAAATATTACCGAGGAATGTATTGCATTTTAGACTTGCTTAAATAAAATTGCATTGAAGTTGGAAAGTGTTTCATAATCAATGCTTTAAACATGATTGATCTTTCTTGTTATTATTATCTTATTATTTAGTACTATATGATTACGCATTTCATTAAGAGTGTTTAGTAGGAGTTTATATATACTATATATATAGTTTATATAGGCATTATTATTGTTTATATAGTTATATATAGGAGTTTATATATACTATATATATAGTTTATATATACTACGATAGCTACGTATAAAACCAAATTTAAACACTTACCAAACAAATTATAATTAGGAAAAAGCAAAACATTGCATATTTGCATTATATATATATATATATGTTGTAACATCTCTGCATTCTATCTTTGGAATTTCGAACTATTATTACTAACTATATATGTATATATATATAATATGAATGAGAAAGTCGAGTAGACTTCAGATTCTTACTAATAGAACACTTTATTTATACACTGCGTAATATTTCATCATTAAATTCCTTTATAAAAGTATAAAAGGGCTTTGTGATACAAGCTCCAACTCCGAGCTGAAACCAGAGCTATGTCATGTCACTGGATATGAATGGGTCAGATCTATCACGGCCTTTCCTTTTTGTCGCGGATCCTGAACCATGCAGTAATATATTGGGTGGCAGGTTTCCAGGAAAATATTCCTTCCCCATCAGGAAATGCACAGAGCACCGAAGAATTGAGTCTAATTCATTAAGAATAAGGGGTTTTTATTTTAACAACATATACCTTCCAGAGGTGTCCCAAAGTGAAGATGTTTTATATTCCAGCATGGATACGGAGAAAGTGTGTAGTAGCGTCGAAAATTCGAGTTCGCAGTATATTCGAGAAATTAAATATCTAAAATCGTGTAGGTTTTCAAGTGCGTTAAACACTTGAATTTTGAAATGCTGTATTAATAATAATAATAATAATAATAATAAAATACTGAACGTTCATTAACTGAATTGAACGCTCACTCTCTACATACACATAGGGAGAAAGAGAGAGGGAGGAAGAGAAAGGGAGAGAGAGTGATAAAGACAAACAGAGGGGGTATAGACAAACCAAAAGGAGAAAAACAGACAGGGGGATAGAGAAACAAATAAGAGAATGGTGAAAGGAAGAAGAAATAAGAGAATTTGAAAAAAAGAAAGCAAGAGGCAGAAAAAACGGAAAAGAGTAATAGAGACAAAGATAATGAAAGAAAGACAAAAAATAGTAAGAGAAAGCAGCAAAGAGAAAATAAAGTGAAAAAAAAACGAGAGAGAGGAGGAGAAGGGAGAAACAGAAAAGGAATAGAGAAAGAGGAAAATAGATGAGAAGAGAGAAATAATAAAGGGTAAAGGGGTGGAGAGGTAATGAATGAAAAAGAAGGGAAAATGAGAAAGAGAAAAAAGAAAGAAAATAGTAAAAAAGACAGAAACAGAGAGAGATAAGGAAATAAAAAGAGAAAAATAGATAGCGACAGAAAGAATGAAATAGAGAGATACTTAGAGAGAGAGAGAGAGAGAAATAAATGGAGAGAGTAAGAGGGAAAGATATAAAGAAAAAATGAAAGTAATAAAGAGAAAAGTAGAAAACAGAGAAAATGAGATAAAGAAAGAGCGCAAAAAATAGAGAAAGAGGAAAACAAAAAGGGAGAGAGAAAGAGTGAAATACAGAAAGTGGAAAAAGTAATAAAGAATAAAGAGAAAAGCGAAAGGGAGAAGAAAAGAGAGATAGAGGAAAAAGAAAGAAAATAGTAAAAAAGAAAAAATACAGACGTAGAGATAAGGGAAAAAAGATATAGAGACAAAGAGAACCATAAGATATATATATATATATATTATACTGAAAAGATAGAAATAGATAGAAAAGCGAAAGAGAAAAAAAAGCGTGAAATAAAGAAGGAAAGAAAAAAAGAGAGGCAGAGAGAATGAAAGATAGAAATATTGAAAGCGAGAGAGAAATAGAAAGAAGAGGAGAGAAAGAGAGTAAGAAGGAAAGGTATAAAATAAGGGAAATGAGAGACTAAGAGGAAAAGCTATAAAGGAAAAAAGAGAAAATGCGAGAGTGAGAGTTCTTGGTTTGTTTGCATTGTAGAAGGAAAACCAAGCGCTTTCAAATCGATTCTATACTTTTTATCATTGATTTGCATAGTTAGTTAAGTTTATGTATTTATTATTGCGCAAAATTCATCGGTATTAAATAATCCTTGTCCCGCAATATGTTCAGAAGATCTCACGTTTATATTTGAAAAGGCAATCAGATTCCCTTTGAATCCATACAAGCCTTTGTTCAACTATAAATGCTGAATGGCAGGAAGTTCTTGTGATGAAATGTCCTTTGCAGAGATAAGACCCGTTTTCTTCGCCAGCTCCTTTCAAAAATCATTATTTGCAGTACATGCAGAATTTTAACCTTTAAGTTGTGCCTTCCAAGAACGCATATATCAATCAGCGGAGCCTTTATCAAAATGTGAAAGGTACATTTGTGACAACAGTTGGAAGTTAGTTTTATATTAATTCCTTTTACACATTGAGCTTACTAAATCAACAAAATAAAGAACTTGGAAATGGATTACGTTAAAAAATGTACCATTTACTCAAACTGATGTAAATTCTGACTGTGTGGCTCCACTCGGCTCTCTCATAAATTCCTATATTATATGTATCAAAATTAGTATTAGAATGGGAATAATATGTATCTTTTGTATGAGATTTCTCACGTTATTCCTTCTTTTATAATTTTAATATAAAATTCTTCAAAAGTTTATTTTTTACAGTTAGCAACAGTTTAGTGAAACCGCTGAATTGTTGACTGATTTGTGTTAATATATACTATTTTCCTACCATTTACATACATAAGCTTAAACTATAATTATCCTCGTAAACTATATGTACCGGAAATGGTCAATGTGTCCCCATTGAAAATAACGCTTTGGAAATTTTAAAATTAGAATAATTTCAGTTCTAATGATACATATCACTAAAAATTCTATCTAGTTCTAGCTTATTGTGTAATGTATCTCCGTATAAGATGTTATAACGTCACGATGTAAAATTTTATACGGAGTCACGATGTAACATTTTATGTAACGTCACGATGTAAAATTTCCCAACGTCATCTCAGGATATTCACTCTGAACCTAAACTGTCATCACACAAACACGATTTCGGGAAACAATATTAAAAGTCCTAACGACCACAGATAGTTTTAGAAGCCAACAAAACACATTTCTCAACTTTAATTTACGACTTCTCGTTCGATATAATCAACTAAAAAGTAAGCTTTATACCATAGGACACTGACTAGAAACATATAAATAACATTTAAAATTAATGACAACCAAAATAGTTTTAAAAAGTCATTTAATAAAAACTATTTTCCTCGACGTACATAAATGTATAAAGCCAAAGCGCTTTCGGGCGTCACAAAGTGGCGAAGTGAACTTCGCCATTGATGAAGGGCATGGTGATACCCGAAAGCGCTTTGGCTTTATAAATTTATATACGTCGAGGAAAGGCGTAATTAACACTTTACAACATAGTTGTTGTTGTTGAAACCCAGACCGTCCGACCTACCAGAAAGGTGTAAGGTAACTGTTTGGACGGTCGGGAAGTGCCACCCAATTTAGACCGGAACCCAGTGGGGGAGGCATCCACAGGGACCGTACCCTCCTTCCCCTACCACCAACCTCTCGGAAGGACTTTCGGACCCACATGTTTAACGTGATCGTACTCCGCATGAACACGGCGGCAGTTTTGGCAGTGGCTGGAATCGAACCCGGGCCTACCGAGTGCAATTTACAACATAGTTGAAAAGTGTTTATGACTTTGTTCATTCTGTCTGTCTGTCCGTTAGCATGATAACTGCCGTAAAAATGACTTTATCAAAATGAAATTTTAGTATGTTGTTCAGACGTTCTGTGGAACCTATGGGAATATAAATGAATAATATCACCCAATTAGTTTTGGATTGAACCCGGGTTGAGAAAATGAAATACAATAAACCCTATGAGACCTAATTTTTCAAACATTTTTTGAGCGGATTTAAAATTCCCAAATTGCTTCGAAAGTTTTAAGAAATATTCAAATTATCCCATAAAATATAAAAAAAAAATTTCAGCTAAATATATTCGATAGTTTTTTAAATAAAAATTAAAATAATAGTTACACTTTTTATATGAAGAGATCACATGACCCACTTCAAAATAAAATATGGCATCCATCTTGTCTCAAAATCGTGATTTTTTAAATTCTTTTTAATTCATATTTATTGTTGTATCCGTCCTAAAACTGCTTTATTTTTGTTTAAATTCTATGCATCTACATATTGAAACAACTCAATTACAATATATTTGAGTTTAAATGCAAACTTTGATTACTTCTACAACGAAGCCTAATTTTCACTTATGGGAAATGTAAACACCAAAAGATGTAGAATGAGTTGTATAAGAATTGCTGCATTTCTTTAACACAAAATTATTTAGCTCATGGAGTCTGCAATATAGCTGATATGAATGAAACATTCATTGATTTTACACAGAGACCAACCAGACGATTTTTTCGATTATGTTTTAAGCATAGAGTTAAATTACTTGTACCTCCATGGTTTTAAGTTTTAAATAAAATAAATTATTATAGTATTGTGATGAATGAAAGGATTGGAAAAATGTTTATGAATGAAATGTTGCTTTTATGGAGAGAGCCAGGCAATTTATATTTCGATGACGTCATTTGAATAAAGTTCATTTGTTTTCGATGAAGTTTTCAAATATAATAAATTATCGTAGTATTATGATAATTTTAAAAATATTACCGTGGAATGTATTGCATTTTAGAAATATTTAAACCAGGCAATTTGTATTTTAATGCCGTCATTTGAATGAAGTTCATTTTTTTTCGATGAAGTTTTAAGTTTTCAAATATAATAAATTAATGTAGTATTGTGATAATTTTAAAAATATTACCGAGGAATGTATCGTATTTTAGAGATGATTGTATAAAATTGCATTGAAGTTGGAAAATGTTTTTCACAATCAATGCTAAATGCATGATTGATCTTTCTTGTTATTAAATGACTTTTTAAACCTGTTTTGGTTGCCTTTAATTTTAAAAGTTTATTAAAGTTAACGTGTATACATTCTATTTATATAAATAACACTCTAAGCATAATTGGTAATATCCCAATGAAACCCCTAATAAACTCCTAACTTTACTTTTCAACGGGATACATCGGACTTCAACGGGCACGAACTTTTAATGCGCGAAATTTGAATGACCGCCTTTGACTACCTAGGTCTAGAAAGCGTCTTAAAACTGTTATTAGCCACTTTCCAACTCCTTGGGAATCCCGACAATAACTGATCTGATCCAAACATTGATTCCATCCTCAATATAGAACCGCCGCTCTCGTGGGGGATCGTAGTCAAACTCGAAGTCGTAATGTAGATTGTTAGAAAATAGACAAATCATACAATACATGTAGATAAGAACAAGAAATATCAATCATGCTTAAAGCATTGATTATGAAACACTTTCCAACTTCAATGCAATTTCATTTAAACATGTCTAAAATGCAGTTCCTCGGTAATATTTTAAAACTTATCACAATACTACATTAATTTATTATATTTGAAAACTTAAAGCTTCATCGAAAAAAATGAACTTCATTCAAATGACGGCATTGAAATATAAATTGCCTGGTTTAAACATCTCTAAAATGTTACACATTCCTCGGTAATAATTTTAGAATTATCATAATACTACGATAATTTATTATATTTGAAAACTTCATCGAAAACAGCTGAAATTCATTCAAATGACGTCACAGAAAAAATAACACGCCTGGCTCTCTCTATAAAAGCAGCATTTCATTCATAAATAATTTCCCATGCATGTCATTCATCACAATACTATAATAATTTATAATAATTTATTTTATTTAAAAATTAAGACCATGGAGCTACAAGTAATTAAACTCTATGCGTAAAACTTCATCGAAAAAAATTGTCCTTCTCTTTTAAAATCAATGAATATTTCATTCATATCAGCTATGCAGACTCCATGAACTAAATGATTTTGTGTTAAAGAAATACAGTAATTCTAATACAACTCATTCTACATATTTTGCTGTTTACATTTTACATAGGTGAAAAATAGGCTTCGTTGTAGAAATAATCAAATTTAGATGAGCATTTAAACTCTAATTTATTGTAATTGCGTTGTTTCAGTATGTAGATGCACAGAATTTAACCAAAAATAAAGTGGTTTTAGGACGGATACAACACTCAATATGAATTAAAAAGAACTTTAAAAATCACGATTTTGAGACAATATGGATGCCATACATCATTTTGAAGTGGGTCATGTGATCTTTTCATATCATGGTCACGTGATCGCTTCATATAGGGGGTGTAATTATTATTTTAATTTTTATTTAAAAAACTACTAAATATATTTCGCTGAATATTTTTTTTTATATATTTTATGGAACAATTTGAGTATTACCTAAAATTTTCGAAGCAATTTGTGAATTTTAAATCCGCTTAAAAAATGTTTGAAAAATTAGGTCCCATAGGGCTCAATGTATTTCATTTTTTCAACCCGGGTTCAATCCAAAACTAATTGGGTGATATTATTCATTTATATTCCCATAGGTCCTACAGACCGTCTGAACAACATACTAAAATTTCATTTTGATTAAGTCATTTTTACGGCAGTTATCGTGCTAACGGACAGACAGACAGACAGAATGAACAAAGCCATAAACACTTTTCAACTTTGTTGTAAAGTGTTAAAAATGATACCAAACTGGTTATCGTGAACTCATAATGTGCATATTTATTCCAGAGTTATTGGGTACATTTCACACACACGCATGCACACGTGTGCGGACATCTTTGCAAAAATGTGTTGAAATGCGCTCCCCCGTCAAAATCTCGATTTTGAAAACTTTAAGGAAAAGAATACTTTTTGTATATTGTTACTATACTACTGTGTATACTGTTATTTTACTACTTTGTATACTGTTACTATGCTATTTTGTATACTGGTACTATACTATACTCTGTATACTGTTACCATAATAAGTAAAGAATCTTGCTGCTCCACCGCGAATCCAACCATCGACCTTCATACTGGTTAGCCGACGCTCTATCTTTGAGCTATTGGAACAGAATTGCAAGCTGTTATCGCTCTGCAAATATTACTACTTTTTGTAATTTTGTAATACCTTTTCTATGAGAAAGTTAGAATAACTGGATAATAAAATACTTCGTTAATAAGTAGTATATAAATTTTATCGATTTTAGCCAGTTTCAGAATCGGGATGATCGTTTTTTTTTGCTACTAATAAGCACGGTAATGACACCAGTAAAGCCAAGACTGTCTGTTTTCACTTTGCTGGGGCAATGGCTCTATTTTAGAAGTAATACAGCTAGCTCTCTTTCATACAGTGGTATAGCCACAGGAGCAAAGAGTACAAATGCAGCTCTCTTTATTTCTTTAAACTAAAAAGTTATTACTTTTATAGTGGTTATACTCTTTCTAATTCCGTAGTCTCTTATTCACTGGGATTTAAAAATTAATTTGTTCGAAAGTTATTTGAATTTAGTTGATAGCATTCCCGAAATAGGTTGTTTCCCTGTTTTTAAACATGGATACTAATCTTCGTAGTTTTATTCATTGAAAAGGTGTTTTGAATTCCTCTACTGTTCTTTTTCTTTCCTCTTAAGTTTTTCCTTTTATTATTTAAAAATGTTGTTTGGAAACGGTTTCCTTCCTAAGTCATGTAATACAACTATTTATTGACAGATGCGGCCTTGCCTTAGTTGATATGAGTACTCCGTCTTTCTATTCTGACAAAAGAGTTTATTTCTGATCTCTCCACCAAAACCACTTAACACTTTTTATTAGCAATATTTATTTTTCAAATAAAAACTATAAATTTTGTTTTATGGCGCCTAGTAGTATTATATAATCCGCAGTTTTACACTTAATGTCCACGTGGAACACGTTCCTCACAGTTTTTTAAATAAAAACTCTTAAGTAACGGCAGGGACCAGCGGAATACAAAAGACGTATATTCATAATCCATTAGGGAAATTAAATTCTCTCTGGTTAAGATTCCGACGAAGAACAGTATATTACGAAAATAAAAATGGCCACATTGATAATCATGATGGAAGACAGCGGAGAGTTTCATCACTTCTTGTGAAACATCCTTTTCAATTATTCAATGATTAAAAATTTAGGTGCAATTGAAACGAAAATGAAAACAAGTTGGAAATATATTTTTAATTTATTTTCGATTGTGTGTCTTTATGTAACAGAAGTTTCGCGTTTTGCAAGAAATGAGGTTTTGGAGCAGTCTTTCTCAGCGAGCATATAAGACGATATACTTTCGTAGGCTATGTTAAACATCTAACACAGGATGTTATTTTAGAACTTATTTGAGATTTTAGCAACTAACAGAAATGTCTAAAAAGTAAAGCACATTATTACAATTGCCCCTTAAAATGTTGAAAATAATACTCAATTGGTTTCTGGAGCGTAATAGGCAGTGTTTCTTTCAGGACTTTTCGGCTAGGAGGCGTATGAAAGTTTTCTATTTGCTCTCTCTCTCTCTATATATATATATCTAAATGCTGTCACATAAATAGAAACTAGGTTAAAATAAAATGTCTCTGGGGGGGGGGGGATAATCGTCACTGGGGGTGCTTCTCCCCATTGAATATATGCCTGAAAAACAAACCGTACTCTTTATCAGAAACGGTAAGTTACTAACTAATGGCCAGAAGCAACAAACCTGCAAAACGTCAAAGGGACACATGTTTTCAGATTCGTAAAATTTCGCGAAGTGGTGTACTTGAAGTTAGAATAGGTAACAAAATATTAAATCATTTGTATTTGATATTATATAGGTTGAATTTTAAATTTAATTTTAGTCTGTAATATTTGGTTAAAAACATCAATTCTCTCAAATCTGCCATTACTGAAATATTTACGCTTACCCCATTTATCATTTTACGTACCTCCAAAGATATGCGTACCACAGGTTGGGAAACGCTGGTATAAACGAAAAGCCTAACCCTTTCCAAAGAAGTAGTTACTGAACAACATTTACTGTATCAACATACCCTGGCATCAACTTTGTCCGGCCTCCTCCTACACTTTAACACAACACCCTTATAGCAATCTTGCTTTTTAGAATACAGACAGTTTTTTATTTACGAAACATTCGCTGTAACGAACAATCAATGGTTCGACACGACAGTCCACTGTAGACCTTGGACTTCCTCAGAAAATTCTTCCAATATGTCCCCCTGGGGAAGCAATGTTTCTTGAATTTTTAATATTTAACACCTCCAAAGTCCTTGTCCAAACAATCCACCCATCTCAACTTCGGTCGTCGTTTAGGTCTTTTCCATATCGGTGTGGGCATAAAAGTTATCTTCATGATCCTTCTGTTATCCATTCTTAGCAAATGTCCTGCCCCATTGCATTCTGTTAATTTTAATGTATTTAATTATGTCAGAATGTTTGTATAATTTGAAAATTGTATCTCCTTATCAATTTTCGGAATTCCAACAAAAATACTGAGCAATTTTTTTTTTTTTTAAGTTGCCAATACGTCAATACGTTATCATAAAGCGTTGTTTATAGAACAAAATTAGTATTACATTGTGACCCAAAATATAAGATTAATATCGATAGTGTAACAGTCTATATACTTAAAATTGAAAATTCCATCCTTCTGTCTGTCTCATCACGGGCTGCACCGAATTTCGTGAAATTTTTTGTGGGTAGCCCTGATAGCCATCTAAAATTTAGGCATCCTTTTGTTCTCCTGCCTATCTTCATGTTCTTCTGATTGTTTCCTCACCTTGAACTTGACCCAATGTTTATATGAGCCTCCAAACAAATGAGACGCCAATCGTTATTTGAGTCTCCAAACCAACGTAACCTAATCTTTCTTTATGCCATTCTACGCTAAATGCAGTTTAAAATTCTATAATGTGAACCGATCATTCCCTGTGTTTATATATCTTAAATTGTGGATTCTTTATAAATCAACCAAATAAAACAAACTTTTTAATCTGCAGACAATATTTAAATAATAAAAATTTTGTGTCCTTCGTTGTATTTATCGTCTGTTAAATATTACTATTATATATTTTAATATCTTTTTTTTCAGCAACAGCAAAATTTAATTATTTGTTTTTTAATAAGTGGCAATATTAGGTTGTTATTATTTAGAATATTTTATGCAGAAAATAGTGAGTGCTATTTATAGTTTTAGAACTATTTTATTTTTATAGTTTTGGATATTTTTACGATGATGACAAAGTTTGGTTAATAAGAATTTTAGAATTCATTTTTTAATAGAATTGCATATATGTCGTTATTAATTCTATGGGTGTATAATCTACCGTTTCTGGGGCTATTTTAATTTATAGTCATAGCAGGCAGTTTCTTTTATTATATTTTATCAAATAATTGATTTATACTTTTTGATTCGATTGTGGAAACTATGATAACATAGTTGCATTTCAAATTCCCAAATCGTTTATTAGCTAATCAACAAATTAAATAATTAAAAAATTAACCGATTATAATTAATTGATTTTTAGCTTACTGAAAATGTTGAAAATGAGACAACATGTATTGATCGAGGAAGAAATCTTGTTATGTCAGCAGAACTATAAAGTGTACGCCCTTAAACGGTTTTCCGATATTCAGAACTTTTATTAGGTATATAGGTGAAACATATTATAAATCAGATGAATGCATTGACAATTTGTACTGACGTAATTCACCTGCTGTAAAATTTAAAAAATACATTTTTAATTTGTTTTCATTCTGTTACTGATTATAAGTGAACCCAAATATTATATGGAATATAAGGATAAGGATTTTGCGTTCGCTTACGAAATAAATAAACTATGAGCTATCCATATTTATGGCGCATTAGAATTAATTCGAAGTCTAGCATTTTGATACTCACATAGCGCGTTCTTCATATTTTAAGCCTCCAGATTCATACCTTGGGGATCCACGGCGGAATTTTCAGGAATACAGAATAACATATTTACAATACATTAGATAAATGAAATTCCTCAGTAATAACTTCCCGAAGACGGAAAAGGTTATGGGATTAACAATCGATGTGATTTCGATTATATATATATATATATATATATATATAATAATAAAATTATAATATGAAATTACAATGATATATATATATATATATGTGTATATATATATATATATATATATATATATATATATATATATATATATATACATGTATAGTTTAATAAAATTATAATATGAAATTCCAATGATAGAAAAGAGAGAAGTTGTAACTCATAAAACCCTAACTTAAAAAATGCTGGCAACATAAAAGGATGTAAAAAATAGATAATCTATATATTAAAAGGCAATGTCTGTGTGTGTGTCTGTCTGTCACTATACACTATACGTTCAGCGACCGCGCGTCGGAGAGCTACAGAATTTGGCAATCGCAGAAGGGGGGTGTGGGAAGGGGGACACGCGAAAACCGATTTTTAAAATTTTAATTTTTTTTTTTTTTTGTTATTTAATGTTTTATGCGATTTCGACCGTTTTTTGCCCTTTTTTCTCCACGATTCAGACGTCGTAGAAAAAAACAAATCACACCACCGGAAAGAGCAGATAATTGCAAGTAAAAATATATCAATTTCAAATCTCAATTTCGATTTCTAATATTTTTTAAAGATTTTAAAACAAAAGTCACTTTTGGCTCAAAAAACGATTTTTGGTTTTTAAATTCTCGCATAGTAAAAAGTATTCATAATTTCGACTAATAATTTACATTTTTAGAAAGCTCAAACATCTGACTTTCTAAGCCGAATCTGGTCAAGAAATTATTAAAAATATCCACAGGATCGCGATTTTAATGGACTAAGGATTTTAAATTTCTCGGCAATCTGCTACCTGCATTTCCCCCCTCCGCAGTAGTTTTTTCCCCCGTCTCCATGGAGACCGCGCTTCCGGTTTTAAATGAATTAAGAGCTTAGCATATGTATTGGATACATCGGGTGAAATTATTATATATATATGATATTTTAAATGGATATTTTAAATAATTTAAATGATTGAATTATGGTGATGTATTTGAAATTATTATATTTATGGATTGCTGGAACGATATGGATGATTGATGGAACGATATGAATTTTCTAAATGGATATTTTAATTTATGGATATTTTAATTTATGGATATTTTAATTGGATATTTTAATTTTATGGATATTTTAAATGATGGAACGATGGAACGAGGGTGACGGAATTAAGAGCTTAGCATATGGTCATTATAAAATTTAAATTAGCGCGCGGGAATTGCACTCGGTAGGCCCGGGTTCGATTCCCGCCACTGACGCGGAGTACGATCACGTTAAACATATGGGTCCGTAAGTCTTTCCGAGAGGTTGGTGGTAGGGGAAGGAGGGTACGGTTCCTGTGGATGCCTCTCCCACCGGGTCCCGGTCTAAATTGGGTGAATAAAAATAAAGTTATGAAGATTGTCGCTGATGGCGCGGTAGGCCAGTGGTTAGTGCGCGGGAATTGCACTCGGTAGGCCCGGGTTCGATTCCCGCCACTGTCAAAACTGTTGCCGTGTTCACGCGGAGTACGATCACGTTAAACATGTGGGTTCGTAAGTCCTTCCGAGAGGTTGGTGGTAGAGGAAGGAGAGTACGGTCCCTGTGGATGCCCCTCCCACTGGGTTCCGGTCTAAATTGGGTGAATAAAAAGAAAATTATGGAGATTGTCGCGGAGTTCGCGGTAGCCCAGTGTTTAGCGCGCGAGAATTGCACTCGGTAGGCCCGGGTTCGATTCCCGAAACTGCCGCTGTGTTCACGCGGAGTACGATCACGTTAAACATGTGGGACCGTTAGTCCTTCCGAGAGGTTGGTGGTAGGGGAAGGAGGGTACGGTCCCTGTGGATGTCTCCCCCACTGGGTTCCGGTCTAAATTGGGTGGCACTTCCCGGCCGTCCAAACAGTTACCTTACACCTTTCTGGTAGGTCGCGATAGCGAGTTTGCAAATTTCAGAATTTTCAAGGGTAGCGAACAGGCTGGTCGCCAAAGGCGGCTAGTGTTCAACAAAGAGGAGAATAAAATTCATATATCAAGTCATCAAAGCTTAATATATAAATATATTCAACTTAATTCAATTTAACTTAATATATATATATATATATATATACACACACACACACATATATATATACATATATATATATATACGTAAATATATATATATACATATACATACATATATATTTATATATATATACATATACATATATATATATGCAGTGAGAGAAATAATTACGGTTCTCTGCAAGCTATATACCCTCTTCTCGTTTTGCGAAGTTCAGCCCCTATGTAAAATATTAGGATTATATAAAATACTGGATTTTTTAGTAAATTAAATAATTATCATGCAAATTATTCTAAATTTAAGAAGTGGACACTAAAACTCATAAACAAAATCTCGTAATAACTAGGGATTTTTTATTTTTTTTTACTTTTCCTACACACATAATATAATGTATAGGAAAAGTATTACGACGGGATAGAATATTCGAATTCTAGTTTTCGACGGGAGTTCGCGTTTCAAACATCCCTGAAGTCGAATGGTGTCTGTATGTGCGTGTGTGTGTATGTTAGTGTGCGTATATGTTAGTGCATGTGCCCGTCCATCTTACGAACGGATGGCTCGTTTTCAAAGTGATGTGAGATTAGTAGTATTATTACAATTGGTGAATTTTGGAATCTTATTGATCTTAAACGCAATCGAATATTCGGTAGACTCCCAATGAACCGTTAAAAAATCAAGTCCTCCAATAATTTTGAATAAATAATCATTTCAGATTTAATTTTTCATACGAAAACAAATGGTATGAACTTTAGAATGCTTGCATGAACCGTTCTAAAGATATTGCTCAATTTTCATCAACAAATCTGTTACTCATCACATTCTCATGGATGTCGTTCGTTCCATTCACGAGAGAAAAATCTTAAAAAATAGCTCTTCCAATGAGAATTTTTTTTTCATTTTTCTAATTTTTGCTTGAAATATATTATAAACTATGAAAGATAGATATAAATAGTAAACGTCAAAAACGTGCACTTGAAAATTTTGTATTAAAATCTATATTTTTTATGAAGTAATCGTCTTGTCAAGTTGAAGAGTATTGAAAATTCTCTGTTTTTCAAGTTTATAATGCTTATATTCCAAAAACTGAAAAGGCTAGCTTTGAATAATAAGCAAGAATTTATAGATCTCCAAAAGTCCTATATATAATTACATTTTGGATCAAGATGTTTTATTTCGAAAATTTCGAAAAACACTTTAATAAATATCTGTCCGACCGAGTGTTTTATTTTTATTTTTTTTTTTTTTTTCATTTTACATACTTTCACTCGAAATACCTTTGAAATCATAAAATATAGATATAAATAGTAAAGGAGAAAAATATGTATGAGGAAATTTAGTTTCTAAATCTATATGTAGTTAAAAAGAATCCTCTTATAGTTTTCGAATAATAATCTTGGGAAGTTGAAGAAGTATGAAAATTTTACGTTTTTCATGCTTGTAATGCTTATAGCTTAAACTGAAAGTGATAGGTATAAACCACAAGCAAACCCATTTCGTTTTCATCGGACTGGAGCCAACGACGATTTTTTTCTCTACCGCCCTTTGTTACCGAGTTAATCTTCTTAACTCCGTAAACTGTTCGTTAGGGGGCATTACAATCCTTTTATTCGATCACTTCTGGTTACTTTACTGTAAATATACCTGACGTGTTCAGCCATGAGCTTTTCCTTACAAAGTTATTGGGGTGCTATGAACTTTCGTAGAAACCCTGTTGAAGTCCCAGGACGTCCGATTCATCCTAGGATACGAGCAGCCGGCATAGAATTTGTGCAACCAGCATAGAAACCCTGTGTGTTTGCACAATCCTTTTTTTTTAACCGATACGGATTGTGATACAAATAAGTCGTAAGAAAACATGCCTTATGCAAATCTTTAAGTCTTATTAAATCTACGGTCCTACTATTTCATCCCACGTCCATGCAACATTTCAAGCAATAGCGTTTTCCACTCTAGGGACGTATACACAGCGGAGTTTTCCGGAATTCTAAACACACACGCGTTCATAATCCATCAGGCAAATGAAATTATCCCTCGAATTACACCCAGACCACGGAAGAGAGGATATATTCACGAGGTTAAAAATAGCTGCACTGATAAATATGCGGAAGATGCATCCGAGAGGGAGGAGGATATACAAGGGACCCCACAACTCCATATTGCCCACGGTCTTCATTGATAGATTATAGAAAAACAAATCTTAGAAATAACTTCATAAAATAAAGTATATTTTCATCTT
Source organism: Amaurobius ferox (assembly GCA_951213105.1). NCBI lineage: Eukaryota > Metazoa > Arthropoda > Arachnida > Araneae > Amaurobiidae > Amaurobius > Amaurobius ferox. The sequence goes on from OX578140.1 coordinate 19,660,139, forward strand.
CAAAAAATGTTCAGCGAGATCATTCAATAAAAGTTGATTTGGTGATTCGCTCTAATCTGCAAACCGGGGGGAGATTGTGTCTTAGTACTTTAATGAGGATGATATTCTGCTCAAATGTAGATTGCAATCATTGAATAGCACGTTTCGTCCAATAAAATTCATTCGTTCGCTCGTGATCTGAGAATTTGCCTTTCGTGCTTAGTTTTTGGAGGGGAGTGTAAATACTTTAAATGCGGAATAATAAAAGACGTCTTACTTTGTAAACCAGTGACGTGTTAAGTTTATGTACGAAGTTATGTTATAGTTTATGTACATAGAGTTTTGCACGAACCAAGGGCATAGAAGTAGAAATCGTCTATTTAGGACATTCAACAGCCGGAGGCGCTTATTTAGGGAGTATTGAATGAGAGCGGAGGCAGTCTTTCAAGACTTTTTCGCCTGTGGACGAATGAAACTTTGGGAGGGTGGGATGTTTTCTATTTGCCCTATATGAATAAATTTAAATGCTGTCACATGAATAGAGATTAAATTAATATAAAATGTCTCCCGGGGAGGGGGGGGGATAATCGTCTCCGGGAGGGCTTATCCCTCATTTGCAAAGATGACAATTATGCTAATTATATTAATCCACACTTGGGTCATATTGTTATAGAAGACTTAGCCATAGTTAAAGACGATTCTTTAAGAACTGTAATGTCTAGTTACAAAATTCAGGTTACAATCTTGTAACAACTCTATTAATGCATTAAAGTTAATTAATATTGACCGTGATAAATATATTTATAAATTAGCATGTAAATATGCTCTGCCATTAGATTCATTTAACATGTGGAAATTTATTTTATTAAAATTTATTAAAAATACTATTTGTAGTATTAATTTGTCTAGATCTATATATACTATTGATAATATAAAACACTCTATTGATTTACAAAAATCTTTTATTATTACTTATGTTGATAAAGCCTCTAATAGTTATGCTATTATCTGTAAAAAATTCTATTTGCAATTTCTGCTTGATTATTTAAAGAATAATAGTCTATTTAAACTTGTTCATACTCCATAATTAGTATCAAACAGAAAATTATTAATATGTATAGTGATTTAAATATTAATTATAAATTTTTGAAATTTCCATATATTGTGCTTAATCCTAAATTTCTTAAAAATCCTATTAAATTTAAAACTGTCACTAGTGGTCATAATTCTTACTCTGCTACTGCGAGTAAATTACTACTAAATAATTTAAATGTACTAAATGATAGTTTACGTTATTCTATTAATAAATACTTTATTCTTAATAATAGTAAAGAATTAAAGAATAAATTAACATCTCTTGATAACCAAATTGGATTTCAAACTTTTGATTTTAAAGATCTTTTTAATAACATTAATATTACTGATCTTTATGATGTAATTTTAGCTCTATATAATGCTTTTATTACTAATCAATTTACTTATACTAAATTAAAAAAAAATCCTAAACTTCTACACTTTGTACTTTCCAATAATTATATTTTTCAAGGTAATAAATTACGCTTACAAGTCTCTGGGGTTCCACAAGGGGGCTAATTTATACCTTTCTCATTATGAAAATTCTTTTACTTCAACTGATTATAAAATTTACAGATATGTTGGTGATCTGATTTATTTAGAATTTACTGACAACTATGCCATAGATGTAGATTTCTATTTGGATAATTTAGAATTAATTCTTAATGAAGCCTCTCTTAGTATTAGTATTAATTTTTTGGATTTAAATCTAATTATTAAACCTACTAATAGGATAGTTACTAAATTACATGATAAAAAGGACTATTTTCTTTTTAATATTAATAAAATATTACCATTTAATTCCTGTAACTCGATTCAATTGTTTAGAAATATTATACTTAATTAACGATATAGAATTTATAGATTATCAGATAAAAAATGTCATGCTTTGCACATATTAATAACTTAAAAACTTAAAAAGTACCAGTATATTATATAAATATCCAGTACATTTAGTAAATGGCATAGTTAATAAGTTTAAATTAACTGAATATTTTTAAAATTCTCTCCTTATTATATTAGCGAAATGTCAACATTCTCTTGGATTAGCTTTACAATGTAATTATATCCTCTTAGACTTTTGCTTCTACTTGCTTTCTATTATTTTACATGCCCTTTTCTGATATAGCCTTTACTGGTGAAATTATCATATTTTATTACTTTTTTGCAATGCTGTTATTTATATCTCACGACTGGCAGCAGTTGAGCTCCTTTTATCTCCTGCGAATGACAACAGTAGTCTCGTCTTTTATTGCTTGTTGCTCGTTCTGATAGGACATATGCAGTACTTGTAGTATTTTCTCAGGTATTATTATATTTCTATTTTATTTCTCAATATTTTAGCTTGCTGTTCAAGTAGATAGAGTTTATAGATATTTTCTATCTCTGTCTTTAGAAACAAGCTTTTTTTGTTCATTTTGAATAGATACTCGGATCTGAAGACGAAGTTGTTCAAAATGAACAACTTTATAAGACTAGTGCTTATATATTTTTCCATTGCATATTTTAAGTTAAGGTTTTATGAGTTACAACTTCTCTCTATTTTATAATCGGAATTTCATATTATAATTTTATTATATATATATATTAAATATTTTGAGCAATTTCTTTTTCAATTGCTTACCTTATGTATGGAACAGGGATGGAGGGGTATTTCATACCTATTTAGTACCTGTTTTATTTATAATATTCTATTTATAATTTTCTCAAGCTTGTCGTAGAGTCAATTTTGATTTCAAATTTTCACTTCGGACCATTTTATTTTCACATTTGCTCCACAGACCATTTTCAACAGGAAAGATCAATCATGCATAAAGCATTGATTATGAAACACTTTCCAACTGCAATGCTATTTTATTTAAACATCTCTACAATGCAATACATTCAGCGATAATATTTTTAAAATTATCACAATACTATATTAATTTATTATATTTTAAAACTTAAAACTTCATAAAAAAAATAAACTTTATTCAAATGACGTTATTGAAATATAAATTGCCTGGCTCTCTATGTAAAAGTTAATATTTCATTCATCCACTTTTATTCCATTCCTTTTATTCATCACAATACTATAATAATTTATTATATTTAAAAACTTAAAACCATGGAGGCAAACGTAATTTAACTCTATGTTTAAAACTTCATCAAAAGAGTCTGCTATAAAATCGTCTGTTCTCTATGTAAAATCAATGAATGTTTCATTCATATCAGCTATATTTCAGACTCCATGAGATAAATAGTTTTGCGTTAAAAAAATGCAGCAATTCTTATGCAACTCATTCTACTTCTTTTGGTGTTTACGTTCTCCATAAGTGAAAATTAGGCTTCGTTGTAGAAATAATCGTCCTTCTCTTTATAAAATCAATGAATATTTCATTCATATCAGCTACGCAGACTCCATGGACTAATTGATTTTGTGTTAAAGAAATACCGCAATTCTAATACAACTCATTCTGCATATTTAGCTGTTTACATTTTACATAGGTGAAAAATAGGCTTCGTTGTAGGAATAATCAAATTTGGATGATTATTTAAACTCAAATATATTGTAATTGCGTTGTTTCAGTATGTAGATGCACAGAATTTAAACAAAAATAAAGCGTTTTTAGGACGGATACAACACTCAATATGAATTAAAAAGAACTTTAAAAATCACGATTTTGAGACAAGATGGATGCTATATTTCATTTTGAAGTGGGTCACGTGATCTCTTCATATAATGGTCACGTAATCGCTTCATATAGGAGGTATAATTAATATTTTAATTTTTATTTAAAAAACTACTGAATATATTTTGCTGAAATTTTTTTTTTACATTTTATGGGATAATTTGAATATTTCCTAAAACATTCAAAACAATTTGTGAATTTTAAATTTGCTTAAAAAATGTTTGAAAAATTAGGTCCCATAAGGTTCAATGTATTTCATTTTTTCAACCCGGATTCAGTCCAAAATTATTTGGGTGATATTATTCATTTATATTCCCATAGGTCTCACAGGCCGTCTGAACAACATACTAAAATTTCATTTTGATAAAGTCATTTTTATGAGAGTTATCGTGCTAACGGACAAACAGACAGACAAAATGAACAGTCATAAACACTTTTCAACTATATTGTAAAGTGTTAATAAATGATCAATCTCTGGTATTTATATTACAAGTAAATTAAAATTCTTCTCTCTCTCTCTCTTTATATATATATATATATATATATATATATATATATATATATATATATATATATATATATATATATATATAGTAAATTTTTAATTGTTTGTAATGTAACCAAAGATTTGTGGCTCATCTCCCATCAAATTATGGTGGTATATGAACAGAGGACATGAAAAATAGTGTGACTGTGATGTGCATGGGTAAAAGTCGGTTATACATAAAATAGGCACTAAAACGCTTGTTTCTTGTTTTATATACATGGTGAATGGTCAAGTGAATGTAAAGAGCTGTAATACCTCAAGCAGAAATAGCAACAGTTGGAGTTGAGCTTGTAACAGCATCCAAATGAAATTAGAACAAAATTACACGAAAAAGTCAGTTATAACCCCTTGTTCCCTGTATTAACATACGTGGTGAATGGTCATGAGAAAATAAAGAGCAGTATAACTTCAAGTGAAAAAATCTGATGTGGGCAACACATGACTTTCCTTATATAATGCAATGAATTTACCACTTTTACTGTTAAAAAAAATGTTTTCCTTATAGTAGATACTTATATTCTTTCCAAGATATTGAATTTTCTTCAATGAGTCGTCATTTTCATTGATTTCGCGTCATTTTTCTCAATTTGGCGAGGTTTTTGCTAATTTGGCAACAATTAAAAATGTCTCCAAGTTGGCGACATTCCGCCAAATTCGTCGCCAAAATCTCGCCAAGCGTTATGGACGGAGAAATAAATTATTCTTACAGCAGATAAATGACTATTGGCGTTCAAATACAAAAGTATTACTCAATGTATCTTTTTTCATGAATGGAACGAGCTAGATCCACGAGAATAATATCACCAAATTTATCGCATGGTGTTACATATGAAAAGTGAACATGTTTCTCAATAGGAAATATATATTTTTTATTTTATATAACTTTTTGATAAATTTTTTGAAAAATTTGCAATATCTCGAGAACGGTTCATGTTAGCGTTCTAAAATTTATGTCAATCGTTTTCTAATGAAAAATTACATAAGAAATGTCTATTTGCTTAACTTTATTAGCGGTTTTGATTTTTTGACGATTTTTTCAAAATTTCACTCGAAAATTTAGGGGGGTTCTGAACATTTGATTGCGTATAAAAACAATAGGCTTCCAGCGTTTACGGATTGTGATTTTTGTACCAAATTTCGTTCGAATCGGTCCATTCGTTCGTCAGTTATCGTCTCTACAGGCTCACTGACACACACACACACACACACATACTTTCACACAGACACACACACACACATACTTTCACACAGACACACACACACACATACTTTCACACACACACACATACTTTCACACACACATACACACACACACAGAGACAGCACTTCAAAAATGTTTGATTCGTGATCAGGGGTGCTTGAAACGTGCTTTCCCGTCGAAAACTCGAATTCGAATTTTCGACCCCGTCACAATACTTTCCTTATGCATTATGTATATAAGGAAAGTAAAAAGCAACGATTGGAGTTAAGCCTTTATCAGCACCTAATTAAAATTGTGGCAAAATTACACTTAAGATTCAATTTAGTTTCTGTGCACATCCATGGCAGTTAGTGTGATTTAATGTTATCTATTACCAAAATTGTATATTTTGAGTTAGGCCACTTTTGAAAAGTTAAAGTTCTAAAATAGTTGGGACTTGACAAGTATAGTAGTTTCAGTGATTCGATTTTAAAAAATCTTGCTGAAATTTATGAGAGTGAGTGCTCTCAGTTGTTTTTCATCTGTACTGCCAAATTCATATTTTATTGCAAATTAATGTGACGAAGAAATTTATTCTGTCACTGCTTGTGTAGTATTATCTTTTGCAGAGAGCTGAACGCCACCTTGCCCTGTCTGGATAAAATCCTGAAACACCGTATTCTTCTCTCTAGAAGGACAAGGGCAATGTGCTTTGTGTCACAATTATTCAAATGCAGAACGCGTTACAAGCTCATTTGCTGAATTAAATATGTCATGGCTAGCTTCTCGAAACTTTCAATTAATATAATTCAGTTGAAATATATTTTGTTTTAGTGCATATTCACAGAACCTGTCTATAGGAGGCGTTTCCAAAAGTTAGAATTGCGCTCTCACTGCAGGTAACAACATGTACGGACCGGCTTCATGCTTATTATGCGGTTATCATCAGGAATAGCCTATACCTATAATGGCAGCAAGAAAACTTAGTACTATCATGTTCTAAACCTGCTACTATTAGTGCTATCTTTTTGTAAACCTTAATGGGGACTGACAAATTCAATCCTAGTGTGTAGCCACTTTCAAATTTATTCCAGATTGAGTTTAGGGAAAATGAGGCCGTGATGACTTACTTCATATTTACAGAAACCTCATATAGGGAGCATTGCCAAAGTTAGGATGGAACTTCTATTGCAGACAACAGCATCTATGGACCGGTTTCATGCTTATTATGCGATCTTTCACATGGAATAGCCGATGCCTATGATGGTAGTAAGAAAACGTGTTATGTTCGAAAATTTTGCGAACTTTTATAGAATCAATCTTCAATAAATATGATGGTGACCACGTAAAAGAACTGAATTTGTAGGTCCACTTAGACGTTTACAAAAATTGCGGCACGTAACAAGTTTTCTTGCTGCCATTGCAGATATCGTCTAAACCAGCCTAATGAGCTGACAAGAAACGCGAAACAAGTCCATAAATACGGTTATCTGCAGTGAAAGATCGTACATCTGCAGTGAAAGATCGTTACCTTACGGGTGGGACAGCGTCCATCCCCAACGAAGAACCTCTCGAAAAGACAGGTATTTGACATACCCTATCCCAAACAGTTCGACCCCCTTTGCAGGCATTGGTGTCCATGGACGCCAATGCTGTTTGGGATAGGGTATGTCAAATACCTGTCTTTTCCAGAGGTTCTTCGTTTGGGACTGGCGCTGTCCCACCCGTAAGCAAAAGGTTAATAAAGTGGAACTAGTATTGTGTTTATTACTGTTTAATAATGAAATAACGTGTAAAGTAAGTCATTGGGTCAACAAAATCACGCAAGAGTCGCATTCAACTGGCGCAAGTTGTATCAAACAAACGATGAGATGATGACAAACGGCGAGTATTCAAAAACATTCGATAAAAATTGGTGTGGCAACGACTTTCTCTGTGTACTATATGGATTTATTTGTTTTAGTTAAATCAATGGACTAAGAAAAACAATCGTCTATATTCATAGACATAATCTAATATAATAAAATAAGGTGTCTGTCTGTTTGTTTGTTAGTCTGTTGGCGGTGTAGTAGAAAATCTAAGTGATCCACATCTGTGGAATTGGTACGATGACAGTTCAGGTCAAGGTAGGGTTCATATGTCCGAAGGTATGGCGGAGCGATTTTTCTTTTAAATTAGAATTTATTTTTCAGATGTTTTACGTTGAAGCGTGGATTTTACGTTGAAGCGTGGATTACGTTGAAGCGTGGATTACGTTGAAGCGTGGATGAAGCAAAAATTTTAAAACTTCTAAATTCGCCGAAAGTTACATTTCAATATTTTTTTATCTTTTTATACATTTTAGAGATTCTCCTAACAGTACTCCCACAAATATACTATGTTGAGAAATCAACATTACTGAGGAAAGTAAATAATTCCTCAAAAGGCCGATTGCACAAAAACAGTCACGATTTTACCACTTTAGAATTTTGTTGTTTTACGCAATTCCCAACATCATTTATCCATCTCTTATCCTTCCTTGCATTTTAAACGCGATATTAATCCCCCTCCCCCACCACCCCAGGAAGGAAATGTGCTTTATGCACTACAATTATGCAAATGCGAAACGCGTTTAAAGTCCATTTAACGAATGAAATACGTCGAGACCAGGTTCTTGAATCCTATTATGGAACGAGGGTACTTGCAATTATTCTAATTCAGTTGAATTCGATTATTTTGCGTTCCATCATTGTTTATAATTACTGGATAATGCGGAAAAAGGATATCAGGAACTTGAAAGATAAAAGTTGCAATCAACAAGTAGTGACAAGTAGCTGGTGGTATAATGGAAAGATCCCAAAGTTATATTCAACAAGAAGTAGCAAGTGATAGCCGGTGTGATAGATTCTAAAGTTGATTTCATCAAGCAGTAACAGGTAGCAAGTGGTTTAGCAGAGATATCCTAAATTTTCATTCATCAGGGAGGAACATGCAGTAAGTGGCATAATAGAAAAATCCTCATTAAACAGTAGCAAATGATTTAATAGAAAGATCCTAAAGTTGCATTCATCAGAAGGCAGTAATAGGTAGCAAGTGGTATAATAGAGTGGTCCTCATCATGCAGTAACAGGTATCATGTGGTTCAATAGAGATACCCTGAAGTTGCATTCATCAGGCAGTAACAGGTAGCAAGTGGTATAATAGAGATATCCTAATTAAGCAGTGGCAGGTAGCAGGCGTTATAACAGATTATCTAAAGTTGCATTCATCAGATAAAGTTGTATTCATCATATCTAAAGTTGTATAACAGATTATCTAAAGTTGTATTCATGTAAGTAGAAACTGCAGATGATATAATGATATTCTAAAGCTGTCTTCATAAATAAATAACTGAATAAACGTGGTATAAAAGATAGGTTTTTAAGTTGTATTCAACAAGAAGTAGCAGGTATATGACATGGAAATCCTAAATTGTATTCATCAAGAAGTATCAGGTAGAAATTGATATAATATAGAGTCTAAAGTTGTATATTCATCAAAGGGTAGAAGTTTGTTTAATAGTGAGAGCTTTAAATTTAGTTTGTAGTGTTCAGCAAATAGTAACAGGTAGTGAGTGGTATTATATAGTCATAGGTCACAAGGTTGTATTTAACATGGGAGAGGCATCAGGGCTGGATAAAGTTGCTCTGAAAATGCAACTAGCAAGTTACGATTAATTTATTATTAAGTTACTGAAGTACGGCTACAGCTGCTTTAATATAATTGAAAATACTGTTAATTAGAATGATGATTAGAAAACTGGATGCTACACTTATACGTTGCCATTATATCTCTCTATATTAAAAAAACTAAACGCAGCCGCTGACAAAATCGTTTTAAAATAGGGATTTTCTCTTAAGGCTAGGCTTCAAGTGACCTATGACATCAAATGATTTGCAATTTTGCATGAAGGTTTAGAATACTTTGTCACGTATTGCATTCTATACTGGTTATAACCGGCTAAAAGTATATACAACTTTGAACTAAAACATTTTTTACACTACTCTTGAAGTGAAACATTTTATTTTCTTTCATGTATTCTCAAAATCTAATCTTTCATTGTTGAAAACGTTATTCCCATTTCAAAAGAATTGATGTTGAAATGACGCCATTAAAAGAACAAGAAAGGTCAATCATGCATAAAGCATTCATTATGAAACACTTTCCAACTTCAATGCAATTTTATTTAAGCATTTCTAAACTGCGATACATTCCTCGGTAATATTTTTAAAATTATCACAATACTACATTAATTTATTATATTTGAAATCTTAAAACGTCATAAAAAAAAATGAACTTCATTCAAATGATGGCATTGAAATATAAATTGCCCGGTTTAAACATCTCTAAAATGCGATGCATTCCTCCGTAATATTTTTAAAATTATCATAATACTACAATGATTTATTGTATTTGAAAACTCCATCGAAAACAAATGAACTCTATTCAAATGACGTCATCGAAATATAAATCGCCTGGCTCTCTCTATAAAAGCAACATTTCATTTATAAACATTTTTCCATTCCTTTCATTCATCTAAATACTATAATAATTTATTTCATTTAAAAACTTAAAACCATGGAGGTACAAGTAATTTAACTCTATGCTTAAAACTTCTTCGAAAAAATCGTCTTCTTCTCTGTGTAAAATCAATGAATGTTTCATTCATATCAGCTATATTGCAGACTTCATGAGCTAAATAATTTTGCGTTAAAGAAATGCAGCAATTCTTATACAACTCATTCTACATCTCCATAAGTGTTTACATTCTCCATAAGTGAAAATTAGGCTTCGTCGTAGAAATAATCAAATTTGGATGATCATTTAAACTCAAATATATTGTGATTGCGTTGTTTCAGTATGTAGGTGCACAGAATTTAAGCAAAAATAAAGTGCTTTTAGGACGGCTACAACACTAAATATAAATTAAAAAGAACTTTAAAAATCACGATTTTGACACAAGATGGATGCCATATTTTATTTTGAAATGGGTCACGTGATCTCTTCATATAAAGGGTGTAATTGTTTTAATTTTTTATTTAAAAAACTACTGAATATATTTTTCTGAAATTTTTTTTATATATTTCATGAGATAATTTGAATATTTGCTACAACTTTCGAAGCATATTGTGAATTTTAAATTTACTTAAAAAATGTTTGAAAAATTAGGTCCCATAGAGTTCAATGTATTTCATTTTTTCAACCCGGGTTCAATCAAAAACTAATTGAATGATATTATTCTTTTATATTCCCATAGGTTCCACAGACAGTCTGAACAACATACTAAAATTTCATTTTGATAAAGTCATTTTTACGGCAGTTATCGTGCTAACTAACAGACAGACAGGCAGACAGACAGAATGAACAAAGTCATAAACACTTTTCAACTATGTTGTGAAGTGTTAAAAACTATTATTCAGAGTTTTAATCGTAGAAATAAAGGAAACTAATTCCATGGCAATAATATTGAAGTTATTGATGTGACTTTCAATACATTTGGCTATCGTTATCGTTATTAACACTTTACAACAAAGTTGAAAAGTGTTTATGACTTTGTTCATTCATTCTGTCTGTCTGTCTATCCGTTAGCACGATAACTGCCGTAAAAATGACTTCATCAAAATGAAATTTTAGTATGTTGTTCAGACGTTTTGTAGGATCTATGGAAATATAAATGAATAATATCACCCAATTAGTTTTGGATTGAACCCGGGTTGAAAAAATGAAATACATTGAGCCCTATGGGACCTAATTTTTCAAACCTTTTTTAAGCGAATTTAAAATTCACAAATTGCTTCGAAAATTTCAGGTAATATTCAAATTGTTCCATAAAATATATAAAAAAAAAAAATTCAGCGAAATATATTCAGTAGTTCTTTAAATAAAAATTAAAATAATAATTACACCTCTTATATGAAGGGATCACGTGACCACGATATGAAAAGATCACATGGCCCGCTTCAAAATGATATATGGCATCCATCTTATCTCAAAGTCGTGATTTTTTAAGTTCTTTTTAATTCATATTGAGTGTTCTATACGTCCTAAAACCAGTTTATTTTTGCTTAAATTCTGTGCATCTACATACTGAAATAACGCAATTGCAATATAGTTGAGTTTAAATGATCATCCAAATTTGATTATTTCTACAACGAAGCCTATTTTTCACTTATGTAAAATGTAAACAGAAAAATATGCAGAATGAGTTGTATTGGAATTGCTGTATTTCTTTGACACAAAATTATTTAGCCCATGGAGTTTGCATAGCTGATATGAATGAAATATTCATTGATTTTACAAAGAGAAGGACGATTTTTTTCGATGAAGTTTTAAGCATAGAGTTTAATTACTTGTAGCTTCATGGTCTTAATTTTTAAATAAAATAAATTATTATAGTATTGTGATGAATGAAATGAATGGGAAAATGTTATGAATGAAATGCTGTTTTATAGAGAGATCCAGGCGTGTTATTTTTTCTATGACGTCATTTGAATGAATTTCAGTTGTTTTCGATGAAGTTTTCAAATATAATAAACTATCGTAGTATTATGATAGTTTTAAAAATATTACCGAGGAATGTATCGCATTTTAGAGATGTTTAAACCAGGCAATTTATATTTCAATGCCTTCATTTGAATGAAGTTCATTTTTTTCAATGAAGGTTTAAGTTTATATAATAAATTAATGAAGGTTTAAATAGTTATAATAAATGAAGGTTTAAATAGTTATAATAAATTAATGTAGTATTGTGATAAGTTTTAAAATATTTTTGAGGAATGTATTGCATTTTAGACTTGTTTAAATAAAATTGCATTGAAGTTGGAAAGTGTTTCATAATCAATGCTTTAAGCATGATTGATCTGTCTTGTATTTTAAGTGTCTTTATTGTTGTAAGTATGTATATAAAAGTTAGACATCTTACTCTTATTTAGGACATATCACGGCTTCTGCGCGGCTGTATACAGATTGTATAAATATACTGAGGGGCCTATGTTTCTGCATTATCAATTAAATTCTGATATTTTGCGACGGGGTCGTGGTAATGTACGCGTGGTGGTGAGTGAGCTGCTTTGGACATGGGACGGATTCTCAGATCTCCCTAAGCGATCTCCGGGTGGATTTACAATTGGTGTGTAGTAGGCGTCACGAAAAAGATCGCGCAGCGAGCGCTAGTGGGTAGGCTCCAGGGGTTGGTGAGCGTTAGCGAACTGGAGTGGAACCTCCTAGTCAAAAATTATTCATAAGTTATTTAATACTATTTCAAATTAGATAATCTAATTTAGCCATTTTCTAGATTTTTAAAAATTAATATTTATATTACGTGGTTTTATTAAATTCGCAAAATACTATTGTAAATTTCTTTTGTAAATTTTAGTTCATAGTATAATTCTCATTAAAAAGGATATGTCTTCTGACATTTGAAATGAAGTTAGGTATTGCAGTCTAAGAAAGCAGACGATGAAACATAAGCTTTTTAAAATTTGATGTTGTCATGACAACTTACTTCATAAAATACTTTCGATTTTAAAAAAAGGATAATTTCTTGTTTTCTCATCTTTATTTCAATCACATTTCTTAAGCTAACGAAATTATAATTACTGAATAATATACATCCAATATATTTATAATCATAGAAAAAAAAATATATAATTAGAATAAAGTTTGGAAGATACAATTTAATAACTTATGGTTTTTAAAATATTGAGCTTTTAAAAATTAATGAATACTTATGACTCTAGCTAGAAAGTAAAATTTTTGTTAAAAACCCAGAATAAGTAAATATTAAAAATGACAATGGTATCAATGCTTATGTACACTATTTATAGTTTTAAATGTTATTTATAGTGTATTTACTGCAACGGCGTCTGGTGTTACTATGTTGTGCTCTATCGAAGATTTCACGTTTTAATTATTTTTGCAGCAGTTTGAGCAATCTATTTTAACTAGTGACTTTCTTTGACTACCATTACAGGTACAGTTTTTGTTGTTCTGAAAATTTACGAATGTGGATCTCCGTTACAGTAAAAATAACAGTCATAGGTAACGTAGTTACTTTTACATAGTTACTACCCAATCTTGTGGAGAACTGATGTGAGTAGTGCATGACTTTCTATAGGAGTTGCAACTATTGTGGAGGAAAAGTTTAATGGCAGGAAAGACAGACGATCTTTGATTTAAGCAATTGCAATTATTGTTCTGAATGTGAATCACCCATTTTTAATTCAACTTAGTGACTGAACTTTGAATTTTTTTATTTCGTTTTACCCAATCTGTCCCACTTACCCGAAGGTACAGTGCCGAGAAGTGCCTCTCATCTAAGCACTGTACTGAAGGTGAAAAGAACTTTGAATTCTGAACTCTTTCGGGGGATGGGGGGAGGGGCAGAGCACCGCATTTTGTAAACTCAGACAGAGCAAAGTAATATGTCCGTTTCTGTCAATATCATTAACAGTCAAACTGGGAGTTGTTCGAAAGATGAAGTTTCTACAATGCTTCTCATTTAAAATCGATCGTGTTTATTTCGAGAACAAAGCCTTGAGAGAATTTTTCTTTAAATTTGTATTCAATGCCTCTGTTTATGCACTATTTGTTCCAGGAAGGGTCTTATCGCACATCAGCCTTTCTGTTCGACCGCAAAGGGTTAATTGTTTTTCTTTTATGAAGTCGTGACATTAATGGGTGTGATAATGGGAGAGATTTTAACCTGTTCTTTTTTTTTTTACAAAAATTGCTAAAAGATTCCTACATTTTACTTTTCTTACAATGCATGGAAATGTACAGGAAAAGTACTGGATTAGGGTCGGAAATTGGAACTCGAATTTTCGACAGATCTATCACGTTTCGGGCTTTCTAGAGCACGGATTCACCATTTTTAGTGTGACGTCTGTATGTGTGTATTTGTGAATGTGTGCTATGCATGCGTATCCAAGTCGATAAATGATTCTACGGTACATCAGTCCATTTGGTAGATGAGTCTATTTGATAGATGAATCTCTTGTAAGTTACCCTGGTGCTGATTATATTTTGATACGATGCAGAAATTCAGACTTTTTTTTTTTTTTTTTTTTTTGCGAAATGCTTGGCAAAATCGTCAGGATCTGTGATACAAAACTAATCCATTTCTCTAGGATAGACCGTTCTCGAGATATTTATTTCTTTTAGTAATTTTTGCAAGCTGGTGACATTTCATGATGCAATAAGTCGTCAGATGACCATAAAATAAAAACTTTCTAAAATTATAAATTGAATGTAATTTCATACAAATATCCGCATCATTTTGTACAATTAAACTCAACTTTATAAATTATGATAAAATAGAAGAAAAAATTAATTTGTGCATGTAAGGAAAGCCATGTGCTGGCAACACCAGATTTTTCAGTCCCTACAATACACTATGAAAAAAGAAAATATTGTGAAGGGGGTGTCATAAATTTAACTTTTGGGTTTTTATGCATTTGTACGTTTTGGACATCATCGAATGTGAATCAATCATTTTTCAGTAATGGCTGAAAGTAAATTTACTCGCTGTAATTCCATGAGGGGATGTCTCGTAAGTAATTTTCACCAAAAATTAAAATGAAGTTATTTTAGGACTTATCGCGAGTCGTATTCAAAATATTAGAAACTTTATTTTTCACGCAGGGAACGGGATATATTTTTAAAAAATCAAGCGATTTTCAAAAAATTTGGAATGTTAAATTTATTCAATAACAACGACTCATCAATTTTTTTTTTTTTTAATCGAGAACATGCCATTAGAAAGTACCAATTTTGACAGTTGTCCTTGATTATCAAAATGTGTACGAAAAGTGTTGTGCCTGATTCATCAGATTTTTTTCCCTTCTTGCAATTCGTATTTTATGCACAAAAACTTTTTGAGTTAATATGATAATCCAGACATTACTTTTAGGTAGATTTAAACTTTTCGCATGCTTCAGAATACGATGGCAAAATATCTGCAATGAAAGGAGGTGGGAGGGTTGATTTATGTTTAAACTATCTTATTCAGGCATCAGAGTGATGTTAAATCTATTTCAGTTGCCTCGACTGCTACAACGCCAACCGAACTATTGTGCAGGTTTTATTCTAAGCGATGTTTATTAAAAATGCATCTTTGTATAACTTATTTCTTACTTTATGGATTATTTCATAAATAGCCTTGGAATAAACTTTCTCTGATTCTTAGTTTTAATAGATATTTTTGCTTTTCCAACTATCTGAATATTTACTTTTAAATGCTAGCTTGCGTCAGAGGTGCTCCGAAACCGGGATTAGGTACCTTCACCGCTAATATCAACAAATTTGATAACACCATATCGTCTTTTCTCCATCCTGTTACCCAATCTCCATTAAACAACCTTACACAAGGAGCCACTGCGAACTCCGCATCAGGTCCGTTCCCACCAGCGCGACAAGTGCCGGAACTCCAGGTGGCAACGGCTAAGATCCTTGCCGGATCGATCCGGTGTTGTGACGTCACTTTTCCAGTCTCCAGTCGATCCCTCGGTCCCGAACCAGACGGTTGCCGGATAGCTCGCTCTTGGCCGGATTGTCTTTGAAAGGAATTCGGAAAAATTCCGAAGGATCGAACCAATTCATCCGCAACCCCTCTGCGTTTCGAGAAGCAGATCTTTTGTACTAGGTTGTGGCTGCACTTTGGAATTCCTACTGTAGTTTCACCGGGAGCTCTTTCTAAGGGGGGAAGGCGGAAAATTATTGGATCTGGAGAGATTGCATGCAACGGGAGACCTCTGAGGTAAGTTTATGCCCTTTTGCATATGCTATTCTTGGTTTGAGGTTTGCACCAGAATCGTTTCATAGCCGATTGAGCGATTTTGAGGTGCTGCGCACTAGCTTTTGCAGGGCTGTATAATAGAGATAATTTTAGAATGCTTCGAATTTGGCGTCAATTATTGTTTGGTTAATTAAGTTAAAATATAATGATGTTCATTATTTTATTTATATATATACATAACACAAATTGAAATTCCTAAACATTTGGGGGGTACCTCGCGTCTTCCACAGGTTCCTATGCAACTAGCTGTTGCTGAATTTTAACTATAGTTCTCGGCTTTTACAGTCACAGTTCGAGTTCGATTTTGATTTCACACACGAGTCAAATTTACGAAGATGAAATTAAAAAAAAAAAAAAAATAAGGTAGATAATAGGAAAACTTTTTAACGCAAAAATATGGGACAAATAGCGGGAATTATATACTTGTTTGCATATTTCGATATATCTGAAACACTTAGATGTATTGGAATTGGAAAATTGTGCACTTATTTAAGATGTGAACACAATATTTAAACAGTTTATTCTTCGTCCAAATGAAATACTTCCTGTTGAGTGTTTTCCTTTTTCAGGAAAATAAGTTATTTACAATTGCAACCCAGATAGTTAGATTCTGACCTCAAAAAACCCATTTCAAACATTTTTGGAACGATCACCGTCTGTTTGTGTATGTGTGAGATTTGATCATGAGAATTCAAGAACTAATTCCCCCACAGATGTCAAATTTTATGTGGAGATACATTTTATTACAAAATAGAAATACATATAATTTATGCTATATGGGCGAAGGTGATAATTTGACCTACGCCATGCATGTTACTGGTGTCAAAATATTTTATAGTAACACATATAAGCCAAATGTATCTAATTTGTATCGTCGCTAAGATGTTGCTAATTTGAAATAAATACTTTTGAAGAATATTTACAAAATATTTTAGAAGAATAACTTGGGTACAGAATAAAAATATAAATTTTTATTTCCCTACGATATATGGTAATGTATAGGGAAAGTATTTAAATAGTGTCGAAAAGCGAAACGCGATTTTTCGACGGATTTACACGTTTCGGAACCTCTAGTATACGAAAATACTATTTTTTAGCTTGATTGAGAGCTGTATGGGTTCCTGTTTGTGTGTGTCTGCGTAATGTATGTATACTCTCTATATCTAAAAGTATTCAACGAAATATCCCAATATTTGGTAAGTCCCTTGTGGGATATCCTAAAGCGGATTAAATTTTGGTACGATTTGGATAAATCGCCAAAATCTGATAAAATACAAAATATTCTTTGATGTATTATTATTAATTAAAGGCTCGCTTCATACGTAATTTTTGATATTGAAGCGAATGAGACAAACTCCACTCTAATACTCTAGGATGAACACATTTCAGTTTTGGGCAATTTTGCCACGCCGCCATTTTAAAATACGCGAGATCGTCAAATACAAACGAAAATTTAATTTAACCTGTGAATTTTATTTATTTATTTTTTTTTTGTCATTTCAAAGAAAGGATTATTTCTCTTTTATGTAATTAAACTCAATTTAACAGATTATATTTGCGATCGAGGAGGATGCAATGGACATCCCATTGGGAAGAAAGATATTCAAATGATTTCCAAAACGTACGTAGGCTCATTTATTACTTTCCTTATATACACAATGTATAAGGAAAGTATTGTGACGGGGTTGAAAATTCGAATTCAAGTTTTCGACGGGAGAGCACGTTTCAAGCATCCCTGATTACGAATCAAACATTTTTGAGATGATGTCTGTGTCTGTGAAAGCATGTGTGTGTGTTTGTGTGTGTCAGTGAGTCTGTAGAGACGATAACTGACGAACGAATGAACCGATTCGAATAAAATTTGGTATAAAAATCACAATCCGTAAACACTGGAAGCCTATTATTTTTGTACGCAATCGAATGTTCAGAACCACCCTAAATTTTCGAATGGAATTTTGAAAAAATCGTCAAAAAATAAAAACCTCTAATAAAGTTACGAAAATAGACATTTATTTTGTAATTTTTCATTAGAAAACGATTGCACTAAATTTTAGAACGCTAACATGAATCGTTCTCGAGATATTGCACATTTTTCCAATAAATTTATCAAAAAATCCCATAAATTAAAAAATATATATTGACTGTTGAGAAACATGTTCACTTTTCATATGTAATATCATGCGATAAATTGGGTGACATCATTCTCGCGGATCTAGCTCGCTCCATTCATGAGAAAAGATACTTGGAGTAATACTTTTGTATTTGAACGCCAATAGTCATTTATCTGCTATAAGAATAACTTCTTTCTCCGTCCATAACGCTTGGCGAGATTTTGGCGACGCATTTTGCAAATGTCGCCAACTTGGTGACTTTTTAAATGTTGCCAAATTAACGAAAATCTCGCCAAATGGATAAAAATGACGCTAAATCAATGAAAATGACGACTCATTGACGAAAATTCAATATCTTGGAAAGAATATAAGTATCTACTATAAGAATAACCTATTTTTTTGCTGTAGAAGTAGTCAATTCATTGCATTATATAAGGAAAGTCAAGTGCTGCCCACATCAGATTTTTTTATTTGCGTTGTGAACGAGTACATTAGCGCACATGGCGTTGAACGTCCATTAGATTCGACTGTAACTACGGCCTGCAAGGATGTACGGATAATACTAAGGTTTTATTGTTTCATATATCAAATTGTCGCAATTTTTATCCCCTGGAGGCGAGTTTTGGAACAGAGTTTGCTATTACATAAATCTTAACCCCAACATCCCATTAGCAAGATTACCACATTTGAGAGACTTCTGGCGAAGAGTTTTTGGTGCAGACAAGCCAGATTGGGCGAACTTTAATTATAATCACCTTCCCTAGTAGTTATCCAATATTGACAGCCAATATTGAAAATATTGGATCAATATGAGAAACTGGATATTTTGATGGAATTGTCCCAATATTGCCTTAAAATATTGGGACAATATTGGCGTTTCATTGGAAATATTTGAAATATAACACCAATATTGCCGCAATATTGTAATGAAAATATGTAGGCAATATTGGAGGCCAATGTAACCCCAATATGGGGATTACATTGGAAATATTTCCAATGGAATGCCAAGATATACAATATTGATCCACTATTCGACCAATAATAAACGCTACTAGGGTCGTACATGTAGAAAGTAGTTATGGGGATGGTGGACATTGAAATCCTTTTTATTTATTGATTGACTTAGAAACGTGAAAATTTGTACAAATATTACTCTAAACATTAATATATACAATACCATTAGATGTTTTTTCAATTTTGTTATAATTACTTTCCTTATATACATAATGTGTAAGGAAAGTATTGTGACGGGGTCGAAAATTCGAATTCGAGTTTTCGACGGGAGAGCACCTTTCAAGCATCCCTGATCACGAATCAAACATTTTTGAAGTGATGTCTGCCTGTGTGTGTGTGTGTGTGTGTGTGTGTGTGTGTGTGAAAGTATGTGTGTGTGTGTGTGTGTCAGTGAGTCTGTGGAGACGATAACTGACGAACGAATGGACCGATTCGAACCAAATTTGGTACAAAAATCACAATCCGTAAACACTGGAAGCCTATTGTTTTTATGCGTAATCGAATGTCCAGAACCCCCCCCCCCCCCCCCCCTGAATTTTCGAATGAAATTTTGAAAAAATCGTCAAAAATTCAAAAGCACTAATAAAGTTACGCAAATAGACATTTCTTATGTAATTTTTTATTAGAAAACGATTGACATAAATTTTAGAACGCTAACATGAACCGTTCTCGAGATATTGCACATTTAAAAAAAAATTATCAAAAAGTCGTATAAAAAAAAAATATTTCCTCTTGAGAAACATGTTCACTTTTCATATGTAATACCATGCGATAAATTGGATGATATCACTCTCGTGGATCTAGCTCGTCCCATTCATGAAAAAATATACTTTGAGTAATACTTTTGTATTTGAACGCCAATAGTCATTTATCTGCTGTAAGAATAACTTATTTCTTCGTCCATAACGCTTGGCGAGATTTTGGCGACGAATTTGGCGGAATGTCCTTAACTTGGCGACTATTTGAAATGTTGCCAAATTAACGAAAATTTCGCCAAATGGATAAAAATGACGCTAAATCAATGGAAATGACGACTCATTGTCGAAAATTCAATATCTTGGAAAGAATATTAGTATCTACTATAAGAAGAACCTATTTATTTTACTGTAAAAGAAGTAAATTCATTACATTATATAAGGAAAGTCATGTGTTGCCCACATCAGATTTTTTTGTATTTTTTTTTAAATTTCATTTTTTTAACGAAAATTTGAAAATGTTCCTTGCGTGCCATTTGTTCACATTTTTGATTCATTTTACATTATGATCACTCGAAAACGCATTATGAACAAATTTGGGTATTCATTTTTAAATCCCTTAGAAAGTTAATTTTTTAAAATATTTTTCTGCATTAAAACTTAATTTTCATCATTTAATTAGGTTCTTATTCACTTTTAATTACCTTAATAAAGTCCAATTATAAAATGCGTACCCAGTTTCATTAAAAAGTACGACAGGTGTCTTCTTGCCAAATTTCATGCATCTCAAACAAAAATTAAGACTATGGAGCATTTTAAAAATGTGAAACCTTTCAAAATTCCGTTTCGAAAAAAATGCATTCAACCTTTTGTTTAAGGGTGGGACAGCGTCCATCCCAAACGAAGAACCTCCCAAAAAGACAGGTATTTGACATACCCTATCCCAAACAGTTCGACCCCCTTTGCAGGCATTGACGTCCATAGAAATCGCAGACAGAAACATTGCACCTGCTACAGTAGGAGCAATGTTTCTGTCTGCGATTTTAAGGGACGCCAATGCCTGCAAAGGGGGGGGGGGTAGAACTGTTTGGGATAGAGTATGTCAAATACCTGTCTTTTTGGGAGGTTCTTCGTTTGGAATGGACGCTGTCCCGCCAGTAAGCAAATGTTAAATGTGTAAAATAATGTTATATATTGAAACTTTTTTTAGTCGATTTTTGCTCATTTCAACGTCCACCGTCCCCTTAAACAAGTATTAACAAAAATCATCTGCATCCAATACATCGGCTATACCAACCTGTTTCCAGCTGATAAATATTTTAAAGAATTAAGAATATTTTAAAGAACAACTTGATAACGAAAGCTCATGAAATTATACTTTTTTTTTTTCACTTTGATACTGACTGTGATACAAATATACTTAAAATTTCCAATTCGAAAAGTATAGATAGAGAAATAAATATTATGTATTCTATCTGTAATAACGAAAAAGCATATTTTTCTTTCAATTGGCGAAATGGTGTAAAATCCAAGCTATGGACAGTCACAAAATTAGGTGCAGGAGTACTTCAGATCCCCCGACATTGAACCTCGGAACAATTTATTTTAAATTCGACTTAATGTTTGAGTTGATTAATGGTGAAGCGGTATTTTGAGTGATTTAAAGAGATTTTCACACAAATCGGTTCCTTTACAATTGAAAGTACTATCACATAAATTCTATTTTAGCATCATCGACAGGATCGAAGAATGCTTTTTTTCCTATGAGCTTTGAACGGAATCTGTAACACATTAAATTTATATTTAAAATAATTTTGAATATACCCCCAAAATGCGCTTTTTTTGGCCATTTGCAGTGCAACCAAATTTATTAAAAAATTTGTCCATCTATGAATTAGAGATTCGCCCGATTCTTATAATTTATGTGAATATGGACCGATAGCTTTCCTTTCGAATATATATATTTTGAAATTGTTATTTATAAATTTTTAGAGAATTTTTAAGTGGGACTATAAAAGTGGATTTCGCACACTTTCGCAAGTCATTCTCCGGCCTTTCAAATGACGTGACGTCACAACTGCAGAGACATGTCTGGTTGCTGTGCAAATTTTGCGACTACGCATGCGTTGGAATAAATCCTCAAAAATTATGGTTCATATAAAAAATGTGTAACGTTCAGTGCTGCTACCTTTTGGAAGCTAAGCTATCTCAAGGACATGTTGATTCAAAAACAGTTAAAATTGATTTTTTCATATCCTGACCAATAAAAACAACAATAAAAATTTAACATTCAGTTTCCCTGGCCTGTGTGAGAAATGTGTTTAATATATTTTAATAATTGGATTTACGTTGTCATCTTACTGTATGGAACGTTGTTTTTCGTGAATTTTCGAACTGGAGATGTTGACGGAAAAGAGGATTTTAGGACCTCTCGAACACACTTTTAACATTCGAAGAGTCGCCCGTTTCTGTCTGTATCTGTGGGAGATAAATACTATAACTCAGGACTGAATAAATGAATCGCCGTGGAATTATTTGTGTATATACATATATACATTGTCCAAAAACTATTGCTAGATATAATCTTTTGTAACCCGTATTAGAGCACAACTCATTCTAAATTTAAGATTTTCTTTGCAGTTATACCTATGAAGACAATGATATTTTCAACATTGGAAGTTATATTTATGTGGGAAATAGCGTCTTCGATTTATTTAATCGTGGACGCAAAAAGTAATATATTGACTCAAATCAGACGAAAACAAATTCTTTAGTGTGAATGAGCTGTTGCCATTTTGAAAGAAAAATGTGTTAAAACTTAATTATAAAATATTCTAGAAGGATAATTTGTAATAGGAAAGACTCATAAAAATGTATATTTTCAATTTTAATAATGAGTATATTATGACTGGAAAGAATATTGAGTATTTTGTTTCTGGTAACTGGATATTATTCATGCGGCGCCATTGGCCCAATATACGATTGGGAAGGTCGAACTATTTTGGAATGGAGCACTTTTCCCTGGTGCACCAAAATAGGCAGATCACATTACATCCTTTGAACCTACGGTTTAAAGTGGATTATAGACAATTAAAAACAATCGCGCATAATCAGAGCTCTACCATTGTATAGAATTTGAACCTGGTACACGTGCCTTCAAAAACTTGCGAGCTAGTCGCTGGCGTACAGGCGGCACAATATTGAGTGTGAATGTGTGATAAAAGTCGAAATTAGAGTTAAAATCCATATATTTTATAACGATTTTTCGATTTTCGTAAAAAGAAAAAATAATAATTGAAAAGTTGAGGGCCATTTTTACTGATTAAATAATTTGCAGATTTAAATAATTAAAAAAAATTTCTTTTAAATCACTCAATTCGTTAGTGACATAATGCTATCCCCAGATTCGCAGAAATACAAATACACATAAAAAATACTTTTTCAAAAATAAGTGATTGATTCGCATTCAGAGATGTTCAAAAACATTCTAAATCTTTCAAAATGCAAAAGTCGAAATTTTGATCCCGTGACATTCCATCACATATTTCCCATTACATGTAAAATATATTATAAGGAAAGTAAAGAAATGGTTGATTCGTATTCAGGCATTCTGAAAATGTGCAAATTATTAAAAATCCAAGTTTCGAATTTTTAGCCCATTTCAATACTTACTCCCTTTATATGAACCACGCATTGTAAGGAAAGTATAACAGTCTAGGTTGACAAAAATAAAATAGTCTCTTTCCTGCTGCAACTAACAAGCATTAAGAAAGTCACTGGGTGAAAATAGGGCTTAGTTCTAATTGGAATTAATCGCCAGTCGATTGAAGAGAATGTTGGTTTTATTTCCTTGAATTGCATTGCGTACTGTGCAGAATAAAGATAAATGTGGATTCTTGATAACACTTTCCTGAATCTATTTTTTATTCCAATCTACATTGTTTCAAAGAATGATACATTTATATATTGCGATGAGCGCGTAAGAAAATTAAAGGATTTTTCTCACATTGCATGTTTGGTATCAGTATAAGTGGGCGCAAAGTCTTAAACAACGGGGCTCGACTTCTAATTTCGACTAATTGAGTGTTATACGAAATAGGCTTAGTTTTACATTCGTTACATTTGAAACCCTAAATAAAAAGAACTATAGTGTAAAAGAAAATTACGCCAAGTAATGCAAAATTTGGCAAAACATCAACGCAAAAAAAAAAAAAAAAAAAAAAAAAAAAAAAAAAAAAAAAAATGAAATCACTGTTTTTGGCGCCAAGTACAATTCTATCTAGGTAAGAACGTAACATCAATGCTCACTACTTGTAACAGGAATAAACAAAATGTCGGAAGAGAACGAATACCAGAAAGAAGAAAGTTTTCATAGCTTGGCATCCTGCCTCGTTAATTAGTGAAATGTGCATAAAGTTAAATTACAGTGCAGCGCGGCTACACTCGAGTATTTTCCGTATAGTGAAAGCCAAAATCTTGGCTGGACGCCAAGGTATGTGGAACCTTTCTTTGTTTCTCCCATTCTGCTTTTTCTAGTTATAAGTGGATACCATTGATAGTACGTTCCAACCTAAATGGAATCGTTACCAGCGCAAAATATAGCGATCTTATTTCTTTTTTCGGACATTTTAACGAATTTAGTATGCCTTGGCGGAATTTTCATAATAACATATCCTAAAGAGTAATAATATATCTTAAAGTTGCTTGAAATTCTCAAATCTGAACATCTAGTTTCAAAGTTTTCTAAATTCCAGCTGTTTTTAAATCACGAAAATTTCCGTCATTTAAAAATTATTCCCGCACGTTTCACCACGGCCGTCAATTCTAAGATACAACTTATTTGAACATATTTTTTTATTTTTATTTTGAGCATCCATTACTCAATGCTTTAAAAGTATTGAATAAATTCCACGGAGAATCCACATTCCTTTATAAAAAATTTTACTTTGTTTTGAAGAGTATTATTAATATATTCCATTAATAATTTTTTGGCGAAATATTTTGACATCTTATTTTCTGGACAAATAGTATTGAGAAAAATACTTCCTGAACAAGAGAAAGAAAAATTTCACTCTTTTCAGCTTTCGTATTTCCCATCAATAGAGGCAAGATGAGTCTTTTCGTCACATGAAAGAATTAAAATTAATCTTTACGAAAGTTAGACGAATAGGAATTAGAATAGGGACGATCGGATAAGAATTTGAAGTTCTGAAAGTTGTAGTTATTTTTTTTCCACTGAAACTTTGCGTTGACGATATAAACAAATTGCTCAAACTGCTGTCAAAATTAACCTAAAAAATATATTCCGTTGGTAACAGCACAAACAATTGGTTAGAATTCAGTTTCAAAGCCGAAGCGAACCTTCATCTTTAAGATAAGTAAGACAGAGCAGCCATTACAGCAAAGGTGGGGAACATAATTTCCCTACCTTTGCTAGTAGTTGCTCTGTTTCATTCATCCTAACGACAAAGTTTCACTTTTGCCTTTAACATTAGTTTATATTTTTAATCAACTGTTTATGCTATTACCAATGCAGCAATTGTTTGCTTTTAGACTTTAATAATATATTACAAATTTATGTTCATTAAATTGTTTTAAAATGTTTTCTAACATTCTTTTGTACTCCCCCCTCCCCTCCAAGAAAAAAGCACTATCTGTAGACACTCCTATTCGATATGTTAACATGCCTCAAATCGTAATTAATAAATGTTCCAAATTATAATTAATAAATGTTTCAAAATCATAATTAATAAATGTTCCAACCTCAATATTCGCAAAATGCTTAAATACGTTTGTTTCAAAGGCTTTGTAATACCTGAATGAAATAAATGATTTAGCATGAATAAATGATTTTTTCCTTGAACAAATTTCATTTTTTCATATAACTTTCAAACACTCCCTTGAAAAAGTCAGGCATGAAAATTAGGTAACTACGAAATTTTCGAGGAGCGCTTTTAACATACGTTAAGAACGGACGTCTGCTTCTTGGCATGCAAAGTCATTAGAACATATGTAGAACACCCACAGCGAGAATTCACTTGCTTTCATACACGAAGGCGAAGGAAACAGGACTAGAAGACAGCATTGATATATGAGATTTAAAATAAAACTGAGAGAAAAAAAAATAAAAAGTTAAATTGTTGGTAAAATTGAAAGATTCGTAAGAAATTAGAGTGAAAAAGAAATGGACAAACCTTTGTACAATAACAAAGATAGGCAAGAAAGAGGCATGAAATTAGGAAGAGGTGTATAGAATTATAAAGAGAAGCATAAAATTAGGAAGAGAGGAATGAAACTAGAAAGAGAGATATAGAACTAGAAAAAGAGACATGAACTAGAAAGACAAGCATAAAACTAGAAAACGAAGCATAAAATTGGGGATAACCTGGAACTGCCCCACGACCAACTACAGATAATCTATCTTCTGTTGCTGCGGTCCCTGATAACCACATGCATATACCAAGATAGTATATAGTATATAACAAAGTGGATCGTTAAATATAGTATGTAATGATAATAAATAGTATATAGCAAAGAAACTTTTCACTCAATTAACAAATTAAAGCATTAAAAATAGCTAACATTCTATAGTTAAGACTTAAACACTGATGAGAATGCTACATGTAATAATTATTTAAATTGAACCCTGCCAAAAAGATCTTATGCCTAATAAAATATAGAAATTTCAAAAGTAAAATATTAACTTTAGTGAATAAATTTTAAATTATATCAGTATTAATATTTTAACTTTTGAAATTCTTCCTAAGATCCAATATATAGGTTTTAGTAGGTCTGAAAATATTTATAAATGTACCTCAAGTAGTTGATTTATAAAAATTCGAAACTTAGGTCTCATTTTCAACGTTTCTTACAGGTTAAATGTATACACGTTCTCCTCTTAAGAAACTTATATTATTAAAAATGCTGTATTGTCTATAGATCCCATCAAAACTTCTCAAGAAAAATTTCTTTGACACCTCCTATTCTCCAGACAAAAGGCGAAGGGAAGTAATAATTCTTGAACGAGAAAAAGAAAGACCAATTTCACTCTTTACAGCTTCCACATTCCCTAACAACTGCGACAAGACAAGTCTTTTAAGAAAGAGTGGGGATTAAAATTAATCCCTACGGCACACACACAAAAAAAAAGAGAGACGATCTCCAAACTTTTCAAAGCACTTAAAAGTTGTAATTGAAATTCTGTTTCTTGAAACTTTCATTCACAAAAAAGAAAGTTTAAACAATTCCAAACAGTGAATGAACGCGAATTTCAACAAAATAATCTCATAGACAACGGAAAAATTAATTTTATTTTCTGTTATATATATAGGGTTCCTAGGACAAACTGTAAGCATACCAACAACCTTGTAAGGAATTTTCCATGAGTATAGTAAAGTGATTAAGTGAATAAAAGTCTAAAAGTGAATAAAAGTGAATACAAGTCTAAAAGTGAATAAAAGTCCGAAAGTGAATAAAAAGTCTAAAAGGGTATAAAAAGTGAAAAGTCTAAAAGTTTAAAAGTGAATAAAAGTCTAAAAGTGAATAAAAGGCTAAATTTCTAAAAGTAAACGAAAGTCTAAAAGCGAATAAAAGTCATCAAATAAAAGTGATTGTTGAGTCGTTAACTGAGAATCGAAGAAGTTAGGAACACGAATTCGACAACAAAGCAAGATAGAAGAAAGTTGTAGAGCATTGTCAAATGAGTAGGAATTGACACTAAACCGGTTACAAAAGGCATTTGTTTAACACAATATTGTTTTAAGATATTTGTTATCATAGTGAAGAATGATATACGCTAAACAACATTTACATGCAAAGGAATCTGGTGTAGAGTCTGTTTAAAGCGCCCTTGATCGATAACAAAATACATTTGAAATTAAGAAACAATATTATTGCGTACTTTGAGGAGCATTGCAGGTGTCACCGTATTACAGCATCTAGAAACCGATGAAGTATAACTGGTAGTTATTGTCTTACATGTACGCGTTTTTGTCTGTTCTTGATGCCGATTTCTACTTATTAGACAATACCCTACAACTTTGCAATTGCATTTTTCTTCTATCTCGTTTTGCCGCCGAGTTCCTGTTCCTAACTTCTTTAATTTTCGGCTAAGGACGGTGAATTTACTTTTACTCGATGGACTACAATCATTGTACTATAGATAGACCTAATGTGTACATTTAGGGATCTTTTGTTCCGAAGTTACTTGGGCGCTTATAAGGACTTTCTTAGGAATCCCGTATGGTAAAATTGATCCGACACCGACCAGGGTTTAAAATAGAATGTAATTTTATACAAAGCATTATTATATTCTAAATGCAGATATTTTATTATAAGATGCATATCTTATCGTATTCGGAGGTATTTTTACTTTCTCATACTATGTAATACGAGTATAGTATAGATAAAGTATTGTTCTCATGAATTCGAGATTATATGTTTTAGGACTTCCTGAACCCGTTTTGAATATTTTTGGAGGGATTTCCGTTTGTCTATCAGTTTTTCTGTCTGTCTGCCTGTGATCGATTTCTTGTGTACACGATAGCGACATAAATTATATTAACGGATTTTCATGAAGCTTTATATCGGTCTTTATTATTAAAAAAATCTACAACTCGATAGAATATTTTTAAATTTGAACGAAAACTTAGAAATTTTAAATTTTCTTCACGTAGCAGCATGAGGCACATTTAACTTAATCGTGCAGAAAAGGGTTTATTTATGTCTTAATACCTCGTGATCATTGGGCCATAATTAAACCTCTTTGTGCATTAATGATCACGAGACTTCATAGTTTCAATCATTGTTGTTAAAGATAGTCGCGATGCAATTGGTTCTTGTTCGTGACGTCATGAGTCCACCTCGGAGGCAAGTGACCCACCCGGGGGTACATTGTCAAGTATGGTATCAATCGAAAGATTTTTTTAAGGCCTTTAAAGTGAAGGGTAACACGCATTTTGAATGACATTTCATGTGACTAAAGATAAAGCATTTTTACTTTCCCTGCAATACATGGTAATGTATAGGGAATCGCAACTGGAGTTTTCGACGGATCTACACATTTTGGAACCTCTAAAACGCGAAAACACCATTTTTAGTGTGACGTCTGTGTGTGTGTCTGTCTGTGCAATATATGTATCCACTCTAACTCAAAAACTAATGGACCGAATTTCATAAAATTGGGTAGGTAAGTCACTTGTGTGTGACCCTGGTGTTGATTAGTTTTTAGTACTATTCGGGATAAAAAAAACCCGCCTTTTTTTGCGAAATGGTCCGCAAAAATCGCCAAAATCTACAATAAAAGACTACGTAAGCTCAAATGTATCAATCAAATACCTGTTTTATACGTAATTTTTGGCAAGGAAAAAAATAAGATCAATTTCAGTACTCTAGGACTAACCGTTCTAGAGTAATGAAATTGATCTAAACGGTTTAACGGTAACAAATATGCGAAAAAACGGAGTTTTTTCGCATATTTGTTACGCCACCTTCGGAAAAATTTTCAATTAGCAAATAAAAACAGAAGTTGAATAAAGGTTCATATTTAGTGTTATTTTATGCAATCAAATTAAATTTAGTGAATTATTAAAGAAATAAAGAGAAAATGAATTTGATTCAGCAGGAAAAGTCATGTGCTGCTCACATCAGATTTTTTTTTTTATCAAGGAGCTAAGTATATCATTTGGGCGGGCTCAGCCCCTCTTTTGCTTGGATACGGCCCTGGTTATTTGTGTATAATTTCAACTCCATATGTATAACAATATTAATATAATAAGAATAGTAATAAGTCTATATATAATAATATAAGCATAATAATAGTATAATAGCATAATAAGCATAATAAGTTCATTCATACCTTATAGCTTTATTAAATTATTGGAATGTTTTTGTAACCAGTATTCCTGAAATTTATTACTTTAATAAAATTTCAATAATTACGTTTAACCTTTACTTTTATATAATTATTTATTTACCCTTGAATGAAATTCTGTTTCTTTAATATCCACGTAATATGCGTTTGGAATTTATTCCAGTATTCGAACATTGTTGTTCCGCAGCACCCTATTAGCAGAATAAGTTTGAAATAATTTATACTGCCGTTTATTTTGTCGAAAGATCCACCGGATTGCAAAATTTAAAATGTACATAATTTAGAAACTGCATTTACACGTTCGTTGGAAAATTCGATCGCTACTTAGACATTCCCATAAATGTAAAGATTTAGGAATAAATACTACAAAATTTTTCCATTTTTGTTAATCAATTTCTTCTCATTTCCTATATATTCATGTCATTCATTGCACATATATAGTATTTCCAGGAGTTTGAAAATTTTGTTCCCAGCATGTTTTAAATGCAAACATTTGAAAGTTGCTATTTTCCCCTGCAATACATAGTAATGTAGATGGAAAGTATTGGATTCATGCCGATAATCGCAACTCGAGTTTTCGAAGAATTTTCACATTTTAAGACCTCTAGAATAAGAAAAATTCATTTTTGGCGTGAGGTCTGTATGTGTGTGTGTCTGTTTGTCTGTATGTATGTCTGTGTATCTATCTGTTTGTGTGTCTGTCTGTCTGTGCAATGTACAGGGTCTTTAAAGTTCCACTTTGAAATGGCCATGAAAAGAAAACTACTGGTGAGAATGTTATCAAATTTGCTAATAATTTACAGGAGGTCATGGGATTTTATTTTCCGAAAAAAAAAAGTTCAAAAACTCACCGTCAGCGGGGAATGGCGCTGTATGCAATATTGTTAAACGAAATAAGATATGAAGACATCGGTTTAAAAAGTTTTTAATCGTTTCCAAAACGTGTTACAAATCATGTTCAATGTGGCTTCCACCATTTTCTGAAAGCAAGTTAAATTGCATTACTGCGTTCTCAACAGTAGTTCCTCTTAGCATATCAGGAGGAATGTTACGGACATGTCGGTGTATCACATTTTTCAATTCCGCCAAATTGTTTATCCCCATAAACAGTGGCTTAGACACCACGATTTTTATGCAGGACGGGGTTCCACTTCACATTGGTACATGTGTCAAACAGTTACTTAAGCAACATTTCACGGATGACCGGATTGTAAGCCGACACTTCCTCATTTCTTGGCCACCCCGGTCACCAAATCTCAACCCCTGTGACCTCTGGCTATGGGGTTACCTCAAAGCCACTGTTTATAGTGATAACAAACAATTTGACGGAATTGAAAAATGTGATACACCGACATGTCCGTAACATTCCTCCTGATATGCTAAGAGCTACTGTTGAGAAAGCAGTAATGCGATTCAACTTGCTTTCAGAAAATGGTGAAAGCCACATTGAACATGATTTGTAACACGTTTCAGAAACGATTAAAAGCTTTTTAAACCCATGTCTTCATGTCTTATTTCGTTTAACAGTATTGCATACAGCGCCATTCCCCACTGACGGTGAGTTTTTGAATTTTTCTTTTTTCTGCGGAAAATAAAATCCCATGACTTCCTGTAAACTATTACCCAGTTTGATAACATTCTGTCCAGTAGTTTTCCTTTTATGGCCATTTAAAAGTGGAACTTTAATTATAAAGACCCTGTATATATATCTACTCTAACTCAAAAACTAATTGATCAAATTTCATAAATTTTATAGGTAAGATACTTATGTGTGATTCTGGTGCTGATTAGATGTTGATATAATTCGGTATAAAGGAACCTACGTTTTTTATTTCTGCGAAATAGCCCGCAAAAATTGTCTGTATCCACTATAACTGAAAACTAATTCACCAAAGTTCACAAAATTTAGTAGATAAGTCACTTGTGGGTTACCCTTGTGCTGATTAGATTTTGGTATGATTAAAAAAATAAAAACCTGCCCTTTTTTGCGAAATGGCCCTCAAAAGTCGTCAACATTTAAAATAAAAGACTGCATTTGCTCAAATGCATCAATTAAATGCTTGTTTCATATGTAATTTTTGAGGATGAAAGAATAAGACCAATGCCATTACTCTAGGATTAATCGTTCGCGAGATATTTTAGTTTTTTCGTATTTTTGCTACGCTAGTATTGAAAATAAGTCCAGTTACCAAATGAAATGGAAAGCGGAATTAAAAGTGTAAATTCAGTGCAATTTCAATTAATTATCTGTGATATTTAGTGTAATTAAACTCAATTTAATGAATTATTGATGAAATAAAGAGAAAACGAATCTGAGTCTGCAGGGAAAGTCATGTTCTGCCTACATCAGATTTTAATTTCTCTGTAATACATGGCAATGTCTCCGGAAGGTATTGGAATCGTGACGAAAATTGCAACTAGAATTTTCGATGGATCTACACGTTTTCGGACATCTAGAACACGAAATAACTATTTTTAACGTGCCATCTGTGTATGTGTGTGTGTGTGTGCTTGTGTGTATATGTGTGTGTGTGTGTGCGTCTGTCTGGGCAGATTTTGTATCCACTCTAACTGAAGAACAAATTGAACGAATTTTATAAAATTTGGTAGGTAAGTCCTTCGTAAGTGACCATAGTGCTGATTAGATTTCGGTACGATTCGGGATAAAAGAACCTGCCTTTTTTGCGAAATGGCCCGCACAAATTGTCTATATCCACTCTAGCTAAAAAATTAATGTACCAAATTTCACAATATTTGGTAGATAAACCACTTGTAGGTTACCCTGTTGCTGATTAGATTTTCGTACAATTCGGAAAAAAAAAGAACCTGTCTTTTTTTGCGAAATGTCCCGTAAAAATCATTAAATCAAAAAATGAAAGACTACGTATACTCAAATATACCAATTAAATGTTTATTTTATACTTAATTTTTGACGACTAAAAGAATAACATCAACCCCATTGGTCTAGAACTTTCATTTCTTGAGATATTTTAGCTCTTTCGCATTTTCGCTACGCCACCTATGGAAATAAGTCTATTTACCAAATGAAAACGAAAATTGAATTAAAAGTGCAAATTCAGTGTAATTTAAAATTATTATGGCTGTTATTTTGGGCATTTAAACTCAATTTAATGAATTTTTGAAGAAATAAATAGAACGTGAATATGAGTCTGCAGGGAAAGTCATATGCTGCCCTCATCAGATTTTTACTTTCCCTGCAATACATGATAATGTATGAGGAAAGTATTGGAATCATGTAGAAATTCACAACTCGAGTTTTTGACGGATCTACACGTTTTGGGGTATCTAGAACACGAAAATACTATTTTTTAGCGTGATGACTCTCTCTCTCTCTCTCTCTCTCTCTCTGTGTGTGTGTGTGTGTGTGTGGGAGTGTTTGTGTGTGTATATGTGTGTGTGCGTGTGTGTATGCAATGTGTGTATCTACTCTAACTCAAAAACTAATAGACCAAATTTTATAAAATTTTATAGGTAAATTACCTATGTGTTACCCTGGTGATGATTAGATTTTGATAAGATTCGGGATAAAAGAATCTGTTCTTTTTTGCGAAATGGTCCGCAAAAATCCTATGTGTCCACTCTAGTTTAAAAATTAATTGACCAAATTTCACAAAATTTGGTAAAGAAGTCACTTATAGGTTTCCCTGGTGCTACGGAGAATTTCATATGATTTGAGAAAACAGAACTTGCCTTTTTCTTAAACATGGCCCGTCAAAAATCGTCAATATCTAAAATAAAAGATTACGTATGCTCAAATGTATTTATTAAACGCATGTTTTATACGTGGTAAAAAGAATAAGACCTACCCCATTACTCTAGGATGAACCGTTCACGAGGCATTTTGTTTTTTCGCATCTTTGCTACGCCGCCTTTGAAAATTTACTTCCAGTTTCGAAATGGAAACGAAAATTGAATTAAAAGTGCAAATTCAGTTTAGCTTTAAATAAGTATGCGTGTTATTTCGTGCAGTAAAACTCAATTTAATGAATTATTAAAGAAATAAAGAGAACATGAATTTAAGTCGGCAGGGAAAGTCATGCCCTGCCTGCATTAGATTGTTTTTATTTAGCTTCGTTGAGCTGTCTCGATAAGGCAATAGTTTCTCTATGTCACTTGAGAGTAAGCGTTTTGATTTTGGCTGATACCGATTGCAATGTTTCGATCTGTGACACTTTTAAAATATTAGCCTTTCAAAAACTCAGTTTTATCGCTATTTTTTGACAATCTGACATTGTATATAACTTTTAGTTTCTCTCTAGTTGCAAAACAAGGTTCGTAAAATGTTGCAAAACGCGTTTCAATTTCATTGCAGAATTCGAACAGTTTACTTCATATGGACTCTATCACTTCGTTTAACATCTTTGACAGGCTCGTTATCGGCTCCCAGAGCACGTAGAGAGCTGAAACTCGACACTCAATTTCATCTCACATAACACTTTTAGATACAAAATTTTCACGTCATTACGTTATGCATTGACATCATTTACATCCATTTTGTCCCTCGTTCAACATCATTGATGAGCTTGTTCTTGACTCCTAGACCGAGAAGAGAGCTGAAACACACAGTTCCCCTCGCAGAATACTACTATCTATAAAATTTTCACGTCATTACATTACGTCACTTACGTACGTCATGACTACGCGTTTGCTTTTTTCATGCATTTTCTTTACAAATTGCGGCTCAGTGTTTTCACAGTCATGTTCTCCTGGTTCTAAGGAAGTCGTATATAAAATGTTCACGTCATTACGCCATTTACAGGAGTATTCTACAGACTCGTTGTTGGCTCTCAGATCACGTAGAACTGAAATTCGGCAAACAGTTTTATCTAAACAAATTTTCACATTATTACGTTACCTCCGTACGTCATTTACGGACGTCATCTGTTACGGGCTCGTTGTAGAAAATGAGGGTATAGGCAGACGTTAGTTTCGACTATTTTTCGCAATATCAATTTAAAATAAGGATAGGTTTTGTGCAGTATTGGTTCAAATTGAACTTGATTAAAAACTCCATTCATCTTCGATAATTTTGCACAATATCAATTTAGGATAATGATAACGTGTGTCATAAAAATTTATTTTCTACTTTATTCGCCACTGTTGTACAGGAGAGAACATTGACAAACTTGTTTTTCCTTCCCTCATAATTTATTAAATGACATTTTCATTCTTATATAAAACATGTCTAACTTAAATAATTTATGCCAGTTAATAACTATACATTGTATGCGCATGTATACAATAAAATGCTCATTTTTAAATATCGGCAAATGTTTAATTTTCTAGAGATTTCAATTTTCTTCTTTGTCTTACTTTCAGCCGTGTATTTTTTTATTTTACGCATAAAAATATCATCTAAAGAACGTTTATTTAAAATTAGAATGAATGCCTACAGTTTCGTAGGATTTACGATAAAAGTCTTTGATTAAAATTACACCAGAACTTACAGAAAGTTCTCGAAAACCAAAGAACGCTTCACTAATACGCTAGTTAAGGACAGAAAAAAATAAATTAAAAATTGTGTTGTGTTCCGAGAATGTATTTATCTGTCTCATGCATTACCTGTATAAAAACAGTATTGTATCCTTACGTTTGAGGCACCTTAAAACCACAATCAACTGTTTTAAGTACGGCGTTCGTAAATGCGCATGTGTTTGTCAGGATGTATGTCTTTCTGCAATGTATAATCAACTCTACCTTTTAAAACAATCCATCCGTATTTTAGGTAATTCGGTTGTCAAATAAGCGATGAATTACCTTGGTAGTGGTTAGATGTTTATATGGTTCGAAACATTTATATACATATATATATATATATATATATATATATATATATATATATATATATATATATATTTCGAAATGACCCACAGAAATACGAAAATGGAAATGCAAGAACAAATATGGCTAAATGTATTAATTGGATGCTTGTGTTATACTTAATTTTATATATAACTTATTTTATTGACAAATGATTGAAATTACTCCCATTATGCTAAAATAAACCTTTCTCAATATATTTCAGCTTCTGGAATTTTCGGAAATGGCGTCATTCGAAATGAATTAATTATCCAAATGAAAAAGTACATTTTAAAACACAGAGAATTGGATATAATTTAAAATAAGTAACATATCACCGTGTTATTTTGAACGAAAAAGTTGAAATTAATGTATATAACGAAAAAATATATTCGCATGTGTAGGGGTCGATGTTGTATATCTTATCCCCACACTGATGTCAATGGTTCTCCCCCTCCCCCTATGTAAAAAGTTCTATGGGCGAAGTTTGGGTTAAATAATTCATACCTTAGCCAGTCACTCAATCTCACTCATAGATCAGATTTTGCATATGCATAAAAACGGAAAATCATATTTTATTTTACAAAGAAAACATTTAATAATCTTCACATAAAATCTTATGAAACATGTAGAACCATTTTTTTGTTGTACATGCTCTGCTTTCATTGAAGGCAATACATTAAAATTCAGTAGCAGCAATGTAATTCGGAGAGAACAAAAAAAGTTATTTTATAAAGCCCTATTTTACTGACTTATATGCTTTCCGATGAATAAAAAGCAAAATAGTCATTGCTGCTAAAGAATAAACAAAAACAAGCAACAACACGCGCATAAAAAATGGAAGAAAAATAATTTTTTTAAGGAATTGTAAGATATAATGTGGAAGAGACAAATATTACGCATTCTATTCAAGAAATACTGATTTTGAAAATATATTTTTTGACGAATGGAAAAATTTCCAAGACCTCGCTGCGATAAAGGAAAAACGAGAGAGGAAAATGTTATTCTGAACTCTCTTTATCTTTCGTGACTCCAAATATATTCTGGAGATTGCATTGTATGTGACGAATAAATTGTGTCATACATTTTTTTAATGACTTAAGATAGTATATTAAGAGTTTTTATGACAAAATGTATCTCATGTTTTAAATTTCAGAAAAGAGTACATGTTTTGAATTTGAATAAATATAGGATAGCATTTCTCTTAATGAATATATCTGGAGTGGGATTCTCCATTCGTTTTTCTTATACATACAAATTCCATTTCTTTCTTTCGAATAGACCGTCCGATCTACGCTGATATTATAGTAATATTATATAGCTGATATTATAGTAATATGATATAGCTGATATTATAGTAATATTATATAGCTGATATTATAGTAATATGATATAGCTGATATTATAGTAATATATATAGCTGATATTATAGTAATATGATATAGCTGATATTATAGTAATATTATATAGCTGATATTGTAGTAATATTATATAGCTGATATTATAAATATATTATACAGCTGATATTATAGTACTATTATATAGCTGATATTATAGTAATATTATATATTATAGCTGATATTATAGTAGCTGATATAATATGTGAGATATCTGTTTGGACGATAGGGACAGTGCCACCCAAATTAGACCTCAACCCCATGGGAATGACATCCACAGGGATCGTACCCTCCTTTCCCTACCACCAAACTATTGGGAAAATTTCCATATAATTGATGTGAGGCATCTTAAAGAGTGCAAAATGAAGCGAATCATGAAAAGAATGTGACGGGGTTGAAACGAAATTATGTGAAATAATTACATTCAATTCATTTAAATTTCTCTATGACAATTTTGATTTAAAAATCCGTCATTCTTATCTGTGTCATTTCTGTGTTACCGATTATATTATTCCTTAAAGTTCTGTTAATGCCGAAATACGTCTCTTTTATGGACGCCCCACGATTTTATTTTTAGTCACATATGATCAAAAATGTTGTGGTAGCTAAAAATTATTTTTTACTCTTTAGTGCATTTTACCTTAATGCAGTATATATACCGGGTGATTCAAAAGTTCGGAGCAAAAGTAAAACGCTATAAGAATATATCTATGGGCCGGAGAGACATGCGGTTTGTAGATTAATATTCACCGTGGTAGGGGATTTTGTGTGGGATAAAAAAAAATTAGTTCAAACTTTCGACACTCGGGGGGCTGCGGCAGATAAGCCATGGAGATGACTTATGCATGGGGGTGATTGCACACATGACTGGTGTTATCAGCCGGCTTTCCATGCCGACTTGAAAACATGGGCTTCGCTGGGATTACAATGAACAAAAGCTACCCACCTGATTTCGGTTTTTAGAAATCTCAGGTGCGTACTTCGAAATTGTAAGGTAACAATTCCGAGGGAGTACCTTGGAAT
Source organism: Amaurobius ferox (assembly GCA_951213105.1). NCBI lineage: Eukaryota > Metazoa > Arthropoda > Arachnida > Araneae > Amaurobiidae > Amaurobius > Amaurobius ferox. The sequence continues at coordinate 19,698,335 of OX578140.1, forward strand.
TCTGGCGCAAAAATTAGATTGAATTACGTGTCGGTAATATCGCCAGGGACGCTTTTGAAAATCGGGGGGCTTTATCTTTGCATTCAATGTATGTGAAAAGGAGAACTTAAAACCCTTTGATAAGAGATGCAGGCGTGTATTTCTGAATCAAGGAAAAGGTCGTAAAATGCTGCCCAGTCAGGTGTCGGAGAAGGCCGACTGACCACATCAGGTAAGAGGCCAGCCCCCATTGATAAAGCGGACACTGCGGAGCGAAATATTGAAAGGAGTTTATTGTGGAAGGGGCCGCGATCTTTTGGAAAGCAAGGCGTATTTCTTACATTCAGTGAAAACGCGGGGAATCCCGCCTTTGATGCTGTAACGGGATCAAAGGGGGATAGCGACACGTTTTTCGCGCGCTTTTTGAGGCTATATAGGTAGGAGCGCTCAAAAGGGGGATCATCATTATTGCAGATTTGGTCATGTGAGTAGTTAGAATGAGTTGTGCTAGTGAGGTGTGAACGAAGCAAAAGCCCGACGTAGAGACAGAGTGGTCAATACCCCGAGAACTTCAAAAATCGGTAAGATGATTTTAATTGCATTTATTTATCTCCCTATTCGAAATTTAACTAGTGCTGAGGGCACCTAGCAGTGAGTTACCTCACTTTCCCTCTCTTTGCATAAGCGGGTTACAGAGGCGTTTAGCCGCCCATGATTAGAATGACGACGTAGTAATTGAAATGCTTGTCCTTGTGACTTAATAAATTTGTTGTTGTTAATTAATGAATCTTTTTATTTTGAAATGAGTATTATTATTTATTCATGTGTGACTCTGTTACAAGCTCTGCCGACAACTAAGTCGACCGGGCAACGAGCCGGAAGATCAACGGCCACCCAAATACAGTTTAGTAGGGAAAGTTTATCCCTTAGTACCACCGGCTCGGTAACACTGGCCTGCGAGATTCCCAGATCTCATACCCGTGATTTTAGGTATCCCCACAACGAGAAATCACAGGGTTAATACACAGGGTTAATCACAGGGTTCTGCAAACTGCATGTCTCTCCGACCCATAGATATTTTTTTATAGCGTTTTATTTTTGCTCCGAATTTTTTAATCATCCGGTATCTATATAAATAAAATTGAAAATCTGTCTGTCTGTCTGTTTGTCCCATCATCACGGGAGAACGGTTAAACCGAATTTGATGAAATTTTGTGGGTAGCCTAGAAATAGCCCCACTTAAAATTTAATCTGTGTTTTGAGTTTCTACGACCAGTGGTTCTCGAGATATTAGTAAAAAACGAAATTTTCGTTTGTCTCATCATCACGGGAAAACGGCTGAACCGAAATTAATGAAATTTTGTGGATAGCCTTGAAATAGCCCCCCATAAATTTTGTTCAAGTTTCGAGTTTCTAAGACCAGGGGTTGTCGAGATATTAATGAAAAACGGAACTTTTTCTTAGGAGATCTACTCTCCAACTCCGTGGTTTATCCAAACGGAAAGGATGAAAATCGTTTGTTTCAAACGCCAAATTGAAATAAAACTTTATTTCCGAGTTTGGTGCAGGATTTTTGCATTAATTAGTCACTATAGGAGAACATAAATTGTTTGAAACATGAATTTAAATGGAAAAATCTACCTCCATGGTTCATCTCCCACAAGCTTTTACTCAACGATGTAAAGTATAAAGAAATCGAAATGGCTATTTAATTTCGCATTTTATGAGGAAGATTCTATCTTATATCATGTTGCTCGGCAACGGAATGAAATTATATGTGCTGTTAATATCAATTATTTTTTTTAATTTGTATAATAAATAAATGGATGTAAAAATATATTTTGTAAATGAACGGTTCGATTGTTCTTTTAATTATGTATATTGCGGACTGCGTACATCACTTTCATTTATTTTAGAAAAGAGGTTTCAAGTTCATATATTGTGCTTAGCTAATAAACTCATATATTGTGTTTACCCAATAAATTCATTTAGCCGATTGTTGAAGCAGAAAAAGAGTAGAACGGGTGTATGTATCTTCTAATACAATTTTACTGTTTTTATTTAGAATATACAAACGGGATCAGGATATTTTATTCTTCAGATCTGCAAATTCAGAGCTACGAATTTAGAGGAATATCTCTAAATAACTTGGTAACTTTTCTTAAACTTTACCAAATTAGTGGAAATGTCTCCAAATTGATAAAAATGACCCAAATCAATGAAATTAAATTTGTTTTTTTAGAATAAAGTACTGAAATGATGTTTCTGTAGCATTTGTCGGTCAGTCCATCCATCCTACTTAGTAACACATTTAAGGAATTTTTTTAATATCACCAAATTGGTAAAAATATTTCTAAATCCATAAAAATATCATGAAATTGATAAAATCGCGCTTAATAAATGAAATTAATTGTGTTTTGTTTGGGGATAGTATTGTGATGATGTTTCGTCAATTTGTCGCATAATGGGATTATCAGTTCTACAGTCCCACTTGGCGATAAATTTGGCGATTTTTTAAGTTATAGCTAAATTGACGAAAATGTCGCCAAACCTTCCATGGAGATTGCATTATTCAGATGATATGATTTCCATCAATTTATTTAAAGCAATTCATATCATGTCGCTTAGCAACGGATCTAATATGTTATGCGGCATATGATTTTTATTAAATCTTTTCCGATTTGAATAATAAAAATATGTATATAAAATAAATTTCATTGACATTGAATTTTTGACTGGATAATATCAATTACGGTCTTCAGGTTTAAACATCATTATTATTGATATTTTCGGGGACTGTTGATTCAGGGATTACTGATATTTTCAAATTATTATGGAATTGTTTTATTATGACGAAAATTGTTGAAACTCATATATAGTACGTTGTACGAGTAATCTTCTGCAAATGCATGGGTATATCTTCCAATCTACGAGAATATAAGTAGTACAGGTATATTGGCATATATTTTGATATATATTGGCATATATTAGAATCAATTACGACCTTCTGGTATTAAGATTACGGGGATTTTTGATACTTTCAATTTTTATGTCATCTCTTTTACTTTGGCAAATATTTTTGAGACACATATTGCAATACGGGTAAGCTTCTACTAACACACTGGCATATTTTCTAATCTGCGACAATATAAGTAGTACGGAGTTGCATATATTGATTCAATTCCTTTTTTTTTGTAAATTTGCTTACAAAAGGGGCCAGGTTTTTTATTCTTCAGATCTGCCCGTGAAGATAATTTTGCATAGTGAGAACAGATATTCTTAAACTTCTCTTTATGAGCAATAAATTTAATATTTTAACAGAATTTGCGCATGATTGCGAATTATAAATTTCTTTATATTATATACTCCGTACGAAGAACGGGTATGCTGCTAGTATATATATATATATATATATTGTTGTATGAATTTGGTATGTAATTATTAGAATGTCAAGGAATTTAATCACATTGTACGTATAATGTGCATTACATTTCGTTTAAATTTTTTATTTCTGTTGCAATAGCATATAAATTATTTTAAATTAGTAAGATTAAAATTTATTGTTTAATCGTATTTTTACTTTCCCTGCAATACATGGTAATGTATAGGAAAAGTATTGGAATCATGTCGAAAATCGCAACTCGAGTTTTCGACGGATCTACACGTTTCAAGACCTCTAGAATGCTAAAAAACCATTTTTAGCGTGACGCCTGTGTGTGTGTCTGTGTGTCTGCCTGTCTGTGTGTCTGTCTGTCTGTGCAGATTTTGTATCCACTCTAACTAAAAAAATAATGGACCGAATTTCACAAAATTTGGTAGGTAAGTCACTTGTGAGCGAGTCTGGTTCTGATTAGTTTTGGGTACGATTTGGAATAAAAGAACCCGCCTTTTTTTGCGAAATGGCCCGCCAAAGCTTGTATCCACTCTAACTAAATAACTACTGGACCGAATTTCACAAAATTCGGTAGATGAGTCACTTTTAAGTTACCTTGGTGTTGATTAGATTTTAGTATGATTCGGAAAAAAATAACGTGCCTTTTTTTGCAAAATGGCCCGCAAAAATCGTCAAAATCTAAACTAATGAACTAGATATACTCAAATATATCCATTAAATGCTCGTTTAATACGTAATTTTTAATGACGAAAATAATAAGACCAACCCCATTACATTAGGACTAGCCGTTCTCGAGATATTTTAGTTTTCCGTATTTTCTCTACGCCACCTTTGAAAATAAGTCCGGTTACCGAATGAGAACGAAAATTGAATTAAAAGTGAAATAAATGCAATTAAAATATAGAGAACGTTAATATAAGTCTGCAGGGAAAGTCATGTGCTGCCCACATCAGATTTTTTGATTAGCGAGATGAAGGAATCTCAGAATTCCAGGGAAAATGGCCGAAGCTTATTAATTAAATAGATTTAATTAATTGCATTTAATACATAAAAGCATTATTTTTACATATATGATTAATATAAAGGGTTCCTAATAAAGTCCTAAAGCACCCCAATGATTTGTACGGAAAGGTCCATGAGTGTGCATCCAAAGTTCATCTGCAGTTAAGTGCCCATGTCCGATTGAACAAAAGTGATTGTAATGCCCCTAGCGATAAATTTAAACAGTTAGGATAATTCATCAGACAAAACGAGCGAGATAGACGAAACAGACCCATTACAATACAGCATTGTTTAATAAGTAGAAAGCAACCATACAACTGTTTTTATTGCACAATAGGGGTATTGGCGATTATCTGTTTTATTCAGAAATGATACGACAAGTAACACTTACACACAGGAATCTAAATTGCAGTCTGTTCAAAATGCCCTCCGTCAGCAACAATGTGCATTTAAATTTAGAGAAATAATATTGCCGCGCACATTGACATGATTTGCAGATGTCACCGTGTTAGAGATCCTTTTGATACGAATATTTGGTAAATATTTATTGTTTTCCAAGTATTCATTTAGTGCGTCCTTGGTGTCAATTCCTACTCATTAGATTATGATCAACAAATTTATATATTTTTCGCCTATCTCGCTTTGTTGCCAAGGTGATTATCCTAACTTTTTTAATTCTGCTCTATAGATGATGCAATCTTTTTTATTTTATTGGGAATGGTAACTTAAGATATTCCAAACAAGTATACTCATAAAATTTTCCGTACAAAGTTTTTGTAGTGTTTAAGGACTTTCTTGGGAATTGTGTGTAAAATAGTTTTTAACGATAAATATAGTACGAATACGTATATAAAAAATTCTTTATAATAACTTCTAGCATAGATCTATGTATAAAATACAGACATTATTATTTTCAGAAAAATATCTTTTTAGAATGTGTGAACAGAAACTTATTTAAAGAATTTTCAAGAAAAAATTTCTCATTGTATCTGATTTGACTCCAGGCATTATATTATACATACACCCGGAGACTTTATTCTAGGTATTAAATTAAAATTCAGAAGTGACCTCGAAAATAGCAGAAAGCAAAAACTTCCTTTTTACTGAACACAATTTTACTTATTCATACGTCTCCGAAAGGAAAAGGAGAATGAAGGAAAAGAGAGAAAGGGAGAAAATAAAACAGAACTACAATTTTTCGCATTGTAAGATATTATTTGGGAGATTACACATTCCGTTCAAATAATACTGATTTTGAAAAGATATTCTTTGGCGAAGAGAAAAATTTTCAGATCGCGTAGCGATAAAAAATACTGAGATGGAAAAATGTTATTCTGGACTCTATCTTTTGTCAAAGCACAAAAATATTTCAGAGATAGTATGATGGTGATAAGATGCTTTTCAAAATGTAGATTATTTTTTACTTTCCTTATATACATAATGTATAAGAAAAGTATTCTGACGGGGTCGAAAATTCAAATTCGAGTTTTCGACGGGAGAGCACGTTTCAAGCATCTCTGATCACAAATCAAACATTTTTGATGTGATGTGTGTGTGAAAGTATGTGTGTGTGTGTGTGTCAGTGAGTGTGTGTGTGTGTGTCAGTGAGTCTGTAGAGACGATATCTCACGAACGAATAGAGCGATTCGAATGGCATTTAGTATAAAAATCACAATCCGTGTATACTGGAAGCCCATTGTTTTAAAACACAATCGAATGTTCAGAACCCTCCTAAATTTTCGAGTGAAATTTGGAAAAAATCATCAAAAAATCAAAACCTTTAATAAAGTTACGCAAATAGACATTTCTTATGTAATTTTTCCTTAGAAAACGATTGACATAAACTTTAGAACGCTAGCATGAACCGTTCTTGAGATATTGCACATTTTTCAAATAAATGTATCAAAAAATCCCATAAATGAAAAAAAAAATTAACTGTTGAGAAACATGTTCACTGTTCATATGTAATATCATGCATTAAATTTGGTGACATCATTCTCGTGGATCTATAACTCGTTCCACTCACGAGAAAAGATACTTTGAGTAATATTTTTGTATTTGAACGCCAATAGTGATTTATCTGTTGTAAGGATAACTTATTTCCCCGTACATAACGCTTGGCGAGATTTTGGCGACACATTTGGCGGAATGTCACCAACTTGGCGACATTTTTAAATGTTGCCAAATTAGCGAAAATTTCGCCGAAAGGATGAATATGACGCTAAATCAATGAAAATGACGACTCATTGAAGAAAATTCAATATCTTGTAAAGAATATAAGTATCTACTATAAGAATATCATTTTTTGTAACTGTAAAAGTAGTAAATTCATTGCATTATATAAGGAAAGTCATGTGCTGCCTACATCAGATTTTTTATACATATTTTAGCGTATTTTGTGTTAGTAAATAGCGCTTGAAAATTATGAAGATACTTTATTTCCAATATTGGACAATGCAGATAATATTAAAAGATTCTAATTCCAAAATATATCTGTCCTCATCCTTAAAAGGAGAAAAAAATCTGATGAGAACAGCACATGACTCACTCTACACAACGCAATGAACCTGCTTCTTTCACAACGAAAATGTAATGTACATGATCCATGGTGCAATGTTTCTAACGTTGAATTTTGCATCTGACGCTTTTCCGGATAGTAGCATCATTTCGAAGTACCCAATTAACTTATATTTCGCGCAAATCTAACTTGACAATTATCACTATTGATAGCATCCGCAATAGGCAATAGAGTCCATATATTCAAATATTTTAATAATTAATTCATCGATTTAGTGATATTTCGTTAATTTGGCGTCACTTTTGCAATTTTGGCTGTATTTTCATCAATTTGACACAATTGAGAAGGTCTCAATCTCAGCAATATTTATCCAAATGAGTAGCCAAATTTATCGCCAAGCCATACGGACAGACGCATAGAAAGGATTTTCCTAAGTGTAAATAAATGACTATTGGCGAATTATTGGGCATGAAAATATAAAATTATTACACAAATTATTTTTTCTCGGGAATGGGACGAATTAGATCCACGAGAAAGATGTTAACAAACTTGTCGGAAAATACTGCATATGAAAATCAAACATATTTCAAAATAGTTAACACTTTTTTTTATTTTATATAACTTTTTTTATAAATCTATTTGGGGAACACGCAATCTCGAGAACGATTCATGCTAGCGTCATAAAATTTATTTAGTTTTATAATGAAAAATTACATAAAAAAATATTATTCATGTAACAGTATTGAAGACTTTGATTTTTTAATAATTTTTTCAAAATTTTATTTGGAAATTAGGGAATTTTCGAACATTAAATCACGTATAAAATCAATTAGGTTCCAGTATTTACCGATATTATTAACAGTACTAAATTTCGCTCGAAACGCTTCATTGGTTCGTGAGATATTGCACACACACACACACACATACACACACACACATATACACACATACACACACACTAACATACACACACATACACACACTAACATACTAACATACATACATACACACACTAACATAATACTAGTATATATACATACATACATACATAAATACATGCATACATACACACATAGATATCAAAAACGTTCGGTTCGAGCTCAGGGGTGATTGAAATGTGCTTTTCTGTCGAAATCTCGAATTCGAATTTTCGACCACGTCACAATATTTTCCTATACATTATACTATAGTACATACGGAAAATAAAATGTAATATATAGTGAACGTAAAAATGAGCTACAAATTTTGAGTTTTATTCATGAGAAATAATTAAATATAGCTTGAAAATATTAAAATTACGCATGCATCTACAAATAATAAAAGATAATGTCTGTTTTCTGTATGTCTGTTAGTCTGTATGTGCTCAGCGTTCTGGAAAATCCAAGGAATGCACAGTCACGAAATTTGTTATGTTTATAATTCATTTCAAGTCCCTACTACTTTTTTAAACGTTATTTTTATTAGTAAAAATAATTTAAATAAAAATAATTTTAAGTATAAAATAGTAAAAATGTAGGAATCAAAGATTTGCTTCCTCTGAATGTATATATTCATTAATAAAGGTAAAATAATATATTAAAATTACATACATTTTGATTAATTTAAATGAAAAAAGTTCTATATGTTAAAATAAGTTTAGCGAAATTATTAAATTTCACTTTCAAAATTCTTAATTATTCTTATTAAAAAATAATACCATTTGAGATTTGGGATGAATGTAGATAATAACGTCGAAAATCAGGAAAAGAAGGAAACGACGAATCGAATTAAACATTTTAATGTCATACCTCTTAATCTATTTATAGAGAGAGTCACCCCTTCTGATTTAGAAATAATAAATATTTGACTCTTTATCTCTACATCTCATATGCCGATAAAATGATACATTGAGAATAATATATTTCCAATTTCAATACATGTATATGTTCATTGAAGGAAAATTAAGCTAATATCCGGAAAATAAATTAGTTTAATATCCTTATCGTCCACAGTGTAGGTAATATAGCGATGTGAATATAGACTTCGAAATATTATATTATATTCACTTCGTTCTGGTAACCTGATACAAGGAGACTAAGACAATATATGGAGGTTGAGTATGTAAGGTGATCAAGTCGGGTCTTACACTTCAAACATTTTTAGATCAAATTATCAACCATCTTCAATACGTTTAAGAACGACTTGTTCAAAAACGTTTAACAAACTCATGATCTTAAAGGTTAAGGAGAACACAATCAGCTCTACGTGTGCACTTTGGAAATTCATTGAATAACTAACGAGAAAAAAGTCGTTTCCTGAAAATTAATTCGAGGATATATGATTGACAAAAAATGGCGGTTTCGAAGATGTACTCCCGCCGACGCATTGTGAGATTGACAGATTGCGTGCTTTGGAAGACGGCCCATCCATCTTTTGGCTTTCACCAAAGATTCATCACATCGCCACTTGGCTTTGTGACCCAAACAGCAGTTTGTTTTATTTTCGGAATTGAACGCTTTATGGTTAATTCTTTCATTCTTTGCTATTGAAGAGCATGTGTCAGTTTCACACGCAAAGTAATTAATACCAATAAACCTCCAAATAACAATGTTTAGGTATCGCTGAATGCTGGTATTAAGGCAGTCTGGCTGGGATAGAACGAGATCTACAAACCCTCGATCTCTCCAAAGCAAATTCTCCGGGCTGAAGACAGTATCTCACTCTGTTATTTTCTCACACTGTTGTGTAGAGAGTGGTTTGTGTTCCGTTTAGAATATTATCGTATTCGAGATTTTGACGAAAACTAATTTCACCTTTCTGACATACATAGTATAATGTATAAGGGAAGTATTATGACGGAGTCGAAAATTCCAATTCGCGTTTCCGACGGAAAAACACTTTGCAAGCATCTCCCTGAGGTCGAATGGAAAGTTTTTGAGATGATGTCTGGGAGTATGTGTGTGTATATGTATGTGTGAGTGTGCATGTATGTGTGTGTATGTATGTGTATGTATGTACACTTCTGGCCATCCAAAATGCAACACCATGAAGGAAGCATCCAATAAGCATGAAATTTGCACCATACGTAGACCTCGATAGGAAATACAATTGATTAGAATTTTAGCTCATATGCAAATGATGTGCGCCAGTAGCGCCACTTACAAGCGCTATATAAGGGGAGAAGAGAAGGCTGTTTTTAAGTACAGGAATGTTGTTTTCACCCTATGTTTTTGTATGGGAAGCTTCAGTATGCCTCGTCAAAGAATACGGCAGCCATTCCAGCACATTTCTGGGTTTTACAGAGGAAGAATTGTGGCTTATAGAGATTGCGGTTTATCCTTCCGAAATATCGGTGCTCGTGTTGGACGAAATCAAGCCACAGTGATGCGAATATGGAATCAGTGGATGCAGGAGGGACGGACCAACCGGCAGGAACGATTGCATCAGCCTCGTCGCACCACCGAACGTGAGGACAGGCATGTTGTGCGCATGGCAAGGATGGATCGCACTGCAACATCAACTACCCTAGCGCAAGAATTAAGGTCTGTTGCACAACAATCTGTGTCAGCACGTACCATTCGACTTCATCTGCAGCAACGGGCAATTTCAGCAAGGCGTTCATTCCTGCGATTACCTTTGACTCCAGACCATAGGCGTATGCGGCTGCAATGGTGCGTTGAACGCCGGACATGGACAAACGAATGGCACGGCATTGTGTTTTCAGACGAATCACGATTCTGTCTACAACACGACGATGGCCGTATCCGGGTTTGGCGGCACCGTGGCGAGAGAGTGCATAACTCTTGCATTATGCATCGCCATACCGGTCCTTTACCTGGCATTATGGTTTGGGGTAGCATTGGATTTTACTCTCGCACCCCCCTAATAGGCATTGCCGGTACACTCAACAGCCAACACTAAATTTCTGAAGTTTTGGAGCCTGTTGTCTTAACTTACCTTCAAAGCTTGCCTGCGGCCAAGTTTCAACAGGACAATGCGAGACCACACGTGGCACGTATCGTTCAGCATTTCTTCAATGCCCACCAAGTTTCACTGCTCCCTTGGCCCGCCCGTTCTCCAGATCTGTCGCCCATTGAACACATCTGGTCGATGATTGGCAAACGACTGGCCCAGCAAACACCACCAGCTGCTACGACAGATGAAGTTTGGCAACGTGTGGAAGCAGTATGGACTGACATACCCCAAGAACACATCCAAAGTCTCTTTTTTCAATGTCGAGGCGTGTAGCAGCAGTTATTGTCAGCCATGGCGGCAGCACAAAATACTGATTTCTTCGTGTTCCGCAAGTCGTGTTCCGCAATTCATCCTTGTACTTTAAGTATCTTTGTCCAATAAATTTGGCTTTGATATCTCTTGTCTTTCATGGTGTTGCATTTTGGATGGCCAGCAGTGTATTTGCGTGTGTATGTATGCGTATATGTGTGTATGTATGTATATGTATATCTGAGTATGGTCGTGTAAGTATGTATTTTCGGCTGTATGTGTGTGTGTGTGTGTGTGTGTGAAAGGGATATCTGATTGATTATTAAAATGAGTGAGCACTGGAATCTCATTGATTTTAAACGCTATCAAATGCGTTCGAACGAAGCCTCAATTTTCGTATGCATTTTTGAAAACATTTATAAAAATTTAGAACATTTCATAATGTTGAACGATTGTTAAAGAATGACAACAGCTTTAGAATGCCAGTATGAACCGTTTTCTAGATATTGCACATTTTGCAAATAATATTTACAAAAACTTTACATAAAATTAAAAAATAGTAATTACTGTTACAGATTCTTACTTATTATATGCAATATTATGCGGCAAATCTGTTAAAACTATTTCCATCGATCTGTCCATTCACGAGATAAGATACTTTTTGTAATACTTTTATATTTTCTCGCCAAGAAACTCGTCAATAGTCATTTACCTGACGGGATACAAATTAAATGTCAATTGCATTTTGATGAGAATTTTACACGTGAATATGGATAAATCATTCTGTTCGAACTCATAAATCGCAAAAGCACCCAATTTCGGTTTACGTGATGTCAGTTTAATGCCAACAACACCGTGATATGTTTATGCTTATTTATGCGCACATAGGCGCTTTACGGAGGACGACTGGATGATTTTCTATTTCGCTTAGTGGACCTAGCATTTTTCTAATTGTGTGAGGTCGCAATAACCTATTTGTTATTATTTTCCTCATTTGCATTAAGTCATGTGATCTGACAACCTATCAGATCCTCAAAGGGGTAAACAATCACAGCGCCAGCTTAACAAGCGTGCGCATTCTATTTAGGACGAAATGAAAAATTTCCGGCAAATCGCTTCTGGAATAAAGTCCCAAGTCTGTGGTTATGCCACGGATATTTCGAGAGTTATTCCGTAAATTCCCAGCTTCCAGGTCGGCGTTCGTAGTTTGATAATACAGTGCGAGTTTTGCGTGGGTCCTACGTAATTGTTCTAGAGGTAATATAGTGTTTTGATTTTAGGTTTCTCTTGAGTTAATCGAGTACGAAAGAGTTGCGAGTAGTATTACTAGTATGTGAATGTATTTATGTGTAATAACTGTATTTTGTTGTATGTAAAAGTAGTATGCTTCAGTTTATTTATCCAAGAAAGCAGTGCAGTGTATTTGAATAAATATATTATTTACATTTTATCCTTGTGTCTGGGTACAATCCCTGAAAGTTACGAGTGTTGGTTATTTGTTTTTCTGCAAGGCGGAATTTAGAGTTAAGTCTTTTTTGGTGTCGAGAAAGTTTCCATAGGGAGGGCTTTTCTTCTAGTCCCCTATTAATCCAAAACAGAAAAAAAAACAGAAATTGCAGTGCCTTGAAACAGAACAGAAAAGCCCCAACAACATTATACGTGTCCCAACAAGATTAAACGAACCACAACAAGATTAAACAAGGCTCAACAGAGATTAAACGAGTATATCAACAAGAATAAACGAGTCCCAAGAAGACTAAATGATTCCCACGAAAATTAAATGAGTCCCAACGTGATTATATGAGTCCCCCACCAAAAAAAAACAAATCAAAAAATCGCAAAGTAGTTTTGTAACCTTTTATAGTAAAAGAGTATTAAAAGGCTACGAAAAGGTTGTAAATGTAGCATATGAGAAAGACGAGTGGAGATTCACGCTACAAATAGTGTAATATTTTGATAATTTTAATGTTCTCTGGATAATTGGATATATAGATAAATGTAGTGGGAATTAATTATATTATTTTGCATTCCAAATAGTTAGAGAATATTATTACAACTACCTGTTGAAGATACAAGGTAATTACAAAGCAAAAATCATCTTGTTTTAACAGGTTTGTTTGTATCACTTATAATTTAAAATCCTCATATCTTCTGTAACTATATAAAAGTTTAATGCAAGCTCAAATACTCAAGTGTATAAAATACTTCAAGGCACTAATTGCAGCCTCATTGTGCAGAAATAGAAATCGTTTGAAGCGGCAACATTAGCGGAAGTTCTCTGTTTTGCATTCCAATTCCGCCAACGGAATAATTTGTTGCTCTGACTTATTAACCCGAGTCGTTCTCAAACCAGACGCGGCTCACATTTATAAATTACGAAAAATCCATTATTATTTTTCAATTAAAGAACTTCGAAGAACGTAATGTACCAATTACTATAGAGAAAGTATTGTTTTCGCGAAAATTTTCAAATTCGAGAGGACGGATAAGCACGCCTTAATAAAGCTCCTAAATCTATTTCGAACAGTTCTTGAAATATGTTTGCGTATGTCTGTATGTGAGGTGGGGTCATTATAATTCAAGAGCCGCTATGATATTTTATGTGTAGATAATGGGAGGTTCGTCATCTTGGCAGGCCATCCGACCATAAATATATTTAATATATGCCTATGACATGTCTAGGCATATATATGTCTAAATATCCGACTGCGAGGGGCAAGGAAACCAGTACGTCTTTCCCTTGTGTGGGAACGTAAATATCCTAGTACTATTCTACTAGGATATCTAGGATATATATCCTATACTGGGATAGAGTAGTATTCTACTTGGATATCTACGTTTGGAAATGTGTACGAGAGACGTAATGCGGAATGTATGGACTTTACACGGGAACTTAGGATTTGGAGTTTGAACCGAAAGGTTATAGCCTCTATTTTTCTTAAAAATTGGAACAGGCTATAAAAAGATAATTATATTAAAACATGTTATGAAAATAACCTTTTTGTATGAGAATTTTTTATTTAAAATCGTAATATCCTTCACAGAAAGGTAATACGCGATATTCTTAAAATTGCGGTGTATATTATATTTTAATATGCGTTATATTTTATGTTCCGATCTGTAATAATTAATTTATTGTTGACATCCGAATGTGGTACATTAAATTATTGATTTAAATAAGTTTACTATTGAAATACCTTTAAATTTATGATGGTCAACAAAATTAATTTTAGTTGCGTTTGGTCCCTGGAAGAACTTGCCTAATGAAACAGTTGCTTGCTGAGATCTGAAAGAGATAAGTAATAGATAAGTAATCTGAAAGAGATAAGTAATATTAATAATCAATCTAAAACAACAAATCAGAATCCATTAGTTTTTCAATTTAGGGATTAAGAATTTTCAATTAGGAATTTTGCAATTTTTATCGATTAGGAATTTTGCAATTTAGGAATTATTACCAAACAGTTAACTAACCCCAAAAATACATTACACTTCTAAATCTTACAAAATTTTCTCTTTTGTAGAATTCACAATTTTATATGAAATTCGGGAGTTTTAGATACGATATCTATAATGATATTTTAAGCAAAGCGCCGTTCTCACCAATTAGATAATATATTTTGTTTATTAACAGCCTTATTTATGTCTCGTCACAAGTACCAACAATTTCCACGCTACCTCTGAATGTAGCTTGACATTGCGCTCCTATTTTTCAAGCATAGGCACCTCTCATTATAGAAATGTTCGTCCTTTTTCTGGCTGGGACACATCACTTACACCATCTTTAGCAATCTTCCATTAGTCAGACTTATTTTTATGTTTCTTCCTTCTACCGCCTGCAATCCCACCTTCCTTCTCTCAGGAACGGATCTGTTTCGGAGAAACTTTTTTCGATGAGTCCGTCCTGTCGACTTAAGGTAGAAAATTAGTAGTAGCATCTTATTTTTCGCATTAGCTAAGAGGTTATGGTCATGGTTAATGGGTCGCTTGCTATAGGTTCTTCTCTTCTTCAACCTTTTCTTACATTACCCTTGAATCATACGTTCTTACGCCGTTTCTTTATGACTGGTCATAAACTTTCTAAATAAAATTGTTAAATTTTGACAACAAGTGTACTGCTTCATTGTTTGCATCTTTAAACTTTTACTATCTGGCAGTTTCCTTTGTCAGGTTTTAAGCTTAGGAACCATCTTTACTTATTTCCATTTCTTTTCATCTGATCTGTCGTGAGCTCTTTCTTTTCTTTTCTTTTTTCTTTTTTTTTTTTTTTTTTTGCAATAAATGTTGTGGACTGTCAAAATGTATATTCCTTTTAAAAATGTCATTACACGATCTAAAAAATAAGATATTATAACAGTTTAAATATCCTTTTATAATATTCATGACTTCGTGAGTAATAATTTCAATCTGAAATGATTGAACCACATTGTTCAGTAGTTTTTAAGAGCCATCCTCGAAATACAAGAAAGTTTGCTTTCCTCCTTGGAGCGCGATATCTTTTGAAACAATCGAACGATTTTCATGAACTATTATAATCGTTAACAACAATAAGCCTATTGATTTGAAGCGATGTTATGTAGTAAATAAGTAAGCTTTAATATATATAATTTTTGTGTCCAAGAAAATAGAAATTTGTTCATCTGTAAGGAAAGTTTAGTGTGGACAGACACATCAGATTTTAATCTTCTGTTCTTTACCATTTTGGCGTCCTGGTCTTCGTATTTGTAAATAAACTATTCCACAAATCATATAAAATTGTGGAAAATTTTAAATTTCACTATTATTCATATCTCAGTTGGCTAATATACATATAACCTGAATGGTTATTTGAGCGCGATTGCAAAGAACTAAAGCTTTAACAGGGAATAAAATCATCAATCACCATTTAAACCTAAGAAAAATCTCTTTTTAATTTTTATTTTCTATTTTTATTGAATAAAATGTTAAAACTATTTTAAAAAATAGAAATCATCAAAATAAACCAATTAGAATTCGTTTTATAATTGTGAAGCAATACATGCACAAATTAAGCAAGTCCCTCTGAGTTTGAGATCAATTTGCTCAAAATTGTTATTACCAACCTTGAGCAGATAGTTGCGTTAAAACGAATTAGCCCATAATCTTGAAACATTACATGCTATTGTATTATATGTATACATACATATATACGTCTCTTAAATTTAAATACTATCTGTTAATAAATTTGTATTAAATATATTCTCTACAAGATTTTTTATGTTTTTAGCATTTATTCGCAAAACTATTTTCAGTATTATTTTAAGTGGTGGTTAAAGTACTCTTAAGAGATTATATTAAAAAAAAATTACGAATGCATGTGTAGCAGTTTTTCCAGTCACCTGCACGCAGCATTTTTATTGTAAGACATATTTCCAAAATCTATCAACTAAATTATCATAAAGACAAAAATATTCAACCAAACTTTAATTAAATGTATTTCTTTTAGTTATAGATAAAGCGTAAAGCAACATACCTTAAAAACTTGATATCATTTGAAGAAATAATACCAAATCCATAAAATATTGAATTCTCCACCACAAACTGTGATCACAGACTGATGGATTTACACAGTTGTGAAATATTTCATATTAGGATACTGTATTACCGAGAAATTATAAACGTCAAATCGAGGACTGTGCAATAAAAGGTTAGCTCCAGGTAACAATGCAGCAGACGGGCTGAAGCCAAGGCTTGTCATTCATTTAACAATCATGTAAATCTATCACAGCCTGTCATTACACAAACAACGATTGTTGAACTAGTAAGGGTGATCTATCCACTTAACCAATTAATTACGCACATTTCGTCTGAAAAAAAGTGTCGACCATTCAGACAAAATATGGGAATCTAGCAGTTGCAACACTAGTTGTACATAAACGCATTGACCTCGCATTTCAATATTACCACATAAAGTATAACGCGGATAATTATTTGCTACTGCTTGGCGAGTTAGCAAAATTCTAATTAATCTCAGACTGTATGAACTGGAGAGTACGTTTGCAGAGAATATGCACTTCATTAAACATTATAAACAGTGTTTCATTCTTTCCATTTTGAACGTCAGTAGGTACGTAACAGTTTTAGTAAATAATTACAATAATAATTCAAGTTACACGTAAAGCAATATAGTCTGAAATTCTCGGTTGTGGAAGAATTATAATAAGCAATGTTGCTACATGTAGAAATGTGTGGTTGAAAGCTTATTTGTATTTTGTTTCTATTTTCAACGTTTATGCCACATGGAAAATAAAATAGACTGCTCAATTTTTTCGTATGTTCATATTATATATCGTTTGTGTTCAATTCAAATTGTACATATTAGAATGAAGAAATATTTCCGTTGCAGCAGCTTTCTTTCTACATTCTTTATAATGCACTTTCTACAGTGTGAATGTAGACAATGTGTCATGTTTTCAGATAAAAGTTAATTGGAATGCGGTAATAGATGCTTAGCATTCCACATTATCCAAGAAATATCATTGTCCAAAAAGAACGAAATACCAAAATTCTAAATAATAAATCAAAAAATTATTCTTCTCATTATGCAAACTACAAAACATTCTATAATGTTCACTTAATCTATAGTTTAATAAGAAATTTCATTTGGATACATGCATTTATTCTAGAATTGTTCTATACACATAATCTGCATGCATCAAAAGTGTTGGAAACGTGCTTTAGGTAACAAAAATTAGAGCAATGTATATTAGCACAAATAAGACAATAATGCAGCATACAATTGTTTCGATTATTCGCTGGATGTAACGGTTTTAGTAAATAATTACAATAAGTATTCAGGTTATATGTAATGCAATATAGTCTGAAATTCACTGTTGTGGAAGAATTATAATAAGCAATACTGCTACATGTAGAATGTGTGGTTTAAAGCTTATTTGTATATTCGTCAATGCAAGAGAACCAACAAACCCGTTGTCAAAAAGACGAAATGGAACAAATAAAAGAAACGAAGGGGATTATATACTCAAGACCTGGATTAAGAGTTCACTTGAGAGAGAGAGAGAGAGCTAATAAGAAAGCAGAATAAAGAACACTCCAGAATAATAAGAAAAATCACCATTTTTAACCATTTTGGCAGATCAAACATTCATTCATTGTCGCCGCAGAAAATATTTGAAATCAGTTTTGATGAAAGACGAGAAAGCAGCTAGCTGCTTGCAACTAAATATATTTACCTTATCGTTATTTTAACTTTGCGAATTTAAAATATTTCGGTCTATTTTCTTAATTCGGTTTTATATTATTAATATGAGTATTGTGTAAAATATGGGACTTAAATTGGATGAAAATTCTCTGGGATAGCAATACTTGTTTTTAATTTTAGTTTTGGGGTAAAAGGACTGTTTTTTTTCGACTTCAAGTATTTCCATTCTTCAATTCAAGTATTTCGACTTCAAGTATTGTCATTCTGCCAACGATCAGTGATCGGACGTTTATTTAGGGCTTACTAAGGTGACTTATTTAGGCTGTATTACTCCGGCGTTGTATAACTGAAATGGTTGCGCATGAAAAAAAAGTAAGAGCGTAAATGGTTTCAGTTCAAAAGAGGCGAATTAGAAATTGAAGGGTATTATCCTTATCTATATTAAAATCGCGGGAGCTTATTTAGGACCCGAGCAAAGTCAAGTAATTCGTTCTACTTCATCATAAAAAATAATTTTTCTCTAATAGTTAAAATTATCACTATATTCTAATGATTACATTCATTGCTTTCTAAGACTCAAAATATACACAAACAAATCTTAGATTTTGTTATGGATAAACTATAAAACCGTACAGACGGGATCCGGAAAAACAAGACAGTGCTATGCATTGTAATGCACAGTAGTAGCAACATTTTGCCAATGTTTCGACTGATCCTATCGGTGTTTGTCATCTGTGAAGTATAATTATCATTTTGGAGTCATTTCGATTGGGATGAATAATTTATGCTTTGATACAAGTGAGTACTGATTATAGAGAAAATGAGAAATGTACGAAAATGGCATAAAATAAACTACTTTTACGGCAGAAATCCTTATGGATTCTTAATGTAATCGCTAGAGTTTGGTGTTTATTACTTTCCTTATATACATAATGTATAAGGAAAGTATTGTGACGGGGTCGAAAATTCGAAATCGAGTTTTCGACGGGAGAGCACGTTTCAAGCATCCCTGATCACGAATCAAACATTTTTGAAGTGATGTCTGTGTGTGTGTATGTGTGTGTGTGTGTGTGTGTGAAAGTATGTGTGTGTGTGTGTGTGTCAGTGAGTCTGTGGAGACGATAACTGACGAACGAATGGACCGATTCGAACTAAATTTGGTACAAAAATCACAATCCGTAAACACTGGAAATCTATTGTTTTTATGCGTAATCGAATGTTCAGAACCCCCCTAAATTTTCGAATAAAATTTTGAAAAAATCGTCAAAAAATCAAAACCACTAATGAAGTTACGCAAATAGACATTTCTTATGTAATTTTTCATTAGAAAACGATTGACATAAATTTTAGAACGCTAACATGAACCGTTCTCTAGATATTGCACATTTTTCAAAAAAATTATTAAAAAGTCATATAAAATGAAAAAAAAATATTTCCTATTGAGAAACATGTTCACTTTTCATATGTAATACCATGCGATAAATTGGGTGACATCATTCTCGTGTATCTATCTCGTTCCATTCATGAAAAAAGATACTTTGAGTAATACTTTTGTATTTGAACGCCAATAGTCATTTATCTGCTGTAAGAACAACTTACAGCGGGGTCGAAAATTCGAATTCGAGTTTTCGACGGGAGAGCACGTTTCAAGCATCCCTGATCACGAATCAAACATTTTTGAGATGATGTCTGTGTCTGTGAAAGCATGTGTGTGTGTTTGTGTGTGTCAGTGAGTCTGTAGAGACGATAACTGACGAACGAATGGACCGATTCGAATAAAATTTGGTATAAAAATCACAATCCGTAAACACTGGAAGCCTATTGTTTTTGTACGCAATCGAATGTTCAGAACCACCCTAAATTTTCGAATGGAATTTTGAAAAAATCGTTAAAAAATAAAAACCTCTAATAAAGTTACGAAAATAGACATTTCTTTTGTAATTTTTCATTAGAAAACGATTGCACTAAATTTTAGAACGCTAACATGAATCGTTCTCGAGATATGGCACATTTTTCCAATAAATTTATCAAAAAATCCCATACATTAAAAAATATATATTGACTGTTGAGAAACATGCTCACTTTTCATATGTAATATCATGCGATAAATTGGGTGACATCATTCTCGTGGATCTAGCTCGCTCCATTCATGAGAAAAGATACTTTGAGTAATACTTTTGTATTTGAACGCCAATAGTCATTTATCTGCTGTAAGAACAACTTATTTCTTCGTCCGTAACGCTTGGCGAGATTTTGGCGACGAATTTGGCGGAATGTCGCCAACTTGGCGACTTTTTGAAATGTTGCCAAATTAACGAAAATCGCGCCAAATGGATAAAAATGACGCTAAATTAATGAAAATTATGACTAATTGTCGAAAATTCAATATCTTGGAAAGAATATTAGTAACTGCTATAAGAAAAACCTATTTTTTTACTGTAAAAGTAGTAAATTTATTACATTATATAAGGAAAGTCATGTGTTGCCCACATCAGATTTTTTTATATATTTTTTTATATTTTTTCTATACTAGCCATTTTATCTGAACTCCATTCATTCTCAGTGGCTGTTGGTTAGTAATTGTGACACCTATGCCCTCTTAAAGTTGTGATTATTAAAAATCATTTCAAATTTATGCAAAAAGAGAAGGGGGGGGGGTAACAGCTTAGTGGTTAGTGCGTGGGTATTGCACTCGGACGGATTGCACTTAGCCCAAACTGTCCCCGTGGAGTATGGGCACGTTAAATATGTGGTCCTTCTGAGTGGTCCTTCCGAGTGGTCCTATATGTAAGTCCTTCAAAGAGGTCGTGGTAGGGAAAAGAAGGTATGGCCTCTGTGGATGTCGGCCTCACTGTATTCTGTCTAAATTGGGTGGCACTGTCCCGACCGTTCAAACAGATACCTTACACTTTAGGGTAGGTCGGACGATCTGGGTCAAAAGAAAGAAAGAAATGGATCAGCAAGAAATAAATTATGCAAAATTAAGAATTAGAAAATTTGGAAAAATCCATCCATCCATTTTTAACACTTTACAATATAGTTGAAAAGTGTTTATGACTTTGTTCATTCTGTTTGTCTGTCTGTCTGTCTGTCTGTCCGTTCGCGCGATAACTGCCGTGAAAATGACTTTATCAAAATGCAATTTTAGTATGTTGTTCAGACGGACTGTAGGACATATGAGAATATAAATAAATAATGTCACCCAATTAATTTTGGATTGAACCCGGGTTGAAAAAATGAAATACATTGTACCCTATGGGACCTAATTTTTCAAACATTTTTTAGGCGAATTTGAAATTTACAAATTGCTTCGAAAGTTTTAGGAAATATTCAAATTATCCCATCAAAAATATGAAAAAAATGTCAGCAACATATATTTGGTAATATTTTAAATAAAATTTAAAATAATAATTACACCCATATTATGTGAAGAGATCACGTGACCCACTTCAAAATGAAATGTGCCATCCATCTTGTGTCAAAATCTTTATTTTTAAAGTTCGTTTTATTTTGTATTTAGTGTTATATCCGTCTTAAAACAGTTTAATTTTTACTTAATTTCTCTGCATCTATATTCTGAAACAACGCAATTACAATATATTTGAGTTTAAATGATCAATGCCATCCATCTAATGTCAAAATCGTGATTTTTAAAGTTCTTTTTCATTTATATTTAGTCGTTGTATCCGTCCTAAAACACCGCTTTATTTTTGCTTAATTTCTGTGCATCATATTCTGAAACAACGCAATTACAATATATATTTGAGCTTAAATGATCATCAAACTTTGATTATTTCTACAACGAAGCCTGATTTTTACTTATGGAGAACGTAAACACATCAAGCTGTCAGATGAGTTGTATAAGAATTGCTAAATTTCATTAACGCAAAATTATTTAGCTAGTCTGCAATATAGTTGGTATGAATGAAACATTCATTGATTTTACACAGAGAGGCAGACGATTTTATAGCAGACTTTTTCGATGAAGTTTTAAGCATAGAGTTAAATTACTTTTACCTCCACGGCTCTAAGTTTTTAAGTAAAATAAATTATTGTAGTATTGTGATGAATGAAAGGAATGGAATAAAAGTGTATGAATAAAATATTTACTGTTTTACATCATGCGATTTATATTTCAATGACGTCATTTGAATAAAGTTCATTTTCTTCGATGAAGTTTTAGGTTTTCAAATATAATAAATTATTGTAGTATTGAGAAAAAAAAATTATTTTAAAAATACTACCGCTGAGTGCATCGCATTTTAGAGATGTTTAAATAAAATTGCATTGCAGTTGGAAAGTGTTTCATAATCAATGCTTTATGCATGATCGATCTTTCTTGTTTGTTATAAGCTTTGTTATGGTTGTGATAAATAAAATAATATGGTTGTGATAAACAAAATGTGAATTGTCTGCATAAAAATCAAATTGAACTCTTGTAATTTCTGAAAAGCAAAATTTCGGTTATACTGGCTTAAGTAGATTTGTAGATGCTCCTTTCCCCCATATTCATTTTTAGAGGAAGTTAATTATTCAGATTTTCACTCGAGGTAAAATGAAATAAGTCATTAATTTTAATAATCAATATCTCAGCAAACTTTTCATTAAAAACTTCCGGTAAAATTAAGTAAGAATTGCAGAAAATAAGTTATTAAAGAAAATAAAAGGCCATATTATGCGTGATTTTTCATTTAACAGCGAATCACTTATTCAGAGGGAATAAGCCAGGTGTAATAGGATATTAACCAAGCATTAACGAAAATCCTAAAATATAGCAGTGGCAGCGACACTTAGTCTGTCGACAAAAAAGTAAAACGAGGTACAGAATTACAATTAAAAAATTGAAACACAAAAAGGTGCAATAAAATAAGATACAGAAACAAATGAAACATGGTATTCTTCTTCTTCATTTTTTCCTTTTTCTTTTTATTTTCTTCTTTTTGTTTTAAAAATAATGTTTTTTGTTTTCATTTCCTTCCCATCATACTAGATGGCGATACCATCGCTGCATTTCAGAATTTTCATTAGTACATGGTTAATATCTCATTCGGCTTCCAATTCGTGGCTTGTTCGTTCTGAAGAAATTAAACTCAAGCAATTTCGGAAAAGATCATTCGCTTTTATCACTTCATTTACGCGGCAATTTACAATGGGATTTCTTTATTGAACATTTAATTCTCACATTTAAAACAAAATACACCCATTGAAGTCATAAAATACACGAACCAAACCCATTTATTTAGAAGTTACATCCCTAAAAAAAATTACATACATCCTCGCGGTTTATTCGTAGGATAAAATACGAAGTGGCAGATGCGGGCCGGCTCTCGGAGGATGAAGAAGAAAAGTTTCGGAAAAGGAAATACGGAGATGAAGATGAATGATGGAATGGCGCTACATTTTACAGGATACGGTTTTAAGGGAAAGGGATGAGGATATGTGATAAATGATGCATCGATGTGAGAGGATATATTGTGCGCATATTATGTGATATAGCTATTTCCACCCACGCTTCATCGAAACGGCTAGTAGTCACCCAATGTCACACCCACACATTTAATAAAAGTTCTGAATATCTATAAAATTTTTCAAATTTACCCACAAAAATGGCGCATATTTTACAGCTCTGTTAACATGGAAATTGCAGTATGCAAACCAACATTTCATCTCCGATCACTGTATGTTGCATCATTTTAAATGTTTTCAAACACTTTAAGCTAAAAACCAATCAGTTATAAAATATTATTTTTTTATAATTGGATTGGAAGAATAGCCAACAAACGATTTCGGGTTTAAAACGTAACTATGTTATCCTTATTGTCCCAATTGAATCAATAACTATAAATGAGTTGAATAATAAAATATAACAAAGAAAATATAGTCTGCAGTAACTGTGAAACAAAATATATCAAGAAAGGTTGCTTATATACTAACAAAGAAAATTTAGGATACATTTTCTTTTGCGTATAATGATATAGAAACGAATTTTGTGTGTCTAGTCATTCCTGAGTTATAAGTAAAAGAATGTTAGAACAAAAATTTCCGCAATATACACCATGTTCAAAAGTTAAGCATAAATGCTGTTTATGTGAAAATTTCTGGAAATCTACATCGGAATGGAAAGAAACGCTGTATATGGGTGCAATAGGATTATAGAAGGAGAAAACAAGGATAATGATGACTTTTATTATCCAAAGAAAAGGGTTGAGAGAAAAAGGATCACAATACGAGTGTCAACCTCAGTGAAACAGAATGACTAAAACAATGTGATGCTGCAGTTTAATACGGTGTGTGGGAACCTTGGGTAGCCATGCATGCTGCACAACGATTTCCCATACTTTCGATGAGAGCTTGGATGAGTTGTGTGCTTAAAGAGTTCCAAGCCTCACGGAGAGCAGTTTTTAATCCCCGAACGGGGCTTGGTGGGTAGCGGAGGGCTGAAAGATATCTTCCAAGCATATCCCATACATGCTCTATTGGATTCTGATCAGGAGAGTTGGAAGGCACTGCAGGTGCTGGATATTTTCAGTTTGAAAGAAGTCGATGACCAAGGTCGTACGGTGAGGAAAGTGCGTTATAATCCATGAATATGAAATCAAGACCAACAGCACCTCGAAACAATCGAAGGGTTGACTCAAAGATTTCGTCTCTGTACCTTTGACTGGTAATCGATCCCATGTCAAAGATGTGGAGGTCTGTGCGGCCGTCCATCATGATACCTGCCCAGACCATGACGCCCCCAAAAGGAAAACGATGTCTTTCCGTGATATTTCCGGGTGAAAACGTGCTAAACCTGGGTGCAGACTAAACCTGGACTCGTCGGTGAACATGAAATTGCCCCACTGTTGTCCACTTCACTGTCGATGTTCCAAACTCCACTGTAAACGCGCGCGTTTCTGTGAGACGTCAGGGGGGGGGGGGGTGCAAATTGCAGGTCGTTTGGCATAGAGACCAACGCTTCTGAGACTCCTGTAAACAGTTTGTCTCGAAACAGTGACTCCTGTGGCGGCTGTCAGGGCTAAACCCAGTTCCTCTGACATCACGCAGTTATCTCCAAATATCGGTCTTGCCGAGCAGGTATTACCTTTGGCCGATCTGGTACTGGGCGTCGGGTAACATCTCCAGTGGTTTCGAACCTCTGCCACAATCTGGAGATCACACACTAAGGCACATTCAGAATTCGAGACGCTTCGGTTTGGGATCGACCGGATTCTAGCATTCCAATAATTCGTCCCTTCAAAAACATGTCTAGTTGGCATCTTTGTGACATCTTTCGTCCTTTCTGATTGTTAACGACGCTCGGTATACCACCAGCAATTGTGAAATACTGCCTCAACTGACCATGCCACTCGAGGGCGTTTTATACTCGTTCCGACGTGCGCCGGTGCTTTGTGTATGCCGACGTCGACTGAGTTGCATATGCACAATGATTTACCTTCGTCCCAAGATTCTCCACAACTGATTGTGAACCATTGTATCCATATTAACTGCGAATTTTTCGCATTTTAAGAATTATGCTTAACTTTTGGACATGAGTGTATAATTTTTTCAAACAAAATTACAATATTTTAGATTTTTATCATAACTTATAGATCAAGTCATATGTGTATGCAAAGTTTCAAAGGTTTTTACTTTCAGCAGTTTGAGTTGTGTATTCATCTTAAAGGTAGTCCGTCTGTCTTACCTTGCTATATGATAAATATGCAAAATGCCTTCACTAGAGGCTTTTAGAGTCCCTAGAAGGGAAAAGTAATTCTAAAGGTAGCCATTCCTATTACGTGAATCTAGGGCTGCCATGTTTTGACTTTCGGGTTATGGTTGCCATATTTGGGGATGTATCGCAAACTTAGCGATGTTTTGTTGAGTTTTCGATTATACTCTAAATTTTTCGAAATATCTGATATTCTTAAAGATACAAGCCGTTTCCACAGGGGTGGGATAGCCCAGTGATTAGCGTTCGGGAATTGCACGAGTTCGATTCCTGGCTCTGCCCAAACTGTTCCCGTATTCACGTGGAGTACAGGCAAGTTTAGCATGTGGGTCCGCAAATCCTTCCGAGAAGTTGGTGGTAGGGGAAGTAAGGTACGGTCCCCGTGGATACCGTCCCCACTGAGTTCTGGTCTAAACTGCGTGGCACTTCCGGGCTGTCCAAACTGATACCTTACACTTTCGGGTAGGTAGATCTGGGTCGAAGCAGAAGAAACCCTTTCTAGAAATTTCCACTCAATCATCGCTCAGTTGGAGAGTAGTTGACGTGATGCGAGCTATATTGAATGGTGAGATACTCCAGTGTTTTGAGACGAGTATCGGCTATTTTGTGAATTTAATGGCTGTTTTATTGTATGAGCATTTAATGGCTGTTTTATTGTATCTGACAGTTATTTAGTGATCTTGCAAGACAGTTATCGAGGCATTCGCTGTATATTGTTCCTGTTGACGCTTTTTAGTGCTTTTACGTAAAAGGGTTGGTCAGCCAGAATATTGTACCCGTTCTTGTATCTCGAGAGTAAATTCACGATTCTTGAGGATACGGCGTAACGATATGGATTTCCGACTGGTTACTCTTACTTTCATCACAATACATAACACTAGACATATTGAACCAATCCTACTACAAGATGCATAAGGTTATGTAAAAGATTAACTTGCAAGTGTTGCAGCTCTAATACCGAAGAAAACAAAATTCTGACAACGCACTTCTCTCGATCAATGTTATTAACCCTTTCGGGACGATTGGCACGCCCGCGTGTCTCGGCTGCGAACTTGCATTCAAGGACGGATAGCACGCACTCGTGCCGGAGGAAACTTTACCGTAAACGGCGAGTGGCACGCATGCGTGTCACATGGAACGTTTTAATTTGTCTACTAGATGGCGTTAAATGTCCATGAAACTAACTTCAATGTATTTTGCAGATACATGACCTTGGCTAAGGAGGATTCAATGAATTATTTCTTCATTTGGAGCGGTGAAACATGATTTTGTAATATAAACAGACAGAGCAATTCTCGCAGCATCAACAATTTCATAATTGAGTTCCGAGTTTTGTTTTCATTTCAGCGTTATGATTTCGTTGGTGAATCGCAGGAATATAAGAGAGTATTTTTTCTTTGTTTGGGTTTTAGAGGCAGTGAAATTATTCGTTTATTTCGGATAAAAGAATGGGAGCAACTAACGAGTATTTTGTATTCAGATTTGTATGAAAATTATGCATCAAATAGAAAATAAATATTTCTTTTATTCCTGAAAAAAGTAGATTTCTGTGTTAAATAGGTGATTTTTAGTGAATTTTTTTCGAGAGTTAGGCTTAGCTCAAAAAATTTGCCGTCCTTTGGCAACACGCTCCGTCTTTTGGGCCGCGGCAGTTCAGGAATGCCGCCGTCCGGAAAGGGTATCGTTATAATATGACAGAGTGAGTGAGTGAGAGGGGAGGGGGGAATCAAAATTGGAGAGCACTTCCACTTTAGTTGATTTTGGATATCATTCGATCCGTCCCAACTTTGATATCAGGAGGAAAAAAATCTAAAATTTCAAAAATTACAATTAGGGATGTCGGCGCAATGGAATAAAAGAAAAGAAAAATCTCAAAACAATTTTGGTTAGTGATGGAGCATTTTCACTCTAGCTAGAATCTTTGTTTGGATCTCGTTCGATCCGTCTCAGTTTCCAGGTCAACAAAAAGGTCTAACATTTCAAAAATTCGAACGTGGGGTGACGATGCGAAGAAATAATTATGAAAATTCAAAAACCCTTTTTCAAAATGATTGAGTACTCGCACTCGATCCATAATCTCACTTTGGGTCTCTTTCGATCTTTTTCAGTTTTTAGATTAACGAAAAATTAAGAATTTTAAAAATTCGATTTAGAGCTGACGATACAAAGGTATTCTTAAATAAATAAAAAAATAACTCGCCTTTCAAAAATATACTATTCCCTTTTTTATGCTTAAATATGAAACAGTTTTTGATATTAAATAAGTATCCGTATAAGCATTTAATAATTTATGAAAGTAAAAATTAAATTTGAGTGTGTAGAGTAAGTCAAGTTTTGCCCACATCGGATTTTTTTCTCTATACTTCTCTGCAGTCACGTTAGCTTTGCCTCAGGTATTTCCTAAACAATAATTCAAGAAAGTAAAAGTTACACGGAGGCAGAGCCGGGGTAGCTCCACAGTGCTTGAGAATGAGAACCTCCGGAAAATGAAATACAGAGATGAATGGTCGACTTGGCGTTTCATTTTACAGGATGTGGTCCCATATAGAAACGGATGGAAATGGGTGACAAATGATGCATCGATGCAGAAGTAAAAGTGTGGCACGCATGACAACCATTTCGTGAAAAGTAATAATTTTTTATCGCATTTTCATCCCATGGTCAATGCAGGATATATTTATTGAACTATCTGGAGTGCCTTTTCATTCGAGTTTCTTATATATATTCATTAAAATTTAGGTCTGTTAAAGATGATGAAAATGAAACGCTTTGAAAATAAGGTCGCAATTATATTTTATAGGTGATAACCGCGATAAAAGTTTGTAGAGGGCCGATAATGACCCTGATCAACGTTGCGTTAGTAAACGGCTGCTAGCACTAAAAAATAACTTTTTATGAAACTTTTAATAGGACATAATTTGGAGCTAAAAATAAGGACTAGCCGGGACCAGGGATTGAATTGAGGTCTCTTGGATTGCGTCCATCCAGCATGCTATCAGCTACACCACTCGATATGCAAAAACTTGTCCCGAATTACGGTACACGTGACAAATGAAAATAGAAAAATCTGATGTGCTAACTTTCTTGCGAAGACTTTCTTGAGTACAACTATTAAGTTATCCTTTATAGCAATCAGAAAAACGTTCCATTAATTATTGTTATTGACATTAAATATACTTGGTGTCCCAAAAACATTGACCTCGGCTTTTGCTCCTTAATATTGATCTTAGACATATATAAGGAATTACAAAGTTGCGTAAAAAAAGGTACAGAATTTTATGAAATCGATAAAAATTTTCAGAGGATTAAATTTGAAGAAATACAAAATTTAAATTTTTATATGGACCCCGTACAAAACACATTTCCTATGAGTAAAATGTGCCCCATACACCATTAAGGTTATGTACAAAATTTCAGCATTTTATCATAAAAAGTCACAGAAATATATTTAAACAAAGTTGGTGAGGGATTAATCACAAATTAAAATGTAAATGTTTACAGCAAGAGTGCAAATGACGCAACGCAGAAATGCATCATAGGTTTGTTATCAGGCGAACGCAGCTCTGTATTGGCATGGATGGAAAACATTTTGAACAAGCTTTGTAATCTTTGTGTAAAGTTATTATTTCTACACAGTGTAGATACTTTTGTACCAATAAATAGCAAAATTATTATTTATTTATGCAATCATTGGTTTCTTTCGTAATTTGTGTATGACCCTTGAAACGCGATCTGCCGACATGATTTTTTCCGTCTAAAAACCCATGTCGATGCATCGAAAAGTGGTCTAAGCCATCATTTTTGTCTTTTCATATCTCTGAAACTTTTTATATTAAAATGCTGAAATTTTGTACATCACCTTATTAGTGTCTGGGACACATTTTATTCATTGTAAATGTTTTTGCACGGGGGCCGTATAAAAATTTAAATTTTGTATTTCTTAAAATTTTATTCCCTTGAGAATTTTAATCAATTTCATAAAATTCTGTACTTTTTTTACGCAGCTTTGTAATTTATTATATATGTCTAAGATCAATATTTAAGGAATAAAAGTCAAGGTCAATGTTTTTGGGACACCCTGTATATATGTACAAGTAGAAATTTGGAGTTTTGTTGTCAACATGAAGCAAAGAATGATTAAGAAAAGTTTAAATGTATTTAATATTTAACGTCAATTGTAAGCATGTGAAACAATGATATAGATACGACTTTGACTTTATGTTGGTTTTTATTTGATATTTTAGTCTACTGCCGCGGTTTTTCAACATTGTTAAAAGTGTAATAAAATATCATTAGAAAGTAAAAACGGGCAAATTCGATAGAAAAACGAAAACTATACGCCGTCAATCTTTTTTAAAGTTCCTTTTTTCTAAAAATTAGGAATTTAGGTAAGAATTTATCTAAGATATGTTTGTAATTTGAGAATACATTAAAAATTATTTTTTGACGTAAGTAAAATGTATCTTTGACTGTAAAAGATTGCTTTTGGACAAGAGGAATTGCATTTGATAAATGAGAATTGAATTTAGAGAGAAAACTACATTTGGCGAAAAGAATTGTATTTGTCAAAGGAAAAAAAATTAAGAAATCCCGAAAGAGCCCTAGATAGGCATTTAAATTGATCAATCCCCACAAATACTACACAGTTACAAACACACCAGGAACTTCCTCGCAGAGTTAAATTTTTGGTTCCAATGAATGCATTGGTCATTATCTATCTATCTATAGCACTGAAATGGGGAACATTAGATTACCACTTCTGGATGGAAATAATATATCGTAAGAAAATAGATTACCAGGGAAGGATAAAAAGCTCATTAGATCAAATGATACGTACTCGGATAAGAAACGCAGAGGAAAAGATATCTCCGAGCAGAATTAATTCGTATAAATTTCAGAGATTTGTCAGTAACTGGGCTTAAAGACGTATTTCTGCCAAACCACTTCTTAGTAACTTCAGCCTCGTGATCATTGGGCCATAAATAAACCCTATTGTGCATGATTATATCAAATTTTGTCTTATGCTTTCATGTTAAAGAATATAAAATTTCGAATCCATTCCGAAGTTTTCGCTCGAATTTAAAAATAATTCTATCTAATTCTGGATTTTTTTTATAACAAAGCCAGATGTAAAGTTTCGTGAAAATGCATTAATATTTGCGGCTGCTATCGTTTACACAAGAAATCGATCACAGACAGACGGCTCTCACTCCAAAAATAATCAAAACGTGTTCAGGAGATTTTAAAATATATTTTGGCATCAAAATCTCGAATTCGAAAATTTTTTAAAACAATACTTTCTCTATAAATTAACAACAATACATTCTCCATATACAATGCAACTTGGATAAAACGAACTCCTCTAATTCGAAATCGTCGTTAATTCGAAGATTTCTCTTGGTCCCTTGAACTTTGTATTAAATCAATGTAAAAAAATAGTGGATAATTCGAAGTTCAACTTCTTTAATTCGAAGTTTTTTATAAAAACTTTCGAACCATAACAACTTTTCGGCCTTTCATTTTTAAAAAATCATTTCCGGAATACCCCCCACCTGTTTGACACGTTACAGCTGAACCCCCCCCCCCTACCTGTTCGATCGGTTCGAGCGTTCAACCTACAGAGGGTATTGGTTCAACCGGCTTCAGACGTCATTTGAGCTTCCTACTCTCAGTGTGTCTGTAGTGTTGTAAAAGTTTCGCTAGAGAGCATTCACGATGTCTTTGAGTAAACCACGCGTTCAATGCAAGAACTTAACGTTTGCTGAAAAGGTCGACGTCATTCGCGATGTGGAAAAGGGTGTGAAGAGGAAATGCCAACGAGTACGGGATAGCGCCGAACACTTTGTCTACATTTTGAAAAATAAGGACAAAATTCTGAGTAACGCTGCTGCTACGCGTGGAAATGAAAAGGATCGCAAAAGAGCTTGAGAACCGGACAATCCTGAAGTCGACGAGTGCGTGTTGAAGTGGGTTAAACAAGCTCGAGACAAAAACATTCCTCTAAGTGACCCCCTTATTCGAGCAAAAGCGGAAGAATTTTCTGCCAGTTTCGTAAAAAGTGATTTCAAGGCTAGCACTGGTTGGTTGGATGGATTTAAGGAAAAAATGGAATCTCCTTTAGACGTATGTGTGGTAAAAGTGGAAGTGTGAATCAAGAAGCAGCAGCTGTTTGGAAAGACGATGTTTTACAAATGATTGAGAGAACACCGGTTAAAGACATTTTCAACGTTGACGAAACTGGGTTGTTTTTCAAATGTGCTCCAGACAAGACATTAGCGTTTAAGGGAGACCGTTTTCAGTGGGGGAAAGAACAGTAAAGAACGAGCCACTTTATTGGTTGGGACTAACATGGATGGCAGTGAAAAGCTGCCTTTGCTCATGATAGGCAAATCTGCCAATCCAAGATGTTTCAAAAATGTCAAATCAAAACCAGAAGAGTATAGATTAAATAAAAAAGCTTGAATGACTGCAGAAACTTTTTAAAGATTGGCTACTGAAACTTGATAAAACGTATCGACAAAAGAACAGAAAAATTCTCTTGTTTATTGACAATTGCACTGCGCATAATTCTATTCCACATATGGACAATGTAAAGGTTACACTTTTTTCCCACCAAATATGACTTCAGTTGTGCAACCGATGGACCAGGGTATCATAAAAAATTTCAAGCATTTTTATAGATGCCTTTTCGTTCGAAAACTCTTGACAGATTCTTTCAAGGACAAAAACAGTAATAAATGTCCTTGATGCAGCACGATTGTGTCCCAATGCATGGTCTCAAGTAATGGAAACAACAATAACAAATTGTTTTCGAAAGGCAGGATTTACCAATAAAACTGACCTAACTGAGTTCATAGAAGAAAATGTCCCCCCACCGGACGCATGGGGTAACAACATGGGCGTGACATTCGAAGAATACGTCAATTTGGACGAAAACATGAAAGTTTGTGGAGAACTGTCAGATCAAGATATTTTATCAGAAGTGTTAAATAAGACGAGTGCAGCGGAGTACGATATCGAGGATGATATACAGGAGGAAGAAGAGACGTCAATCCCCAGATCGTCGGAGGCGCTTTTTCATCTAGGCGAATTTCGTCGATATATTGAAGGAGAAACAAACGTTAGTGAAGCTGCTTTCCGTCCACTAAATATGCTTGATGATTTTGATAACTTTAAACGACTGAACTCTACAAAACAATCAGACATTGCACAATTTTTTCTAAAACTATAATTTTCTGTATTGAATGTAATACGTACATGTATGTAGCTTACGTAAATCTCATTTTGTTTACATACATATCGTGTTTAAGTCCTTCATACCATGATATTTCTCAATAAATATTTACTTATTGACAGAATAACCTTTTCAAGCATTCAGTGGACCTGAAACTAAAGTTAAAAGATGCAACTTTTTAAAATCGAAGTTTTGGATAATTCGAATTTTTTTAGTAGTCCCTTCAGCTTCGAATAATCCAAATTGTACTGTATTTTGTAACATTAAAATATTTATTACGTTGTATGAAAAGTAATAATAAGAGGGCGAATGAGGGAGGGGAAATAAGAACTTGAAATGAAAACTAAAAAGTAAAAAATAATGAGAAAAACCTATTTTTAATGCCCGCTCCTACACACCAGTAGCGCATGTTAAAATAAGAAATTGAATTTTAATCGTATATGAAATTGAACCCATTTTAGGGTGTAGGTAGATTTAATTCAAAACAATGCTATATAAAACTGATCATTATCCAGAAATGATATCATGTAAAATTTTCAACTACACTTTTTGCCTACACTCTCGTTTCCTTTCGAGAACTTTGCATAATATCAATTTTTGATAGATAATGATTTACATAGTACTGTTTTAAATTGAATCTTACTACACCTTCAATTTGTTTCAATTTCCTATACGATTAAAGTTTGTTTTCTATTCTTTTATGCGCCACTGTTGTGTAGGAGAGGACATTAAAACATTTATTTCTTTTCATAATTTATTGCTAGAATTTTTTTTTCGGTAAGAGTAGCTAAATTAACTTGTACATAAAATAACAGCCAATTCTGTTTCCAGAAAAGCCTAGAAGAAAGTATATCCTGAGTAGAGTGGAGACGAAATGAAACTTATCACGAGTGCCAAACAATTTCATCGAACTGTAAAAGAAATAGGTAACTTTATACCACCGATTGCATACATCGTATTTACTATGATATTCATAAATTTTCATCTACATCCAATGTAGTATTTTAAAATAAAAATCTTCATTCATTAAATAAAGAAAATTAATTTGGACCACAAGGGAGAGCACAATGGCAACCGCTCTTAATGCAGATACAGTAGAATGGCAATGGTGAATACAGAATGATGGCTAGTTTTGTAACTTTAAGCTTTTTAATTTTACGACTGGAATCATCTATCAATAAGCCAGAAGCTGCCCGCCATTGTCTGTTCACTATTGATAACTTATTGGGCAAATGGGAACACAATGGCTTCACTTTAAATTAAGAGGTATGTCATTGTGTCGCAAGTGGTAGGGTATAGAAGTGTTGAATCGATGACTGCTAGTTCAAGTCTAGTCAGTGGCAGTTGCTCATTTTCTAATGATTGCTAACCCTGTGTTTCTTGCTTCAATTTAAATAAATATATTATTGATGAAATATTTTATCGTTTATTTATGCATTTATTTCTTTACAGACTTGTTTTTGGATAAGCATGGAATCTGAAAACAGCGACGACTTCCCCTCTGTTGTCGAACTGAATGTCGGAGGCGTCCTGTACACAACATCCTTGAGCACCCTGACCAAGAACACCGAATCCTTACTGGGACAAATATTCACCGGGAAAGAGAGCATTGGAAAAGATTCGAAAGGACGCTATTTCGTTGACAGGGATGGCGTTCTTTTCCGCTACATCTTGGACTTTCTCCGAAACCAGAAACTCGTCTTACCGGAGAACTTCCACGAACGGGAAAGGCTGAAGAACGAGGCGGAATATTTCAATATGTCTGATATGATTACTTGTGTGGATTCGCTCACTGCAAATCAGCAGCACGCTGCATTGCCAAGAATGTCCTCCGTGTCCACCCCTACTTCACCTGGTGGTAATTTTCTTTCTACTAGAGGACAGCAGGGCTACATAACCTTGGGATACAGAGGATCGTTTGCCTTCGGACGGGATGGACTAGCCGATGTTAAATTTCGCAAACTTACCCGGATACTGGTTTGTGGAAAGGTAACCCTATGCAGAGAAGTCTTTGGGGATACGTTGAACGAGTCTAGAGATCCGGATAGAGTTAACGAAAATCGATACACAGCTCGTTTCTTCCTGAAGCATAATTTTTTGGAGCAGGCATTCGACAATTTACAAGAAGCGGGATTTCGCTGTGTTGCCGCGGCTGGTTCTGGTACGTCAGGCAGTGGAAACGAACCTCTTAAACCTGGCATAGACTTTGAGGAAAACCGGTGGAATCATTTCAATGAGTTTGTGTTTGTCAGACCATGAATCCTTAAAGGTTGAGAAGTAAGAGAAGGTAAAAGCATATCTAAATTATTACCACTGACTTTAAACAAAACGTATATTGAAGTAACTTCCTATATTTTTGGTCTGAAAATAACTTAGATATTTAGAGGTTACCTATGTTTTATGGTTCATAGAATGTCATCTACCGTCAATTGTATAAAATTTGAATCTTTTAATTTATATCTTTATTTTACCTGTTTACGACAGCTATAATTAATTATGAGGAACATTGCTGCAAAGTACTTGCATACTTATATTTATAACTTTACATTAAGTATTAGGAATAGATTAGGTAGAATAATCTTTTGAAGTATCTTTAAGAATCAGTTGCTGATTGTTTACTTCTTTCGAATTAAGTACACTGAAAACGCCTATTCAGGATAGATACCTAGGCATATTTTAGTTTTGAAATATAGGGATTAGTAATCACTGTAAATATATTGTGTGCCATTTTTATTGTTGTTCCAGAATGTAGAAATAAGTACACAAATATATGGCCATTAAATGTTTGATTAGAACGTTTCTTCTGTCTTGTCTACGCCAGGACGACTGTCGTTTCTATGTCAATCAGCTTTGAATCGCAATTAAAGATAACTAATAATTTCATATTACATTTTAATTATTATTAATGTTTATTGTCATTATTTTGCTAAATTAATGGTAACAATACTAATTACAAGCTCTGAAATCTATGAAGGGACAGAATAATAAAAATTATGATTGTAATATTGAAAAAATAGTTAATTTCTCATTTACTTTGTAAGATTTTTAAAAGTGAGTCTTCGAAATGACAGTATAATTTATTAAAAGTAAATAATTTAAATGCACCACTAAAACATTTTTTTAACATGTGAAAAATGTATTCTATATTTTTACTGTATGCATTAAGATCACTACCTACATTAAGATCCATACGATGCGTTTAAGTTCCCCATTCTGTATATCATATATAGCGCATGATTTGTAATTTATTTTATGCACAACAGACGTCGCTAGCAGTTGGAACTTAATAATCACTGACACCTGCAAAACAGCGTTCCTACAGGTAAAATATGACACTATTTAAGAAATTGTAAGGAACAACTGCTTTCATTGAAAAATGATAATCATAAAATTACCGGAAAGTTAATAAAAACATTGCCAAATGCGCAGTTCGTGTTTTAATTGCAGATATCGTTGAATTGTGGCGTAAAAACGACAGGTGGATAAATGTCATGCAGGAATTGTAATGACCATGGAGATTCTAGAAGGGCGTAAGAGCATGCCATGAATAAACGTTCTACTGGGGGTTAAGAATTACAGCGGGTCCAGGAACATTTAGTTTTACCTGACAGCCTAGACACGTGTCTCTTAGAAACTTTTCATCTTCAGTCTAGGAATTCGGGTCTTTCATCAGGATTTCGAGCCCTGGAGCTGTGGCTTGTGCTGCCTCCTTTGCATCGTCCCTGCACATATTATTAAAAAAAAATCGTTATTTTTTCTAATAAAAACTATGTATATGAATGTACAAATTATTTACAAAATTTTAAATGAAGTACGAGTATTTTTTATTGAAATATCTATAAACAAAAAAACTTCAGCTAGAAACAAAATTCGAAAATATATATTTTTTCATCTTGTAAAATATTATGAAATGTCGTATCAGCATGTATTATACCATTCCATCTGAAATTTAAAAAAAAAATAAATGAATATGGTAATTTAGAATATTTTGCCATTATGAAAGGTAGTTTGAGTTACAAAAGTACATACAAACGTTTTTATATCAATAATTAGATAATATATATGAGTTGTTCAGGAGAATCAATTAATAAGACAATTGATTTTGTTGATTTTTGTATTTTAAGTAATTTATCAAAAGAAAAGTTGAATGTCTTTTACGAAGATATATGTTGAAATAATCTCTGCGAAGTTTAATTACTTCATTGGAATTCAAATGGGATGTAAAATTAGAAAAAAGAAAATGTGTGTACATAAATTCTTTTGAAACTCTAAAAATGTATTTTATAAACTCAGTTTTGAAACTGTAAATATTTTTAGTGTAAAATCAAATCTAGGAGTTGTAGCACTACACTTTTCAGAAATATTCTCCAAATATATGTAAAATAAAGAATAAGAAAATAAATATAGTTTTATCTGCACCAATACTTTATATAATGGCCAAGTGTCTAAGTAAATTCTTTAATTTCACTGTTTGATTCTTCGTCAGTTAGTAAATTGATAAAAACTGTGATCAATAGTCATGACTCCAATTTTATTGCCACTAATATGAGAGAGATCTATTATTTTTGTACATATTTCAATGATTGTAATTGTATATTTTGCAAAATTTGCTATATAAGTGTTCATCATCTTCTATTCTACATTATTAAGATATAATTTAATCAAAACTACGTAAATTTACGTAATGAAATCATGAAAGGCATCGGTCAAAGAAAATTTTCTTAAAATTCTAAAAAAACATAAAACATAAAAATTGAGTTAAATTTTATTTATAGAACTCAAAAAATTATTTCTGTGTCCTAAAATATATTTTCATTTAGAGTAGTCCTTTTTGTGTGTTTGCTTATTTTGGACAATATATAAAACAAATTCAATACGCGAAGCCAGATCCATTTTTAAATAGAAAGAAGAATGACAACGTTTAAAAAGTTTATAAATTTGGAAAAAAATGTTTCTAGAATAGTTTATTGAAGAACTCAATTTTGCAGCATCTGTATTTATCTGGGTGCGCCTGTTGATAATTTCAAAAATTCAGTTAATCATTTTCAAATAAGTATGACTTAATGCGAATATAACTAAACAATGGTTACCTAAAAAACAGAAAAAATTACACTTTCTGTATTCAGTTCTAAAACAGCCTAATTTATCAGGTTAAGGCAAACCCAATTAAGTTCCTAAATATTTTCCAAACTATAATTTACGACCGAATAATTAAAACAGGATTAATCAACTATAATGTTAAAAAGTATAACACCGAACGCCTAGATAAAAAACCTCATTCCCATGAAAACATGATATGGAAATGAGAGCGAGAAAGTGATCCATTTATATATTCACCAAAAAATTAAAAATTTTCCCACCTTTAACCATCTCATTTAAATACTGCATTCAAAACAGTCGACCGGGCAAAAAAACCAACTATTTCCTTTCAATTATGTTTCTTTCAATAAATACACATGTGAATGTCGAGCGATAGATACACACGTGACTATCCAGCAGAATGTGTTAAAGCAGTGTTAAAGTTTGTTCCACGGAGTAGATAGAATGTTACACAGACTAACATTCTTAGCATAAGATTTCAGAAACTGAGGAATTTCTATTATTATCAGATTTAAGTATCCTTGAATCATTTATGAGAACGACCAGCATAATTCGTTGCAGTTAACTTCTTTAACATTATATGTTCGGTTAATGACTACAAATCGTTATCTACATCACCATGCAGTGAAGTGACATCTGTTCTCATAGTAGATATTGCAAAATGAAAAGTACTCACTTGATTATCCATAGAAAGTTATCATTAGCAAGGCCAGAAGATTTCTTTTAAATTTCTTTTTGTTCAGTATCAAAGAAGAAAAATCAAAAGCGGTCTCGGGGATTGGAACGAACCTAATACATAAGCGTTGGAGTGTCACTTAAACTCCAGCACATGATACGTCATCTAGAGCAGCCAAAGGCTGTTATGGATCCCGATTGGTTAGAGATCTAATAATGCACTTGGCCTGAATCTTTGCCATCCCTTTCTCACTCGTGGACCTTGACCAATGAGCTCAAAGAAATTCCTAAGGATTCCAGCATTTTTTAATCCTTCTTTTAAAAGTGTTTTGTGCTGTTTGACATATCGTCATATCTCTCAGACATCTGGTCACATATTCATTGTTGACGAGTATCAAAAATTGCGAAATTCAAGAATATTAAAGGGGTGATAAGATGAGCACTTCCTTGTTTATTTACGATACAGAGTTTTTTTTTTATTAATTATACAAAGAACTAAAATTTCACAAAATTGAGGCTACATCTTTTTTTGACCTATGCCTTTTTAGAGATTTGAAGTTCTGTATTTAAATATGAGCTTACATGTGAAAATTAATATTCTAAACAGGAGTGCATTTTTCATTTGCTACTCTTTTTTTCATTTTTGTAGATAATGTGAAAAATTTATGAACACGTTGTTATTGAATTCATGTCATATAAAGTATAGTACATTATTATATATTATCTCAAATATACTGTTATTTTAACGGTACAGTGTTATTTATTTCGCCTAAAATTATGTTATTTTTAAAAGTGATTTTATAATATTGTACAGGTTATTTTTTAGTTATAACCTCTTAAGTTTTGAAATAAAACTACAAAATTTTCCTATTATATACTTATTTTTTTTCTACAGTTAAATAATATTAAAAAGGTAAAATGTTGCAAAAAATATAATATTCTATGTTTTGAATTGCAGTTTTTAGTGGCTCTATTTTCATCTTTCATATATTATCTTTAAAGTAAAAATTTAAAACACCAATAATACTATAGATATTATATAATATATTTAATATATTTGAGTGTTAAAGTAGTGCACTGTTAATACTGATTTGTTTTCATACGTAAATAGAACAAAAAGTAACTGTTCCGTAGATATATGCAAAGTCTATATAGTGTTCTATGAGCAAAAAGTTTGTAAACTTCTCTAGAATAGTAAAGCAAGATCTTCCACTTTCGTCAACTTTGATTATAGTTTCCTTTATATTTTCAAAAATTATTTAATAACGTTTTTTCACAAGAAACTTAGTTTGATACTTCTAGACTTAAAGAGACTAAATGTCTCCAGTTATCATTTTGACTTATTGCTATTTCCAAATATAATCAAAGTCCACTTTCAGAATAAAAAGACTTTTGCTCGTTGCTGAAGTCACTGCCAAAAACTGCACAAGTGATGAAATACAGTTATAATTAAAAACATTTAAAAAAAAAATTAATTCTGTTTTCGTGCTATTTCTCTATATGTGCTAACCTTACGATAAAAGAAAGCTGTATAAAAGTGCATTTAATCTTTGCAGTCAATATGAGATAATTTTTCACTAAAAGTGTATTTTAATATGCACACTGT
This sequence comes from Amaurobius ferox, assembly GCA_951213105.1. Classification (NCBI taxonomy): domain Eukaryota; kingdom Metazoa; phylum Arthropoda; class Arachnida; order Araneae; family Amaurobiidae; genus Amaurobius; species Amaurobius ferox. The sequence continues at coordinate 19,738,937 of OX578140.1, forward strand.
AATTTTTAACGTAAATGCTCATTGTTTGGCATTTTTCATAAGTATGTCTTTAAGACAAAATGTTTTTTGTTCTATACATGATTTTCATGTAGCGTCACAGTTGGCATAATCTCTTTTCTAAGGAGTATAAATATTAAAGCAAAGACTAATTGTAAAGTTATGCTTTTTGCCATATGTATTGTAGGACCCTGCAATATCTCTGGCGATTGTGACGAGACGTTAATCACTATGCCTGACTAATGATTAGGAATATACATACAAAGTAAAATTGTAACTTCATGTTTTCTGTCCTAGAGAATCCTACAATATGTGTAACGATTGTAACGAGACGTTACTCGCTATAATGATGAATAGGAATATGCATACAAAGGACAATTGCACAGTCATGCTTTCTACTATATCTATAAGAGGACATTACAGTATGTCTGGCGATTATGAAAGATGTAATTCACTGTAATAAGGAATATGAATATACATACAAAAGCCAATCGTAATGTCATTCTTTCTACAGCATCTACTAGAGGGCATTACAGTATGTCTGACGATTGTGGTGAGCCATTAATCGCTATAGTAATGAATAGGAATGTACATACAAAGGGCAATTGTAATGTAATGCTTTCTGTCATATCTTCCAGAGAGATATACAATATATCTGGTGATTGTAATGAGATTTTGCTTATTTCCAATGGCGAGTACAGAATAAAACAAGCTGAAGCCAAACAGGAGAACAAAAGATGAAATAAATAATAACGAAAACAGGAGAAAGTCTATGCACCCATTTTGTCCCATTCACAATAATAATGAACAAAAATATACACATGCAATGGCCAATTCTAATATCACGCTTTCTGTCACATATACTGGAAAACCCTGCAATATATTTGGTGATTGTGAAAAGTCCCTCGATATATAAATAAATAGGAACATACATACAAGGGGCAATTGTATTGAATACTTTCTGTCATATCTACTAAATGACCCTACAATACGATTGAGAGGATCTACGATTGAGAGGATCTATGATTGAGAGGAGAAGTCACACATGACAGTTCATGTTCAATTTTTCCATTACCCAGGCCGCCCAGCTCATCCAAAGGGTGTAGAGCAGTTACAAAGGACGGCCAGAGTTCATGTTCTGTTGAATAGGAATATACATATAAAGGCTAATTGTTGGAGTCATTCTTCCTATCATTAATTCTATTGGAGGATCCTATAATATGTCTGGCCATTGTGACGTAGATGAAAACCATCTATTTATTATCACGACCATTTTAACCATTAGCACATACACTTGTTATGCATTTTCAGCTCTTCTAGTGTTTCAAAAACTAATGTGCTTCCCATGCTTTGAAATGTCTTCCCACGAACGAATTAAATATATTTCTATGTAACGTCTTCACATTTTAAAAAGCTTAGCTGGTTCGATGTTTGAGAGCAAATGTTTCAGTTTGAAATATGTTAAATAAACGTTGATGAAAATTTTAATATTTTTTTTGTTTTTTTAACTTACTGTAGAGAATCAATTCCAGTGATTTATTTCAAACTTTTTGCACGTATTGTAAGTATCAGTTGTAGTATATGTTATACCAGTAAAAGTGGCTTCGTTTTATAAATCTCAAATGGAAAAAAAACCATTTTTTTTTTCACTTTTAAGTCAAAGTTTCTGATAATATTAGCAGACATTTTGTTATTAAAAGGCGATATGTGTATGTGTGCATTTTATATTGTGTAAGTATTTTATAATAATCAAAGTATATATGATATTCAAATTTTATTTATCATGATGCTTATAACCGTCATAATATATAAGGCACTAATTACATGTAAAAATTTAGATTGTCCATAAAAAATGTTATATCCTAAAAAATTGTGTTAAAATGTTATGGATCAATTTTTGTTGACATGGATACTGCTTAAAATAGTACTTTTTGCATAGAAATCTTTTTGCAAAAGAAAAAGTCAGTGTTTTCACTGTTAAAAAATTTTTATATTTATACCTATTTTTTCGAAATCTTGTTTTTTCTTCGCTTTCTACTGATTAGCTTCAGATTGAAAATAACCGGGAAAATATAATGTGAAATATTATATAAAATATTTTTAAATGTATAGTGAATGTATGTTTTTTGCCAAACTTGAATTGGAAATTGTATTTCGATGTCGTCAGAAGTATATCTATTTATAAATTATCTATTCCAAGTAAACTCTAAGAAAATATATTGATGTAATAAAGGATTTCACATGATGCCATTTAAGCTGGTACGTATATATGCTGAGAGGTCAAATTAGGATGGTCCCCTGGTTAGTCTTCGCTTAGTTATATAGTTCATCCTGATAAATTATATTTATAATTAAAAACTAAATCTATTTTTGTAAAACCGATGATTTGCGTTTAAATCAATCGATTTAAAAAATAAATATTTAAAATCCTACTAATACTTTTCTACTTTTCAATTAAAAATATTCTAGCAGGATATTCAGAAATAATTCTGTTGCTATGGTAACCAACAAATCAAAGTACCCATAATGAGCATATGAAGCATCAGAGGGCATCAGAGTCATTAGTCGGCCATAGAGTCCACAATATATTTAAGTTTGCCTTACCGAGCATATATACGCGTTAAACTGTACGTTAAGAGGCCATCATACTTGTTTCCTGATTCAAATTATTTGAAATTTAACGAACTATTGTCATACTATTGGAATGAATAAGTCTACAAATTCACCTTTCAGCTCAAACTTCTTGTGGCTGTTGTCATATGCATGACTTCAGCTCAGAGGGGCGCCATGGCTCAGAAGCATACGGAGGGGGCACCACTCAAGTGAAAGGACAAGGTGTCAAAAAGGTCCCGACTACTTATTTATTTAATAGAACGAAAGACATGAAAAATTTACATAGAGGAAAATGTATGAGAAAATATAAGAAAAATATGAGAAAATCAAACATAGAGAGCGATCCGCGATAAAATTTTACAGGGGGCCCCCAATTTGCATAGATGACCCTACTCAGTTTTCCCTTCTTATTTAGAAATTTAGAAATCTATATTTTGAATAAAATCGATTAGAATTTAGAATAAATTATCCCCTCAGTTCATGTGCGTTTGCTGGATAAGATGAAAATGTATATATACAGTGGCTCCCAAAAGTGTTCGTACCCTTATGAATTTCAATGAAATACTGCTCTATCCATTAATACAAATTAATATTTCAGAATGGAAATTTTTTAATAATATCTATGACATGTTCTTATCATGTTCAGACATGTTCTACATAAAATGTTTTAAAAACATACTAAAACTTTTTTTTTTTTTGAAAAATTAATAATCAAAAAGTAACCACAATGTTACGTCATAAAAGTCTTCGTACAATTTAAAAAAAATCTCTGCATAGAATAAATATTGTAATATTTCGGTAAATTAATACTTAGTAGGATATCCTCTAGCATCCACAACAGCTTTTAAACGTTTGTGAATAGAATTTACTAGTTTTTTTGTAATTTCTGCATCAATGTTCCTCCATTCTTCGATCATTAATGTTTTTAGTTCGCTTTTCATTTTAATATCGTGTCTTCGTACTCTAATCTCCAGTTCTCTTCAAATGTGTTCTATTGAGTTTAAATCCGGCGACTGAGGTGGTGTTTTCAGAACTTGTGGACTATTATGGAGACACCAGAGGCGAACATTGAGAGCCGTGTGCTTAGGATCTTTATCTTGATAAAAAAAAAAAAAAGTTGTTTCCAATACCCAAATTTTGGGCTGATAATTTTAAATTGCCTTTTAAAGTATTTGAATAAAGAGCATGATTCATTATACCATCAATAAATACCAAATTACCTAATCCTGATGTTGACATGCACCCCACACAAGGACACCTCCACCGCCATGCTTTACTGTTCCAACAAGTTCTTGGGATTAAGTTCCTCATTTTGTCTTCTCCGTACAATTAATCATACGTCCATCGAAACCAAAAATGTTAAATTTGCTTTCATCTTCAAATAAGACATTATTCCAATGCGTTTCGGGCTTATTTACCACTGATTTTGCGTAGGAAAGCCTAAGCTTTCTACTTTTCGCACTTACAAGAAATTTTCCTCGGGCAGAACGCCCATGTAATCCAGTTGATCTGAGCACTCGTCGAACAGTTTCAGGTGAAATTGAAGTAGAAAATTTTTCAGTATATTCTGTAGAAATTTTTACAGCACTCAAACGTGGATTTTTCACAAATTTTCTAACTACAAATCTCTGATCACGTTGAGTTAACTTTGCCGGACGACCTTTTCTTACCTTGTTTTCGATCCGATTTTCTTCTTTAAAGCGTTTTATCACACACTGCATCGTAAAATGGAATACATTTACTATTTTAGCGATATTAGGAACTTATTTACTACTAGCAGCATACCCGTTCTTCGTACGGAGTATATAAAGAAACTTATAATTCGCAATCATGTGCAAATTCTATTAAAATATTAAATTCAAAGAATATCTGTTCTCTCTGTTGTTTAAGAATATCTGTTCTCACTATGCAAAATTATCTTCAAGGGCATATCTGAAGAATAAAACATCCTGGCCCCTTTTGTAAGCAAATTTACAAAAAGAAAAAAAAAGGAATTGAATCAATATATGCAACCCCGTACTACTTATATTGTCGCAGATTAGAAAATATGCCAGTGTGTTAGTAGAAGATTACCCGTATTACGATATGAGTCTCAAAAATCTTTGCCAAAATAAAAGAGATAACGTAATGAATTGAAAATATCAATAATCCCCGTACTCTTTATACCAGAAGGTCGAAATTGATTCCAATATATGCCAATATATATCAAAACATATGCCAATATACCTATACTACTTATATTCTCGTAGATTAGAAGATATACCCGTGTATTTGTAGAAAATTACGCGTACAACGTACACTATATGAGTTTAAACAATTTTTGTCATACTAAAACAATTGCATAATCACTTGAAAATATCAATAATCCCTGAATCAATTATCCCCGAAAATATCAATAATAATAACGTTTAAACCTGAAGACCGTAATTGATATTATCCAGTCAAAAATGCTATAAGAGAAATCAAATCGTCCTTTTCTAAAATATATTTTTATATCCATTTATTTATTATTCAAATCGAAAAAATAATAATTAAAATTAACAGACAGATGTAGTTTAATTGCATTTCTGAGCAACATGATATAAGATAGAATCTTCCTCATAAACTGCGAAATTAAATAACCATTTTGATTTCTTTATACTTTTCATTGTTCAGTAAACGTTTGTGCAAAATATACCATGGAGATAGATTTCCCATTTAAATCAAGTTTCAAACAATTCATGTTTTCAGAAAGGGACTAATTTGCGCAAAAAATCTCCCATCAAACTCAGAGATACAGTTTTAATTCACTTTCAAACGATTTTCAAGCTTTTCGTTTGGATAAACCACGGAGTTAGAGAGTAGAACTCCTAGGAAAAAGTTTCGTTTTTCATTAATATCTCAAGAACCCCTGGTCTTAGATACTTGAAACTTGGGCTAATTTATGGAGGGCTATTTTAAGGCTATCCACAAAATTTCATTAAATTCTGTTAATCCGTTCTCCCGTGATGATGAGACAAACGAAAATTTTGTTTCTTGCTAATATCTCGAGAACCACTAATCGTAGAAACTCCAAACATGGACTAAATTTTAAGTAGGACTATTTTCAGGCTACCCACAAAATTTCATCAAATTCGGTTTAGCCGTTCTCCCGTGATGATGGGACAAACAGACAGACAGACAGACAGATTTTCAATTTTATTTATATAGACTACTATGATGAAAAATAATCAATTTTCGAAAGCTGTTCGTTGTTTCCTTACGACTACGAGCCGTTTTTAAATAATATTATAAATATTACGAAGTAAGCAAGCAAAGATTAAAGCTAAACGCGTTTTTAAATGTCACCACAATACGAAAATAAAGAAAAGCGGCAGACAATTTTATTTATGAATATATTCGAAAATGTTTCGGGGCACGATCACTTTTGTGACGTGTTCTTTTTCTGTCTCCTTGCATTTTCATTTTTATAAAAAAATTGAGTCAATATTTAAAAAAAATGTTAGGTTTTATTTAGAATCATATGGAGATGACATGAAAAAATATTGAACTTTATATTCGAATTCAGTTCCAGGCGACAGCACTTTTTCTACAAATTGTTAAAGTGTACAAACACTTTTAGGAGCCACTGTAGATTATTTATATGTCGTGATCATAATTGAAGTACTCATATTCAGAACTAATTAGCAGATATCTATTATTAAACTCACTAAACTCATTTTTTATTCTTCAGAACATTTAGGAGCAATTTTGCAATTTTTTTTAAGAAATTGCTGAGAAGCGTCAACTAGATGTTGTAAGTGGTAAAAATGTGTGACATTTAGCTATGGGGTAATTTCTAATGTTTAATTACTGAAAATAAAAAATAAGAAACTTTTAACGTTGGTCTTAGGTATAGTAAAAGTACAATTCCCACTATGTTCCACTTATGAAGTTATTCCACAAAACAAAGCTGATTCTGCTGCTTAGCTTGAAGGACAAACTAAAAACAAAAACAAAATTTATTACCCCACTTTGTACTTAGTCTTTGGTTTAGTTGTCTGAAAAATATGCTCTGTAGGGAAGTTTTGTTTTGATACGGTACTAAATTTTTCTGATACAAATTTTAAACTGTTATTTTCTTTGAAATAGTATATTCCGTATGTTTTGAAAAAATATTCCTACTAAGTTTGGTTGAGTTTTGGTAATTATATATATCCCTGCAAAAGATCTCTGCGTATGAATAATTTATTTATGATTTTTCTGTATAATTAATAAGGTGGAGCAGAAAATAAAATTTTCTGTTTTATAAAAACTAAACTTCATGAATAAAAATATATATTACAATATTAAATGTTATTTATACTATATTTTATAATGCAACACAGGTTTTATACTAGAGCATAATAATATTGAATTATCATTAATTTGGCGATGTTTTTCTAAAGTCACCAAATTGGCGATATTGAGTCAAACCTGTCATCAAATTATTCACCAAAGTTGCAAACTTGTCTCAAAGTGAGACAAATAGATAGAGAAAAATACTTTTCTTATATTGTATGAACATTTTATTATGTAACAGTTTCAAAATGTTGAATTCTATAATGCGATGCGATTTTTTAAAATCCCAGCATTTCCTCCTGAAATCTTTATAGTTCTACCATACGGCTAATTTATACAGTTTAGAAATTTTATACAATTTAGTTGAATATTAAATTATTTCAAAAATATGTTTCACATTTAAATGTCGTATTAGAATATTCTACATAAAAATCAGACGATAAAGAAATATATTTAAACGTAGGAATAAAATATCTTGGATCTTGTTAAAACGAATAAATCTCGTCTGCGCTGTTTTTTTCCTCTAAAACCATGATTATTCTCTGCTTTAAATTAGTAAAGTGTAAAGAACAAGACATTGTTTTGTGTAATATTTTGTGAAAATAAGTTCCAAAATTAAAAATAGATTTGGTTTATAACGTTATTTTCTTAAAATTGTCCGAAACAGCAACATTTTCCTAATAAGATTTCTCAAGTTCAAAACGTAAGGAAGTAAAGGTAAGCATTCTATATTGTTATTCTATCTGAAAATTTATGATAATGCTAAATAATCAAGCAACTAGATTCTAAATTTAATTTTTTATATTTCTATATCATTCCGGGTCCATGGTTTGTTGGGAATCAATAAATGCTCGTATACTACTCATTTATAAATTAATTTGGTGTTTGAGTTTTAAGTGTATGAAGAATTTTTATAAAAGGCTTTTCCTGCTTTATTTCTAAAACTTTACACAGTTTAGCTGTAATGAGAACTTAAGCATTTGAACTACTAGTACTATAAGCAGCTTGCCAAACTTTTTAATTTATTGTATTACTGGCATTTGAAAATGTATGAAATTATCAAAGTAATTTCTAACAAAAATTATATAAAATTGAGCACTGGAAACTTAAATAATTTTTTTTCATTACACCGCGGGCTCAAACAGGAAAGAGTGAAGTAATGCTCTTAATGATGATTATTATTATTATTATTATCATTGATATTTTTTCATACTTTCATCTATTCCTGGATTAAAAAGGGTAAATACCTAGAAAACAGCCGAACAATGGTGAAGGCAGTACCTTCTAGTAATCATAAATAATCTATATAAAAATGACATGTTTTCTCACCTGTTGTATATTTGAAATTAAAAGAAAAAATTCATCCTTTTACTCGTTCTCTCCACTCTACTATGTTATATCACAGGTGTTATTGGTTAATTCTTTTTTTACAATGATAATTTATTATGACGTTATTGAAATTTCTCTGCATTACTCTGTAATATATGTATATTCAGCTGTAAATATTTTTATTTTATAGCACAAATACTGTGTTTGTTACATGCAAGATTTCTAAGATGTCATCAATTAATTCTATTTGTTTAAATGACATTATAAAAAAACGTGTTGTAAACATTTTAATTTGGTAGACATCTTGCGGATAAAACTGAAATAATGACGATTTTAAAACTGAAATTCACTTTTCTGATATATATGAGGTTCAGAATTCTCTCAATGTGGTATCTCTAAATAAATTTAATGTCGGATGTTTAAAAAATTTCCATTTTTAAAATAAAATGGAAAAGGTGTGTCAAATATAATTGTATAAAGTTAAAAGGTATAGGGAGAGCTTGAATAATTCTATGATATCGGTGAAATTTATGCAATTTCGTAAAAGATGAAAGTTAACCTATGCACACAATTGTTAAATAGGTTAGCTAGAGTTGATTATTTATATCTCGAATGAAAATCTATATTATTAAATATTATTATATTGTGATAATTTTTCTATATTCTATATTCGGGGTCATCATATTGATTTATAATTCACCCAATAATATTTTAAAATATAATATGGATAACTGAAAAAAGCTTACAGAAGGAAATTTTTTACTAGTCATTTTTTTTTTCATTGTACATAGTAACTTATAGAATATTTCTTATATGTGTTTTCATATCGATATTGATGCTATTGTGTATACCATATATTATAAATTATTAATTAAAATTTCGTAATGTTGAACTATGAAATATAAAATTATATAATAGACGTTTTTGCATTAGTGTATTGAAATTTGTCATCTGTAGTTTCTTTTCGAATATTTAACTCCATTGTACGTGGTTTCATTTAGAGTATTTTAAGCGTTATCAAATATTTGCAGTTAAATATCACTAAGTTTGGCAAATGTAGATATATTTAAAAAATCACATGATGTATATAAAAAATAATTGTTATTTCTTTTATCGCTTCCACATTGAAAAGAATTCATATCGGAACGTTTGATACTGAACGCCTGTTATCATTATGTGTATCATCACAATGCATTCAAATATTGTTGAGTAGTGTTGAGAAAATGCATTAGTCGCTTTTCAATAGTACATTCACTTTTCGATTTCTTTTCGAATATTTAATTTTATAAACTTATTTTGGAGAATTTAAGTAATTGAAATATTTTTTAGCTTAACTAAATATTTGATGTCAAATAGCAGCCAATTTATTTGCTAAAAGCAGATACTAAGATATGCTACAAGTAAATGTTATTTTCCAATTACTTTCATGTTGAAAAGAAGTTGCCTGTTTGGAGGTCTTTAAAATTTTGTAAATTAGTGCTGTAAAAATGATATATATATACAATCTGTTTTCATTTGATAATGCTTTAATAATATATTTATTTTCCAGTAAAGTGTGCGATTTAAAAAAATATTTAACCACTGAAATATCTTTTAATTAAGAATTGAATTATCCTCTAATGTAACTTATCTTATTTTAATGTATATTTTAATGTAACTTCTACAATTGAATATCAGGGAATTCACTTGTTAGAACAAATACGGTTCGAAGGCAGTGCATTACATATCAAAAGTAAATATTGTTCTTTCATATTCACTCCCACGTTGAAAAGATGCCAAATCGAAACACATTTAGTGTTGAATATACGTGTCCTTTTATTATTGTTATTTTTTTATCATAGAAGAAATTTTGCAACAGACTCTAAAATAGGATAATATTTATTATACTTCAAAACTTGATTTATTTTCCATTAAAATATCATTGATTTGTTTTAGAATATTTAATTACAATGGTTTACACTTTTCTGTTTCTCATGTGAAGAATGGTGTTTTTCATGTATTTTTATGCTGAATTCGAAACTGGGCTCAAAAATGTTGTATCACCCACTGTTTCTAAAAAAAAAAATTCAAATTTTATTTTCTTTAAAAATATCATTTATAATATATTTGCAACGAATAAAAATGTTTTTAAAGCTTAGTTGATTTTGCTGAGAATGTGTTTTTGTGGAACAGCATCCTTAGCATCTCTGACTAGGATCCAGCAGTATTATTCTAGGATGCTTTAAGAGTTCTTTTTCCTCCTAGGTAACGTGTTTCCACTATTGCTATATCTGTGTGAAATTTTTCACAGTATTCATAGATGATACAGCCAATATTTAGAGCAAAGAAATCTAAATGAGATGCCAGATATTGTATCTTGAAGGGCATGTTACTTACACCCTTTGTAGCTAGCCGGAAATTCATTAAGTACTTCATAATTTGGAGCTCAATGATTGCTTAGAAAATTTTGATCGACCATCTTGAAGCTATGCCAAGATTTTTAGAAGTCTCAGAGACAATATTGTCTTTAATCCCCTGTTCTTTTGTTGTTGTTGCCTCACAAATATGATATCCTTTATTTTGTCATCACTAATCAAGAGGAACCTTTCCTTGTGATATTGAAAATGTTGTCCGTTGCCTTGAAAAAATATTTTTAACAATCCAAGCTTGATATGTAAATGTGGTAAAAACACCTTTTAACAATCAACAAGGGGATCATACATCGCATTTTTTTACTAGAAATACAAGCTTGGAATTAGCCATTGTGTTTGGTTGTAATGAGTTATCCTCACCCTACAGTTATTCTATTCACAAAGAAGGAAACAGTTAAATTTGTTATAGCTTAACTGCATTCCTAACAGAAGTTTTTCCTGTGCATATTTCCTAGAAGCATTGTCCTCTATGTAATCCTTCTACCGCTGGAAACTACCATGCTAAAACAACTATTTTATTAAGCATATGTGCGCTACATCGTATGTGTTTCGATCAAAAATGTCAAAAAATTAAAATGATCATTTCTGAACAAGCGCGGGTGATACATTTTATTTTAAATATCTCAATAATCTTCAGATCGGAAGTTATAAAAAGCACCATACACATATAGAGAAACAGGCATTTGACAAAAACTTGTTGGGAAGTGTTATTTACAGCAGAGGTGAACCAAGGCTATCAAACTGGTTCGGAAATTTTGAATTTTTACAGGCTTGGTACGTTTCAAAATTATGCAAAAAATATATAAAATTGGCTTTTCAACCATCTCCTGCCTGGTTATTGCACCGAGCGACTTAACAGGCTATTCCTCAATTATTTATAATAATTATCTAAATTAATATAAATATTTGAAGTCAAATATCAGTAAATTATCAAATATCAGTCAAATATCAGTAATTAAATTATACATCAGAAGTAAATATTCTTTTTCTGTTGCTCCCACGCTAAAAAACCCCGTCATATTGAAAGCTTTTGTGTTGATTATACCTGTTCGACCACTATTATTCATAAATATTTTGTAGCAATGTTGAAACTAGAATAATGTTCATTTAACTATATTTTACGCAGTTTATTGTATTTCAATACTTGATTTATTTTGTAATATAAATGTTACTGATTTACTTTAAAATATGTAATATTCAGCATATATTTAACTTAATTTTAATTCGACTATCAATAAATTCAATTATTAAAGCAAATACGGTTGGAAAATATGCTGAATGCTACATGAAGTAAATGTTATTTTCCTGTCGCGTTAAAAAACATTAAATCGGAAAGTAAGCGTTGATTATACCTGTTTAATCATAATTACTTTTTAGAATTTTGTAACACAAGGCTGTAAACAAGATAAATAATTCATCTAAGCATTTATCCTATAATTTCATCATACTTTAAATACTCTTGATATTTTCCCTCCATACATATTATTAAATTCTTTTAAAATATTTTATCTTTAGCATATTATTCAGTTTAACTAATATAAATTGTTAAAAGGCAAACTTCAGTAAATTCATTCGTTAAAGCAAATACGTTTTGAAAACAATATACTTCACATCAAAAGTAAATGTTCTTTTTCTGACACTTCTCCGTTAAAAAGACGCCAAATTAAAATAATTGGTGTTGAGTATAGCTTTTAGGTCATAATTATTTATTGGAAATTTGTAATAATTTTTAAACTAGATTTGTGTACATTTAACCATTTTCTTTTACAATTTATTATAATTATTATTTTAATACAAATTCTGAAAGTTAAAATAGCAAAATTCTAACTAATATAAATTCTTAAACATCAGTAAATTCATTCGTTGAAGCAAGTGCGTTTGTAAAACAATATGCTACACGTTAAAAGTAAATGTTCTGTTTCCGTCACTCCCATGTTAAAAAAAAGTCAAATCGCAATGTTCGGTGTTGAGTATGGCTGTTCGATCATCACGCACTCGTTGTTTCGTTCACACTCTGAGATGGCGCGTTCTTGTTATTGTTTCTGTAATGTTCCGTAACCTTTCAAGTAGTGTAATTAGCAATAAATCCAGTAAAATTCGGGTAGTGGACAGGAAGATGAAAACTTCTGTACATTCGTCTGCGAGTGTAAATAGAATTTGTTCGTTGAATTCTGCATTCTGTGAGAACGAAAATTCTGTGGTTCTGTTTAAGCTGTTTGTTTTCCTTCTCCACATCTTTCGCTTTCTGTCGCACCGGTGGTCCTGCTTAAGCCCAAACTTTGTTGTGTTTGTGTGAACGTTACGATCTAATATGTTCATAAGCTGATGTGTTGGTGATTGTTTTTGAGTAAGAGTTTGAACCAGGGCTTTTTAACAGTTCGATCGAAACTGTTTTTGAAATATTCACAACTTTGTTAATCATTTATGGGATTGTGAATTAATATTTGCGTTAAATAATCGTCTGGAATGCTGAATTGAACATAAAATGATATTTTTTAAAATGGCAACTAAAATTAAAATATTAATGAAATGTTGATGAATGGAATTTTGACGAAAATCTGTGGAATATGTATCAAAATAAATTTCTTAAACTCAAATAACGATTGGATCTAAAAAACATGTGCTCTGCCATAAATATTGGAGCTTATTTCTCTCAATATTCTAACAGTACCCTGGTCATTGTTTATAGTGAAACCTATGGTTTATAGTGAAACGAATTTTGCAGAATTTTAAAGCCCTGTGTTTACATCCTCTGGTTGAATACTTTTGTCGTGAGTGCCGCTGTAAATCATTGTTAAATGGTGTCAGTATCTATTAATAATATTTGAATACTTTTCACTGTTCCTTTCACAAAACAATTTCTCACAGTGATTTAATAAACGCACCAATTTGGAACTCATCTTAATCACCGTTAACTCATACTTTTAGTTATTGATTCATCAAGCAAAGGCTTGAGAATTGATAATATACAGGTATTGGAAATTAACACAGGGAATTGGAAATTAATATTCTGAAAAGACTAATGTAGTTGAAATCAAAAAATTACTCAAATACTCACATAGAACTTTCAAACGGTTGCTAATGAACATATTTCGATGAAATTTGTTTATTTATACTAATTGTACCACCGGAGAGCTACTTATGAGAAAAAATGTTTAAATCTTCGCCACTAGATGTGATTTTGGCGCTGAAAAGATTGATTATATCTACACAATTCAATAATAATTTAATTTAATATTAACTACGAGAATTCATCAACGAGATATAGTATTTTTAAATTTTCATTTATATTAATAATAACTAAATGCGGATCAAAAATGACATAGTAAATATACTCAAAAATGAACTAAATTTGTACAGCAAAGTTCCAAACTTTCAAGCAGATGTGGAACACAACTCATTAGTATTCTTCAACTGACCTAAAATCACTGCTGTCGCCATCTGGTGGATGAAAATGATGACTTTAGCAACATTGTAATGCCACCGATTTTCAGAAACAAACATGTATCTGCAATTTCGTTAAGACAATACATTTAAAATTTTTATAAATAAGAATTTTTTTTTGCAAGTAAAAATAATAATTTCTTAATATTCAGCAATTTATTTCCACTATTCATGTTTCTGCTGTTGTAATCAGAAGGTGAAAACTTAATTCATAACTGGGGGAGAATACTAGAAATGCCAAATTTGCATGAAGTCAAAAGTACATTTAATATTATCGAAATTTTTTTTTGCTGAAAAATATATAGAAACACTAAATTATAAAGAAAAAACTGCAAAATCTATCTGTCTTATTTATTCTTATCGTTTTCAAACTCAAGGGATACAAAATGGACAATTATGAGGTATTCAGCCATAAATGCAAATTAATAATAAACATTTTAAACAAATGCCCATACTCATAAGCACTAGTAGCAAAATGATTAATTTCAATTTGACTTGCGAATTGTCTGGAACTCTGCCAGTGTCAAAAATCCACCCTCAGGGGCGAGAAATTGAGTTATTAGTTTATCTTCGTAAATCATATCCGCATGGTCCAGTGAACACAAATAAAGTTTCATTGAAATATGTAATTAGAAACGGTTTCAGAACACTGTGTGTAGGATTACTTTGATCACAATCATACTGCATTTGTCAGTAATTTATTCCAGTGATTTTTTATGTGTAAAATGGGCAATGAATTGTCTTTTTATCACATTAATATAAATATAAGAGTAAATAAGAAATGTGAATTACAAATAAATATTAACCCAGTATGATATAAACTACTTGAAAATTCCATCCCGTAGTCAAACCAATTTACTATTTACCAAACAACTTTAATCTGTTTTTCATTTCATACATTTTATACATCCAATACAGGATTCTCATGTGAAGTCACTCCTGTCCTGACATAATTGCCATATTAATAAATATGAATATACCTACTAAGGCCGATTATGTGACCATACAAAAAGCATTTGTGTGGTCATCTATCTATCTATTGGATGCCTTACAATATGTCGGGAGAATGTGACGTAGATGAAAATCATTTGTACTTCGTGTAAAGCTAACTTGAAAACTCCGCTGAGCTACGAGTATATAATCCAGGTATTAAATCCCAATAATAATTAAAAATTAAAGTGTTGAATAAATTGAGCTTAAACCTATTAAATCGCCAATTTTTAAAATAAGTCCATATTTGAAATGTTACTCGTATTTTTCCCATTTCAATAAAAAAAAAACTATTCTTAAATTTATATTTAAAAGCTAATCTGTCATTAAGGTAACATGTATGTATAATGAGCGGACAAAAACAAAATTGGGAAAAAATTCTCTCATATATTCCCCAACTTATTCAAGTTAGCTTTCGGAAGTATATGAAAGGATAATAATTTTATTAATATACCTTACTAACTATTTTAATTATTTATTTTCGATTATTTTGGATGCTTTAAATCATTCCGATGTGTATTTTATTGCTTAAACAATTTCTTTGCCAATTATTAACGAAAAATTCAATAGAGTAATATACTGTTTATGACTGAGTTTTTTTTACTCAATAAGAGCTGCTAATTGAATAAAATCAATAAAAATAATTCAAGTAACACATGACTATCTTCTGTACAAATATCTATGAAATTTGTTTTTGTCTACTTATATGCATACATTGAATTCACCAAACACTGTCATATGCATTAACATATTTTAATATATTGTAATTTCTATGTATTAGCATTTTACATGCAATTTCATTATGATTATATGTATTGATATTGCTGCTACTTTTTGTGTTAAAAGTGAAAGCTTCTCAAATGTAAAACATCTTTCAAGTCTTGTATTTAACTTCTAACTCACGAAATTCTACAACAGCACACGCTTCATGCATTATTGAATAACTATTTATTTTGATGTTTTATATATACTTAATATTTAATGAATAATTTGCTTCTGTGTGTAACCAGCAGTTAAATAAATTGTATTTGTATATTAAACATGTAATTTGTTTCTGCTCTGTACTTTTTGTGTGCAAATTATATTTCACGTCACTGACTATTTTAGAAAAAGGTTTAAATATTTAACCTATATTTTATTTTTGTAGATATTTTTTTATTTTTCACTATTAATTCGAGATCTCAGTTAATACGAGATGAAAAAAAAATAAAATACATATGAAATCGTGGCTTGTAGATTCGCGTGGTATATTTATTTATTTTTTTTAATTGAACTGCTGGCTAATTTTGTGAAGTTTTGCACATTTTGCACCTGAGTCGGATGGCCTGGGCTTTCGACATTTTGCACCTGGCCTACCCCACTGGGTTCCGGTCTAAATTGGGTGGCACTTCCCGGCTGTCCAAACGGTTACCATACACCTTTCTGGTAGGTCGGACCAGAGGGGGTCAGAGATCAAAAGACCAGAATGCCGCCGTTGACAGAATTCTAGAAAGCGGACGTTCTCGCCGTTCGTGACGTCACTGAATTAGAGGGAGAAGTGCAGGTTCTCCGCGTTGCATTCATTTCTATGGGAAAACATAGACTGTGTCAGTCGTTGTTTCAATATAATTTGTAATTCCATCGTAAAAGTGAAGTTTAAGTGCAAATTTGTGTATTATAGATGTATATATATTAGTATTTTCACGTATATAATGTATAATTTTGATTAATTGTTGTATATAAATTGTGTTTTGTGAGCGCAAAAATGTCTGGTTGCTGCGCGGTTGCTTTGTGTTCAAATTATTATAAGAAGTCAATGGGATCTATCAGTTTTCATAGATTTCCAAAAGATCCTATACTCCAAAAATTATGGGTCGTGAAGTGCAAAAGACAAGATAAAATAAACATTGCTAACGCAACTGTCTGTTCGAGTCACTTTTCTGATGAAGATTTTGAAGAGGATTTCCGGGCTAAATTTTTGAATTTGAAGCCGATTAAACGATTAAAACCAGGAGTTGTTCCTCATCTTAATTTGCCATCATCTGTAAGTAATCGAAATGTGAAAAGTGAACGATCAGAAAGATTAAAAAAACGGAAAATAGAAGCAGAAACTATGACGAAGAAAAAACTTAGAACAGACTGTGTAGTACCTGTAATTGAAGTTTCTGAATATAAAATTTCTGCCAATAGCTCAATAAATGGTGATGGAAACGAGAGCATAATTTATGAAAATGATGAAGAAAATCAATCTATGAATGGCTTGAAACCCCATGATCATATTAAAAAAATAAAGGATTTAAATGAAGAGATAAATTTTCTAAGAAATGAGAATACGCAGTTAAAAGAAAAAGTGAGAACTCTAGAGAATGACACAAATTTACAGAAAGAAAATCAAAAGTATAGTGCAAAATACATCAAGGCATTACTGCTTCAAATTAAGCAATTGAAAAGTCGCTGTTTGCATGCCGAACAAAGCAAAGTTAAATATGCGCGGAGTGAGGTTATCAATGAATTATCCTCATTTTTTAATGAAGGACAAATACGCAGAATCCTTAGAAAGAATAAAAATTTGCCATGGACAGATTCGAACATATCAGCTGCTTTAGCATTACGATGTGTGTCAAAAAAAGCTTATGTATTTTTGAAGGAGAAAATGAATTGGCCTCTTCCTTCAATTTCATCCTTAAAATCTTGGACCAAAAATTTTACATGTAATCCTGGAATCCAAAAAACTATTTTTGAGATATTAAAAGAAAAAGCTCAAACTATGGATGAGTTTTCCAGATGTTCAGTTATATTGATGGACGAAATGAATATTGATGCAAAAATGTGTCACGATATGCGAGATGATCAAGTTTTAGGACCACATAAAAATGTCCAAGTTGTAATGCTAAGAGGGCTGTTTCGGCCATGGAAACAACCCATATATTTCGATTTCGACCAGCGCATGACAGTCGAATTGCTAAATGAGCTCATTTTAAAATCTGAGGAAAATGGTTATGAAATCATGGCAGTAGTGTCCGACATGGGAGGTGGTAATCAAGGACTGTGGAGAGATCTCGGTATATCCGAAACAAACACCACCTTTAAAAATCCTTTTAACCCCCAAAAATATATAGCTGTATTTGCTGATGTGCCACATCTTCTGAAACTTTTGCGCAATCATTTATTGGACCAAGGCTTCATTCTCTCTACTGGAGAAAATGTTTGTAAAACTCTATTAGAAACGATCATAAAATTGAATGAAAGCGAAATAAATATTGCCCACAAATTATCATATAGGCATATAAATGTTAAAGGAAATGAAAGGCAGAATGTACGATTAGCGGCTCAGCTTTTTTCCCATACAGTGGCAACATCCATATCTTCCTTTTTACCGGAGAAAAGAAATATTGCTTCCTTTTTCGAATTAGTCAACAACTTTTTTGATGTTATGAACTCCCACATTCCAAAATGCGGTTCTGCACCCCTAAAATCAGCACTAGGGGTGAACAGAGACTCTCAATTACAGGTACTGCATGATATGGAAAAAGAAATAAGACTTCTGAAAGTGTGCACTTCAAAAAGACAGGCACTCTATCCATTCCAAGTGGGGTTTACAATTACTATAAATTCAATGAAAATATTATTTCAAAACGTTGAAGAACGTGGTATTAAATATCTCCTCACGTGTCGTCTTAACCAAGATGCGCTAGAAAATTTTTTCAGTCAAATCAGAGGTATGGGAAACTTTTACGACCACCCAACACCAGTGGAGTTCAAAAACAGACTCCGACTTTCACTCCTTGGAAAATGCAATTTTAATTTGCCATCTGGATGCAGTGTGACAGAAAAGGAGTCTACAGAAGTACTAACTTCAGAAGTCTTTAAATTTTTAAAAAGTCACGATTTAAACAGTGTACAACCAAACAAAGACAGTCATGAAACTCAAACTATATTATCGAATATAGAAGAAAACAATATAGTTGAAAAGGAGGGTTTACGTTACATTGCAGGCTACATTGCAAAAAAAGCGGACAAATCTTTGGGAGAAATAGCGAAATTTGTGCCAGAAAAAGAAAATGGTTGGATTGAGGCTCTATCAAAAGGCGGTCTTTTAAAGCCCACGTATATATATGTATGTATATATATATATACATATATATATATATAAACATATATATATATATATATACATACATATATATATATATATATATATACATACATATATATATATATACATACATATATATATATATATATACATACATATATATATATATACATATATATATATATATATATGTATGTATATATATATATATATATACATATATATATATATATATATATACATACATATATATATATATATATATGTATGTATATATATATATATATATACATATATATATATATATATACATACATATATATATATATATATATATATATATATATATATATATATATATATATATATATATATATATAATAATAGAAGTTTGAAAATCCAATGAACGAAAAGTAAGAAGATGTAACACGATAAACCTAACTTTTAAAAACACCCACAGAATAAAATATAATACAGCAAATCATCAATCAAATGGATAAAAAATACAAAACACAAGCTATCAAGTTACAGAAAATCAACCAAATTAAAAGGTATGGAAACAAAAAAAGAAAAACTTAAACTAAATTCAACTATCTAACTGGCTTACAAAACAAAAGTAAAAATCAACTAATCCTCAAGCAAATGGAAAAAAAATAAAATAAATATCGAATCAACAAGTCAATGAAAAATATATAATACAAAGGTAAGGAATCGAAATAAGTATAACAAACGAAATCAAGCACAAACGCCTTACACGTGGACGAGGCTCTAAGCCTAAATCATGAATTGTTAACCTCTACAAAAATCTAATCATGTCCAAGTTTTTTGTAGAAGCAAACACTAAAATGTATGTTTCTGAAGAAATAGATAGATTAAATCTATAAACTATTTCTACTTGGACGACATACATAAAGAAGGAATAAAAAATGAATACCTGGAAAAAGCACAGCGTATGTACAATCGATTCAATACAGGGAACACTGATAGAAGAGACAGTGTTGCCATTCGTAAAGAAGAAATAAAAAACCATTTACTGTTGCCATTCATAAGAATTGAAAAACTGTGAAGCGAAATGTTAAGAAAAAGTATTAATATACAAAAAGAGCTACTAAAAAGAGGGGCAAATAATAGTAATGCTGAAGTGGGAAGTGTAAAAAAAAAAAAAAAAAAAAAAAAAAAAAAAAAAAAAAAAAAAAAAAAAAAGAGAATGGAGATGTCTGGCTAATATAAGATACTATGAATAGAATAATATGATACTATGAAAAGAATTATAAAAATCCAGCAATTTGAAATTTTTTAACAATACTATTAACTAAAAAAGGGGGATATTTATATAAATTACTAGTAATTTTGAGATTATTGATATGCATAGCATGAAATTTTTTATCAGATAATCTATAAATTTTAAAAAGCTGATTGAGTATAATATTTCTAAACAATTGAATCGAGTTACAAGAATTAAAAGGTAAGATTTTATTAATATTAAAATTATAAAAGTCTTTTTTATCATATAGATTTGTAACAATTCTATTAGAAGGATCAATAAAAAGATTTAAATCCAAAAAATTAACATTTTTACTAATAGTAGCTTCATTAGGAATTAATTCCAAATTGTCTGGATAGTAATCTATATCTATGAGATAATTTTCTGTATGTACTAAGCAAATCAGATCATCAACATATCTGTAAAAAGTATAATCTATTGAAGTAAATGACTTTTCATAATGATAAAGGTATAAATTAGCTAGCATACTGCTACTGCAGCCACCCTGTGGAACTCCTGAGACTTGTAAGTATAATTTATTTCCTTGAAAAATATAATTATTGAAAATGACAAAGTGAAGAAGTTTAGGAAAATTTATAAATTTAATTTGATTTGAAAAAGGTGTAATATAAGCATTATATAGAGCTAAAATTACATCATATAGATCAGATATCTTAATATTATTAAAAAGATCTTTAAAATCAAAAGTTTGAAATCCTATTATTTTTCTAAGAGATGTAAATTTATTCTTTAATTCTTTACTATTATTTAGAATATGGTAATTATTGCTAGTCAGGCTTAAACTATTATTTATTAGATTTAAAGAATTTAGTAATAATTTACTCGCAGTAGTAGAGTAAGTATTATGGCCACTAGTAACTGTTCTAAATTTAATAGGATTTTTATGAAATTTTGGAATAAGCACTATATAAGGAAATTTAAGATATTTATATTTAATATTTAAATCACTATACATATTGATAATTTTCAATTTAATACTATTGATGGAATGTAAATCAGGTTTAAAAAGACTATTATTTTTTAAATAATCTAACAGAAATTGAATATAAATTTTTTTACAGATAATAGCATAATTATTAGAGGCTTTATCAACATAGGTGATAACAAAGGATCTTTGTAAATCATTAATGGAATGTTTAATATTATCAATATTATACAAAGATCTAGACAATTTAATATCTCTAATAGCATTTTTAATTGATTCTAGTAAATTTCCACATATTATATGCCTCTAATGGCAGAGCGTATTTACAAGCTAATTTATATATATATTTATCAAGATCTAGATTAATTGATTTTAAAACTTTTAAAGAATTATTACAAGAAGGTATCCTAAATTTAGTGCCAAATGACATAATGGTTCTTAACACATTGTCACTAACAATGTCCAAATCTCCTGTAACTACATGCCCCAAGTCTGGATTTAGAAATTTAGCATATTTATTTAATTTACAAATACATTCACTATCTACAATTGACTGAGAAGAATGATCAATAGAGAGCGATTGTGAAACTTCATTATAATTAAATATAGACCTACCAATAGGCTTATTGTATTTGAATGTCTTTGAAACAAATAAATCACCAATAGGCAATAAATGTTTAAACTTGTTAAACAGATGTCCAAAATTTATAGAATTATATATAGGATGTTTGAAAGAGATAACACAATAAGAATTAGTAGTTGTATTATTATAATGAAATTGATTTAGTTTTAAATTTAAAAACTGTGATCTTGTAATAAGCAAATCAAAGAAAATATGATTAAAATGTTCATTAGCAAGATTTAATTTTAAAAAAATGGCATAAACCTTATTTAAATGTTTTTTCTTTACCCCAAAAACCCAGGATCTTATGAATTTCCATTGAAAAGTTCTATTAAATTGATTATGTAGAGTTATAATCTCAGATTTATGATCATTAAGTTTGGAATGTCCCTTTCCTCGTTTAAATCTTTTGAGTTTGATTGATTCACTATCATTTAAATGGGGTTTCAAAAAAAGGTGATTAAAAATAGAATATTTATTATCTACAAAATTATTTTTTACAACATTACCATTTAGATACATTTGATTTAATCCATATGGAAAAAGAGTACACTGTGATTTAATATAGTAGTTTTCAAAATAAATCCTATCTGCTGATTTTGTTTTTATATCTAAAATATGTATAGTAATATTTTCAAAACCGTGTTTGGCAAAGTGTTTATATTCAATTTTATTGGAAGTAGGAAGAAAATTATTATTTAGAATATATTTTTTGACATGATCTCTGTGTACATTCATACGTAGATGAATGGGATTACTAGTTTGTCCTATATATGATAGATTGCATATGTTACAAGATAAACGGTAGATGCAATTGAAAATTTTGCAGAAAGGCAGAAGACTATCATGGTTTGTAATTTGAGTATGAGAAGCAAATGGGCAGGTTTTGCAATTTTTATTCTTACATTTATTGAAATTATAATTTTTAGTTGGGTAATCACTATAAACAAAATTATCCATGGCACAAAGTATATGTATATATATATATGTATATATATATATATGTATATATATATATATATGTATATATATATATATATATATACATATATATATATATACATATACATATATATATATATATACATATACATATATATATATATACATATATATATATATATATACATATACATATATATATATATATATTAGAAAGATGTAATAATAACTAATTCAAAGTAATTACGAAACATTAAAATCATAAAAAAAAGTTAAACCACGGCTACAACACCGAAAAAAAAAATGAGCAGCATTGGCTTAATTTTGAAGGTTATTTAGGCTAGATTCATTGTCAGGTCTTAGCATCTAACTCCAATTATCCCAAACACATGCTTGCTTCAGGGGCGCGGTAGCCCATTGGTTAGCGCGCTGGAGTTGCACTCGGTAGGCCCGGGTTCGATTCCAGCCACTGCCAAAACTGCCGCCGTGTTCATGCGGAGTACGATCACGTTAAACATGTGGGTCCGAAAGTCCTTCCGAGAGGTTGGTGGTAGGGGAAGGAGGGTGCGGTCCCTGTGGATGCCTCCCCCACTGGGTTCCGGTCTAAATTGGGTGGCACTTCCCGACCGTCCAAACAGTTACCTTACACCTTTCTGGTAGGTCGGACGGTCTGGGTTTCAACAACAACAACATGCTTGCTTCAGATTTGACCATAGTAAGTTACTATAAACTTACTATAAACTTACTATAAAGTTACTATGCAC
Source organism: Amaurobius ferox (assembly GCA_951213105.1). Classification (NCBI taxonomy): domain Eukaryota; kingdom Metazoa; phylum Arthropoda; class Arachnida; order Araneae; family Amaurobiidae; genus Amaurobius; species Amaurobius ferox. The sequence goes on from OX578140.1 coordinate 19,762,633, forward strand.
AGACTACAAGCATTAAAAGAGGAAAAATTGAAAAATGATTAGGAAATTAAGTATTACCACGATCCATGAGGCAGAAACCCTGTGTACACGTGTGTTGAAAGTCAGCAGTTGTAACTGAATAAAAAAAGTTGAGATGAATCCGGGAGAATGAGGACGAAATAGACCATGGGGGGTAGGGGGTGGTGCAAATAGTTGAAGTGACCTTCCCTGAAATCCGTCCAGTGAGTTAGAGTAGGAGCAAGGACAACCATTAACATAAGGTAAACAGGATGAACAGGAATCATAGATAAATCTTACTATAAAAGTGATTCACAGAAGAATTGAATAAACGAGAATGCCACTAACACCATTATAAAGGGGCTCAAATTATAGTATCAAACTGGTTAAAGTTACATATTTTTAGCGAAAATAATTTTCAAAATATTAAATATTTATATATCTTATTTTCAATTTTTTTTTCAAATTTTTTTAGTTTAGTTTATTATTTTTCATTTTCATATAATTATATAATTATTATAATTAGTCTATTATTATTATTATTATTATTATTAGCCGCCATAATTGGGTAAGTTGTCTTGGATGTTATCGAGTGGTTGTTGATACACTGAGCTGATTTTAATTACCGAATTGGGAGGATATACATTATTAGTTGCAGTATTTAAGAATTCTATAAAATGTGCTAATTTATTATTGTCATCACAAATTTTATTGATTCTAAGAACCTGGTTTGATATAATATTTCTAAATACTGATATATGCAAACAAGAGCCAAAGTGTTGAATTTTAATTATATTAAAATTCAATACCTTGACTCTTGTATTAAAATCAATATCTAGTCATTTATCATATAAGTTTATATTCAGATTACATTTTTGTAAATCTGAATTTAAATCTAAAATATTTGCAACATTAGAGTCATTATTACTTGCATTTAATTTTAAATTATTAGGATAAAAGTTAAATACAATAGGATTATTATTATTAGATACACATAATATATCATTTGAATATCTATACATGAGCATATTATGCAACCCTGTATTATAGTTTTTTTCATAGAAGTATAAATATAGATTATATATATTATACTTTTTTCTAGCTCACCTTGAGGAAAGCAAAACCTATTTTTATTGTTTAACATTGCAATTACGACTGCATTGTTTGCTTGCTATGTCTTCACGTATTTAAATTGCTTTAGCATGACCCAAGAATTCATTTATTTAGTATTTATAATAAAAGTATAGCGAGTAACTCTGTTATTCGTTATAGATTGATGTGATACATCATTCTTTTCGCATATTTTGAATGGGAAAAGGTTAATGTGTATTGTCTGTGAAGATGATACAAGGTAAATAAGGAATGGTTTCGGCAGTTCTTGGCTTTTTCGTATACACATAATCGGAGGATACATATAATTCCATATACATATAATCAGAGGAACATTTTTGAATTGGGTTCTGTATTGAATTCGGCAGATACTTTTATACTAATATCACGTCAGCAACCTAACTGAAGGATGACGAGCTTATAGAAAGTTTTGGGAAAATGACGTAACTCGGGGAGCTCTTAACCGATCTACAAAATTCGAGACGTTTCTAAAAATCGCCAAAAATTGTCAAGTTGGCGATATTTCGCCAAATTAGGCACCAAAGTCAAGCAACCCAGATCTTCAAATTATAACAGTAGTTTTCTGTTACGTATTCGTAACAATAGATGTCATTTCCATTCATACTTTCGTTTTATCTAAGTAACAATTATTTCAAGGTTTATACTCTACATCGCACCCTAAGATGTTTCAAACACCAAGTTTATTACACCAAGACATTTACCAAGACATTAACTGAAACATAGTTTTATTATAAAATATATTCATCATTTTAATGTCATAGAAATTTAAAACTTTGGTTTACTGATCATGTCATGCTGTTATGCTGATCAATGCCCCAGACGAGATATTGTTAAAATTGTTATAAAATGGTCACCCAAAACTTCACTATTACCTTTCTTTAAGTGCTTTACTCTTATGGGCAGCTTTTTAGGCCATTTCCTTGTTACTTTCAAGGTTTACATAGTATAATGTATAGCAAAATTATTGTGATGGGGGTAGAAAATTCAATTTGGAGATTTCAATGGAAGAGCACGTTTCAAGTATGCCATGCCTAAATACGAATCGAACGTTTCAGAAATGACGTCTGTGTGTGCGTATTCTCGACTTTATCGATTCATACAAAACGACTTATTCATACTCAAAATCCACGTCGAGCAATTAATATTTTATTAATATCCGGTGAAATAAATGACATTTGTCGAATTGTTTGACGTCAGAAGACAAAAAAATTGTCTACTTTCGTGAATGGAATGAACTAGTTTCATTAGAGATTTATGGAATTGGGTCGATTCGAGAATATAAATCATTCAACAAATACTTTAACTATTAGTTGAAATCGTATCGAACCTCAAATATTTACTTTGATTCTATACACCAAACGAACGCAATACAATAGCAAAAACAATATTAAATTACTATGTTGAAACAAAATGAATCAATAGTGTTGACAAAAGGGGCGGGGTGGTACGGTGAGGGGAAAATAAGATTTTTCTTTTATTCCGAAAATGCACACACGAAATTCCTTTATTATTGACTGAAATCCGATAAAGTTATTGGGGGAAAATACTGTTTTTTCGGTAATAGCGCAGTTTATACTATTTTTGACATTTATGAAGGGATAAATCCATGGTTCAACATATTTCGGTTCATGTATTGATGTTTTATAGTGTTGCAAGATTATAGTGTTTTTTTCCCCATTTGTTCTGGTAAAATTATTTTTTCTATCTAAATAAATATTGGGGTAAAAGAAATATTAGGATAAAAGATATATAAACTATAAATAAAACGATTATTTATTTATCATTATTGACATGAACCTTTTCTTCTCATTCAAAATATCTGGTAGAGTTCGTGTCAGAAACTGGGCATCGATTTTTTCATTCTCTTCAAAACATTACATTCTCATCTCTACTCATTTTAGAATTGCAAAGTTGTTTTCTTTTCCGACAAACTCTTCTTGCCATAGAGCAACTTTTCCAGGCAGAAATTTGCCACGAAGAAGTACGTATGTTTATGACGGCGACATTTGATGAAAAGTTTTGTATTTGGATACAATTAGCCATTTATCTAATATAAAAATAATCTATTTCTCCATAAATAATGCTTGGCGAAATTTTGGCGACGTATTTGGTGAAATCTTGCCAACTTGACCACGTTTTTTTAATGTTGGCAAATTGATAAAAATGGCTCTAAATCAATGAAAATGACGACTAATTGATGGAAATTTAATATCTTGGAAATAATATAAGAATCTACTATATGAATAACCTATTTTTCCGTCCGTAACGCTTGGCGAAACTTTCACAACGAATGTTGGCGGAATATCGTCAACTTGCGGACATTTCTAAAATGGGAGGTAATGTTTTGGAAAGGTATGTGCTGTCAACATCAAATTTTTCTTTTCGTCGTTAAAAATTCCGTATAAAACAAGTATTTAATTGTTACATTTGAACACACGTAGTATTTTACTTAAGATGTTACCAATTTTTGCGGGCCATTCTGTACAAAAAAAAAAAAAAAAAAAAAAAAATTAATTAGTTTTTCAGTTAGAGTGGATACATACTTTTTGCCGGCCATTTTGTAAAAGAAAAAGGCAGGTTCCTTGTTTTCGAATAGTACCAAAATCTAATCAGCACAGGGAATCCCCATGTGATTTAACTCTCAATTTTTATGAAAGTTGTTCAATTAGGGTTTCAGCTAGAGTGGATGCATACATTGCACACAGGTAGGTAAGCACCCCCCCCCCTCTCCATACACACAGAAATCATGCTAGAAATAGTTCTTTTTGGGTAGTAGAGTGCTCGAAACGTGCAGAAAACTCAAGTTGCTATTTTAGACGCGATTCATGCACTGTGCCTATACATTACCATGTATGGTAGGAAAAATAAAAATGAAACATTTCAGTGAAAATAAAAAATAAACAAAATATAAAATCGCTGTTTTAATGGACACACATTTACGACTACCGTATAGATCAATCAATGCTTGGCGGAAGTTGTTTGAAACACTTACTTATATCTCTAAAACACTACTATTAGTTTATTTTTTCGCAATAAATCATACCCATTTGATGAATTGCGCAGCCAAAACAAGCAATAATAATTTCACCATTCAGTCAGTAATAGTTATAAGGGCTGCAGAGAAGATTTATCGGAAGGTGTTCAGAATGTGTCGAATGGTGTTGATCAATGTTAAATCTATTAGGTGCTTTAAATTCATAATTTATTTATTATTATAAAATTTGTAGAGTGAAAAACTCCACTCCACTTTCTCACTAGGCAACGGCCGTACCGTGCTGAAAACACCGGTTCTCGTTAGATCACCGAAGTCAGGCAGCATCGCACGCGGTTAGTACTTGGTGGGTGACCACCTCGGAACACCGCGTGCTGTTGGCCATCTCGGGTGCGGTATCCCCGTGGTTTGCGCGCTAGATTTGCACGCTACCACAAATGCCGCCGTGTTCATGAGGAGTACGATCACGTTAAACATGTGGGTCCGTAAGTCCTTCCGAGAGGTTGGTGGTAGGGGAAGGAGGGTACGGTCCCTGTGGATGCCTCCCCCACTGGGTTCCGGTCTAAATTGGGTGGCACTTCCCGGCCTTCCATACAGTTACCTTACACCTTTCTGGTAGGTCGGACGGTCTGGGTCTCAACAACAACAACAACAAGAAAAGCACTTGAAGATTCATACAAAATGAGAGTAAACAAGAAAGATCAATCATGCTTAAAGCATTGATTATGAAACACTTTCCAACTTCAATGCAATTTTATTTAAACATGTCTAAAATGCAATATATTCCTTGGTAATATTTTAAAACTTATCGCAATACTACATCAGTTTATTATATTTTAAAAACTTTAACATTCATCGAAAAAAAATGAACTTCATTCAAATGACGACAATGAAATATAAATTGCCTGGTTTAAACATATCTAAAATATGATACATTCCTCGGTTATAAATTTAGAATTATCATAATACTACGATAATTTACTATATTTGAAAACTTCATCGAAAACAACTGAAAACAACTTCGGGCGCGATAGTTCGGTGGTTTGCGCGCTGGATTTGCACGCTGCCACAACTGCCGCCGTGTTCATGCGGAGTACGATCACGTTAAAAACGTGGTTTCGTAAGTCCTTCCGAGAGGTTGGTGGTAGAGGAAGGAGGGTACGGTCCCTGTGGATGCCTCCCCCACTGGGTTCCGGTCTAAATTGAGTGGTACTTCCCGGCCGACCAAACAGTTACCTTACACCTTTCTGATAGGTCGGACGGTCTGGGTCTCAACAACAACAACTCCACTTTCTCCAAGATTCATTTTCCAGGCCAGTTATTTCGACCGCGTTTTAAAATAGCGTATTGGCTATATTTTAAAAAGACACTAAGAGATATATATGCTTTAGTTTTTTAGGTAAAATAATTTATTCATAACTCTCCATGAACCGTATCACGTGTTAATAAAATTTTGTCCCAATTATATATATATATATATATATATATATATATATATATATGTATATATATATATATATATAAGAAAGTCAATATTACTACATAACGTTGAACCTGAATAGCGTATAAGATCAAGACTATAGGCGCCATGCTGAACTATAATGCCCTACATAATATAAATGTTATAAAGAACAATACATGAAAAGTAGTCAACAGGGAAATACGTAATGGCCTAGGGGGATTGTGACCTCTAGTTCCCTGTTATAGTCGACTTTTACGCCATAGGAAACACTCCCGGGGCCGAAAGATACCTGAGACCATATTTCCATGTAACATCAAAGCAAAAGACGTACTCCATATGAATAAACAAGGACCAAGTGGACAAATAAAGCAAATGATCTACCATAAAATGGCAAAAGTCGAAAAACCCAAAACATTGTACGTCATTGTCTTTAACGATTCGTACAACTTATAACAAGAAGAAAAGGGAGAGAATCTCAAGTCGTAATTAAAAGCGTTGCCAATTTTTTATAAATTAAAGTTGTTGCCAAAATCACTTCGAAATGCATTGTTCACGTTGTTGTGAATTTTATTATAATAATGTTTGATAAAGCCAATGGGCTTTATCAAACATTATTATAATAAAAAAATATATAATATATATATATATATATATATATATATATATATATATAAATATATATATATATATTTATAAATAAATATATATATAAATAAATATATATATATATATATATATTATATGTAAATATTATTATAAAAATACCCTTCAGTCACACTTACTTAATAATCATATCTATAATTTACATAAAACTAACCTTAAAATCTTATACAATAGAATATCAGCCAAATATAAGCAAATCCATCTAAAAAATAGTTGTAATAACATTCCATATATTGTTTTAGTACCCAAGTTTCATAAATCCCCTGTTGCTTTTCGAACCATTACCAGTGGGCATAATTCTTACATTACTAATGCTGGAAAATTATTATTAAAGATATTACATGAAGTATCCTCGTCAGATGAAATCTCAAATAATTGTCATATTGTAAAAAACAGTTTTGAAGTAGTTAAGAAATTGAAAACTCTTACTAATATTCGTAGTATTTATACCTTTGATTTCAAAGATTTGTTTAATAATATTAATATAGATGATCTGTATAGAATTATTTTAGGAATTTTTGAAAAATATAATATCAACCTAAAATATTCAAATTTTATTTTTAAAAAATTACTTAACTTCACTCTTTATGAGAATTATATTCAACATGGTGGTACTATTTTTAAACAACAGGTTGGTATCCCACAAGGGGGGTGTGCCTCATCATTGTTAGCTAATCTGTATTTATTCTTCTATGAAAAAAACATTAATCCAAGCTTGCATAATATGCACATGTTTAGATATTTAGATGACATTTTATGTGTATCCCCAAATAATATACCTATAGTATTAAACTTTTATCCAAAAAATTTACAATTAAATGCAAGTAATAATGACACAAATGTTGCAAACTTTTTAGATTTAAATTTAAATTTACAAAATTGTAATATGGTTATAAACTTGTATGATAAAAGACAGGATTTTAAATTTAATACATCAAAAATTCAATATTTTGACTCTTGTCTGCATATATCTGTATTTAGAAATATTATAATAAACCAGGCTCTTAGAATCAATAAAATTTGTGATGAATATTATAAATTAGCGCACTTTATGGAATTATTGAGTACAGCGACTAATAATGCATATCCCCCCAATTTTGTTATTAAAATTATCAACTCAGTGTATCAACTCGATAACATCCTAGAAAACATTCCCAATTATAGTGACTAACATACAGGGGAAAAAAAATATATATATATATATATATATGTATATATATATGTGTGTATATATGTGTATATTATATATAATTATTTATTAATTATATAAATAAATAAAAATGAAAAATAATAAACTAAGTCAAAAACATTAGAAAAATCGGAAAATAAGATGCATTAACATTAATGTTTTGAATTTTATTTTCGCAAAAAAATGTAACTTTTGTCAGTATTGAAACTACGTTTTGAGCGCCCTTATAATGGTGTATAGTGGCATTCTCGATTATCCAGTTTTCCTATGAATTACTTGTTTAGTAGGAATTTTCATCTTTGATTCATATTCATATTCAGTTCTGCATGTTTGGGAAGTTGTATTCTGAATTGCTTGTCCAGTCTCCAGCTTAGACTCACTGGACGGGTTTGGGAGTATTTCCGTGAACGTTCGTACTGCCTCCCTGGTAGAATTTCGACTTGCTCATTCCAGTGCTTCTAGATTAAGCTGTTGAGGTTGATAGTGTATACACGTGGTAGAAGAAGAAGGGTTCATGCCGTATGGTAATACAATTTTCTTAATGTATCCTTTTTTCATTTTTCATTTTTTGATGCCTGTAGTCTGAGTTTAAGCATTTATAGTAATGTACTATTGCTTAATCTGAAACAGGCATTTGTTTGGGTTAATTAGAATTAAATACTCAGACCTGAAGATGAATTTAATTCTGATTAATCATCGAATTTGGGAAGGTTCTGTTCTTTTCTCTTATCGGCAATATGGCCGTGAATTTGCTTCTATGGTGATGTTAATATTACTTGAATTGTATTTTTATTTTTTTTATTTTTACATAATTCTTATTATTACATTTCAAATATTTATCCATATACTTGTCTGCTGCATTATGCGCGTATTGTATATTGGTTTCTTATTTTCTGTCTAGTTGTTTACGAGTTTCTGTGGTAACATTCATTTTTAATTAGTTAGAACTGAATTACACTAAAGTTAGCTGCATTTGCGCTGAATTGGTGTCAAATTTTAACTTCATTTTTATCTCATATCCCTTATCTTATCATTTTAAAATGTCTGGTAATTGTAATTCCTAGGTAAAAATTCTATTCTTAGCCATTGTTTTTGTGATCGATCTTAGTTTTTCATATATTGAATATCTTATTGTTTTTGTGATCGTACGTAGCCTTTCATACGTTGAATCTCTGAATTGTTGAACCATTAAATAAATGTATATTTATTGGAAGAATTTGAATTCTGTATTTACAACAATGGTTGTATTATTCTTAGATTGTATTAGTTCTGAAGTAAAATATTGTGTTTCATGTTGTATTGATGGATGTTAATTTGAATCAATATATTCTGGAATAGTCAATGTGAAAGCCCCAGGCCGTCCGGCTCGTCCAGAGGACTTGGAGCAACAGGATGGACGACCGGGGAATAGTCAATGTGTATATGTATATTTTTCCACTATCTATCCTAGTTTTGCTTATTCCTAAGCATTTATTTAATCCGGGTTTTAATGTGTCTACACATTAGTTTATATATTTTCAAAGTGTTTTAGATGATCCATTAGTTTGAAAAATAATGGTACCTTTCATATGTTGTAATTGTGTCTCCACCTTTGTAATTGAATTAAGGTGCATTCTTGGCTAAAGAGTCTCTTTTTTTAATGCAAGTGCCTTTATTTTGGGGAAATAAAGGTTACTATCTTTCCCTATTACATGATGTCTTATTATAAAAAATTAGCGACTGGCAACTGGATGCTTTCTGACATCCAAGCTCGGTATTCGAGAACTTGTTGGGGTTCTCCTAGATCGTTATCCAGCTACCAACAATATCCTTTATCCTCTATGACTATTCCATCTTCATTCGGTACATCCAGCCAGTATTCTTTGTTCACTTCATATAACTTTCAATCGTACAGCCATGCATCACTAAATAACACACTTAAATTTAAATCTTGTAATTCTAATAGATGTAAAACTTGTCCGTTTGCTAATAGTAATCAGATCAATTGTAACAATAATCTTGTCTTCTGTAAAACATATAATTGTATCTACCAAATTGAATGTAAAAAATGTAATATGTCATATATAGGTCAAACCAGCAACCCTCTGCATCTCCGAATTAACGTACACAGGAATCACATAAAAATTTTTTCAAATAATGCAACTACCTTTAATGAATCAAAATTTGAATACGAACATTTTTCTAATCATGGGTTCGACAACATTGAAATTAGTATTCTGTGTATTCAAAAAAATTACTATGACAGATTGTTTCTTGAAAATGAATTCATTTGTGCAGACAAAACCATTTTTCCATATGGACTCAATCAAATATTTAATCATCATAATATAGTTAAAAAGTCCTTTAATTCTCCTAATGAAGACCATAATATTTATAATTCCTTCAACAATCATAAAAGTAAATCAAAAAGAACTAAAAGAGCAAGTAAATATAATAAAAAATTGCCATCATTATCTGAACTAAAAAATGCCATCCTTCAGCAACATGCAAATTTTAAAATTACTTTTGATTGGAAACAATGTAAAAACTGGATTTTCGCAATTAAAAAACAGCAATTAAATATGGTATATAACCTTTTTCTAAGTACTGCATTTGATAACGTTCATTTTAAACATTTATTCTATGATTTGCTCATTACCAGAAGTAAAAATCTTAATAGTTATTTATATATCACAGACTTAAACTTTAATGACGAATCAAAACAAAATACTAAAATAAATGAATATTGTACCTTGAATTTTACTAATTCTGTATTAAATAATCTGAAGATAAATAATTTTTTAAAATCGGTTTCCAATTACTTTCCAGTCAAACATGTAAATCCTAAAATTGCTTATAAATATGATAAACCGCTAGGACGTTATATTTTCAACTATAATCAAATTGCCAAATCAGTAGATATTAATCAAAACTATGAATTGGATAAAGAGTCATATTGCCACTGTCATTTAGAAAAATACAAAGACTTCGTAGATAAACACCATGGGCATGTTATAACGGGAAATCTAAATATTATTAATTATGATGCACTAAGATCACTGATGTTACTGGGTACTAAGTACCGTGTACCTACTAAATTTAAACATAAATTAATATGTAAAGGTTTATCTCTTGACTTAAATAAATTTATCTATAAAATCAGTTATAAATATCAAATCCCTGTAGAAGCCTTTAAACCTTGGAGAGTCTTAATAGAGCAATACTTAAATCATTATATATATAATCAGAAAATTAATAATTCATATAAACTTAATTCAATTAAAAATGATATTAAAGAAATACAAAATGATTTTGTCATTACATATGTCGATAAGGCAAGTGGAAACTACTCAATTATATGTAAATATTATTATAAAAATACCCTTCAGTCACACTTACTTAATAATCATATCTATAATTTACATAAAACTAACCTTAAAATCTTATACAATAGAATATCAGCCAAATATAAGCAAATCCATCTAAAAAATAGTTGTAATAAAATTCCATATATTGTTTTAGTACCCAAGTTTCATAAATACCCTGTTGCTTTTCGAACCATTACCAGTGGGCATAATTCTTACATTACTAATGCTGGAAAATTATTATTAAAGATATTACTTGAAGTATCCTCGTCAGATGAAATCTCAAATAATTGTCATATTGTAAAAAACAGTTTTGAAGTAGTTAAGAAATTGAAAACTCTTACTAATATTCGTAGTATTTATACCTTTGATTTCAAAGATTTGTTTAATAATATTAATATAGATGATCTGTATAGAATTATTTTAGGAATTTTTGAAAAATATAATATCAACCTAAAATATTCAAATTTTATTTTTAAAAAATTACTTAACTTCACTCTTTATGAGAATTATATTCAACATGGTGGTACTATTTTTAAACAACAGGTTGGTATCCCACAAGGGGGGTATGCCTCATCATTGTTAGCTAATCTGTATTTATTCTTCTATGAAAAAAACATTAATCCAAGCTTGCATAATATGCACATGTTTAGATATTTAGATGACATTTTATGTGTATCCCCAAATAATATCCCTATAGCATTAAACTTTTATCCAAAAAATTTACAATTAAATGCAAGTAATAATGACACAAATGTTGCAAACTTTTTAGATTTAAATTTAAATTTACAAAATTGTAATATGGTTATAAACTTGTATGATAAAAGACAGGATTTTAAATTTAATGCATCAAAAATTCAATATTTTGACTCTTGTCTGCATATATCTGTATTTAGAAATATTATAATAAACCAGGCTCTTAGAATCAATAAAATTTGTGATGAATATTATAAATTAGCGCACTTTATGGAATTATTGAGTACAGCGACTAATAATGCATATCCCCCCAATTTTGTTATTAAAATTATCAACTCAGTGTATCAACTCGATAACATCCTAGAAAACATTCCCAATTATAGTGACTAACATACAGGGAAAAAAAAAATATATATATATATATATATATATGTATATATATATGTGTGTATATATGTGTATATTATATATAATTATTTATTAATTATATAAATAAATAAAAATGAAAAATAATAAACTAAGTCAAAAACATTAGAAAAATCGGAAAATAAGATGCATTAACATTAATGTTTTGAATTTTATTTTCGCAAAAAAATGTAACTTTTGTCAGTATTGAAACTACGTTTTGAGCGCCCTTATAATGGTGTATAGTGGCATTCTCGATTATCCAGTTTTCCTATGAATTACTTGTTTAGTAGGAATTTTCATCTTTGATTCATATTCATATTCAGTTCTGCATGTTTGGGAAGTTGTATTCTGAATTGCTTGTCCAGTCTCCAGCTTAGACTCACTGGACGGGTTTGGGAGTATTTCCGTGAACGTTCGTACTGCCTCCCTGGTAGAATTTCGACTTGCTCATTCCGGTGCTTCTAGATTAAGCTGTTGAGGTTGATCGTGTATACACGTGGTAGAAGAAGAAGGGTTCATGCCGCATGGTAATACAATTTTCTTAATGTAACCTTTTTTCATTTTTCATTTTTTGATGCCTGTAGTCTGAGTTTAAGCATTTATAGTAATGTACTATTGCTTAATCTGAAACAGGCATTTGTTTGGATTAATTAGAATTAAATACTCAGACCTGAAGATGAATTTAATTCTGATTAATCATCGAATTTGGGAAGGTTCTGTTCTTTTCTCTTATCGGCATTATGGCCGTGAATTTGCTTCTATGGTGATGTTAATATTACTTGAATTGTATTTTTTTTTTTTTTTTTTTACATAATTCTTATTATTACATTTCAAACATATATATATATATATATATATATATATAAATAAATATATATATAAATAAATATATATATATATATATATATATATATATATATATATATATATATATATATTTATTTATATATATATTTATTTATATATATATATATATATATATATTATATATATATATATATATATATATATATATATATATATATATATATATATATAAATAAATATATATATATATATATATATATATATATATATATATATATATATATATATATATATATATATATAATATATATATATATATATATATATATATATTTATATTTAT